>JAKSZU010000029.1:14701481-15301481 GCA_026018925.1 Tupaia tana
TCTGTATCTGGCAGTTGTAGTTTGGCAGGGACTGATTCCCTCCAGTGAGCAAAAATAGAACACTTTCTAAAGTTCTCTTATCACTGAGAAATGCATTGTGGAAATCATAACCAAGGGAGTGGTTGGGGAGCAAATGGGGACTCTTATTGATCTGCTCAATGGCAAAGTAAAAGGCCAATACATATCGGTAGTTCTTCCATCGGTACCGAAACAGAGGAGACAGCATTAGGAAATACAGTCAAGTCATGTGATTCAGGGTAAATTTTTCAGCCAAGCCAAAAGACATAAAGTTATAGGCCCAGGTTCCAATTCAGAGATTCTCCTGCAATGGTACACAGAGCTAGTGTGAATAATGTTTCCAGGACTTCAGAAAAGTTTGAATGTATTTTTCCCTCTGCTTAAGCGAATCAAGTCCAAACAATGAAGAGAGGCTTTGAAGGTCTTGTGAGTGAGATGAGGTGTCATTTAGCTGAATGCTGACACTGTGGTTTGAACAGAGATGATTTTAAAGGAGGATCATTAATATAGGGAGAAAATGACAATTTTCTTTAAGAATATGACTAAAGAATTTCCCACTTGTCCTTACCCCATAGGATTGCCCCCAGCTCTTCAGCAGAACCCATTTCCATCTCCAGATCCTTGGCCTAAAGGACACTGAGGCAGGGCCTCCACGCCCCAGCTCCACCTTTAGTTGCCCAACTCCAGCGACCCACTCTGTCTGTCAGCAAGGTAGACCTTTTTTCCTCTTCTCTTCTTTCTTTTGTGAATTTCCTATTTATCCTTACACCATAGGACTACCCTCAGCTCTTCAGCAGACCCATTTCCATCTCCATACCCCTGGCAAAATCGTGCACTGCACACTTTCTTTATTCTCTTTTATACTCTTTTATCTTCCGTATTATATTGTCATCTCCTACCAATTCTCCATGCACCATAAGGGGCTAGACAGATCTAGAATCACAATTTTCAAATACCCTGGTATTGTGATGTTTCCTAGGATTCTCCCTTTTACATAACCACTTGCAAAAAAGGAAAGATTGCTCTTCAGACTCCTGAATAGAAGACCCCTTCTCTGCAGACCACATTGCAAAACACAGAAGAAGAGAGACTTCGGCACACATCAGTCTACAAAAAAGGAAGCGCACTTGTTCCCAAAGAGACATTTTCCAAAAAGTTATCCAAAAGTGAATACCTCTCACCATGGCTAGAAGTAGAAGAGCCTCAGGTCTGAATAAACCAGGAAATAAGTTTCTATCGAAAGAACACAATAACTGCCCTCCATCTTTTGAAAAAACAGATGTTACCAAAATGTTAGGAAAAAAATTAAGAACATTCATGGTGACAGAATTTTATCAGTTGGAACAGAAAAGGAACAATTAGCTACAGGAGATTAGGAAGTCCTTCCAGGATGTGAAAAAAGAAATGGACACTCTAAGAAAGAATCAGATAGTGCTATTAGAGGTGAAGTCTGTAATACAGAAAATCAAGAACTCTCTCAAAAGTATTAAAACTTGATTCGATCATGCTGAATATTGTATCTCTGATGTAGAAGATAAAACCTCTGACCTAGAAAAAAATACCAAAAAGATAGAGAAAATAACAAAAAAATGAGGATTATATATGAGAAACATTAGACTCCATTGAATGTCCACACATCTGAATAATTAGTATCCCAGAAGGTGAAGAAAATAATATGGACATGGAAAATCTATTTTATAAAATCATGGAAGTAAACGTCCCAAGTCTAGAGAAGCACTTACACATCCAGACCCAAGAAATACAAAGGACTCCAGATAGAATCAACCCAAGATCTTCCCCAGGCCACATATTAGCCATACTGGCCAAGGCCACAGATAAAGACAAGATACTAAAATTGGCAAGAGAGAAACAAGAAGTGACTTACAAAGGTCATCTCATCGGGCTAATTCCGGACCTTTCAACAGAAACACTGTAAGCAGAAATTGAATGGGAAGACATTCAAATTGAACATGTTAGGAGAGAAACAGTTTCAACCAAAATTATTATATATAGGAATATTATCCTTCATACGAAAAAAAAAAAATCACAAACAAAGAAATCCTGAAAGAAGTTACCGAAACCAGACCAGCTCTTCAAGAAACTCTGAAGAGAGTCCTGTTCCAGGAAAACTAAGAATGATCAGCCAGAAATATGGGGGAATGACAACCAAGACAAGGGTCAACTTAAAGGTAAGGACAGGTCTGGAAATATCTATAATAACATTAAGTGTTAATGGATTAAATTCTCCTATCAAGAGACACAGACTGGCTGAATAGATAAATAACAACAACAAAGAATCCCTCTATTTGTTGTCTACAAGAAATGCATCTCATGGATAAAGACACACATAAACTAAAAGTGAAGTGTTGGAAAAAAGTATTCCATGAAAATGGAAATCAAAAAACAAGCTGGAGTAACGATACTAATGTCTGACAAGATAAGCTTTAAAACAAAAACTGTTTGAGAGTCAAAGAATATTATATTTCTATTATATTAATTATATTATATGATATTATATTTATTATATACTATAGTAAAAGGGTTAATCTATCAAGAAGATATAATGTTAATAAATGTCTATATACTTAACACAGGAACATCCAAATATGTGAAAGAAACACTGTTAGATCTAAAAGGAGAGATAGACTGCAACACACTAATTGTTGGAGACCTCAATGCCCCACTATCTCCTCTGGACAGATCATCTAGACAAAAAAAATAAATAAAGAGGCAAAGGATTTAAATGATACCATAAATCAAATGGACTTACAGACATCTATAGAACTTTCCACCTAAAAACCACTAGATATAGTTTTCTTCTTCTTCTTTTTTTTTTTTGAGAGGTTTTTGCTACAGGGCATGTGCGCTCGCCAGACAGACAGAGAGAGACAGAGAGATAGAAAGCGAGAAATCACCCCCCAGGGGGGATGGCCATGCCGCAATCCTTTCTCCTCCATTCTCCTCTCAGGATCTTGGGCACGCATGCACACGCACCCGGCGTGAGTTTAAGACACCGGGTCTGGGATGTGAACCGTGGTCGACTACGTGGGAATCCAGCGACATAGCCATTACGCTAACTGCTGGTCCCCGATATAGTTTTCTTCTCACCCCCACATGGAACCTTTTGAAGATTAACCACATGATAGAGCATAAAGCAAGATTCTACAGATTTAAAGGCATAGAAACTATATTCAGCATCTTCTCTGACCATGATGGAATTAAACTTGATTTTAATTTCATGAGAAATCCTCAAAAATACATGAAAATTAAACAGCCTACTCCTGAATGACTATATAACTACTGAAGAAATTAAGACTGAAATAAAAACATTCATGGAGACTAATGACAATGAGGACACGAGTTTCTATAATCTTTAGGACACTGCAAAAGCAGTTATAAGAGGGAAGTTTATACTTACTAGTGCACATAAGAAGAAGACAGAAAGAAGGCAAATAGATCATCTGACATTGTGCCTCAGAGAATTGGAAAAGCAACAGAAAAATAATTCCAAAAAAACTCCAGGAGAAAAGAAATAAAGATTCGAGCAGAAGTAGATGAAATAGAAAATAAGATAACTATAGAGAAAATAAATGAAAGTGAAAGCTGGTTCTTTGAAAAAGCAAACAAGACTGACACACCACTAGTCAGACTAATTAAGAAGAGAGAAAGGGACCAGATAATTCAAATTCACAATGAATCAGGAAACATTACAACAGACGTAACAGAAATACAAAACGTCATTAGAGGATACTATGAGCGAGTTTATGCCAACACAGAAGAAAACCTGGATGAGATGGACAAATTCTTGGACACATATAACCTACCAATATTGACTCAGGAATACATAGAAAGCCTGAATAGACCTATAACAATCAATGAGATTGAATCAGTAATAAATAACCTCCCAACAAAGAAAAATCCAGGCCCTGATGGCTTCACTTTCAAATTTTACATAACTTTTTTTTTTTTTTGAGAGGTTTTTCCTATAGGGCGTGTGCGCTCGCCAGACAGACAGAGAGAGACAGAGAGAGATAGAAAGCAGGAAATCACCCCCCAGGGGGGATGGCCACGCCGCAATCCCTTCTCCTCCATTCTCCTCTCGGGATCTTGGGCACGCACGCACACGCGCCCGGCGTGAGTTTTAGCCTCCGGGTCCGGGACTCGAACCGCGGTCGACTACGTGGGAGTCCAGCGACATAGCCATTACGCTAACTGCTGGTCCCAAATTTTACATAACTTTTTTCTTTTTTTCTTTTTTTGGAGAGGTTTTTGCTATAGGGCGCATGCGCTCGCCAGACAGACAGAGAGAGACAGAGAGACAGAAAGCAGGAAATCACCCCCCAGGGGGGATGGCCACGCCGCAATCCCTTCTCCTCCATTCTCCTCTTGGGATCTTGGGCACGCACGCACACGCGCCCGGCGTGAGTTTAAGCCACTGGGTCCGGGACTCGAACCGCGGTCGACTACGTGGGAGTCCAGCGACATAGCCATTACGCTAACTGTTGGTCCCAAATTTTACATAACTTTTATAGAAGAGGTAACCTCCATTCTACTCACACTGTTTCTAGAGATCCAAAAAAAGGAACCTTTCCAAATTCATTGTATGAGTCCTCCATAGTCATCATTTCCAAAACGGTTAAGGATACGACAGAAAAGGAAAACTACAGACCTACATCCCTGATGAATATAGATGCAAAAATGATCAACAAGAGACTTGCTAACCGTATTCAACAGCATATAAAAATGTTATTCATCACAACCAGGTAGGCTTTATTCCAGGGATGCAAAGGTGATTCAACATACGCAAAAGCATAAATATAATACATCATACTAACAGAAAGAAAGGTAAAAAGCATATGATTATTTCAATTGATGCAGCAAAAGCATTCAACCAAATACAACATGCTGCTATAATCAAGACTCAGTAAAATTAGCATAGAAGAATCATTCTCAGCATAATAAAAGCCAATTATGAAAAAACTACAGCTAACATTATCCTGAATAGGGAAAAGCTGAACGCTTTTCCACTAAAAACTGGGAAAAGGAAAGGCTGCCCACTTGCTCTGCTCTTATTTAATATAGTACTGGAAGTTCTAGTCAATGTGATCAGACAAGAGAAGAAAGTAAAAGGCATTCCAATAGGGAAAGAAGAGTTGAAATGATCTCTGTTACCAAATGACGTGACTATATACATAGAAGACCCAATAGTATCCATGAAAAAAACTTCTCAAAGTAATAAATACATACAGTAAAGTGGTAGGATACAAAATTAACTAATAAAAATCCATAGCATTTCTATATACAAACAACAAGCAGACAAAGACAGAACTAAAGAAAGTAATTTTGTTTACCATAGCCACAAGAGGCATAAGGTACTTAGAAATAAAACTAAGCAAGGATGTCAAAGACCTATACAAGAAAAATTACAAAAACCTTAAAAAGGAAATTGAAAAGGATACTAAAAAGTGGAAAGACATCCCATGTTCCTGAATGGGCAGAATCAATATAATCCAAATGTCAACTCTACCCAAAATAATCTACATGTTTAATGCAATCCCTATAAAATTACAAGAGATATTTTTCACAGACCTAGAAAAGACAATCATAGATTTTATCTGGAACCATCAAAGACCCAGTTTTGCTAAAGCCATTCTGCACAAGAAGACAAGAGTAGGTGGCATTTCACTTCCTGATCCCAGAATATGTTACAAAACTGTGATAATCTAAAAAGCATGGCATTGGTACAAAAACAGACATTAGGACCAATGGAACAGAGTAGAGACTCCAGAAATAAGCCCAAAAACATACAACCAACTCATCTTTGACAAAGGGTACCAGTCAATCCAGTGAGAAAAGGGAAATCGCTTTAGCAAATTGTGTTGGAAAAACTTGGTATCCACCTGCAGAAAGATGAATCAGAACCCCTACCTGTCACCATTAACAAAAATCAACTCAAAGTAAATCAATGATCTAAACCTTAGACCGCAAACTATAAAACCATTGGTGGAAAACACTGGGAAACTGGGAGACATTGGCGTAGGCAAAGACTTCTTAAGTAAGACCCGCAAAGCACAGGCAATAATTCCCAAAATAGACAGGTGGGATTACATCAGATTAAGTAATTTCTGCACAGCAAAGCACACCATAATTAGTGTGAATCAACAACACTAGAAATGGGAGAGAATTTTTATTAATTCTGCCTCAGATAAGGAACTAATAATCATAATACACAGGAAACTCAAGCAGCTTACCCAGAAAAGAAAATGATTAACTCAATTAAAATATGGGAAAAAAGCTGAATAAACAATTCTCTAAGAAAGACATAGCAACAGCCAAAAAGCATATGAGAATGCTCAACATCCCTTATTGTAAGGGAGATGAAGATCAAAACCACAATGAGATACCACCTAACCCAGTCAGAATGGGAGAGATTAAAATAGCAAATAATGATAAGTACTGGAGAGGATGTGATGAAATGGGGAAACTCCTACACTGTTGGTGGGAATGTAAATTGATCCAGCCGATGTGGAGAATAATATGGAGGTTATTCAAAGACCTTCATATAGTACTACCATATGATCCAGCAATTCAACTCCTGAGTATCTACCCAAAGAACAGGAGAGCACTCAGTCAGAAAACTGCTTGCAAAACTATTTACATCACAGCATTACTCATGATTGCTAAGTCATGGGACCAACTCAGATGTCCTCAAAGAGATGAATGGATTGAAAAATTATGGTGCATGTATTCTATAGAATACTATTCAGTCATAAAAAACAAGTCCCTGAATTTGATAGAAAGTGGACAAATATAAAAGATTTGTTGCTGAGATTCACTCAACTGGGCTGGACTGAGGTGTATATCATGCTGGATAAAGTCTATTCACAATCTAAATGACGTATAGTGTTTTAATGTATAAATAATAATTTAAAAAATTAATTAAAGAGTTTCTTCTCTGTGGTCACTGGGGAGAACCTGCTGCTGTGCTGACTGTGCTCTGCCAGACAATGTGTCCATGAAGCTATCATTTTAGAAACCTCTGTATTTGTCCAGGGTTAAGAAAATGAATCCCTGAAGAAGATCACTCATGGCTCCTGGAAAATAGTCATTTCAGGGTACAAGAGAAATGAAGATTTCTACTGAAAATTCAGCCTCCAGCAAACAAGCTAGCGTGATTGAACTTCAAGAATTAGGAAAAAACACACTACCCATCAGATGACTAGAAATCACCACAGGACCACAAGAAATATGGGAAAGCAAGGGAAAAGAATAACTCCTCTTAATCCACAAGCAGTTCAATGGAAATCATGGAAATTTCTGATACAGAATTTAGAACATTCATAATGGTGAAGCTAACAGAGATGGAAGAGAAAAGAGACAATGAACCGCTGAAAAGAAAGGAGAAAGAAGTTGACGAGTTCCAGGAGGTGAGGAAATTCTTGCAAGATCTAAAAGAGGAATTACACACTTTAAAAAAGAATCAAAGGGACCTGTTAGAGATGAAGACTATAATACAGGAAGTCAAAATCTCCTTGAAAGTATTAAAAGCAGACTAGATCATACAGAAAATGGTATCTCAGACATAGAAGAGAAAATTGCTGGCCTAGAAAAATCCACCACAAAGACTGAGAAAATGGCCTAAAAATTTGAAAACAATATACGAGAAGTACTAGATACCATCAAACGTCCAAACATCCAGATAACTGGCTTTCCAGAAGGCAAAGAGACCCATAAGGGCATTGATAATCTAGTCCATGAAATCCTGCAAGAAAATTTTCCAAACCTAGAGAGGCACTCAAAGATCCAGTCCCAAGAAATACAAAGGACCCCAAATAGAATCAACCCAAGAAGATCTTCTCCAAGACATATTTTAGCCAGATTGACCAAAACCACAAAGACAAAATACTAAGATTGGCAAGAGAAAAACATCAGGTTACCTACAAAGGATATCCCATCAAGCTAACAGCAGATCTCTCTTTGGAAATAATGCAAGCGAGGAAAGAATAGGAAAATATATTCAAAGTGTTAAGAGAAAAGCAATTTCAGCCAAGAATACTGTACCCGACAAGACTATCTTTCATGTGGGAAGAAAAGACAAGAACATTCTCAGAAAAACAAAACCTGAAAGAATTTACCAGCACCAGACCAGATCTCCAAGAAGTTCTCAAGGGAGTGCTATATTGGGAAATTTAAATACAGACATACAGAAAGAAAAGTTCAAAAACTAAGAGAGTGGTCAGCTTAATCATGGGGACAAGTCTGGAGTTGAATATTACATCCCAGAATTTAATCAGGAAAATTGAACCACAACAGAAGATAAAGTACATGAGACTGAATTGGTGAAGTATAATTTTATGACTTTTGACTAAAATATTGCTGATTTTCTTGTAGACTTTGTTACCTGGTTGTAAGGATTTGTGTCCTGTCCTGAGATATGGATAGGTTCATGCACCTATCATTTGATCAGAATCCTAACCTGTTTCCTGGCTTTAAGCAAAGTTTCTTAGCATTTCTTTGATTTAAGTTAAAACTGGTTTTCTTAATAGTATCTAGTAAACTTGCTATTGAAAGTAGTTAGATTATTTAAGAAATTGTGTTATCAATACAATGTGGATGGGAAAGGAATGGAAGACAATTGTCAACTCCAGAGATAGTGTGAGAAGAGGGTGGGAAAGGACAGAGTGTCAGAAATAAGGGTAAAAAAAATTCTAGAAAATAGAAATGGAAAATTTGTGATAATCATATGCATGATTAAGCCACTATGCAGTATATTCTGGATGGGAAATCACATATTGTATGTTGTAACAATGTTTAGGGAAAGAATGTAAATTAAGTTAAAAAAAAGTTTCAGAAAAAAAAATACCTATTCAATGCCTGCAGTATGATATATAGCCCCAGCTAGGTGCTACTTTATAGGATGTTCATTCTACTCATTAAGTCTTATGCCTAAAGTTGGACTTGTGTTCATAGAAATGTATATATCAGCTGTGTTTACTGTGAAAATATTTAGATTAATTAAGATCTATAGTGACTCAATAAAACGTGGGGGAAAACAGTATAGAAAGCAATCATAGATACCAAAGACAGTGTGAAAGGAGAGTGGAAGATGGCAGAGGGTAAGAGATAGGGAATCAAGGACAAGTAATAAAAAGTAAAACATATAGGAAACAAGAAATGGAAAATTATTTGTTGATGATAACATGTATGCTGATGTGCTTGATTGAGCCAATGTACAGTGTACTCTGGATGGAAAATCTCATTTTGTATGTTGTAATGATGTACAGTGAACGAATGTAAATAAATAAATTTTAAAAAACGTAAAAAAAAATTAATTAAAAATGAATATGACTAAAACGTGCTCACATTCACTATTCATACATTTAAAAAATTTATAGGGACCAGCAGTTAGTGTAATGGCTATGTCACTGGACTCCCACGTAGTCGACCATGGTTCATGCCCTGGACCCAGTGGCTTAAAACTCATGCCGGGCACGCGTGTTTGCATACCCAAGATCCTGAGAGCAGAATGGAAGAGAAGGGATTGCGGCGTGACCATCCCCCCAGGTAGTATTTTCTCGCTTTCTGTCTCTCTGTCTCTCTCTGTCTGTCTGGCGAACGCAAGCGCCCTAAAGCAAAAACCGCTCCAAAAAAATTATATATATATATATATATATATATATATATATAGAGAGAGAGAGAGAGAGAGGGAAATTACAGATATGTATATTTATAAAATACAGTTATTTTAAGATTTTTATATATAACATCAACAATTGGACTAAGGCTATTACCACATATAACACCTGAAATATTTCAAATTTTCTGTGATGAGAACTTTAGTATCATACTCTTTAGACAGTATTAGAATAAATAGTATTCAATCATGAGTTATATTCACCATGCATACACTCACTTTCATAACCCTTCTAGAATTGGGTATATCCCACATGTCACCTTGTTTCTATTTAGTTCCAGAAACCATGATTAAAGCATTTCTTACTTTTCCTATATTCTAAAACATTTAAATAGCACCTGGCAGGGCCAGAAGGTGGCATGGTGTTTAAGGCTCTGGACTCACATACAATTGATCACATTTGAAGTCCCAGACCTGGTGGCTTGATTTCTCACTTTTCTCCCCACTCCTCTCTGTCTCTCTGGTTAGCACAGATGCCTGTTGCAAATGAAAAACAAAATAACAATAATGATGGGACCAGCAGTTAGCGTAATGGCTATGTCGCTGGACTCCCACGTAGTCGACCGTGGTTCGCGTCCCGGACCCGGCGGCTTAAACTCACGCCGGGCGCGTGTGCGTGCGTGCCCAAGATCCCGAGAGGAGAATGGAGGAGAAGGGATTGCGGCGTGGCCATCCCCCCTGGCGGGTGATTTCCTGCTTTCTATCTCTCTGTCTCTCTCTGTCTGGCGAGCGCATGCGCCCTATAGCAAAAACCTCTCAAAAAAAAATAACAATAATGATAAATAAATGAACAATTCTTTAAAGAAGTAGGGAAAGTATAAATAGTAACTGGCTTGCCAGTTTTTCAACCATTTGGCACATTTCAGGTACGTTTAGATGGCTTTTTCTTTACTTTATACATGATTATGTTAAATCTGAAAAAAACTGTTGTTAAATATGTTTTTGTTTAAAATTAAACATTTAATTCAAATCTAGTCATTTACTGGCAGCATCAAGTTATTTTACAAATTTGTAAAAAAAATTTTTCTCTATACTTAATTGGTCTTCATAATTATTAATTTCCCCTTGAAAATTCTCAGTTTTTAAAAGAATATTTGCTAAAAGTATGTTTAGAGTTTTGAACATAGCTCATTTTTTGGTTATTAAATAGTGTTGTATATTGTCTTTAATTGTTTCTCTATTCTCTGTGTAATTATTCTGGTGTTAATTTCTTAAATCTCAACCTAATTTAAACATTCAAAGTGCTTTTTCTTTTCTTTTTTGAAAGGTTGTTGTCATAGTGTGTGTACCTTAGAGAGAGAGACACCATGAGAGTAATAGAGAGAAATCACTCCCCAAGAAGGTATGGCCATGCTGCAATCCCTTCTTCATTTTCTTTTTGGGATTTTGAGGTCACACTTATGTGTTCCCAGAATAATTTTAAAGCCATCAAGTTCAGGACTCAAACTGCAATCAGCCAAGTGGGAGTTCAGTGACTTAATACTCCACTATCTACTGGCCCACTGATTTGTTAATAAAGCATGTTAGACTAAAGATTTTTATGTAATCAGAACTCTGTTTTTTCTAAATTGGTTCTTACGTTTTCTTTGCACTTTTTTTTTTTGCTATAGGGTTTGTGCACTCACTAGAGTGAAACAAAGAGAGAAACACACACATACAGAGAGAGAGAGAAACAGAGAGAGACAGAGAGAGAATTCATCCTCTGGGGAGGTCATGCCATGATTCCTTCTCCTCCATTCTGCTCTTGGGATTATTGGACATGCAGGCATACCCCCACCTCTCATGTTTTTCAAACAACTCAATTCAGGACCCCAACCATGTAGTCAGTCATGTGGGAAGCAGCTGCCTTAAGCTATATGCTGAATTAGGAGTTAGACCCCACTCTAGGTAGATAGGAGATGAGCTCTGCATAAAGCAGTTACTGTGGTTTTGTTTTCCGTGGTCTGGTGAATGTTCACTAAGTCCCCATTACTAGTTTCAGAGGAATTTCTGAATCCCCCTTGGGTGGTCTAAAATCAGACTGAAATCAGTCACTGTGTAGAGCACAAATTGTGAGATTCAAGCCTCTGAGACTGCAACTAGAATCATGGGCACATCAGAGTACAACGCATCAGCCAGCAGTCCACTTGCTAGCTTGTGCTAGATAAAGCTTTAATCAGAGTTCTGAAAATTCTCCCAGACCTATCTGTAAACTTGTATATAATTCATACAAGTGGATTTGGCCAGAATTTTTATTAGCTGTAATGTTACTACTTAGTAATTTTCTATCCAATCAATCCCACCTTGCTCTTTGAGTACAAATTTTTATTATCTTCAGTGTATTCAGATTTGAACCTAATATACTTGAACTACTGCAAAACCTCACAGCCACGTTCCTCATGTATATTTTGAGACTTTAAAAGAAGGTTTATTTACTGTGATGTAAAAGCTATCATGAAGGGACCAGGAGTGGCATGGTGGTTAAGGTACTGGATTCTCACATGTCTGACCACAGTTCATGTATTTGGCCTGGAAGCTCCAAAATTATGACAAGAACATGTGCATGCATGTCCAAAATCCTGAGAGGAGAATAGAGCAGAGATAGAGGTGTGGTTATCATCGCTGGCTTGTATATGGTGGCAGCCTTTAGATACCTATGGCTTCTCTACAAAGCACATTTCTACCATCCCCTAGTCAGGAGCAAGCACCCAGAGTTAGCACCTTGATTCTAACAATAACTTCACATCATGACCTCAGTGTCACAATATGCATGCAGGCCTCACTATATGGGTTTTGGTGGCAAAAGTGCTAATGTACCAACAATCTTACTCATTCTGAGCCTCCCAAAGATTGAATATGAAGATAGTGCTGATGGAGTGAACAACAAGCTATATTAATTCTCTCTTCTGTCTTTAAAGAAATGAAAAAACACTAAAAATGAGAAGAAGAAAGATTATAAAAGGATACCAAGGCATCCTGAGTTCACGACTGTGCTCCTCTCTCTTTTCTGTGCACACTTGATTATTTTCAATGTGATTAATCACACACACATATATACCAGCTACATTATTACACACATATAAACACGTTTACACATACATATAACCAACAACTTACAGAGGTCTTGACACTTCTTGAGGTGGCCTCATCAGAAAATGTAGTTGGCTTAGAGTTTCATTCTCTTCCATGGCTTCAAGAGGGAAAAACACACCCAGTACCAGATCCCCATCCTTGTAGACACTTGGCTTCAGGTATGTATGACAGCTAAAAATGTTTCATCTTACATGCCATTTGTACAGGCTGCATAAGTAGCAAGACACTAATCAAAGGTAATGGCATGTCTGAGCTGGCTCAACACAGATAAAAAGCCCTATGTGTGGGAGCTGAGGAGGAGATGGATGGTGTCTGCAGGCTCAGCCCTCTGCTGGGAGAGTCAACTCTGTGGAGGGCACAAAGGATTCTCAATTCCATGGTCTGCCTTCAACCTGTACAAAATGTGTTCCAGACTGGCATGACAGACAGGGACATAACTAGAACTTTTAAAAATGCATTTCTACAGAAGCCATGGTCCTGAGACTTGTGCTTTATCTGAACAGATCTGGTTTCCCTGTCTTTTTATTACTTCACTTAAGTCTCATCCAGGGGCTCTAGGGATCTCTCTGCCCTGAGGCTCTACACCTGTCATTCTCCATTTTAGTGAAAAACAATTTCGGAAAAACATGGTTTGCACTGTTTTACTCCCCCAGACTTTATGATTTCATAATGACCAGGTAAGGCTTTGGGGACCATCCTATCCTCACACAACAAGTTTTGTAATTTTGTGACTAAGAGAGGGCAAACTATCTGTATCACACAACTGCTCTTATAATTTGGACTTTTTAAACTGGCATTAAAATATACAAAAGTTGGACTAGTAGGTGGCATAGTAGTTAAGGAACTGGACTCCCACATGACTGACTATGGTTTGAACCCTGGGCCCTGGAGTTTAAAATTCATGCTTACACTTGTGTATGCATACCAAAATTCTTGGAATGGAGGAAAATGAAGAAGAAATTGTGGTGTAACTATCTTCCTTAAGGGGTGATTTTTTTGCGTTTTTTGCTCTTTTTGGCAATCACATGTGCCCTATAGCAAAAGTATCTGTCTAAATAAAAAATAATAATAAATCCACAATAACCTAATTCTGTATGATGCCTTAAAAAGGAGGGGAAAGAATAATATCAGTCATTGGTGGCTTCCTCACTAGTGTACAGAAGGCATTTTATTATGTCCAATATCACTCTCAGGTCTGCAACACCATCATGGCACAAATGAGCCTTATAACTTAAAAAGAAGTAGGATACTTTCCAGAAAAGATTAGATTATTTTTAAATTGAAATGTTCCATGAAATGAATCCACATACCCCTAAGAATGGCATCCTCTGCTCTGTCCACTGATAATTCAGGTGTCAAGTACTCATTATATGATTTAATACATAATAACTCAAGAACTCTATTTTTGACCCAACATTTATCTGTTACATTTTTTCTCTTACCAGTCTTTATAGAAAATATTCCTTTTTTTTGAAATTTAAAATACTTGCCTTTTGTGTCTTTATTTGATCTTTATGACAAAAATGTGATGTAATACATATCGGAATCAAAATTAGCATTAATTATAGTATGTAGAATTTTATATTCAAAGAAATGAGTTTACCTGTAGTCTATTTTGTGTGTTTATTTGTGGACAGACTTGTTCATAAAAACACAAAAGATTGCTTGAGTAAGGTGAATAACTTTTTTCTTTTTCTTTTTTTTTTTCCTTCTTATTTTTTTTCTCTTTAAATTTATTTATTTTTTACATTAATTCACTATACATCATTACAGCATACAAATGAATTTTCCATCCAAAATACACTGTGTATTGGCTCAATCAAGCACATCAACATATGTTTTCAGCAAATAATTTTCCAATTCTTATGTCTTGTATATTTTGTTTTTTTTCTTTGGCCATCCTTGATTCCTTATCCCTCACCCTCTGCCATGTCCCACCCTCCTCCCACATTGTCTCTGGTATCCATGGTTGCTCTCTATGCCTTCCCCCCCATTTAATTGATTTGCTAATGAACTTAATTAGTCTAAATATATCCAATAGGTAGCACAGCTGATATATACCTATACATGAACACAAGTCTGACTTTAGTCATAAACCCCAGTGAGTAGAATGAACATATTATAAAGTAGTGCCCAGCTGGGGCTATATAGGTTACTACAGTCATCAAATATGCATTTTTTTTTTAAATTTCGATATGAACAGTTTTACTGTTTTTTTCTCCTACAACTTTTTTTTAAAAATTACTTAACATTCATTCCCTGAGCATCATCACAACATATTAAATGTGGTTTCCTATCTAGAATAAACTGGATAGTGGCTTAATCATGTATGTTATCATCAATAATATTCCATTTCTACTTTCATACATATGTATATGTATATATATGTTTTTTACCCCATGTTTGACCCTCTGCCCTTTCCCACTCTCTTATTACACTAGCTCTGCTATATACAGTTGTCTTCCATTCCTTTTCCCCCAATATTTTGTTGATCACACAATATCATAAATAATCTAACTACTTTCAATAGCAAGTTCAGCTGGTAATTTCAAGAAAAGCAGTTTTGAACTGGTAATGATATTTCCTTGAAACTTAAGGACTAGAAACAGGTTAGTATTCTGTTCAAATAGTAGGTACATGCACCTATCGACAGCTCAAGACAGGACAAAAATCCTTTAAAACCAACAACAAAGCTTAGAAGAAAAGCAGCAGTATTTTAGTCAAGTCACAGAATGTTGTTTCGTCAGTTCAGTCTCATGTACTTAATCTTTCTTCTGTTGTGGTTCGATCTTCCAGATTGAATTCTGGGATATAATATTTATCTCCAAACATTGTCCCTACAATTAAGTTGCCGATTTTCTTAGTTTTTGAACTTTTATTTCTGTGTGTCTGCATTTAATTTTACTGACATAGCACTCCTTTAAGAACTTCTTGGAGATCTGTTCTGGTGCTGGTAAATTCTTTCAGGTTTTGTTTATCTGGGAAAGTTTGTGTCTTTTCTTCCCAAATGAATGATAACCTTGCTGGGTACAGAATTCTCGGTTGAAATTCCTTTTCCCTTAATACTTTGAATATATTTTTTCATTCTCTCCTTGCTTGCATTGTTTTCGATGAGAGGTCTGCCATTAGTCTGATGGGATACCCTTTGTAGGTAACTTGCCTTTTTTCTCTTGCCAGTCTTAGTATCTTGTCTTTGTCTGTGGTTTTGGTCAATCTGGCTATAATGTGTCTTGGAGAAGATCTTCTTTTGGTTGATTCTATTTGGGGTCCTCTGTATTTCTTGGGACTGAATCTTTGAGTGCCTCTCCAGATTTGGAAAGTTTTCTTGCAGGATTTCATGGAATAGATTATCAATGCCCTTATGAGTCTCTTCACCCTCTGGGATGCCTATTATCTGGATGTTTGGACGTTTAATTGTATCTAGTACTTCTCGCATATTATATTCAAATTTTTGGGACATTTTCTCAGTCATTGTGGTGGATTTTTCTAGGCCAGCCATTTTCTCTTCTACATTAGAGATTCTATTTTCTGTATTTTCTAGTCTGCTTTTAATACTTTCAAGAGAGATTTTGACTTCTTGTATTATAGCCTTCATCTCTAACAGTTCCATCTGATTCTTTTGTAAAGTGTGAAATTCCTCTTTAAGATCTTGCATGAATTTCCTCACCTCCTGGAACTCTTCAACTCCTTTCTCCTTCCTCTTCAGCAGTTCCTTGTCTCTCTTCTCTTCCATCTCTGTTAGCTTTGCCATTATGAATGTTCTGAATTCTTTATCAGACATTTCCATGATTTCCATTGAACTGTGTGTGGATGAAGAGGAGCTATCCGTTTCCCTTGTGGGAGAGGTATTTTCCTGCTTCCGCATATTTCTTGTGGTCCTGCAGTGATTTCTAGTCATATAGTGGATGGTCGGGTTCTTCCCAAACTTGGAAGTTCAATCTGAGGGTCGAGGAGTGTGCAGAAAAGGAAGCAGAGAGAGGGAAACAATATCAACAACAGCAAAAAACCAGAGAAGAAACAGAGAAAAAGAAGAGAAAAACTTTTAAATAAATCTAAAAAAGAAAAATTAATATTCAAAAAATTCAATAAAACTCAAAAATTAGAAAACCGCACGGTGCGCAATGGCTAGATCGCAGGAGCCATGGAGCTGTCTGTCTTTTGAAGAAGGGCTGTTCTGGGAGGAGGAGAGGGGATTATTTTTAACAAGATAAAGGGCTAGCTAGGAGGGACCTGTGAAATGCCTCACCTTAAAAAATTCTAAAAAGCAAAAATTAAAAAAAAAAGACAGAGAAAGAGGACAGAGACAGAGGTAGAGAAAGGCAAAGACTGATGCAGAGACAGGAGACTTGAAGGGGGTCTTCCTGCCACGTGGGTTTTGTATGCTGGAGGCCCAGTGATCAGTGGGACATCTTCCTTTCTCCCAAAATGGCTAGATCGCAGGAGCCATGGAGCTGTCTCAAAATGTGAACATTTCAATATGTGAACATTTCTCCCCAGTCCCGTTGATCCAAATATCTTCAACCGATAACACCACACTTCCCCATCCCGTCAATGCTCTACCTCGGTATCCCTTCTCCAAATGTCCTTCGTTAGGCCCCACTCCTCCACATACACCTCATCTGACATTCACACCCATCTCTTGTGTTTGTACAACCGTTAGTCAATCAGCTTCAGTCATAGAGTGTAGACAAGAAAGAGAGACAGCCCACCCAGTCCGACCCTGAAGGCTGTGGCGGCCAGGGGAAGAAGCGGGAAGGGCGGCTGTGGGCTGGGAGGCAGGCCTGGCCCTGTAGCTTCGGGATCTGGCCTGAGCCAGCGGGAGGGAGGATCTGGAGCAGGAAGGAGTGCTGAGAGCCCGGCTAGCAGGGGTGCCCATAGGCCGCGCAGATCCGGCCCAGAGCGCCCCAGGCCATCCCGATGGAGGCTCTCAGCGCCCGGGTGCACTCAAGCGGCATGTGCAGAGCTAGCGGGGCTGTGGGCGCTGAGCCAGGTCCCACGAGTGCTGGGGCCAGAGCCGCCTGCAGCCTGCATGGGACCCGCGCCGCTTGCCTCCGCCGGTGGCGCCTAGGCCCAGTGTGGCCTGGCAGGACCGAGAGGACACCAGTCGAGACCTGGGGCTGATCGTGATTTGAAAAGGACTGTTAGAAGGATCTAGGAAGCAGTGTCACTGTGAAAAGCAAAGACCCCTTACCTATGCATTTTACAAGAAACGTGCAGAAAGCCACCAATAAGTACACCTGTGGGTTCCTGTCATCGCTCTCACCCAGCGGAAGCCACACACCCACAGCAGCCCACAGCTCTTGGCCTGGGTCTGCCACACCCAGCTCCACCGCAGGCTTGTCTACTGAGAGCAGCTCCGTTTATTCTTGGAGAGATGAGGAATTTGACAAAGCCAATGCACAGAAAGGGCAGCAGTTATTTTGGGAAGTTGAGGAAATGTTAATTGAAGGGAAAGTGAGCCCTCAGACCCAGAATCTACAGACTGCATGCAGCAAGTGGATAAGGGGATCCCTTCATCTGAGAGTATGAGGAAGACAGCTGATCCTCCCAGCCCAGAGGGATTCCAGAACTTCCAGGGCAGCATGCCCTGTTCTGCTATCCACAGATCCTTATGTGACACCACGGCCACCACAGAGGGCTGTGTGTCTCTGGCTCTCAGGTAGTCCCAGCAGCCCTCCCGCCTCTGCCTTGCCAGGCCCGGATGGCACAGGGATTGAGGACCTCACACCACGTTCATCCCTGGAAGAAGAGGTTTACAACATGGATGGAAAGATTGAAGAATATTTTGCTTTAGACAGAAAAGAAGATGATGAAGCGTGTCCTGAACAGAAGCCAGTTTATCGCCGTGGAAAGTGGCAGAAACATGGACTTCCTCCCATTTCCCCTCATGACTGCATCAAAGATGCGGTGGTGTCAGAAGTGTTTGAGCACGTCTGGAAAAATGCGGTAGAAATATTGGAGGAACTGATTAGAAAAAAGTGGGAAACTACACTCGCAGGAATTAAAAAACAGAAAGAAAAGTTGAAAGTAGCTGAAAATAAACCTACACATACACTCCTTTCCCATATTAACGCTGACGTCTTAAGTGTTTCCCCGTTAGAAGTTCTGAAACTCACAGCATATCTCTGGCTTCTCATCTTAATCCACCCCAGATTCCTCGCTTCTCCAGCAATTTTTATAGTGATTTGAACGGTGTAATGACAATTCAAGCAAAACCACATCCCCAGAGGCCTACCTATTTTGCAGACAGAACACAGAATGAGCAAGAAGACAAATCATCAGGCATTGGGGGCAACGCTATTTTCTGTGTACGGCACTGACTGGGACGAATCTTAGATACTGGAGGATTACAGAATTCTGCAAAGAAAACACTGGTGGATAGGAGATTGCCATCTCTTGCTTCAGAGACACAGAGAATAAAAACCCCTAATGTGTATAGTGAGGAAGTTCTTGGGTAACAAAAGTGCAAACCGGCACAGACCACACGTCTTCCCCTCAGCTCAAACCACCCGGAGCAGGTTTCCTCCAATAGGCTCAGAAACCGGTGAGCAACACCCAGCAATTCCCGGATCCCACCCTGTTTCTTACAGAGGAAGATATCCACAAAACCGTGTGTTAAGTGCAGTGCTGATAGCATTGAGTGATCACCTCTTCAAGAAAGATTACCCTGGAACAGTTTACAAGGCCCAGTACAACACAGACATTCAGGTCGGATACACCTCGGAAAGCTTCATTGACACCAATGGAATTTGCTGGTCACACCTGGACAGTCACAGTATTTTGACAGGACAACTTTGACTTCAAGAAAGGGATTCCAAGTGGCATCTTAATATTACTTCACCAGAACTGTGACTCTTTTTGGGTAGCCAAAGTCTCAGGATATCATTTATCACTTGAAGAGTGGAAGAACAAGTATACCATTTATCTGTTTGTCTGACAGTCTATTAGATTACGTGAGAAAAATGCAAACAAATGAGCAACTTAATTTAGAACACTTTACAGTGTAAAGAGAATCAAAGTCAAACTTCCTAATTTTTTTTTTATTGGAAGCATTTCTGAAGTTTTTTAGACTTTGCTCAGAAGACCTTAATATGTGTTTGCAATACATTATTCTATCAGTTACACACATAATACGTAACTATTGTGTATTTGTACTCATACACAAGTTAATATATAAGAGTATATTATCTATAAATATACCATTTTGTAACTTCATACCTTGACATTTTTTAAAATCTCGTTCTGTTAATAATTTAATCAAAATCTTAAGTCACTAACAGATGTTATTTTCTCCTTGCTGACCCCGTAATTCACTGGCTAAGGAAGCCATATCCCAAGTAGCTAGCTGTGGTTCACATCCCTGTCTGGTAGCTTGAAAAGATGCTGGGTGAGGGGGACCAGCAGTTGGCATAATGGCTATGTCACTGGACTCCCATGTTGTCAACTGCGGTTCGAGTCCTGGACCCAGAGGCTTAAACTCACACCGGGGGTGTGTGCGTGCGTGCCCAAGATCCCGAGAGGAGAATGGAGGAGAAGGGATTGTGGCTTGGCCATCCCCCTGGGGGGGTAATTTCTCCCTTCCTCCTTTGTCTCTTTGTCTCTGTCTTTTTGGAGAGCTCACGCACTCTATAGAAAAAACATCTCCAAAAAAAAAGTAAGATCATATTTAAGATTCTCTCAGTGTGAGTAAGATTCAGATCATGGTAGTCAGCATGCTGACTTTCCTTATGCCTTCCTTTTAATTTTAAAATGCTTTAGTTATGAACCTCTTTGGGAAATGTCAATGGCTGATTCTTCCAAGCCAATTTTGCTCTACTAGTTTTCATTTTCAGAATCAGGGAACCTGTTTAAAACTATCTCACATGTATTGATTTTTGAAGTCAAATATAAATGTAATTAAAATCTATTGTATATGACTTCATTTCGACTGTTTGCAATTGAAGTGCACTTCGATTGGAGGGAAGGCTTTCACCATGATCTGATCTTTGCTCAGATATAACCTCTGCAATAAAGCCTTCCCTGACACTTTTCTCTAAAAAAAAAAAAAAAAAAAAAAAAAAAAAAAAAAAAAAAAAAAAAAAAGAAAAGAAAAAGAGACATGATGTAAGATATTTCACAATTATTTTCATTTGTATTTTTCTAATAATTAGTGATGTCAAGTGTTTATTTATATACCTATTGACCATTTGTATACTTTCTCCTGAAAAATTTCTATCCAATCCTTAGCACTTTTCCCCTTCAGTTATTTGTTTTCTGAATATTAAGTTTTTAATTCATTTTGAATATTAACTTTTTATGTAATATATTACTTACTAATATGTTAATAATTATGCAGTTCCTCAAACATGTTTTTGTCTAATTTGTTGGACAGAATCATTTTAGTTTTATATAACTTTGTTTATTATTACTTTTCTTGTTTTTCCTCTTAAGATATATAAACATAGTACAGGGCCAGCAGGTGGTATAATGTATATGGCACTGGACTCCAACATGGTTGACCACATTTGAGTCCTGACCCAGTGGCTTGAAACTCATGCCAGGAATGTGTGTGTGCATGTCCAAAATCCATATAGAAGAAATGAGGAGAAAGGACTGCAGCATGGCCATTCCCTGTGGTGGTGATTTCTCACTTACTCTCTCAGTGCTACTCTTTCTCTCCAGGGAGTGCAGGTGCCTTATGAAAAAAACATAACAAAAAATGTTACACATGGGACCAGCAGGTGCCATGTTGATTAAGGCACTAGATTCCCACATGACAAACTGGTTTGAGTCCTGGACCTGCTGGCTTGAAAATTACACCCAGTGTGTGTGTGTGTGTGTGTGTGTGTGTGTGTGTGTGTGTCCAAAACTCTGAGAGGGGAACAGAGGAAAAAGGATCACACTGGGCACGTCTATATGTGTCCAAGACTCTGGGAGGAAAATGGAAGAAAAGGGATTGCAATATGGCCATCTCCCAGATTGGGTGATTTCTCACTTTCTGACAGTCTCTGTCTTCCTCTCTCTCATGGGAGCACACCCACCCTAAGGCAAAAACCTCAAAAAATAGGGTAATAAAATTAGACCATCTTTAAGCAACAGATAAAAGTTTTAAATTCCAGGGCTAGCAGGTTGTGTATTGGATAAGGTGTTGGACATCCACATGGCACACTGGGGTTTGACTCCTGGATCTGGCAGCTTGAAACCTACACAGGGCACATTCCCAAAATCCCAAGAGGAGAACTGAGAAAGGATAGTGCCACGACTATTACCCCTGGGGGGTGATATCTTGTTTTCTGTCTCTCTGTCTCTTCCTCTCTGGTGAACACATCCACCCTATAGCAAAAATCACCTTTCAAATATGTGTAATCACAAAATTATAATGTAGCATTAAAATTAGATAATATATCTACTTAGATAGCACAGTAAATAATAATATTTTAATAGAGAATGTGGAGACATGTATAGATTGGGACACTGAGATAGTGTGTGAGAGAGAATAAACTCAATTCTGAATATAGAATTGTCAAGTGTGAACTTAACACCATGTAGCAGGGTGGAGATCAGTGGATAGAAAATCACATGAGGTAACCTTAGAATTAAGGAGGATTTTGCTCAAACTCACCTGCCTTGATTTCATAGAAAACCAACAGACCTTTGTAAAGTTTGGGAAGCCTGATTAAATTTTGGTCCAGCAGAGAATCTTTGTCAATACAGACAGAATTATTTATACAATGGGCCAGTAGGTGGTGTGGTGGTTAATATGCTGGACTCCCACATGGCCAACAATGGTTTGAGTTCTGAACCTAATGGCTTGGTTTCTCACATTCTTTGAATCTCTCTCTTTTTCTCTGGTCAAATTAAAAAATAATAATAAATAAATTTAATAAATAATTATTTGAAAAGAAAAAAATAAGAATTATTTAAACAAAATTTAAAAAATAAAACTAATTGAGTTTATTCTCTCTCACACACCGCTTTTTAAAACAATCCTGCAGCTAACCCTGTAGTTTAAATTTAAGACCCAGCAGCTTGTAAATCACACTGGGTGCCTCTGCGTGCATGCCCAAAATCCTGAGGAGAATGGGGATTGCTGTCCTCTTTGGGAAGTGATTTCTCTTTTTCCCTCACTGTGTGTCTTATGTAAACATACATGCCCTATAGTAAAGTTTTTTAAAAAAACCTTAATAGTAAAAACAAAACCGTTTGTGAGCTGTTTAGAAATATCACATTGGGGGCACAGATGGTGCACAGTAGTAAAACACAATGCTCTATGAGAGTGACTTACCTGGAAATATTTCTGGGGTTTATGGCTAGAGATCCACTCGGGTATGCTGAGCAAATGTGTGCTGTGGTTCAAGGCTGGCTGAGTGTGAGAATTAATCATGGTACCAAGACTCTCTTGAGAGTGCTATCTGTCTCTCTCATGGAAGAAAAAAACCTTTTGTAATAAAAACTGAATCCTCTAGAAAAATAAAAACATTTATATAATTAAGTAAAATATTTACATAACTGAATAGTTAAGGCCTTATACCTCCGTGACCAGCGGGCAATGGGTGTGAGTGGCACCACCTTTGCATTCAGTATGGCAAAGATGGTGGGCCAGAACAGCACCACAGCCACCCCTGGGGTATTCCAGGCCCTGTTCATCTGGTACTGCATTTACTTTAATTGAAAGCAATGGAGTGACCTCAACTTCTAGAACAGGCTGCAACAATGAAGAGAGAAACAGAAGTTTGCCAAGGAGAGAGCAGGGCTTTCCAAATTACCTGACCTTAACAACGCTGAAGCAGTTCAGAGTCTTCTTTGAAGAAATTCAGCTTGCTGAAGCATTGCTAGCCCAAGGTGAATAAGAGAAGGGCATGGACTGTCTGACCAATGCCATCTCTGTGTGTGGACAACCACAACACGTGCTGCAGGTGTTGTAGCAGATGCTGCCATCTCTCATGTTCCAGATGCTGCTGATCAAGCTCCCAACAGTCAAATGAAGAAATTTTAGAGATTTTTTCCATAGGGTGCCTGCACTCACTGGAGACAGAGAAAGAGAGACAGGGATGGAGACAGTGAGAGAAAAAGTGAGAAATCAGCTCCAAGCAAGAATGCCCATGCATGCGACAATCCTTCCCCACTATTCTACTCCTGGAATCTTGGGCATGAATGCATTTGCATCTTGCATGAGTTTCAATCCACCAGGTCTGGGACTCGTACCACAGTTGGCCATGTGGGAGTCCAGCCAGGTAATAGCTATGCTGTCTGCTGGCTACCATTAGAATATTTTAAGTGTTCAGAGCTTGACTAAAAATGATGTGGAGTGAGACATGAATGTCAATATAATAAAATCACAAATAATTATATTGTAAAAATTCTGAACTTGGAAGTTAAGCGGCTCTAGAGAATAAGGGGAAATATGCTTGTTATAGGACTGTCCTGTGCTAAAATCTACCAGAGGTATTGTTTATTTTGTATAGCTCTATTGGTCTGCTTTATTTATTTTCCCAGTAAAAAATGTATTTTGATAGAAAACTTCTCATTTTATAAATATACTCATGAGTTACTATGATACCATGGATTTCTTTTATTCCTAAAACAAGCAATTAAAAAACACATATAATATAAAATATTTGCCCCCAAAAAAGGGGAGGGACAGGTAAAAAGATATTATTTTTTATAATTATTTTATTTATTATTGTTATTTTTAAAAAGTTTTCTGTAGGACATGCACATTCATCAGAGAGAAAGTGAGTGAGAGAGGGAGAATGTGAGAAAGCAAGCCACCATGTCTGGGACTAGAACTGCTCTCTACCATGTGGGACTCCAGTGCCTTAACCACCATGTAACCTGCTGGTCCTGAATGCATTTTTTAAAATACAGAACAGTTTTCGTATAAATTTAAAAGCTGTGTAGAAACTTGTGTTTATGAAAATTGCATATTAAAGTTTCTGAGAGACCATTTCTCCCCATTTGCTCTCAGATATTAAAAATAAAATTAATACAGGTAAAATGTCCTGAAGGGTGCCACTTCTTTATGACTGCTGGTCCCAGTTGGAGACCTCCCGAGCACTCACCACCATCCTCAGCATCTCCAAGAGGGCAGGCCTGGGGAGAGCAAGACACCTGGTACACCACAGCCTTCACCGCCAGCTTATTTCTGCCCCTGGCAACGTGAGCTCCAGGAGGTAGCTGTGCCCACTGGTGTTGTGACAGGCAGCAGGTTCCTGTTAGGCAGGCTGGTACAGGGAGGGGGCATGGGGAAAAGAATGGAGGAAAGCATAGAAGAGAAGGGGGACAGCTATGAGTGATCATGGATGACTAGAACCACAACCAGGAGGCGGCCTTATAAGGTTTTCTGCAGCCACTGCCACCTCCACTACCCACTTTGTTGATTTCAGTTCCCACCTAAGAGTTTTTAGGGGGCATTGCTGGTGGTGTTGGCTGTCTCTGTGGATAGGAAAGGCACAAAGGAGGGGCTCTCAATGGGATCCTCACAACCACTAGAGGCCAAGGGGGTGATGATGATGATGTTAAAGAGATGCCTCTTGGCTGCAGCCAAGGCAACCTCCACCTCAGCTCTACTATCAACTTCAATACCTCCACCTTCATGCTCTTAATGAGACAATTATCTCTTAATATGACTATTAAAGATGACAAGAGCACATACTGGGGGCTTCAGGTCCCTTAGTGGTTAGGCACTGGATATTTATATGATCAACTGTGGTTCAAATACCAGACACAGAAGGTTGAAATTCATGCCAGACACATGTGTATGTGTGCCCAAAATCTTAAGAATAGAATAAAAGTGAAGAAATTGCAACATGACCATCTCCTACAGAGGGTGATTTCTCACTTTCTGTGTCTTTTTTCTCTCTCTGGCAATCAAATATGCCCTGTAGGAAAAATCTCTCCCTAAAAAGAAATCTGGACAAAATTGGATAGTGTCATAGATGAACTTTTAATACAGAATCCGGATGACCATATCCCTATATCCTATGAATAGATATACCACTGTGTGTATGAGCGTGTAAGCCAGCAACACTGGAACAGATGTATAGTGATCTGATTTAAAAGATTAATCACTTAGAGGGACCAGCAGATGGTGTTTATGGTTATGCTGCTGGACTCCCATGTAGTCGACTGTGGTTCAAGTCCCAGACTCAGTGGCTTAAACTCACACAGAGCACGTGTTCATGCCTGCCCAAGATTATGAGAAGAATCTGGAGGAGAAGGAATTGAGGCGTGGCCATCCCACCTGGGGGTGACTTCTTGCTGTCTCTCTGTCTCTCTGTCTCTTTCCTGTTAGAGATGTGCCCTATAGCAAAAACCTCTCTTCAAAAAAAAGACTTGTCACTTAGCATCTCAAAAGAGTTGCATGGCAGTCCTGCAGATCTCTATACTGAAAGATTTAATATAGCTCTTATGGGAACTAGCAGTTAGCGTAATGGCTATGTCACTGGACTCCCACGTAGTCGACCGCGGTTCGTGTCCTAGACCCAGTGGCTTAAAACTCATGCCGGCCGCGTGTGCGTGCATGCCCAAGATCCCAAGAGGAGAATGGAGGAGAAGGGATTGCGGTGTGACCATCCCCCCTGGGGGGTGATTTCTCGCTTTCTGTCTCTATGTCTCTCTCTGTCAGTCTGGCAAGCGCACATGCCCTATAGCGAAAATCTCTCCACAAAAAAAAAAAAAAAAAGATTTAATATAGCTCTTAGACAATAGATGAGAGCATCACAGAGCATTGTGCCTCTTTTCCTACATACAAAAAAGCTTTACATAGAAACCAGCTTAACACAGACTTAAAAGGTGGCCTTTTAAGTTGAGAAAAGCACATTTACAGCAGAATGGCTTTACTTTTAGAAGCCCAGACAACACCATCTCAGGTCACATCTACTACGGCAATATTGTGAAGGCCTGTATACTCTCACACCGGAATGGGTTCAAAAGGCTCCAACTCTGTTTTCTAAATTTATCTTGAACATTTTCCCTCTGGCAGTAGAACATGGACTTTCTGAATATGCTGCTCAAGATCAAAAACTTCAAAGAGAACTTATTCAGAATGATTTTACAGGAGGTGACAAGTCCCAGAAGAGAGCTGGGGGTGAGTTGGCTTGTAACAGCTCATCAGCATATGCAAGTTCCAGGGGGAAGAAACAGTGAATGTAGTAAATGTAATTTCCTTCTGAAAAAGAGGATGCACCATAGGTGCAGAGAGTGTATTCAGAGCACAGTGGGGACCTGCAGACACTCAGGAACTCTAGCAAAGTGATTTTTTTAAAAGAGGTTTTGATATAGGGCACATGTGCTTGCTGAGGGACAGAAACAGAGAGACAGAAAGCATGAAATCACCACCCCCCAGGATGATCATCTCAAAATCCATTCTCCTCTTGGGATTTTGGGCACACACACAAACTCGCGCGCACACACACACACACACACACACACACACACCTGGTGTGAGCCTCAAACTGCAGAGTCTGGGACTCAAACCATATTCAACTCTGTGGGAGTCCAGTGATGTATTCACTATGCCATCTGCAGTTCCCCAAATCTGTTTTTACAAGGGGACACTGGACATATTATTTTTGTGTTTAATTTTAAAAAAAACAAAAGACCGAAAATGGGAGGTTGAGTAGTGATTAAGACACTGGACTCTCAAATGGCCTACCATGGTTCAAGTCCCAGACCTAGTGGCTTGAAAGTCTTAAAAATCACACCAGACATGTGTGTGCACATGCTCAAATTCCAGGAGAATGAAGGAGAAGGGATTGTGTCATGGCTATCCCCCAGGTGATGATTTTTCACTTTTACTCTCACTCTCTTTCTGTCTCCCTCTCCAGCAAGTACACACTCCCTATGGCAAAAATCTTTTTTTTTTTATAGACCATAGATTAGTTTATTTTTAACACCCATCATGCCATGAATTCATAGGGAATAGGTTCCAGTAGCTCAGGCTCCTTTCCATTGGTTCTCACAAAGTGTGCTTCTCTGGGTGGAGCAGGCTGGCGCTTTAGTTGAACCCAGGTCCCTTTCTCTTTGGCTTCTTTCTTTTTCTGGTCATTTTCCTTCACACGTTTTAGGAAGCTATCTCTGCTCTTAGAATGTTTAATATGCTCAATACACACATTGATTCTCTTGGCAAGAATCTTGCCCTTATCTTAAAAATTAAAAAAAAAGAAAAGAAAACAACAAAACAAAACAGGGCCAGGCATTTGGCATGGTGGACAAGAAGCTGGATTCCCACATGGTCAGCTTTGGCTTGATGTCCCGAACCAGTGGTTTGCTTTCTCACTTTCCCACCCTTTATCTTTCTTTCTCTGGTCAAATTAGAAAGCAATAAAAAAATTAAGTAAGTAATTCTCAAAAACAAAGAAAACAAAAAATTGCTACTAGACATGTGGACAATTTTAAAATGGTACAGTTTTAATTAGTTTATCTACAAGTTCTGTGAAGACCAAGCATCTAGAAAAGTGGTCCTTGATAAGTGATATCCAACAGACAAAATCAGCAGCTTCCGAAAATATAAATGCAGAAGGATCAGCAACCTGGAAAGCTTGAATTTCAGGATGGTCCACACTGTGAAAACACTGGCACAAAAGATCTTTAAAGAAATTTTAGTAGCTGAACTTGTGGGCATTTTTGGAGCATATACTTTTTTGTTTGATAAGATGAATACAAGCCAAGATTTCAGGCAAACAATGAGTAAGAAATTTTCTTTCACTTATAACAAATCCAATGAACAATCTGGTATGTATAGGATCAGAGAACAAGATCAAGAAAAATGGTTGAACAGCAAAAATAGAAGCAGTCATTACTTTCAGCCTCCCATCTGAGCTGTTTGAGACCTTTGGGAGAAGAAAGATGAGCCTTTCACACTGAAGACTCTTGTAGGCCCCACAGCACATCATACTGAGTAACAGAACTTTTTCTCTGTTGTGGCTTGAGTTTCCCACCCACAGTGTGAGTCAACCCCTTGTTTCTTGCTTTCCCTCTGTATTTATTGTTAAATATTAATATTTTATGAATAAAAGGCTAAGAAAAGAAAAGGAACAACTATTCTAATGATTTTTTTTCTCCCTGAACTCTACTACTGGTAAAAGAATAGAAACCAACTGCAGGTTCAGTATCCTGTATCAAAAATTATTTCAATCAAGTGTGGGGAGCCAAGTAGGAGACTTAGGAATGTGCAGGACATCACTGCTAGATGGAGACCAAGGCTATTGTCTGGACCTAACCTTGGGTGTCTGAATGGCTATGTGCAAAATGTTCCAAGTATTGTTACAACAACCTGATAAACTCAGCAAGGACTTTTGAGTCCCACGTTAAGGAAGCCAAATGTTTCTGTATAAAACAAAACAATAAACTTAACTCGTGGCTGACCAGTATTCACTGGCAGTCCTCCCGTTTCTATCCTGCCTTCTTGTCTTTTCTTTAATCCTTACCTCCCAACTCAGGAACTGTTCACCATCAGTGGGTCAGACAGAGTGGCACCCGAACAAGGACCTGAGTACTGGGGATACCGGTGAAGGACATCGCAAAGAGTAAACGGAGAACACGTTCGTCTTAAAAGTGGAAGTGTTGCAGTGAATATTATGGGAGTAATTATGGGGCAGGGCAATAGTCACCAGCTCTTTGTACATGTGCTTAAAGAAATGCTAAGTGTGCGAGGCTTGCAGGTAGATCAGCAGCAGCTTTCAAAATTTTTAGAGTTTATTGAAAAAGTTTGTCTTTGATTTCCTGAGGAAGGTGCAGTTCACATAGATACCTGGAAAAAGGTGGGGCAAAAGCTCCAAGTTTATTACAATGCCCATGGCCCAGAAAATGTGCCTGTGGATGCTTTCAGTTTATGGGTTTTAATTAGAGATATTTTGGACTTTCACCATTAGTGAGAGAGGATTTTTCCCACCACAGATAAAGACTCTCCCCCAGCTGTTGGAATTTCTCCCTCTGTTTCTCCCTTGCAGGAGAGGTTAATAGGAGATTTTCCTCCACCCCCAGAGATGGAGGATGAGGAACTCTCCACGGAGGAATTGGAACAAATTGAACAAGATGCAGCTCAATATGATGTTGCAAGACACCCTATTGTACTGTTACCCAGAAAAAGACATTTGTACCTGTCTCAACTGAATTATCACAGTTACAGGTAGAAATGAGGCAAATCTTAGATAAAATGCAAGGGCTTCATCTAAAAACTCATAAAGATCAGGCTACCTGAACTAGTAAGGTTCATCTCCCCACTCCAACTATGCTTGCAACATTGGATCCGTTGCCCCCCAACCCACGGTGTTTTCTAAAGATCCCCCTTTAGTAGCAATGGCTCAAAAAGATTTAGCCTCCTTATTCCCTCTTCAATTATCTTTACAACATGCTCTTAAGGAAAGGGAAGATGTCCGGGGTTTCTCCTTGTATCCCGTTATAGGACAGAGAGATTAACAAGGAAATTTGGTGCGAGTTCATACACCCATTTCATTTAAGCAATTGAAAGAATTGAAAATGGCTTGTGCTGGGACCAGCAGTTAGTGTAATGGCTATGTTGCTGGACTTGCATGTAGTTGACCGCAGTTCGTGTTCCAGACCCAGTGGCTTAAAACTCATGCCAGGTGCATGTGCGTGCGTGCCCAAGATCCTGAGAGGAGTATGGAGGAGAAGGGATTGTGGCATGGCCATCCCCCCTGGGGGGTGATTTCTCACTTTCTATCTGTCTCTCTCTGTCTGTCTGGTGAGCACACACACCTTATAGCAAAAAAAAAAAAAAAAAAAAAAAAAAAAAAAAAAAAAATGGCTTGCACTCAGTATGGTCCAACTGCTCCATTCACGCAAGCAATGTTGGAAGCCATGGCTACTGATTTTCTTCCTCCTGGAGACTGGAAAGGTATAGCTAAAGCCTGCCTCTCTGGTGGAGATTATTTGTTATGAAAAACAGAATTTACAGAAAATTGCCAGGCTACAGCAGAGTTAAATCATACTCAAAATATCCCCATTACTTTTGAAATGTTGGCTGGAGAGGGATAACATATGGATGTTAATCAACAGCTTAATTTTAACATAGCTGGGTATGCACAAGTAAGTGCCGCAGCTAGGAGAGCATGGAATAAAATACCCTCTGCTGGAAATCAGACTGAGGACTTACATAAGATCAGACAAGAACCAGATGAATCTTTTCAAGATTTTGTAGCCCATTTACTACAGACTGCGGGAGACTGTTATTAGTCTATATTAGACTAAGAAGTTTCTGCACAGCAAAGGTCACAGTAACAAATGTGAACCGACACCCTCAGAATGGGAAAATATTTTTGTTAAATATGCCTCAGACAAGGAACTGATAACCAGAATACACAGGGAACTCAAGTGCCTTATGCGAAAAAAAAAATGATTAACCCAATCAAAAGATGGGAAAATGAACTGAACAAAAATCTCTCTAAGGAAGACGTACAAACAGCCAAAAAGCATATGAGAAATGCTCAACATCCCTCATCATAAGGGAGATGCAGATAAAAACCACAATGAGATACCACATAACCCCTTTCAGAATGGCAAAGATTAAGAATATAAAAAGTGATAAGTGTTGGCAGGGATGTGGTGAAAAGGGAACCCTCCTACACTGTTGGTGGGAATGTAAACTGGTTCAACCACTGTGGAGAACAATATGGAGGTTCCTCAAAGATCTACAAATAGAACTACCATTTGATCCATCAATCCCACTTCTGGGTATTGACCCGAAAGACAAGAGAATGTTCAGTCAGAAAAGTGCTTGCACATCAATGTTTATTGCAGCATTATTCACAATTGCTGAGACATGGAACCACCCTAAATGTCCACAAACTGATGAATGGATTGGAAAAGGGTGGTATATATATTCTATGGAATATTACTCAGCCATAAAAAATAACAAGACCCTGGCATTTGATAGAAAGTGGTCAGATATGGAGGATCTATTGCTGAGTGAAGTAAGCCAGGCTATGAAAGAAAGATATTGTATGTATTCACTCAATATATACCAACTATCTGCACTCTATGGTAGAGAGCAAAAAATTGGAGAATATAAAAGCAGTGAAGGTACTTAACAAGAATAGAACAGTGTGTAATGGGGGGGTGAAGAGAAGAGGATAGAGAAAGTTAGTAAGAGAACAAATAGAGAGGTAGGACATTAGTGGGAAACAGATACAGCTTATTACCTGTTGATGATGACATGTATAGTATTCTCAACTGGATTGGTCTGAGAAGTATTTCATGATGGGTAAAGTATTTTTACAAGCAAAATTATAAATAGTGATTGACTATTTTAAAAATTAATTAGAACAATAATAATAATGATTGGGAAAAACATAGAAAAGATATTGAATGATGAAGTGGGGAGATTAATGTCTCTGTATTAACTGACATGCATGACATTCCCTTTTGAAATACAATGTAATACACTGTAAAAATATATCTAATCCAATGTAATATAAAGAAGATTATGATGATAATAAAAATTAAAAAAAAATAGCTAAATTTAAAAAATGCACTTGTTTTTACTGACGGTTCTTCATCTGGGCATGCCGCCTATGTATTTGATAATCATACTACCTTTCTTCATTTCCCCCCCACCCCGCCTGCCTCAGCACAAATGGTGGAATTACAAGTGGTCATAACTGTATTTCAACTCTTTCCTCAAACATCTTTCAATTTATATACTGACAGTCATTATATTTTTCAAGCTGCCCAGTCCCTTGAGACTGTTGCCTTTCTTGATCCTACATTATCCACTATACAATATCTTCTTTCCAACCTACAACAATGTATTCAACAAAGAACTCTTCCTTGTTTCATTGGACATCTTCGAGCACACTCGAATTTGCCAGGTTCACTTTCCAGGGGCAATGCCCTGGCCGACAGGGGAACCCGCTTAATCGCACTCACTCGCTTACATAAGCTGAACAGGCTCATGCATTACATCATCAAAATAGTATCAGTTCACGAAAACAATTTGGCATTTCTCGGGAAGCTGCTAGACAAATAGTTAAAAGCTGTTCTACCTGCCCAGAATTCCTTTCTGTTCCTCATTATGGGTTAAACCCTTGAGGCCTTCTTCCAAATCATTTGTGGCAAATGGATGTTACTCATTATCCTAAATTTGGTAAACTAAAATATATTCATGTGTCAATAGATACTTTCTCTGGATTTATTTTTGCTTCAGTTCATACTGGAGAAGCTACAAAGCATGTTGTGGCCCATTGCCTGGAGGCCTTCTCTGTTTTGGGATTGCCTCATTGCATTAAAACTGATAATGGCAGTGGATATACGAGTAATAGTTTTGCCCGCTTCTGTGCACAATTTTGTATTTCCCACAAGACTGGCATTCTTTATAATTTCCAAGGTTAAGGTATTGTAGAAAGAGCTCATGGTACTTTAAAAGCTGCTTTACATAAAATTAAAAGGGGGAGTTGTATCCCCTGACACCACATAATTATTTAAAACATGCCTTATTTGTACTTAATGTATATATCAGCTGTGTTTGCTATGAAAATATTTAGATTAATTAAGATCTTTAGTAATTCAATAAAATGTGGGGAGAAAACAATATAGAAAGTAAACATAGATACCAGTGACAATGTGGGAAGAGAGTGGGAGATGGCACAGGGTAAGAGATAGGGAATCAAGGATGGGGGGGAAGCAACACATACAGGAAACAAGAAATGGAAAATTATTTGTTGACAATAACATGTATGTTGATGTGCTTGATTGAGACACTATACAGTGTACTCTGGATGGAAAATCTCATTTTGTATGCTGTAATGATGTACAGTGAATGAATGTAAATAAATAAATTTAAATTAAAAAAAGATTGTTCATCATGAAAAAAATAAAAAATAAATAAAATATGGACAAACTAGGATCTAGTGCAACTGAATGATTTTGGCATTACAAAACACAATCTCCGCTCCTGCAAGCCTCTGGCCGGCAAGGGACACTGAGGGAGGGTCACCTCTGACCCCCACCTCACTTCCAGACCCCCAGGCCCCAGACTCCACCTTCTAGACCATCCGGGACTGCCAGAAGGCAATAGGCGCTCCTGCAAGCCTCTGGCCGGCAAGGGACACTGAGGGAGGGTCACCTCTGACCCCCACCTCACTTCCAGACCCCCAGGCCCCAGACTCCACCTTCTAGACCATCCGGGACTGCCAGAAGGCAATAGGCGCTCCTGCAAGCCTCTGGCCGGCAAGGGACACTGAGGGAGGGTCACCTCTGACCCCCACCTCACTTCCAGACCCCCAGGCCCCAGACTCCACCTTCTAGACCATCCGGGACTGCCAGAAGGCAATAGGCGCTCCTGCAAGCCTCTGGCCGGCAAGGGACACTGAGGGAGGGTCACCTCTGACCCCCACCTCACTTCCAGACCCCCAGGCCCCAGACTCCACGTTCTAGACCATCCGGGACTGCCAGAAGGCAATAGGCGCTCCTGCAAGCCTCTGGCCGGCAAGGGACACTGAGGGAGGGTCACCTCTGACCCCCACCTCACTTCCAGACCCCCAGGCCCCAGACTCCACCTTCTAGACCATCCGGGACTGCCAGAAGGCAATAGGCGCTCCTGCAAGACTCTGGCGAAATCGCGCGGCGCGCGACTTTTTCTTTATTTTTCTGTGTTGTCTTTCCTTTAGTTGCATATTGTCCTCTCCTCCTTATTTTTTAATGTGCCAGACAGACTAGACAGGTCCAGAATCATATATCTGAAATTTCCTAGGAAGGTAAGTGTCTCTGGGATCCTCCCTAGTACTGATCCCCTTTGAAAAAGGAGATACTGCTTTTTAGACCCTTCTGTAGAGTTCCGCTCCTGAAAACACATTGGTAAAAACAACAGAAGAGAGACTTCAACAAACAGCTATTCCCATCAAAAAGGAAAGACTCTTACTTCTCGTGGGACAAAAGTTCTCCCAAGAGGTCTTTAAAAGGGAAGTAATCTTCCAATGGCTAAAAGTAGAAAAAGAGCCCCAGGTCTGAATAAACAAGAAAATATGTCTCCAACAAAGGAAAATGCCCCTCCATGTCTCGTAAATATGGAGGACGTTACCAAAATGGCAGACACAGAATTTCGAAAATTCATGGTGACCAAATTCTGTGAATTGGAAAAAAAAAGAGACAACGAACTACAGGAAATTAGGAAGTCCTTCCAGGATATGAAAGAAGAAATGGATACTCTGAGAAAGAATCAGGTGGAACTATTAGAGATAAAGTCTATAATACAAGAAATCAAAAACTCTCTGGAAAGTATTAAGAGCCGATTAGACCATGCTGAAGATCGAATCTCTGATGTAGAAGATAAAACCTCTGATCTAGAAAAAAACTACAAAAAGATCGAGAAAATAACTAAAAAACATGAGGATAATATACGGGAAATACTAGACTCTATTAGACGCCCAAACATCAGAATAATCGGCATCCCAGAAGGTGAAGAAACTAATAGCGGAATGGAAAATCTATTCCATGACATCTTGGAAGAAAATTTCCCAAGCCTAGAGAGGCACCGAACCATCCGGACCCAAGAAATACAAAGGACCCCAAATAGAATCAACCCCAGAAGATCTTCCCCAAGGCACATCTTAGCCAGGCTGTCTAACGTCACAGAAAAAGACATGATACTAAAACTGGCAAGAGAGAAACGAGAAGTAACTTACAAAGGCCATCCCATAAGACTAACACCAGACCTCTCATCAGAAACAATGCAAGCAAGAAAAGAATGGGAAGACATACTGAAAGTGTTAAGAGAGAAACAATTTCAGCCAAGACTATTATACCCTGCAAGATTATCCTTCATTTGGGAAAAAAAGATTAAAATCTTCTCAGACAAACAAAACCTGAAAGAATTTGCCAACACCAGACCAGCTCTTCAAGAAATCCTGAAGAAAGTACTGTTCCAGGAAAACTAAAGACGCAACAGCCAGAAACAAAGAAATAACAGGCAACTAAGACAATGGCTAACTTAAATGTCGGTACAGATCCTGTAACATCGATAATAACATTGAATGTTAATGGGTTAAATTCTCCAATCAAGAGACACAGACTGGCTGAATGGATAAAAAAACAGAAACCCTCTATCTGTTGCCTACAAGAAACCCACCTCATGGAAAAAGACATACATAGACTGAAAGTGAAGGGTTGGAAAAAGGTTTTCCATGCAGTTGGGAACCAAAAAAGAGCTGGAGTTGCGATACTAATTTCTGACAAAATAGGCTTTAAAACAAAAAGTGTCCGAAGAGACAAAGAAGGGCACTACATCATAGTAAAAGGTTCTATAGATCGAGAAGATATAACGCTTATTAATATCTATGCTCCTAACACAGGAGCACCCAAATATGTGAAGGAAAGATTGTTAGATCTGAAAGGGGAGATAGACTGCAACACACTAATTGTTGGAGATCTCAACACTGCATTATCCCCTCTGGACAGATCATCTAGGCAAAAAATAGGTAGAGAGATCAAGGATCTAAATGATACCATAAATCAATTGGACTTAACAGACATCTATAGAACTTTCCACCCAAAAACCACAAGATATAGTTTTTTCTCACCCCGACATGGAACTTTCTCGAAGATTGACCACATCATAGGACACAAAGCAAGCCTCTGCAGATTCAGAGGCATAGAAACTATTTCCAGCATCTTCTCTGACCATGATGGAATCAAACTCGAGTTTAATTTCAAGAGAAATCCTCAAAAATACCTAAAAACATGGAAACTAAATAACCTACTCCTGAATGACTCCACTATTACCGAAGAAATAAAGTCCGAAATCAAAAGATTCATGGAAGCCAATGACAATGAAGATACAAGTTTCCATAATCTTTGGGACACTGCCAAAGCAGTCATAAGAGGGAAGTTCATAGCAATTAGTGCACATAAGAGGAAGACAGAGAAAAGGCTAATGGATCACCTAACATCAAGCCTTAGAGAATTGGAAAAGCAACAGCAAAAAAATCCAAAAAATTACAGGAGAAAGGAAATAATAAAGATCCGAGCAGAAATAAATGAAATAGAAAATAAACGTACTATACAGAAAGTAAGTGAAAGCAAAAGCTGGTTCTTTGAAAGGATAAACAAAATTGATACCCCACTAGCGAGACTTATTAAGAAGAAGAGAGAAAGGAACCAGGTGAATCAAATCTGCAATGAGGCTGGTAACATAACAACAGACATAGTAGAAATTCAAAACATCATTAGAGGATACTTTGAACATCTATACGCTAAGAAACAAGATAATCTGGATGAGATGGACAAATTCCTGGACAAATATAATCTACCAAGAATGAGCCAGGAAGAAATAGAGAGTCTAAATAGGCCCATAACAAGCCAGGAAATTGAATCAGTAATAAGTAACCTCCCAACAAAGAAAAGCCCTGGCCCCGATGGATTCACCTCTGAATTCTACAAAACTTTCAAAGAAGAGTTAACTCCCATTCTGCTCAAATTATTTCTAAAGATCCAAAAGGGTGAATCTCTCCCTAATTCATTCTATGAAGCCTCTGTCACCCTCATCCTCAAAACAGATAAGGACAGGACAAGGAAGGAAAACTATAGACCAATATCTCTGATGAACATAGACTCAAAGATTCTCAACAAGATACTAGCAAATCGTATTCAACAACTTATACAGAAGATCATACACCATGATCAGGTAGGCTTTATTCCAGGAATGCAAGGTTGGTTCAACATACGCAAAACCATAAACATAATACACCATATTAATAGGAAGAAAGACAAAAACCATATGGTCATATCGATTGACGCAGAAAAAGCATTTGATAAGATACAACATCCCTTCATGATCAAGACTCTTAGCAAAATTGGCATAGAAGGGCCATTTCTCAATACAATAAAAGCCATCTATGAAAAACCCATAGCGAACATCATCCTGAATGGAGAAAAGCTGAAAGCTTTCCCACTAAACACAGGAACAAGACAAGGATGCCCACTTTCTCCTCTCCTTTTCAACATAGTTCTGGAAGTCCTCGCCAACGCAATCAGAAAAGAGGAAAAAATAAAGGGCATTCGAATAGGAAAAGAAGAGGTGAAACTCTCTCTATTTGCAGATGACATGATTGTATACATAGAAGACCCAATGGTCTCCATGGAAAAACTACTGGAAGTAATACATGATTACAGTAAAGTTGCAGGATATAAAATCAATATACAGAAATCAATAGCATTTCTGTATACGAATAACAGGCAGACTGAGATAGAACTGAAAAAACTTATTCCGTTTACCATAGCCACTAAAAGTATAAGATATTTAGGAATAAATCTAACCAAAGAAGTTAAAGACCTCCACAAGGAAAACTATGAGAAGGTAAAAAAAGAAATTGAAAATGACACAAAAAAATGGAAGGACATCCCATGTTCATGGATTGGAAGAGTTAATATAATCAAAATGGCAATTCTACCCAAATTAATCTACCTATTTAATGCAATGCCAATCAAAGTACCAGACACATTCTTCACAGATCTAGAAAAGACAATCTTAAAATTTGTCTGGAATCATAAAAGACCCCGTATTGCCAAAGCACTTCTACACAAGAAGAATGGAGTGGGTGGCATCTCAATCCCCGATCCAAAAATGTATTACAAAGCTGTGGTAATAAAGACAGCATGGTATTGGCACAGAAACAGACATGTGGACCAATGGAACAGAATAGAGTCCCCAGAAATAAGTGCCCAAACATACAGTCAACTGATCTTTGACAAGGGGTACCAGTCAATCCAGTGGGAAAATGAAAGCCTCTTCAGCAAGTGGTGCTGGAGAAACTGGACTTCCACTTGCAGAAAGATGAATCTGAACCCCTACCTCTCTCCTTTGACAAGAATCAAGTCAAGGTGGATCAAGGATCTAAATCTAAGACCTCAAACTATAAAGCTGCTCCTGGAGAATGCTGGGGAAACTCTGGGAGACATTGGTGTAGGGAAAGACTTCCTAAAGAAGACACTCAAAGCAGAGTCCATCGTCCACAAAATAGACAAGTGGGATTACATCAGACTAAGAAGTTTCTGCATGGCCAAAGACACAGTAGTTAGTGTGAATCGACAGCCCTCAGAATGGGAAAATATTTTTGTAAATGTTGCATCAGATAAGGGACTGATAACCAGAATACATAAGGAACTAAAAAAGGTGTTTGGAAAAAAGATGATCAACCCTATTAAAAGATGGGAGAAGGAGATGAAGAAAACACTCTCTAAAGATGACATACGAATGGCCAAAAGGCATATGAAAAAATGTTCAACCTCCCTCATTGTAAGGGAAATGCAGATAAAAACAACAATGAGGTACCACCTAACCCCAGTCAGATTGTCTAATATTAAAAAAACAAAAAATGATAAGTGTTGGCGGGGGTGTGGTGAAAGGGGAACTCTTTTACACTGCTGGTGGGAATGTAGATTGGTCCAACCACTGTGGAGAATAATTTGGAGATTCCTCAAAAATCTACAGATAGATCTGCCATATGATCCAGAGATCCCACTCCTCGGTATCTACCCAAAGGACAGAAGAATTCTTCATTGGAAAAGTGCTTGCACATCGATGTTTATTGCGGCACTATTCACAATTGCTAAGTCTTGGAACCAACCCAGATGTCCCCGTATGGAGGAATGGATTGAAAAACTGTGGCTCATATACTCTATGGAATACTACTCAGCCATAAAAACCAACAGAGCCCTGGCTTTTGACAGAAAGTGGAAGAATATGGAAGATGTACTGCTGAGTGAGGCAAGCCAGATTATGAAGGAGAGACATTGTATGTCCCCACTTAACATATACCGTTTGTCTGCTTTCTATGTCTGAAACTGATTGACTAACAGTTGAACAAACACAAGAGATGGGTGTGAATGTCAGATGAGGTGTATGTGGAGGAGTGGGGCCCAACGAAAGACATTTAGAGAAGGGATACAGAGGTAGAGCATTGACGGGATGGGGAGGTGTGGTGTTATCTGCTGAAGATATTTCAATCAACGGGTCTGGGGAGAAATGTTCACATATCAAAATGGTCTCATTGTAAGACAAACAATATGATTGAAAGTATATACAAAAATAAATAAATAAATAAATAAATAAATAAAAAAAAACACAATCTCATTGTACCACCGTTATTTGGAAAGATCCCTTAATGTGATCATGGAATGGGCCCGACCCTGTGTTGATATGGGGTTGAGGAGATGTTTCTGTTTTTTCACAGGACAATGATGGAGCTCGCTAGCTTCCAAAAATCTTGGTGTAGTTTTTGGACACCCTGAAAGACCAAGAAGATGTTGTGCATATGGATCTGTCTGAAGATGGTGACACTCATTGAAGCAGAAATCTACTGAGCAAGACTATTTCCGGAGGGAAATCAGACGGTTTGTATGATGGCTTCTCGATCAGTAAACAGCTCTGTCAACACCACACAACCCCAGTATCTTCCCCCTTGCACCAAAGAGAATCACCTGGACAATCAGACCTTATTATGAAAAGAAAGATATAGGTATGAAGATGTATTTGTGGTGTAAAATGCTAAAAAGAAGGAGAATAGTTTGATATTGAAAGAATTTTGTATGATAAAATTTTTGTCCTAAAGTAAGATGGCTGGATTATTTCCAGAATGAAAAAAGTAAAAGGGGACAAATAATCAAGGAATAAAGCAGGTTGCAAAAGGTTTGAGTTATGTTGGAGAAGGTCTGAGGGGGAATTGTAAAGAATTAGAAAGATTTCATGAAAAGATGTATATATAACAGATGGTAACTGAGGTGGCCATAAAACAATGGGCCACACTATTCAGTGCTAAAACACAGTCTAAATAGACCCAAGGAGGTCTCACTCTCATCCCATTCCAACCCAGTAACAGATGAGAGCTCCAAATAACTGGTCCAGAAATGCATGACTTCATTCATGCTACAGCTAAGAGCACTGGCATTGATTTAATTCTTTAAGTTTGCTGGCGGAAGGCCTCTCTAGTAAATAGTCAGCTATCAGTATCTCTAAAAAATGGGTATGCTTGAAACTTAAAATTTAAAAACCACAGACAGTACAAACAGCTGGTTTTGTGGATAAAGTAACAAAAAATATTTCTATAGCTTTACACACTCAAAAAACTATTGATGAAAAAATCCAACACAAATTGGATGTCCTTTATGACTCTGTTGTACATTTGGTGAACCAGGTCGATGGGTTACATGTGGGTTGGTCTGTCCAATGTCATGTATTGTATCCATGGATTTGTGTCACCCCTAAAATTTATTATGAAAGCCAATATGATTGGGAAAAGGTAAAAAAACATTTACAAGGTGTCTAGTACAGGGCCAATGAAACAATAGATATTCTTACACTCCATCGAGAGATCTTGGAGATAGAGAAGGTATGTTCCTCTCCCTTTAATGCAGCACAGGAGGCAAATAAATTGCTGCAATAATTGTATGGTCTCCTACCACACTGGACCTCTTGGCAGTAGTGGTTAATGCCTGCCATTATGGCAGCACTTATTGATCTTGTGTTGCATTGTTGTGCCCCCTGCCTTGTGTGAATACTCAGATGTTCCTTTCTTGGAGTTTGCTTCAAAATCCATCCATTAAAAGTTCAAGCCAAGGCATTAGATTCAGAGGCTGGTAGTCAATGTTGGGTAAGATCTTTGGGATGTTTCTCAACCTAAGACAGGGAATGCATGCAAATATGCATTAGCCAATGATGAGTAAGAGAAAATGTCACCAAGAACAACCTAAGACAGGCACAGCCTAACTGCCTGTCAGAAGTGGCAGATCATTTAATAAACAAAAAAGGGCGATATGTGGGGAGACATGAGGAATGTGCAGGATGTGACCACCATAATAAAACCAGGGTCTTTATCCGGACATGGTCTTGGGTGGCTAGATTGTTATGAGCAGAATGTCGTGGGACTGTTTTGAGCTCAATGTTCCAAAGAATTGTGATACCAACCTGGTAAATTCAGTAAGGACTTAAAACCTTACATCACAGAAGTCTCTGGAGTGTGTATAGATACTAAAAATAAAGTACGTTTCGTGCTGACCAGTATTGACTGGCAGTCCTCCTGTTTCTATCTTGTCTTCTTGTCTTTTCTTTAATCCTCACCCCCCAACTCAGGTTGGTGGGTCCGACATATCCACAGAGTTTGTTGCCTAAAGTCAACTTTTGTTCACAGATATGTATATATCAGCTGAACTTACTATTGAAAGTATTTAGATTAATTGAGATATTTTTTGAATCACTACAATGTGGGACAGAATAAAGGAATAGAAAGCAACTGCAGATAACAGAGACAGGGTGGGAGAAGGATGAGAAATGGCAGAGGGTTAGAAATAGGGGGGAAATATATATATGTATGTATATGTGTGTGTGTGTGTATATATATACATATATATATATATGTATATATATATACATACATACATACACACACAAGAAACAAGAAATGGAAAATTATTTGTTGACAATAATGAAACTGAGCAAGGGCCCTCTAATGTATTTTCTAAGGTTCTTGAAATATAAGATCCCATTACATTGTAATGGTTCAGAGTAAGAAGTAAGTCTTCAGACTTTTGGTTATAATAATGACCAACATGGGCCCGCCGAGCCTGCGTGGCCCGCCGGGCCTGCGCGGCTGGGGCTCTGCCTCACATGCCGTGGCCCGGACCGCCCAGCCCCTGCTGCCGCTCCAGCACTGGGTGTGTCCCGCGCACTTAGTGCAGACGGGCCGAGCTCGCCGACCTTCCTTTCTTGGGGCGGGTGGGCGAGCGGGAGGTGGCGCTGGATCCCGTGAACATTCGTGCGCTCAGGGCTGGCGTGTGACCACCGGGCCTGTGCGTGGCCGCCGGGCCTGCGTGTGGCTGCTGGGCCTGTGCCTGCGCATGGCTGCTGGGCCCAAGCGTGGTTGCAGGGCCAGTATGTGACCACTGGGCCTGCGCGTGGCCGCTGGGCCTGCACCTGCACATGGCTGCTGGGCCCGAGCTTGGTTGCCTGGCCAGTGCGTGGCCACCAGGCCTGCGCGTGGCCCCCAGGCCTGCACGTGGCCTCCAGGCCTGTGCGTGGCCACCAGGCCTGTGCATGGCCGCTGGGCCTGTGCCTGCGCATGGCCGCCGGGCCAGCGTGTGACCGCCGGACCTGCGCTGGCGCATGGCCACGGGTCCTGCGCGTGGTTGCCGGGCCTGCGCATGGTCACCGGCCCAGTGCATGACCACCAGGCCTGCACGCGACCCCCGGGCCTGTGCGTGGCAGCCGGGCCTGCACGTGGATGCTGGACCTGCGCCGGCGCGTGGCCCCTGGGCCTGCACGTGGACGTCGGGCCTTAGTGGGGCCGCCGGGCCTGCGCGTGGCCACCGGGCCTGCGCCTGCACTTGATGGTTGGGCCTGCACGTGGCCGCCGGGCCTGGGCCTGCGCGTGGCCGCCAGCCGCAGGCAGCAAATTGAATCCTAAAACTAGGACTAAGAACTTGCAACCACAAGCAACAGAAAGAAACTTTAGCTGTCTTAAACCAATTGAGAAATATATTGTATAGGAGGATTTTCTCCGCCTATGGACAGTGAGAAGATGATGGTCACCAGCCCTGCATTACCTCAGGGAAAAACAAGAACTACTCTACCATTCTTAAGGAAGCCAGATACCCGAGGATGACTCACGCTGCAGATCCCCGCAACACCATTCCCGGTAATCACAAGATGGATGCTGTGCCGCATCAACTGATAATCATCTCTGCTTTCCAGAACCGCTTTCCTGAAACTGTCTTCCATGGAGATTCACCTACAATTGCGGAACTGCACGAGACCCACCCTTAATCCAACCCTGAATAGAATCTATGCTCCCTGTTGTTAAAAACTATATGAGCTGATAATTGGGAAAAAAAAAAACTGAAAGAACTGGAGGGTATAATAACAGGGAAGGCAACTGCGGATGCTAGAGACAATATGGGAAAGGTAATGGGAACGAGTAATTGAGGGCAGAAGGGAGGGATTCAGGGAACAAACAACACACTCAATAGACACAAAAATGAAAAGTTGTCTGTTGATGATAATGTATATGGTAATATCATTGTCTTGACTAATGTGCATTGTATTCATGCTGGGAAAAACCATGTTGTACACGGTAAAGAGGTGCAATGATTAAATGTAATAATTAAAAAAAATAATTGAAATCTGGGGGAAAAAAAAAAAATATATATATACTGACTGACATGCATGGCATTCCCTTTTGAAAAAGCAATGTAATACCCTGTAAAGTTATATGTAATCCAATGTAATATAAAGAAGATTATGATGATAATAAAAAAAATAATGACCAACATGGACCATAAGTGAGGGCCATTGGACCTCTAAAACTCTCACTTAAAGGAAAGATAAAGTTTTGATTTCAATGTGTAAGATGTTTTATAGGCTGGAAACTGCTGGTTGTGAGCTCAAAGACTCTAGACTGAGTGGTTCTAGACATCTGAAGAGAAATTTGATTATCTAAGGCCTCACCAATCAAGAATGCCCATGAGGGAACCAGCAGTTAGTGTAATGGCTATGTTGCTGGACTCCCACATAGTTGACCGCGGTTCACGTACTGGACCCGGTGGATTAAAACTCACGCCGGGCATGTGTGTGTGTGTGTGTGCCCAAGATCCTGAGAGGAGAATGGAGGAGAAGGGATTGCAGCATGTCCATCCCCCCGGGGGGGGTGATTTCTCGCTTTCTGTCTCTATGTCTCTCTGTCTGTCTGTCTGTCTGTCTGGCAAGCCCATGTGCCCTATAGTGAAAACCTCTCCAAAAAAAAAAAAGAATGCCCATGAGATAATCACACCCTCTGGAACCAATTACTGAACTGATCATGCACCTAGGACCTCTGCCCCTAATTTTCCCCTTAAAAACTCATGTGAGGAACATCTCGGGGAGGCAGGGTCTTTTCAGCATGAGCTGCCAACTCTCCTTGATCTGTGCTTAGCAATAAACTGTACTTTCCTTTATCACACCATGTGCCTATGGTTTGGTTTTATAACGCTTGGGTGAGCAAACCTGATTTGATTTCAGTAACAATAACGTGTATGATGAAGCCACTTTAAAGTGTATTCTGGCTAGAAAATCAAATCTGGCATGCTGTGAAATGTGATGTTTGGTGATGTGCAGTGAAAGTATGTAAATTAATTAATAAAAAAATAATTTTTGTAAAATAAAATCCTCATCAAGTTAAAAAAAAAAAGAGAAAGTGAGAAATCACCACCCTGGGGAATGACCATACCACAATCCCTTCTCACTTCTCTTCTATGGATTTTGGACATGCACACACACATGCCTGACATAAGTTTCAAGCCACAGGGTCTAGAACTTGAATGTGGTTGACCATATGGGAGTCCAGTGCCATAAATATTATGCCAACTGCTGGCCCAGTTTTACTTTTATATTATCTCAAGATGAAAAACAAGAAAAGTAATAATATACAAAGTTATATAAAACAAATACAATTCTGTCCAACAAAGTAAACAAAAATAGATTTGAGGACCTGTAGAATTATTGACATATTGATAAGTAGTGTATTACATAAAAAGTTAATAATCAAAATGAATCAAAAACTTTTGTAGGGACATGTTCAGACAAAGGTCCTGAAGGTATGGGACATGCTCTGAGCAAACATCACCTGTCCCTTTGGGCTATGGCAGAACCCTACAGCTTTTCCTTTCCTTTACCCTCACTGCAGACAGAGCAAAGGGTGGAAATTCCTAGGGGCTTTTCAACAGACACATCTGATGGAATTCAGGAAGCATCTTGACCCCATTTAGCAAAGTCCTGCTCTGGCTCTGTAAGATTCTTTAGCCTTCTCTGGGCATGATGTACTATGGCGAGATTCTTTAGCCTTATGTTTCTTCCCCACACCTGCAGCTAGGTTTCTGTCCATTAGAAAGTAAGTTTAATGTGAATTCTGCTTGATGTGATTATTGCCAAGGGATACACCTGGACTAGTATGTCTAAGACCTTACAGATTTGTTACCTGCTTCTTATTGTCTGTAACACATCAACATATCTATGGAATGTCATGAAATACACATATGTAGGGTCACTTTATCCTATAAATAAAGGCTCCCAGTTTGTCTGGGCAGCACAAGTTGCTTGGGCTGCCTAGGCTCAGGCTGCCTGTGTCCACTGCTATGCTGTCCCTCTGTCTCTTTCTTTCCATTTCCTCTTAGACCAAGCCAAACCCAGGGTGGATGCTGACAAATTTTATATTGAGAAAACAAATAATTGAAATGGAAAAGTGCAAAGGACTTGGATAGATTCTTTTTTAGAATAAAGCATACAAATGGCCAATGAGCATATGAATAAACACTCAACATTACTAATCATTAGGAAAATACAAATAAAAACAATTGTGAAATATCACATCACATTTTTTCTTTAAAATATTACTTTATTTATTTTATCTATCTTTTGTTATTATTTTATAATCTGACAAGAGAGAGAGAGAGAGACAGGGAAAGTGAGAAAGCAAGCCATCAGTTTCAGGACTCAAACCATAGCCATGTGGGAATCTAGTACCTCAACAACCACACCACCTGCCAGCCCCCACTTCACACCTCTTAAGATAGCTATTAAAAAAATACAATACAATAAACACAAGAAGAAAAGAGAACCATGAAACATTGTTGGTAAAACTATAAATTGGTTAAACACAATGGAAAAGTTTTCTAAGGTTTTTCAGAAAATTAAGAATAGAACTACCATGTGACTTAACAATTACATAACTGGTTATATATAAAAATATAAAATTAATATGGCAAAATATATTTATGCTTCCACATTCAGTGCAAATTTATTCATAATAGTCAAGATATGACATTAACATAACTATCACAGAAAAATAGATATAAAACACATTATAGGGACCAGCAGGTGGTGTGATGTTTGAGGTGCTGGTCCCACATGGCTGACCACAGTTAAAGTCCTAGGCCTGTCAACTTGCCTCCCACTTTCCCTCTATCTGTTTCTGGTGAGCACACATGTCCAATAGAAAATTAAATAATAATAATAATAAATTAAATTAATATTTTTAAAGAAAATCATTTGCATATGTATATAACAGAATATTATCCAACCTTAAAAAAAGAATTCTTCATACCAGTTTCATAGCCTAATGTTTAAAAGATCAGGGTTCCACATAACTGACCATGGTATGAATCCCATTTTTGGTGGCTTAAGAAACACACTATGTATATGGGTGTGCATTCCTGAAATCCTGACAGAATGGAGAAATGGAGAAAGGATTGAAGCATGATGAAGCTCCATTGGGAAGTGTTTCTCTCTCCCTCAGTCTCTGATAATAACATGCACTTTAAAAGTAACAAATTATATTCTGTTATTTCAACAACAGGGATGAACTTGAAGGACATTACACAGATTGAAATATTCAGGTACACATCATCTCACAAGTAAGTAGAGTACTGAAAACTGAAATTCAAAGAAGCAGAGAATAATATGACAGCTACTACAGGCTGTGGGTACCAGGTTTTAAAAATGTTGGTCAAAGGGGCCAGCAGGTGATGTGGTGGTTAAGGGCACTGGACTTTCACATGATCAACCTTGTGAAAGTGTTGGATCTGGTGGCTTGCTTTCTCACTTTCTCTCTCTCTCTCTTTTTCTTTCTCTCTTTTGTGCCCTATGACAAATTTTTTAAAAAATAATAAATACAATTAAAATAAATCTTAAAAAAAGTTGGTCCAAAAAGCAGCTGATGGCATAATGGTTATGTCATTGGGCTCCCAGGTAGTTGACTGCACTCAATGGCTTAAAACTCATGCCAGGCACATGTACATGTGTGCCCAAAATTCCAAGAGGAGAATGGAGGAGAATGGTTTGCAGTGTGATCATCATACCAGGAGATGATTTCATAATTTCTGTCTGTCTCTCCAGCAAACACATGTGCCCTATAGTAAAAATATCCTAAAAAGTTAATTAAAATTAAAATTAAAATTTTGGTCACAAAAACATAATATTCTAGTTAGACAAGATGAATGAGTTCAAACGTCTAATGTACATTATGTCAATGTAATTAATTACATTATGTTGTATACCTGAAAGATTCTGAGAGTAGATATTGTGTTCTCACACCAGAAACAAGTTGTGTAGTATATGTATGTTATTTTTAAACAATTATTTTATTTTATTTATTATTATTATTTCATAACTTTGATCACATTGAGAAAGAGAAAGTGAAAAAGCAAGCTGCCAAGTCTGGAACTCAAATTGCAGTTAGCAATGTGGGAGTACAACAACTTAGACACCACACCACCTGCCGGCCCTGAATAAATGCTTAACGACCCAATTTAGCCATCTCCCAAAGTTTCCATCAGTTAAAATACATTTCAGTATATCATATATTTATAAAAATCAAAAATAAATGAATACACAAATCATGAAACATTTTCAAGAATATGTTCCAAAAAGACTGGTAAGAGAGAAAAAATGACAAGAGATAAATGCTGGGTCAAGAATAGAGTTCTTTTAGTTATTACATATTAAACCATGTAATGAGTGCTTGACAGCTGAATTATCAATGGACAGAACAGAGGGTATCTTTCTTCAGGGTATGTGGATTAATTTTGTGGAGGGTTGGAATTTAAGGATAATCTAATCTCTGGAAAGTATCCTACTAGGTAAATCATTATGGCTCACTTATGCCACAGTGGTGTTGCAGACCTGAGAGTGATATTGGATAAAACAATGAAATGCCTTCTGTACACTGGTGAGGAAGCCACCGATAACATTATTCCTTCCCCTCCTTGCTAAGGCATCATACAGACTAGGCTTTTGTGGATTTTTTAATTTTAATTTTTTTATTTAGAAAGAGATTTTTTTTTTGCTATAGGGCACACGTGATTTCCAAAGAGAGAGAGAAAAAGTGAGAAATCACCCCCTTGAGGGATGGCCATACCACAATCCCTTCTTCTCCATTTTCCTCATTTCAGGATTTTTGGCATTCATGCACAAGTTTTCAGCATGAGTTTTAAACTCCAGGGTCCAAGGTTCAAACCACGGTTATCCATGTGGGAGTCCATTGTCTTAACTACTATGCCACCTGCTAGTCCAACTTTTGTATATTTTAACACCATTTTTAAAAGTTCAAATTATAAGATAAGTTGTGTGATACAGGTACTTTGGCCGCTCTTATTCACAAAATTACAAAGTTTGTTGTCTCAGCATCATGACTCCTGTAGAAATGCCTTTTTAAAAGTTCTAGTTTTGTCCCTGTCTGTCATGCCAGTCTGGAACACATTTGTACAGGTTGAAGGCAGACCGTGAAAGTGAAAATCCTCTGTGCTTTTCATAGAGTAGACTCTCCCAACTGAGCGCTGAGACTGCAGTCACAATCCAGTTTCATCTTCTTCTCAGCTCCCACACATAGGGCTTTTTATCTGGGTTGGGCCAGCTCAGCCATGTCATTACCTTTAATTAGTCTCTTGCTACTTCTGCAGCCTTTACTAATGGCATGTGGGATGACATATATGAACTGTCAAGAATACCTGAAGTCAAGTGTCTACAAGGATGGGGACCTGGTACTGGGTGGGTTTTTCCCTCTTTATAGCATGGAAGAGGAAGAAATTCTACTCCAACTACATTTTCTGATGAGGCCACCTCAAGTAGTGTCAAGACCTCAGTAAGTTGTTGGTTATATGTATGTGTAAATGTGTTTATACCTGAGTAATAATGTAGTTGACATATATGTGTGTGTGTGATTAATCTCATTGAGAATAATCAAATATGCACATAAATGAGAGAAGAGCACAGTTGTGAACTCCGGATGTCTTGTTGACATTTTATTATCTTTCTTTTTCTCATTTTCAGTATTTCTCCATTTCTTTCAAGACAGAAGAGAGAATTAATATAGTTTGTTTTCCACTCCATCAGCAGTATCTTCATATTCAGTTTTTGGGAGGATCAGAATGAGTGAGATTGTTGGCACATTAGTCCTTTTACCACCAAGACCTATATAGTGAGGCCCACATGCATATTGTGGCACTAAGCTTTTGATGTGAAGTTAATGTTAACATAAAGGTACTGACTCTGGATGCTAGCTAGGGTATGGTAGAACTGTGCTTTGTAGAGAAGTTGTGAGTGTCTAAAGGCCACCAACATATATTAAACCAGTGACAATAGCCACACCTCAATCCCTTCTATATTCTCCTCTCAGGATTTTGGGCATACATGCACACGTTCCTGGCATAATTTTCAAGCTTCCAGGCCAGAGACTTGTACCACTGTTAGCCATGTCGTAATCCAGTGTCTTAACCACCAGACCACCTCCTGGTGCCTCCATGATATATTTTATAGCACAGTAAAGAAAGCTTCCTTTAAAGTCTCAAAATACACGTGGGAAATGTGGCCATGAGATTTTTGCAGTAGTTGAGGAATATTAAATTCAAATCTGAATATAACAAGGATAAGTAAAAATGTATACCCAAAGAGCAAGGTGGGAGTAATTGGATAGAAAATTGCTAAGTAGTAACATTACAGGTAATAGAGATTCTGGCCATACCCACTTGTATGGATTATATACAAGTTTGCTGATACTCCTGGGAGAACTTTCAGAAATCTGATTACAGCTTTATCTAGCACAAACCAACAAGTGGAATAGTGGTTGAGGTGTTGTACTCTGATATGGTCATGATTCTAGTCAGAGACCCAGAGGCTTGAATCTCACTTTGTGTGCTCTAGACAGTGACTGGTTTAAGTCTGATTTTAGACCAGCCAAAGGGGAATCATAAATTTCTCTGAAACTAGTAATGGGGCATAGCGAACATTCACCAGACCACAGGAAGCAAAACCATAGTAACTGCTTTATGCAGAGCTCATCTCCTATCTACCTAGAGTGGGGTCTAACTCCTAATTCAGCATAGAGCTTAAGGCAGCTGGTTCCCACATGGCTGACTACATGGTTTGAGTCCTGAATTGAGTTGTTTGAAAAACATGAGAGGTTGGGGTATGCTTGCATGTCCAATAATCCCAAGAGCAGAATGGAAAAGGGATCATGGCATGACCATCCCCCCAGGGGATGATTTCTCTATTTCTCTCTGTCTGTGTTTCGCTCTGGTGAATCCATCATGCTAAAGCAAAAAAAAAAAAAAAAGTAACAAAACATAACAATTCAGAAAAAATAGATTTCTAATTGCATGAAAATTTTTAATCTAACATGCTTTATTAACAAATCAGGGGGCCAGTAGATGGTGGAGAAGTTAAGTCATTGAACTCCCACTTGGCTCATCACAGTTTGAGTCCTGAAGTTGGTGGCTTCAAAATTATGCTGGGCACATGTAAGTGTGGGCCCAAAATCCCAAAAAGAAAATGCAGAAGAAGGAATTGTAGCATGACTGCACCTTCCTGGAGAGTGATTTCTCACTTTTCCTCTCACTGCATCTCTCTCTCTCTAAGGTAAACATACACAATGGCAACAACATTCAAAGCAGAAAAAAAAAAAAAAACCTTTTGAATGTCTAAATTAAGGTTGAGAATTAAAAAATTAATACTGCAATAATTACACAGAGAATAAAGAAACAATTACAGGCAATATGTAACATTAATTTAATTTTAAAAATGAACTATTTCTAAAATTATTTTGAGTTTTTCAAAACATACTTTTAACAAATATCCTTTTAAAAGCTGAGAATTCTCAAGGGGAAAATGAACAATTATGAAGATCAATTAATTGCAGAGAAAAATTATTTTCCACTTTTGTAAAAAGTCTCAATGTTGCCAATAATTGACTAGAAGATTTGAATTAAATGTTTAATTTTGAAGAAAAACATATTTAACAGTTTTTCCAGAATTAGCCTAATTGTGTATAAAAAGTAGAAAAAGCCACAAAAATGTACCTTAAATATGCAAATGGGACACACTCCCATCTTTCGACCCCTGGGCCAGGATCTTTGAGGGAGGACTGCCCCCCAGTAGTTCCAGCCCCGGGACCCCAGGCCAGACCCCCCTCCTTCAGCCAGGAACGCCCTCAGTTCATCCACAACACACTCCCATCTTTCGACCCCTGGGCCAGGATCTTCGAGGGAGGACTACCCCCAGTAGTTCCAGCCCCAGGACCCCAGGCCAGACCCCCCTCTTTCAGCCAGGTACATTTTTTTCCTTTTTTTTTCTCTGTCCTGTTACCCACATCTTTCATTTGTAAATTTCTCTCTTCTGATCAACACACAGGAACGCCCTCAGTTCATCCACACCACACTCCCATCTCTCGACCTCTGGTGAAATCGCTAGCACATGGCGCGCAACTTTTTCTTTATTCTACATATTATTTTCTTCCCATTTTCTCAATCCTCATATCCTTTATCTGCACCATCCCTGGCTGTCCAGATAGGGCTAGAATTACAATTCTGAAACATTCTAGCATTTTAAGACTCTCTAGAATCCTCCATTTCCCTGAAACACCTGTGAAGAAGGAGATACATTTTTTGGACACCTGAAGTGAATACTTTTTCTTGGTTTACATTACTAAACACAATTGAAGATAGACTTTGGCTGTCTCCATTCCACATCAGAAAGGAAACACACTTGCGTCTATTAGAAGAAACCTTCTCGTAAAAGGTCTTTCAAAGGGAACACATCTCCCAATGGTTAGAAGTACAAGAACCTCAGGCCTGAATAAAGCAGGAAATATGTCTCCATCAAAGGAACACAGTAACTCCCTTCCTGTTCCTGAAAAAGTAGAGGACGTTACCAAAATGTCCAAGATAGCGTTTAGAACATTCATGTTGAACAAGTACTATGAGCTGGAACAGAAAAGAGACAATGAATTACAGGAGATGAGAAAGTCCTTCAACGATATGAAGGAAGAAATTCTGAGGAAGAATAATACGGAACTATTAGAGGTGAAGTCTGAAATACAGGAAATCAAAAACTCTCTTGAAAGTATTAAAAGTCGATTAGACCATGCTGAAGGTCGAATCTCTGATGTAGAAGATAAAACTTCTGACCTAGAGAAAACCACCAAAAAGATAGAGAAAATAACAAAAAAACATGAAGATAATATACGAGAATTACTAGATTCCATTAGACGTCGTAACGTCCGAATAATTGGTATCCCAGAAGCTGAAGAAACTAATAAGAGCATGGAAAACCTATTCCATGAAATCTTGGAAGAAAATTTCCCAAGCATAGAGAGGCACTCCAACATCCAGACCCAAGAAATACAAAGGACACCAAATAGAATCAACCCAAGAAGATCTTCCCCAAGGCATATCATAGCCAGACTGGCTAAGACCACAGATAGAGATAAGATACGAAAACTAGCAAGAGAGAAACGACAAGTGACTTACAAACGTCACCCATCAGGCTAACACCAGACTTCTCAACGGAAACAATGCAAGCAAGGAAAGAATGGGAAGATGTATCGAAAGTGTTAAGAGAGAAACAATTTCAACCAAGACTATTGTATCCTGCAAGATTATCCTTCATATGGGAAAAAAAGATTAAAATCTTCTCATACAAACAAAACCTGAAAGAATTTGCCAGCACCAGGCCAGCTCTCCATGAAACCCTGAAGAAACTACTGTTCCAGGAAAACTAAAGAAGTAACAGCCAGAAACAAAAGAGTAAAAGGCAACTAAGACAATGGCCAACTTAAATGCCGGGACAGATCCATTAACATCAATAATAACATTGAATCTTAATGGATTAAACTCTCCAATCAAGAGACACAGACTGCCTGAATGGGTTAAAAAACAAAAACCCTCTATCTGTTGCCTACAGGAAACCCACTTCATGGATAAAGATATACATAGACTGAAAGTGAAGGGTTGGAAAAAGATTTTCCATGCAAATGGGAACCAAAAAAGAGCTGGAGTCACAATACTGATCTCTGACAAAATAGGCTTTAAAACAAAAACTGTTCGAAGAGACAAAGAAGGGCACTATATTGTAGTAAAAGGATCAATCGATCAAGAAGATATAACGCTTATTAATATCTATGCGCCCAACACAGGAGCACCCAAATATGTAAAGGAAAGACTGCTAGATCTAAAAAGGGAGATAAACTGCAACACACTAATTGTTGGAGACCTCAACACTGCACTATCCCCCCTGGATAGATCATCTAGACAAAAAATAGGTAAAGAGATAAAAGATCTAAATGATATCATAAATCAAATGGACTTAACAGACATCTATAGAACTTTCCATCCTAAAACCTCAAGATACACTTTTTTCTCGCTGCCACATGGAACATTCTCGAAGATTGACCACATCATTGGGCACAAAGCAAGCCTCTACAGATTCAAAAGCATAGAAACTATACCCAGTATCTTCACCGACCATGATGGAATTAAACTTGAGTTTAATTTCAAGAGAAATCCTCAAAAATACTCAAATACATGGAAACTTAATAACCTACTCCTGAATGACTCCACAACTACTGAAGAAATAAAGACTGAAATCAAAAGGTTCATGGAAGCCAATGACAATGAGGACACGAGTTTCCATAATCTTTGGGACACTGCTAAAGCAGTCATAAGAGGGAAGTTCATAGCAATTAGTGCACATAAGAGGAGCATGGAAAGAAGGCAAATGGATCACCTAACATCATGCCTCACAGAATTGGAAAAGCAACAGCAAAAAGATCCAAAAAACTCCAGGAGAAAGGAAATAATAAAGATACGAGCAGAAATAAATGAAATAGAAAATAAACGAACTATACAGAAAATAAATGAAAGTAAAAGCTGGTTCTTTGAAAAGATAAACAAAATTGATACACCGCTAGCGAGACTTATTAAGAAGAAGAGAGAAAAGAACCAGGTGAATCAGATCTGCAATGAAGCAGGCAAAATAACAACAGACATAGTAGAAATAAAAAAACATTATTAGGGGATACTATGAACATCTATATGCCAAGAAACAAGATAATTTGGATGAGATGGACAAATTTCTGGACAGGTATAATCTACCTAGATTGAGCCAGGAGGATATAGAAAGTCTGAATAGGTCCATAACAAGCCAGGAGATCAAATCAGTTATAAATAACCTCCCAACAAAGAAAAGCCCTGGCCCTGATGGATTCACCTCTGAATTCTACAAAACTTTCAAAGAAGAGTTAACCCCCATTTTGCTCAAGTTATTTCTAAATATCCAAAAGGGTGAATCTCTCCCTAATTCATTCTACGAAGCCTCTTTCACCCTTATCCTTAAAACTGATAAGGACAGGACAAGGAAGGAATACTATAGACCAATATCCCTGATGAATATAGACGCGAAGATTCTCAACAAGGTACTAGCAAATCATATACAACAACTTATCCAAAAGATTATACATCATGATCAGGTAGGCTTTATCCCAGGAATGCAAGGTTGGTTCAACATACACAAAACCATAAATGTAATACACCATATTAATAGGAAGAAAGATAAAAACCATATGGTCATATCAATTGATGCAGAAAAAGCATTTGATAAGATACAACATCCCTTCATGATCAAGACTCTCAGCAAAATGGCCATAGAAGGGCCATTTCTCAACACAATAAAAGCTATCTATGAAAAACCCATAGCGAACATCATCCTCAATGGAGAAAAGCTGAATGCTTTTCCACTAAAAACGGGTACAAGACAAGGATGTTCACTTTCTCCACTCCTCTTCAATATAGTACTAGAAGTCTTGGCCATTGCAATCAGAAAAGAGGAAAAAATAAAAGGCATTCAAATAGGAAAAGAAGAGGTGAAACTCTCTCTATTTGCAGATGACATGATTGTATACATAGAAGACCCAACGGTTTCCATAAAAAAATTTCTGGAAGTAATACATGAATACAGTAACGTTGCCGGATACAAAATTAATATCCAGAAATCTATAGCATTTCTGTATACGAACAACAGGCAGACTGAGATGGAACTGAAAGAAGTTGTTCCATTTACCATAGCCAGAAAAGGTATAAGATACTTAGGAATAAATCTAACTAAAGAAGTTAAAGACCTCCACAAGGAAAACTATGAGAAGATAAAAAAAGAAATTGAAAATGACACAAAAAAGTGAAAGGACATCCCATGTTCCTGGATTGGAAGAATTAATATAATCAAAATGGCAATTTTACCCAAATTAATCTACCTATTTAATGCAATGCCAATCAAAGTACCAGACACATTCTTCACAGATCTAGGAAAGACAATCATAACGTTTGTCTGGAATCATAAAAGACCCCGTATTGCCAAAGCAGTTTTGCACAAGGAGAATGGAGTGGGCGGCATCTCACTCCCTGACCCAAAAATATACTACAAAGCTGTGGTAATCAAAACAGCATGGTACTGGCACAGGAACAGACAGGTGGACCAATGGAACAGAATAGAGTCCCCAGAAATGAATGCTCAAACATACAGCCAACTGATTTTTGACAAGGGGCACCAGTGAATCCTGTCGGAAAAGCATAACCTCTTCAGCAAATGGTGCTGGCAAAACTGGATCTCCACTTGCAGAAAGATGAATCTGAACCCATACCTCTCACCTCTGACAAAAATAAAGTCAAGGTGGATCAAAGATCTAAACCTAAGACCTCAAACTATAAAACTGCTCCTGGAAAACACCGGGGAAACTCTGGGAGATATTGGGGTAGGGAAAAACTTCTTAAATAAGACTCCCAATGCACAGTCTATGATTCCTAAAAAAGACAAGTGGGATTACATCAGACTAAGAAGTTTCTGCATGGCAAAAGACACAGTGATTAGTGTGAACAGACAGCCCTCAGAATGGGAAAATATTTTTGTAAACTATGCATCAGACAAGGGACTGATAACCAGAATCCACAAGGAACTCAAGCGGCTGTTCCGGAAAAAGACAATCAATCCTATTAAAAGATGGGAGAATGGGTTGAAAAAACCACTTTCTAAAGATGACATATGAATAGCTAAAAGGCATATGAAAAAATGCTCAACATCCCTCATTGTAAGAGAAATGCAGATCAAAACAACAATGAGATATCACCTAACCCCAGTCAGAATGTCTAAGATTAAAAAAACAAAAAATGATAAGTGCTGGAGGGGGTGTGGTGAAAAGGGAACTCTCTTACACTGCTGGTGGGACTGTAAATTGGTACAACCACTGTGGAGAACAATTTGGAGATTCCTCCAAAATCTACAAATAGAACTACCATATGATCCAGCAATTCCACTCCTTGGTATCTACCCGAAGGACAGAAGAATACTTAATCGAAAAAGTGCTTGCACATCGATGTTTATTGCAGCACTTTTCACGATTGCTAAGTCATGGAAACAACCTAAATGCCCACGAACTGATGAATGGTTAGAAAAACTGTGGCACATATACTCAATGGAATACTATTCATCCATAAAAAACAACAAATCCCTGACTTTTGAAAGGAAGTGGATGAATATGGAAGACTTACTGTTGAGTGAAGCAAGCCATGCTATGAAGGAGAGACATTGTATGTCCCCACTTAATATATACCGAGTGTCTGCACTCTAAATGTGTATATATATATATATATATATATATATATATATATGTGTGTGTGTATATATATGTATATATATATTTTTGAAACCATTCTGCTTCTGTTGTTATAGAGTTTTAAAATTATACAAAATTATAAGACATATTTTGAACATTATCTTTAAAATTCAGAATTTTGAGATCTTGAAAGTTGTTTGTAAACTGTCAAGAATTATGGAGTATGAGCTAAAATTTTTTGCTATGTAAGTAAATGTTTGTGGAAAAATGTAAAAATAAATAAATAAATAAAATAATAATAAATAAGAAAAAGAAAATGGTTATAGATATGGGAGACAATGTGGACAGAGGGTGTGAGAAGGGGGAGAGTGTAAGGAAAGAAATTAAGGAGGAAAATAGAGACATAAGACATTGATGGGACTCAGAAATGAATCATCTGTTCATGATAACGTGTTTTGTATCCTCAACTGGACTGGTATGAAATGAATTCATGTTGGGTAAATGCAACTTACAAGCTAAGTGATGTATAGTGATTAAACGTATAAAATAAATTAAAATTTAAAAAATAAAAAAACAATGACTGTGTCATCAAAAAAAATGAAAAAAAATGCAAATGGTTGAAAAAACTGGCAAACCAGAACTATTTATACTTTCTCTATTTCTCTAAAGATTTGTTTATTTAATATTATTTATTATTGTTTTTATTTGCAACAGGCATGTGTGCTCATCAGAGAAACAGAGAGGAGTGGGGAGAAAGTGATATGTCACCAAGTCTGAGAATTAAACTGTGATAAACCATATGTGAGTCTAGTGCCTTAAACACCATGCCATCTGCTGACCCTGCCAGGTGGTATTTAAATATTCCAGAATATAGGGAAAATAAATGCTTCAATCATGATTTCCTGAACTAAATAGAAATAAGGTGACATATGGGATATACCAATTCTAGAAGGGTTATGAAAAAAAGTGAATGCATGGTGAATGTAATTCATAATTGAGTACTATTATTCTAATACTGCCAAAAGACTATGATACTAAAGTTCTCATAACATAAAATGTGAAATATTTCAGGTAATACACATGGTAACAACATTAGTTTAATTGTTCCATGTTATATTTAAAAATCCTAAAACTACTTTGTATTTTATAAAAATACATATCTATAATTTGCCTACATATAAATTTTCTAAAATATATAAATATAGCAAGTGTGTGCCCCTTTTGTCATGTTCTTAAAATAATTGTCAGCTTCTTCATACATTAATGATTCTCCTTTAAAATGACTTCTGTTCAGACAGCAGTGTCATCATCCAACTAAATGACACCTTGTCTCACTCACAAGGCCTTCAAAGCCTCTCTTCAGTGTTTGGACACGATTTGCTTCAGCAGACAAAACAAACAACAAACAAACAAAGTTCAAGATTTTCTGGAGTCCTGAGAATGTTATTTAAACCAGCTCTGTACACAATTGCAGAACCTCTGAATGGCAACCTGGGCCTATAACTTTGTCTTGTGACGTGGCTGACAAATTTACCCTGAATCACATGACTTGACTTTATTTCCTAATGCTGTCCCCTCTGTTTAGGTACTAATGAAAGAACTACCAATTTGTATTGGCCTTTCACTTTGCCATTGAGCAGATCAATAAGAGCCCCCATTTGCTCCCAAACCTTTCTCTGGGTTATGATTTCTACAATGCATTTCCCAGTGACAAAAGAACTTTAGAAAGTGCTCTGTTTTTGCTCTCTGGAGGGAATCAGTCCCTGTCAAACTACAAATGCCAGACACAGAAACAACCTGTGGCTATCATTGCAGGAAACTTGCCAACATTTTCAGCCCAAGTTGGAACCCTATTGGAGCTCTACAAAAGCCCACAGGTAAGTGTGTTGTCTGGTTAAGAAATGAGAATTGGATAGCTCCTAATGCAATCCTCTCACATGTGAAAAAAGAAAATGTGGAAACTGAATTTACATACCCCTAGAGGCCCTTGGCACTTCTCTAGGTTATTTGAACACTATTTGTTTAAACAGAGGGAAAAAGGCACAGGTCCTTTTCTGGGTCATGGGATTTTTAACAGTACAAGGATGAGAAAGAAAAAGAACAGTTGTAGGCCAGCTGGTGATATAGTGGTTAATGTGCTTGAATCTCACTTGGCTGACTGCATGGCTTAAGTCTTAATTCTGGTATCCTGAAGAACACACTGGGTATATGTACTTCCATTACCAAAATTCCAACATAGAGGGGATATTGGCATGACCATCCCCTATAAGAGGTGATTTTTTTCCCCTACTTTTGTATCTCTGTGGCAAGCACACATGATTTAATTTGCCCTCTGACAAATTAAAAGTATGGGTGTGAATGCAAGATGTGGTGTGTGTGGAGGAGTGGGGCCTGGGGAAAAACATTTGGAGGAGGGATACAGAGACAGCATTTTTGAGACAGGGAGGTAGTATTGTTATATTTTGATCAACTGGACCAGGGAGAAATGTTCACATATTGAAATGATCACCTTGTAAGCTAAAAAATGTTATTGAATGTATTTTTAAAAAATGTAAAAAATAAAAAAGAAGTAAAATCTGTTAAGTTACACCCATATTCTTTTCCATACCTATGACATCCAACCCCAACTAATTGGAATATTGATTTTCTCTTAAAGAAGCCTCCTAAAATGTATACAACATAGAGAACCATCTAATCTTAGGACAAGACAATATTAGAAGCCATTCAGAGGACTATTGGGCACAAAAGTATATTAAAAAAACTTTTGAATTTATTATCACTGCAGACAAAGAAATAATATTCCAGCACTGGAGATTCTCCAACTCACTATGGCTAAGTTCCCCCAGCTGAGGTTTACCAGCTCCCTCTGCCCTTCCTCACATTAATGCAGGTGGATCCCTTGAAAGCATTTCTGGTTACTCTCAGCTTGACAACTCTCTTCCTCAGAGATTCTTCCAGGGAAATTGGAATAATCTCTAAAACTTTCAGGACACATTACTGGTAAACATAGCATTAGCATAGGATAATTATGGTGTTGAAAAAATTTATTTTAAAAATATCAGAGACAATATGGTTGTGTTTTAAAGACAACATAGTTCATGCCGTGTTGATAAAATACAGTATTAAAAACTCAACAAAGTATTTTTTCTGAGAGTTTCTATTTTAAAGTTGGCATCTAGGGAAAGAAGGCTCTTTTTTCTTTTTTCTTTCTTTTTTTTTCTTTTTGGAGAAGTTTTTGCTATAGGGCATGTGCGCACACTGGGAAGACAGAGAAAGACAGAGCGACAGAAAGTGAGAAATCACCCCTCCAGGGGGTATAGTCACACTGCAATTCCTTCTCCTCCATTCTCCTCTCAGGATTTTGGGCACACATGCACACACACCCAGCATGAGTTTAAGCTGCTGGGTCTGGGACTCAAACCATGGTCAGCTACGTAGGAGTCCAGTGATATAGCCATTACACCAACTGCTGGTCCCTGGGCACATGCCACATGGGCCCAGGATGTCATAATTATCATCTTGTTGCACCCTCTTTATAAAGTTTATTCATACCTTAATTTCCACTGTAGACATTAAAGCATGTATTGAACAGAATATTTTTTCCTTCTTGCTTTGGTGTGGAAGTGATATTATTATCTGTACTAGTCACATGTCCTTTCTCAAAAAAAATATGATTGAAACAGTCTTCTAATTGTCATATTACAGAATAAAACAATTTCCACAGCATGCAATCTTTTAACTCAATATTCCATTCTATTGTTTTAACAGGTAAAGATTTATCTTTTCCTTGTTTAAGTAGGAGTAAAAAAAAATCACACTAACTTCAGAATTAGGTTATTTCTAATTTTTTTCAGATTCCAAAATCCTGTATTTTTCAAAATAAAAATCACACTTTTTTTTAATAAGCAATATACACAAAAGTTACAAAAAATAGATGCCCAGGTATAAGCATACACAGATTTGTTAATTATACACATAAGGTAACAAGTGTACTTACAAAAATGTTCCTTGAAAATATACACAAGGTTCTGGACAAGTACTCCATGTAGTGTTACAAATATATATTCAAACTAGGAAAATTGACAGTATGTCCCATTCACTTATGAGTAGACAAAATGCACAATGCAGTTCATCTTCTTTATAAAAAGGAAGGGAAATTCACACTTTCCAAGGTGAGGGGCTCTGATTGCAAAGAGAACTAGGGCAGAGTAAAATTTTTATATGCCCTTTTGACTATCACCAAATAAGCAAAACATTTACTTTTTTAGGAAAAAAAAAAAAACTAGTGTGTGAAGTGAATCATCTGAATAACATTTAGAAAGGTGACCACTGACCCCACTGGCACACTGGCAAATCTAACCAGCCCCCAGAAATGCTCTGGTGCAGTCTGTGATGGGCAAATGGCTGCTCCAGTATTCCTCCCTCCTCCAGAAACAGAATCATATCCCTGCATAGGAAAACCTTTGTAAATTTAATTTTATTACACATAACATATACTAATTATTTTTTCAATCCACTGATTGTCTTGGCATACAGGACACTTGTACATAGGTGACCAAAACACTTGGGAGGTCACATATTTTGCTCAAAGTTGTATCTATACTCCACAGGCATTAACTTCAGGGTGGTTAGTTTAACAATTAAAAAAAATTGAGAAAAAGAAAAAGGTTTTTAACTTATTTTCCTTACCAGCAAGTTTTATAAATTTTAGTAAAAAAATGAAAACAAAAAAATCTGAGAAGTTTGAATTTTAGTTAAATGAACCCAAGCTGGCATTTAATAGTTTATTTAAAAAATCAAATGTTTGTTTTTTATTGAGGTCACATATGGTCCTTTTGATCCCATCCTAAGTGATAAAGATTAGCTTCCATCAGTTTATCAGATGGCCACCAAGGACAGCTCTCTGACTCATGGAATCATCTGCTTGTTGCTGCATTTTGGCTGGACGTGGGTGGCACTCTATGTATCTGATGATATGCAAGGGGAGCTGTTCCTTCAGGATGTAAAGGCAAAGATGGTAGAAAAGGATATCTGTGTGGCCTTTACAGAAAAGCTTCCTGCCACAAAAGGTGTCTTTTTAGAACGTGACTTTACTCTTGTGAAGAGGATCAGAGTTTCATTTGCAAATGTGTATATAATACATGGTGATGAAGGGAGTGTCTGGTACCTAGGATTGGAACCAAACTTCTATTTAATTTTGGGAAAGGTATGGATCATGGGAAATCTCCACTCCTCAGCATGGAAAACTATTTTGCCTAGTTTGACTTACATGCCATATTTTTTTTCCATGGAAGCCTCTTATTTTCAAGCCAGAAAAGGGAAATTCCTGGCTTTAAACAATTCCTCAAGACAGTCGACCCTTTCCAATACCCAGAAGACTTTTATTTCAGTAAACTCTGGGTTTACTTTTTTTAATTGCTCTCTGACTGAGTTACTATGTAGGAAATTTGGATACTGATGACCAAATTCTTCCATAGAGCTTCTACCACCTAATTTTGAAATGATGACAACATCTGACTCCAGTTATTTTATCTATCATGCTGTGCATATGGTGGCCCAAGTTCTTTATAAGATACTTTTACAAAAAGTAGAAATGGGATCTGCAGGAGGTGCAGACCAGTCTTTTCTTCCCTGGCAGGTAAACAACCTTCACAAGCACCTGATGATATTTGGAAGCATTTTATTTTCCATTTAAAAAAACATTTCTGCCATAGTTCAGGTGCACTCAATAGAGAGAGACATTGAGAGAGAAAGAAAAATTACTCCCTAGAGGGTATGGCTACACCACATTCCTTCTCCTTTATACTCTTCCTGTGATTTGGGTAACACACACATAGTTATGCCTGGTGGATTTTCAACATTACAGGTCTGAGATTAAAATCATGGTCAGTCATGTAGGCATCCTCCTGAACCATCAATTCACCTCTGACCCCTGAAGTATCTTTAAAATTTTTTTAAGCTTTTTCCTGTAGGGCAAGTGTGCTCACCAGAAAGGAAATAGAAGAAAAGTGAGAAAACACCTTCTAGGGAGATGGCCATGCTCCATGCAATCCTTTCTCCTCTGTTCTTCTCTCAAGATTTTGGGCATGCACACACACACATGCCTGGCATGATTTTCAATCCACCCGATCCAGAACTTGAATTGTGGTAGGTCATGTGGTAACCCTCTTACCCTCACCACCAAGCTATATGCTTACATATTTTTTGTGTGCTACTGGAAAATATTTTATTTAGAGAATAAACCTTTGCCTCTAAAGTGAGCTCTCCATTAGTTGTACATTATTGCTACACTCTGGGTGTTCTCTGTGAATTATCCTCAGAGGCTGGCTTTTTTCCATCACTCTCCTTGAACTACACTTTCTACTCTCTGTCCCCTTGACTTTTTCATGTCTTCACCTGTCCTTGATTTTATAAAATTCTGGGAGGAGAAAGTATGGAAAGTAGTCACTATATAACCTTAACATAATTTAGAATGAGCACAATTAATGTGGACAAAATATTGGAAGAAATCTTAGAATAGTCTAAAGTCAAAATGATCATTTATGGAGCATCTGAGTAGTTGTGTTCTTCCACTTCCATGGGCAACATACAGGTGACTACAGTTATTTATTATGCCTATCTAGATCATAACAATTAATTTTAATTTCCTTATACTTTCTTTAAAAATCATGGAAAAAGGAATAGTGATCCATTTTTAAAACATGGAACCACTTTTGATGCATATAGTCTCAAGATATCCTACTTGGTTTATAAATCAGTTTATATCTTAAATAAACATTAAATCATGGAACCAGCATGTGGTATTTCAGTTAAGGCACTGGACTCTCATTTGGTTGACTAGGTTTTGAATCCTTGGATTGGTGACTTGTTTTCACACTTTCCCTATCTCTCTCACTCTCTGTCTTTGGTGCATACACATGCCCTATAGAATACTTATAATAATAAATAAAATAAAATAAATGATTTTTAAAAGAAACCATAATTTATAAGTTATGTGTAAAATACCTTTAGCAAACAGAGACAATACGTTAGACAAATTTGTTGAGAAAAACAAGTAAATGTAATATAAATAAATAAATATAAAGAACAGAAAGTTAGTTTTAATTTGATTTCTACTTGTACTAACAAAAAAAAAATTTGATTTGCACTTTGAGCAAGTTTGAAGTTGACTCTTGGAAAAGCAAGTAGTTTTGTTAAAATGGTTACTTAGATATGTTAAAGATGAGAGTACTTCTATTCTAAAAATTTAAAGAGTGAAAGAACAGTTGTACAAACAATAAAAGTTAATTATTCTTTTGCTAAAGAATGTTGTAAATTCAAAAATAAGAGACTAACTTGCTTTATTAAAAATCTCCTTAGCGAGGTCTGCAAGTGGTATGGTGGTTAATCTCTGGACTCCCACATGGACGACTGTAGTTTGAGTTGCAGCTTGCTTTCTTATTTTCCTTCTCTCTCTTTCTGACTGTCTTTCTCTCATGAGCACCCATGCCCTATAGAAAATTAAAAATAATGATAATAGATAAAATTAAATAAATAATTCTTCAAAAAATATCTCTCTAGTGGGATGGATCTATGGGCTGTTGAATATGTCAGTTGAATTCCACATGGGCCAAGTCCCAGATCTGGAGGCCTGAAAATCAAGCCAGGCCTGTAAGCATGCATGCATTTCCAAAATCACAAAAGAAAGGAGAAATGGAGAAGGGATTGTAGCTCATTTCTCATGGCATGTTTTTTTCTCATCTCTCACAGTCTCTCTGTCTCTCTCTGGAAAAGGTACATGGCCACTTGGAACAAAAACCTCTTTAGAATTTAAAAGTTTGGGGACGACAGATGGCATAATGGTTATATTACTGAACTCCCATGTAGTTGACCTTGGTTCAAGTCTCAGACCTGGAGGCTTAAAACTCACACCAGGGACATGTACATGCATGCCCAAAATCCCAGGAAGAGAATGGACAAGAAAGGATTGTGGCATGGCCATCCCCCCTAGGGCTGATTTCTTGCTTTCTGTCTTTCTATTTCTCTCTGTCTCTCTGGAAAGCACACATGCCCTATAGCAAAAATCTCTCTAAATAAAAGAGAATGTAAAAGTTTTAAATTTAGGGACCAGCAGTTAGCATAATGGCTATGTCACTAGACTCCCATGCAGTCGACCGCAGTTCAAGTCCTGGACCCAATGGCTTAAAAAAACTCACGCCAGGCCCAGGTGCATGCGTGCCCAAGATCCCAAGAGGAGAATGGAGGAGAAGGGACTGTGGTGTGGCCATCCCCCCAGGGGTGAGGGGGTGATTTCTCGCTTTCTGTCCCTCTATCTCTTTCTGTCTGTCTGGTGAGCGCACGTGCTCTATAGCAAAACAAACAAGCAAAAAAACCTCTTCAAAAAAAAACTTTTAATTTATATTTGTTACAAATTGTTTCTGTTTATGTCACATGACAATAACACATTTACCAAAAGAAGTCCAAAATAAATATAAAGAACCAAACAGGTTTTCTTAAAAAATTTTATTTAAAAAATTGCACATACTTAAAAGAAGTCCAAAGTAAAGATAAAGAACCAAACAGGTTTGTTCTTTTAAAAAAAGTTTTATTTTAAAAATTGCACATATTTAATGTACATTTTTGGACAAATTTGAAGAATTGTTTACCTTTATACTACCCCTGCTATTATCAAGAACCTAAAGCTTTTCATACATACATAACCTTTTTAAATTTTTTTCTACAAGGGACCAGCAGGTGGCGTAGTGGTCACAGTACTGGGCTCTCACGTGGCTGTGGTTCAAGTCTAAAACCTGGTGGCTTGCCTTCTCAGTTTCCCTCTTTCTTTTACTCTCTGGTCAAATTTCAAAATAGTAATAATAAGTACGATTAAATAAATAATTCTTTCTTTTCTTCTTCTTCTTTTTTTTTAATCTACACGTGCATTTGTTAGAGAAAGATACAGAGTGGAAGTGAGAAATCACCACCCATGGGGAATAGTCATGAGGTAATCCTTTCTCCATCTGTTTTTATGTGGAATTTGTGACATGAACACACACATGCTGTGTTTTGTTTTCTTTTTAAATAATTATTTTCTTTAATTTGTTACTATTTTTAAAAATTTGATCAGAGAGGGACAGAGAGGAAAGAGACAGAGTAAGTCAGAAAGCAAGCCATCAAGTTCAGAACTTGAACCACAATCAGCCATGTGGGAGTCCAGTGCCTTAACCACAATTCTACCTGCTACCCCCTCCCAGTGTGCTTTGTAAGCTGCAGATACAGGAATCAAGATGCTGGCTTAGTGATGTGTGATTCAGCCACCTTAATCACACCACTCACTGGCTGGCCCCATGTGTGCCATTTATAAATTACAAGGTTTAGTCTCTAATTAATCCAAGCCAGATTTACATAGTCTGAATTTTATGAAAGTCCATGTACAAATCACTCTCTGGGAAACATCCTAGAATTTTTCTTATGAGCTACATTTACTCTGCCATTGTTTTTAGGAAGAAAATAGAGGGTGCATCTCACATGAGCCCAGAACTAGTGATCACTCAAACCACACTGAGCCCCTACAAAAAAGGGGAAAAATGTTAAAATAGAATAATTACTTGATAGATATGAGCTGTCCACCTCTACATTAAATGCAGTCCTAATTTGTAAATCCTGCTTTTAATCCAGCTTCATCCATTTCTGAGGAAAAGCCCATTGACAAACAGCATTGAGTACAACATGCCCCTTGATGAAAGACGAAAATGGTACAGTATGACATCCACAATATTGTGAGATTTCCTAATGACAGTTGGCTGTTGGTTAAACTAGGAGATTTTGTCTACAGGAGCACCCATGATCAAGGCTTGGTCATCAATGAAGAGATGATAAACTGGCCTGTTAGTTTCAAGGAGGTATAATGTCATTTCAATATTAAATATATACAGAAGTATCTGAACAGAGTCCTGAAATGAAAATGTGTGACTATCTTTTTTTGTGCTGTTTTTGTTTTCCAATATTTTAATGTTCATTGTTCTTATTTACATTTAATCACTTTACATCTTTACAGTGTAAAACATGGCTTTTCCCAGCATGAGTACAGTGCATATCAGACAAGACAAAGACATTACTATATACATTATCATCAGCAAATAACTTCTTTATTTTTGTGTCAGTTATATGTACTTCTTTTTCCTCTAATTCCCTCCCTCCGCTAATACCTACCCTCACATTATCCCTATCCTTACTATCTGTAGTATCTACAGTTTCTCTCCCTGCTGCTATACTTTCCAATCTTTCAGTTTCTAGTATAGAAAATAGATATCCAGCGTGTGTGTATATATATATGTATATATAATGTATATATAGTATATTATATTTATTTTTAATTTTTTATACATTTAATCACTATACTTCACTTAGTTTGTAAAGTGAATTTTCTAACATAAATACATTTCATATCAGTTCAGTTGGGGATCCTATACATGTTATTATAAACAGATAATAATCCATTTCTGTTTCCCATAAATGTCTTGCCTTTCTATTTTTCTCGTTAATGTCTTTTCTCACATTCTCCTCCTTCTCCCACCTTCTTCCCACACTAATTCAGTACTTAATTTGCTTTTCATGGTGCCAGAAGGTGGTGTAATGGTGAAGGAGCTGGGTTCTCACATGGTCAACCATAGTTTGTGTTCTGAATCCAGTGACTTGAAAATGATGCCTGGCATGTGTATGTGTGTGCTTTCCAAAATCCTGAGAGGAAAATAGAGAAAAATGAATAGTTGGTGTGGCCACTCTCCTGCGAATTAATTTCTCACTTATTCTTTTTCTGTTTCTCTCTCTCTCTGGTGAAAGCAAATGACTTATGGCAGAAACCCAAAGAAAAATGAATTAAACTCTTGCCTCAGTGAAAATACAAATTATTTTTTTTAAATCTGCCTTTTACATCCTGACTTTATACTATGTGACTTTGCTTACATATACTCTTACTATTAAAAATCTGTTTTTATTTGCTGATTTGTTTTCTTATGTTTGTTCAAGCAGCAGTCCAATTAAAATCAATGAGGTAATGGATATGTATACATAGTTGAACATTGTTTAATGAGAGAAATGCATTTTTAAATTTAACTTAATTTTCAGTTTAGATAGATTTTTGCTATAGGGCATGTGTGCTTCCAGAGAGATTAAAAAAAAAAAAAGCAAAATTTAGTCTCTGGGGAGAGGACCATGCCACACTCCCTTTTCCTCCATTCTTCTTTCAAAAGTTTGAGCTCACGTGCTAATTCATCCAGTGAGAGATTCATGTTGCCAGATCTGGACTCAAACTGCACTTAGCCATGCAGTGGCATAAACTGTGTGCCATATGTTGGTCCCCAAGAAATGCATTTTTAGGAAATTTTGTCATTGTGTGAACATCATAGATTGCACTTACACTAACCTAGATGATAATGCATATTGCACATGGAATTTATATGGCCTAACCTATTATCTTTTTTTAAATTTATTTTTATTTACATTTTTTAATACATTCAATTACATTATTTAGCTTACAAGGTGATCATTTCAATAGATGAACATTTCTCCCAGGTCGAGTTGATCAAAATACAACAACACTACCTCCTTGTCTCAACAATGCTGTCTTCGTATCCCTCCTCCATATGTTCTTCCCCAGGCCCCACTCCTCCACACACACCACATCTGGCATGGGATCACTATCATATATGCTTTTCACCATTGACTGAAATGCCTTCTGTCTTTATGGAGCACACGACTCTTTCACATATATGTCTACATATATGTGTAAGTGTGTGAGTGTGTGCGTCTAAAAAAGTTCCTCTATATATCTTGAAACTCTTCATCTTATGTCAATAAAGTCCTTCTTATACATTAATATACTGTAAACACAAGATTAGAGATTAAAATACCATTCATGTTTTTGTAGATACCATTTACATTTCATCTTGTCATTTTGCATAAATTCTTATTTTAAAATAATTATTTATTTTATTTAATTAATTATTTACTATTAGTCTTCTTCAATTTGACCAGAGAGAGAAAGGGAGAATGTGAAAGCCAGTCAATAGGTCCAAGACTCAAACCATAGTCAGCCATATGGGAATCCAGTGCCTTAACCACCTTAGCACCTGCCAGTCTCTTGGATATCATTATTTGTTGTAGTAAACATCTCAAAACATTAAATATTATCTCAGTCAATTAGGTGAGGCAGAAGATTTATACAATAGGAGCCAGCAGATCATGTTGTAGTTACAATGCTGAACTCCCACATGAGCAACCCCAGTTTGAGTCTTCACCCATTGTCTAGAAACTCACGCTGGTTGTACGTGCATGCATGCCCCAAATCTTGAGGAGATGGAAGAGATTGGATTATGATGTGGCCATCTCCCTTGTGGGCTAATTTCTCATTTTCCCTCTCACTGTCTCTGTTTCTCTCTCTTTCTGGCAAGCACACACACCCTAAGGCAAAACTTTTTAAAAATTTATATAACAATTATGCTTCACACATGTATTGCATTAATATATGAAAAGCAGTGCTCACCTGGCTTCAGAAGACCCAAAGTGGATTAACCACAGTCTCATCATTCTGCTGTCACATGAGATTTAAATTAACTTTTTATAGTGCACCTACATATCACATTATTAGGTATTTTAAAATCTAGAACCTAAAATTTTCCACCCAACCAGATATGAGGACATAGTATAAATATTCTTGGGAACACAGCTTTTCAGAATATTTACCTTGTAAAACATGCATTGAAATTGTTTTGAAGAAAGTGATTACATAAGACAAAGGAATGACAAAGGAATTTGTTTTAGACATGTATGGGGTATAGTAATTAGATACTTTGGAGATACTTTGCAAATAATACATAAAGAGGGCTGGCAGGTGGCATAATGGTTAAAGCATTGGACTCCCACATGGCTGACCACAGTTCTTGTCCTGCACTTGGTGGCTTTCTTTCTCACTTTCCCTATCTCTCTGTATTTCTGTTCAAATTTAAAGAAAATAAGAATAAATAAAATAACATAAATAATTTTTAAAATTTAAAAATAGTAATAATACATAAAGAACAAAGAGAAGCATACTAGTTCTTCATCAGAAGTCTTTGTAAGGTGAGGCAGCAGATAGCATAATGGTTAAAGCTCTGGTCTCCCACACAGCAGACTGCAGTTTTGAGTCCTGAAACCAGAGACTTGAAACTCATGTCAGGCACATGTGCATGGCCGATCCAAATCCTGAGAAGAGAATAAAGAAGGGATTGTGGTGTGGCCATCAAACCAGGGGGTGTTTTCTCCTTTTCTCTGTCTCTTGGGTGAGTGCATATACCCTATAGCAAAAATTTCTCTAAAAAACAAAAACAAAAGTATAACAATTAAAAGAAAGTCTAGCTATTACCAATGTGATGAGTTTTTAAATGATACACAGTGATGTATTATTAAAGGCAATAGCTTTCTCTGAAGTGGAGAAAAATAGAGACATCCGCTCAAAACAGTGTATAACATGTGATTATGACTAATGATTCTCTTTTCTGCTCAGTCTCCTGAATCTGTGTGTAGTCACAGCTGTGCTTCTGGATTCCAAAATGTTTCCCAAGAAGGAAGACCTGTTTGCTGCTTTATTTGTGTCTTGTGCCCAGAGTCAGACATTTCAAATAAAACAAATATGAAATATATAACTACACTATTAGTCACAACTATTGCTCAGTAAAAAATAAAATTGTTACTATTAGAAATAATACATGGGGACTGGAAGGTGATGTGGTGGTCCCATGTAGCTGACTGTGGCTAACTGTGGTTTAATTCTTAATCTTGAGGCTTGAAAGTCATTCCCGGTGCAGGTGCAGGTGCATGTGTGCTTTAAATCTCCAGAGCAGAAAGGAAAAGAAGAGACTGTGGCAAGGTCACCTCCTCTGGGAGGTGATTTATCACTTTCTGTCTCTGGTGAGAACACTCTTCGTATAGCTAAACTCTCTCTCTCTCTCTCTCTCTCTCTCTCTCTCTCTCTCTCACACACACACACACAAACACACACACACACACACACACACACACACACACACAAAGAAATGACTCATAGAGCACCACTGTTCTTAATTCACATAGTCATTGTTTTGGTATATTTGTTTTAGAAACAATATTACTACCCTATTTTGTGTAAGCTGTTATCTGGCCTTGCTCATTCTATTAAGCTCAACTCTGAAATGATTTCCAAAGGACACCCTTGCACTTTAGTGCTGGGTAAGACAGTGTCAATCTTAGATCTCATACTGGACCACATTAGTCATGAAATGAAAGGTTTGTCATCATCAAGGTTACTTGTGGGTGCCTTAAACTTTGAATATGACTTTTATACCCACATGATAAGCACAATTGAATTACAGATGAATTTTTATAAAAAATATTTTAAACATTTTCAACCTCGCTCAAACACCTTTGCAATTAAGAACAAAAAAAATAGACTAATATCAGATTATTGCCCTTTGAATTATATTGCAGGAAGAAAAAGAAACATAGTTTAAAGATTGAAGACTCAAGATTCTGATAAATTTCACAATTGGGCACCTCAAAATTTGCTGTCATACAAAATATAAAATCAAACAATTATCAAAATAAAATGTGGTACTGTCAAGTGTGAAATAGAGAAAATTATAAGAAATCATGGTTCCATTTTTCTAATATATAAGGAATTAATATGGTTTTAATTCTTCCATAACTATTATGCAATTCCAGGCATTCTAACAGTAGAAATCATTTGATTTTCATGGCTAGTAAAAATAAATATTTATGTTCAGGTTAGAATTTTATCTTCAAAAACTGTATTCCATTCCTTCTCCTTTGCTGTTGAGGTACCTTATATATAATATGTATTCTGTATACTCTCAGTTCATAAGGTTATTTAGCATGAGGGATAGCAGCTTTATGTGGAGAGTTGTTTTCGCTCAACAAATTCAAGTACCATGTTTTACCTTTTTTTGTTCAATAAAAAAATTAATGTCAAAAAAAAGAATATGCCAAGAAAAAAAATACTTATTTTTTTGTGAATGAATTGTAAAACCAAATAAGTGCACAAAACAAGAAATAGAAGTATGGAGACATCCCATGGCATGGCAGTTAAGGTGGCTGAATCCCACATGACCCAAATTGTGACTTGACTCTCAAACCAATGACATGGAAAATACACCAGGAGTTTTTATGTTGTTTAAAATAATGATAAGAGAAAAAAATGGTGCAGAAGGAATTGTGGTATGACTATTTTAGAGATGTCATGTTGTCTCAGGTTCTTTTTCTCTCTGGGTGTCTCTCTCTAGTGAGTGAATGAGCCTCTTGGCAAATTTTTAAAACAATGAATAATAGGGGCCAGTGGGTGGCATGATTCATAAGGTGCTGGACACCTACATGACCAGGATTTGAGTGCCAGCACTGATAATTTGCTTACCACTTTCCCTCTCTCTCTCTGTCTCTGTCTGTATGTGGTGAACACACATGCCCTAGAGTAAATTTAAAAATAGTAATAAATAAAATTAAATAGATAATTATTTTTTTAAAAAAGAAAAAAATGAATAGAAAAAGAAAGAGTTTGGGATCCAGAAGAAAACAAACATATGCATGTGGGTGCCAAACCTATTCTGGAGACAGAAGTCTGGAGTATCTGCTGACTCTTGGAATAGGAATAGGTAATGCAAGAAAAACATGTGATTAATTAACTCTCCAATTATTTTTTTCTAATAACTACTTAATTTTATTTATTATTATTATTATTATTAAAATTTACTACAGGTCATGCACACTCACCAGAGAGAGAGAGACAAGAAAATAAAATAGAAATGGAAAGTGAGAAATGAAGGTACTATGTCCAAGACTTAAACTGCAATAAGTCATGTGGGGGCCTAGAATTTTTTTATTATTTTAATTTCTTTTATATAATCAATCACTATACATCACTTAGCTTGTAAAATAAATTTTTCAACATAAATACATTTCTCACCAGTCCAGTTAGTACCCTACATGTTATCATCAACAAGTAATAATCCATTTCTATGTCCCATAAATGTCTTGGCTCTCTATGTTACCTCAGACTCTTTTCCCATCGTCTTCCTACACTAGGACCTTAACTGCCATGACACCTGCTGACTCCCACTCTAATTCTTTGAGAAGATATTGGGTTGTTGGAAGAGTCACAATGTATTTTAGTTTTCTTCTTTTCTATGGAAAAATGTGTCATGACTCTTTCGACAGTCTGATACTATTGCCTCAGTATTACCAAAAGTAAATAAATAGTTGAGAATGTATTAGGCACACCAGCTATTTTTATATAAAAAATGCAGATATACTTAATTTTCATAATCTCTGTGGCTGCTTTCCTGCTACATAACAATAGAAGCAAGTATTTGCAACAGAAACTGCATAATGTATAAATGCAAAATGTATTACTAGCATCTCAAAAATAAAATAGATTTATAAACTAAGCTTTCAGATGAATGTAAATGGATACCTCAAAATGAACATTCCATCCTTCTATCATATAATTATAACACAAATTTCTCAAACAATAGCTATGTAGGAGCAATCAAATTCATTCAAGATTTAAATGTTTTAAATTAAAACAATTTTCTTGGACCAGCAGTTGTCATAGTGGTTTATTACTGGACTCCCACATGACCAAATGTAGTTTGAGTCCCAAACCCAGTGCTTTGAAACTCACCGTGGACAGGTGTGCACACATTCCCAAGATTCCAGGAAGAGAATGGAGGAAAAGTGATTTGTAGCATGGCCATCCTCTCTGAGGGTGATTTATCACGTTTTCTCTCATGTGTCTGTCTATTTCTCTCTCTGTGGCAAGCACACATGCCCTAAGACAAAAACTCTACAAAGAATAAATTAAACCTGTTTTCAACATATACATAAGGCTGCTTATGATAATATTGATAGAAAAATTATACTGTACAATAAGAAAACTAGGTACACAAAGTGACATGTTATATACAAGAGAAAATCGATAGAAATTAGGGTAGAGATAAAAGTTAGGATATTCCAGAAGAACAAAATAAAGTTATTTTTCTCAGAATACTAATAAGAAGACTAGTCATTTCTGTTGTGATGAACAAATATGATAAGCCATAAAAATATAAGGTTTATCATAAGGAAAACTGAAGAGAGAGTAGAGAAGAGATCTGGTCTAAATTCTCATCATTGATCACATTATTCAGAGCCACAAGATGGGCCAAGCAAGATCCTCATATGTGAAGATCCAGTTTTAAATCACTTTGGATCTACCTGAAGCTGAAAGAATTCTCCCAGTGTCATCAACATAGACTTTTTTTTTTTTTTGTGAGGTTTTTTCGCTATAGGGCACGTGCACTCGCCAGACAGACAGAGAGAGACATAGAGACAAAAAGTGAGAAATCACCCCCCAGGGGGGATGGTCACGCCGCAATCCCTTCTCCTCCATTCTCCTCTTGGGATCTTGGGCACGCACACACACGTGCCCAGCGTGAGTTTTAAGCCACCGGGCCTGGGACGCGAACCACTGTCGACTTCGTGGAAGTCCAGTGACATAGCCATTACGCTAACTGCTGGTTCCCAACATAGGCTCTTAATTTGGTATATCTTGGTATTACCTCAGAGTATTTATCTGTGGAAAATTACATAAAAATGACCATTTCCTTCAACATGACAATTATATTGTGAAAGTAAATTGCTGAATCTTTGTTTTGTCACCAGATGCAAAACAGTGTGTGCAGTGCCCAGTTCAAGAGTATCCAAACAGTGAAAAAACTCATTGCCTCTCCAAGCCTGTGACATTCCTGGATTTTGAGAATGCTTTGGGGACAGCCATGGCCTGCATAGCTCTCTGTTTCTTTGTTCTCACAGCTATAGTTTTGGGAGTCTTTGTGAAGCACAGAGACACTCCCATTGTCAAGGCCAACAACCAGACTCTCAGCTTTATTCTGCTTATCTCCATCCTGCTGTGCTTCCTCTGCTCCTTGCTCTTCATTGGCCATCCTAATCCAGCCACCTGTGTTTTCCAACAAGTCACATTTGGCCTTGTGTTCACTGTAGCTGTTTCAACTGTTCTGGCCAAAACAATTACTGTGATTCTGGCATTCAGAGCCATGAAGCCTGGAAGAACAATGAGGTGCTTGCTGCTCTCAGGGGCTTCCAACTCTGTCATTCTCATTTGTTCCCTGATCCAAATGATTATCTGTGGAATCTGGTTAGGAACCTCTCCCCATTTCATTGACATAGATTCACACTCTGAGCCCAGGAACCTCATCATCATGTGTAACAAGGGCTCAGTCACTGCCTTCTACTGTGTCCTGGGCTACCTGGGCTTCTTGGCTCTGGGGAGCTTCACCATGGCTTTCCTGGCCAGGAACCTGCCTGACACATTCAATGAAGCCAAGTTCCTCACATTCAGCATGCTGGTGTTCTGCAGTGTCTGGGTCACATTTGTCCCCATCTATCTCAGCACCAAGGGGAAATTCATGGTGGCTGTGGAGGTGTTCTCCATTTTGGCCTCCAGTGCAGGGCTCCTAGGCTGCATCTTTGCCCCCAAGTGCTATGTTATTCTGATAAGGCCTGATAAGAACTCCTGGGAAGCTTTAAAAAACAGAAGAGGTTTCAAATAAAATCTAAGGTTTATATCATAAGACTGTATCACAATTTTAGGGTTTTGAACAAAACATGTACTGATTTTATATTATCCTATATTAAAGTAACTGAAAATGACTGCCTTTTTAAGTTAATTTATAAAACAATCATTTCATGCATCTAATCTTTGACAGTTATTATACTTTTAACTATGTATCTTAGATTAATGGGTATTTCTTACATCACGGGAATTGATTAATGGCAACATTTTATTAATTATTTAGTATTGATTGTGTTCTCCTAGATAGCTTTTTACTTCTATATAGTCAAAAATAATATCTTTACTTCCATATCTGGTTTATTGGTATGTATCTTCTCTCTCTGTTCTAGGAATGTCTTGATTTATTTAACTTTATTTATTATTGTGATTCCTATTATTTATTTTAATTTGACCAGAGTGTGAGCAAGCCCCCAGGTCTGGGACTCAAACTGCAGTCCATCATGTGAGTCCAGTGCTATTCACTACCCCGTGAATTTCAGTGACCTGCTCGTCACTGAAATGCAAAAATGATGCCAAGAACATAGAGTAGGGAAAGAACAGTACTTCAGTAAATGGTCCTGGAGATAGTGGCTATTCATGTCAGAAAGAACAGGTTACAAAATTAAATGTAAGACACAAAGCAGTACTACAGAAGAAAAATAGAAAAATACCTCAGGTATTGATCTGGACCCAGATGTTTTGAAGAATACATGAAAATCAGAGGCAACAAAGGCAAAAAAAATAAAAATCCCTCTGATATTATAGCAAACTAAAGTGATTCTCCATCAGAAATAATCAACAGAGTGAAGAAACATGCTTCAGGAGAGAGTAGATGTATTTTCCATCTATTCATCTAGTGAAAAATTAATATTTAGAGTGTATAAGAAAGTCAATAAACTGAAAAGCAAAAAAAAAGAAAAACAAAATTAAAAATAAAACACTGCTACAGAATTAAATCAAGCCATAAGTAAACATTTGTAAAGAAGATATACAATGACCAAGTATGTGAAAAAAATGTTCTGTATCACTAATTACCAACAAAATATAAATAAAAATTACAATGAGCTTTCACTTTACTCTAATTAGAATGACCATTTTCTATGAGGCAAAAAATAGCATGTAATGTGATAAAACATGACACACTTCAAGGTTAACTTACATGGGAAGGTTTACAGTTCACATTTTGAGATCTCTCTGAGTTTGCTTATCATACTTGTACCCACAGTCTGGGGTTGGCTGCAGCCAAGGGTGTCTCAATAATGTGTTGAGACACTGGCATCAGTGCCTGTTTCTTTGTATATGGCAGTCTCTCTGCCTCTTTTTCTTTCTTACTCATGAGAAGAATAAACTTTGAGACAGTTTTTAATGGGGGGGAGTACGTAGGACACATGTGTTTGCCAAAGTGACAGAAATAGAGAGGGAAAGTAAGACCCCGGGGTGGGGAAGCCATGTCACAAAACCTTCTTTTCCATTCTCCTCTCAGGGTTTTGGGCACTCACACACACATATGCTTCATGTAATTTATAAGCGATCTGGTCCAGACTGTGATTGGTCACGGAGAAGTGCAGCATTTTGACCAACTGTTGGCCACTTTGAAACAATTTTTGAAAATAAACATGCTACTTGTGAGGCTTACAAATAGCATGGTAAAGGTGCTGGATTCCACACAGTCAACTGCATGGTTAAGGTACATGACTGGATGACTTAAAGAGTGAAGCAGACATGTGTGCATTCCTATTGAAAACCTCACAAAGAGAATGGAGGAGAAGGGATTGTGGCTTGGTAATATCTCCTGTGGGGTGCTTTCTCATTTTTTGTCTTTTTCTCTTCTCTTTCTCTGTCTCTCTCTAGTGGCAAGTACATGTGCCCTATAGCAAAATCTAAAAGAAAATAAAACCTAACTAATGGGATTCTGAGTCAATAGTTTAGAGCAGTGCCTGTTACCAAAGACTGTCCAAGAAATTCCTTGAGTGTCCCTTGAGCATGGCCACTGTTCTTCCTCCTGTCATGGCTGTGGAGGAGTGGGGCTCTGCCCTACCCAAAGATCAGCAAAGACCTGGTAGTCCAGGGAGGTTGGGTAGAATGCCTGGGTGGGCTGGCCATGATCCTTCAAGTGTTCCCATCATTGAGAGGGTCTCACAAATCCCTGAGTCTCCCTCTGGAGGCTGTATCATCCTTAGGCAGAAAAAGAACCCCTGTGGAGGCATCTCTGGGCTGGCCTTGTCTCCTGGGTTTGGATATGGCTCCTGAAATATTTTCTTTGTCCACTTCTTTCTTTTGGTCTCTTTTTCTTTTTCTTTTTCTTTCTTTCTTTGTTTTCTTCAGTCATTTGCTTTTAATTATTTTAAGTCTTAAGATGACATAATTTTCAAATCTATTCTGATGGCATATCTCCTCTAATCCTTCTAAAAGTTGATAAAAGCACCTTTACCAATCACACGTACACTCAAATTCCACAGTTTTCTTTTCTTTTCTTTTCTTTTTTTTTGAGAGTTTTTTTTTTTGTTGTTGTTGTTGTTGTTGTTGTTATAGGACATGTGCGCTCGCCAGACAGACATAGAGAGACAGAGAGACAGAAAGCAAGAAATTACTGCCCCCCCCCCCCCCCAGGAGGGATGGTCATGCCGCAATCCCTTCTCCTCCATTCTCCTCTCAGGATCTTGGGCACACACACACACATGAGCCTGGTGTGAGTTTTAAGCTACCAGGTCCAGGACTCAAACTGTGGTCGACTACATGGGAGTCCAGCGACACAGCCATTACGCTAACTGGTGGTCTGAAATTCCACAGTTTTTATGCGGTTTGAACAGTTGTCATGACTGACTGTGGTTCAGGTCCTGAAAATGGCGGTTTGCTTTCTCACACTAACTCTCCCTGGTCAAATTTAAAAGTAATAATAATAATAAATAAAATTAAATATACAATTCTTTTAAAAAAAGTACTCAAAGGCAAATTTAAACTTGCTACTAAATCTCAACACACTGACTTTCAAACACATCTGCTCTTACAAATCACTTATAAAATATGTGAAATATTACATATTCTTTATTTGATAGTAAACACAAACCACACTAAAATGTCTTTTAATAAGGCAGAGTATCAGATACAGGGAATTTTAATTGGATTAACACAGTTAAGATAAAATATATAAGGTAGGCATTACTACCTTATCTTCAGCCCTTGCTTTTAATGGATTAATGAACACAAAGTAAAACACAAGTGAGTCTGCTTGATTTGAAAAGTGATGTCCCCAGTATCTATATATTCATATAATCAGTTACACATAACCCATGTAATAAAAAAAAATCCACTAGGTTTTTGTTTGTTTTGCAGAGGTTTTTTCCTTAAGGCACATGTGCTAACTGGGGGAGAGAGAGAGAGAGAGAGAGAGAGAGAGAGAGAGAGAGAGAGAGAGAGATAAAGACAGTGAGAAAGAAATTGAGAAATCATCCTTCAGGGGGGATGGCCATACCACAATCTCTTTTCCATTCTTTTCCTGGGATCTTGGGCATGTATGCACACATCCTGGGTGTAATTTTTCAAGTCATTGGTTCTGGGACATGAATCACAATTGACCATATGGAGTCCAGTGATGTAACCCCTATGTCATCTGCTGACCTTCCAGTAATTTTGAGTTGACATTCACAATATTTGTAGACATATGAGCATTACTAATGAATTACTAATTATATCTTAGAAAAATAAAGCAGTACTAACATTTACAGAATGAAAATGACTATCAAAGTTTGAAAACCCAGCAACATTCATTAAAACATAAGCCAGTCTTACTTAAAACAGGAATGTCCAACAAAAATATGCCATCAGCCATTCATCTGAATTATGGTATAGGAGATAAATTAAATTATGGTACAGATTAAAAAGAGAAGAAATGGGCCTGGCAGGTGATGTGACTGAAGTACTGAACTCCCACCTGGCTGGGCATGGTTTGAGTCCCAGACCTGGAGATTTTCTTTTTAACTTTCCCTTTTTTCTCACTCTGTCACTCTCTGATCAAATTGAAAAATAATAATAACTTATAGAATTAAATGAATAAATATTTTTGTTTCTTTTTTCCATTTTTTATTTTTACATTTTTCAACATTTACTTTACACATCAAAAAATTTTAACTCATACTCCATAATTCTTGACAGTTAATAAACAACTTTCAAAATTTCAAAATACAGGGAACCAGCAGTTAGCGTAATGGCTATGTCGCTGGACTCCCACGTAGTCGACCGCGGTTCGCGTCTCGGACCCGGTGGCTTACAACTCACGCCGGGCGCGTGTGCGTGCGTGCCCAAGATCCCGAGAGGAGAATGGAGGAGAAGGGATTGCGGCGTGACCATCCCCCCTGGGGGGTGATTTCTCGCTTTCTGTCTCTATGTCTCTCTCTGTCTGTCCGGCGAGCGCACGCGCCCTATAGCGAAAAAAAAAAAACCTCTCCAAAAAAAAAAAAAAGAAAAAAAAAATACAGAATTTTAAAGATAATGTTTAAAATATTTCTTATAATTTTGTATAATTTTGTTTGTGACTCTATAACAGAAACAGTATGATTTTAAATATTTTTGAGAAAATATTTACATGTTAACTACTCAAATTGTTGAAAAGCAAATGCCCGGCACACTAGTCACACATACACCTTTCCAATTCAGTCCTGCCCAAGTATTCTGTGATATATACCATCTGCTAGCAAAGATCTCTTTTTCTTCCTTCAAAGTCTTTCTCAAAAAAATCCTCTGGTGCGGTTGCTCTTTTGCGATCTCTGCTGATTCCAATGCTGGGCTGGAAAAGTCCTGGTTATTTTATGTTATAAATTCTTTCATATATCTTCTCTAATCCTCTCTGTCAGGCAGAACTGCTTATGAGGCCAGATTATCTTTCTAAGAGCTTCTGTTGGCTTACTTGAAATCCAACTTAGTACCATAGTTTTCTGATTGATCTTCTGATATGACATTCCAGTCACAACCCTGTCCAATAATGAGTATTTCCAGTTTCTGAGTCAATGCAACAAGCATTTTTGAACTTATGCAAATAACCCTTGTGCTACAAAATAAGAATATGCCCAAATATTTTCCAGTTCCAGAGGGGTCAGGAAAGAAGAAAAGTTTGTTTCCATTTAAAGAAACAAACAAGAAAAACATTTTAACATGTTGCTGAACCTATCAACAACTCAAAAGAAAGTAAACTGTTTAAAATGGGAAAACAGAGCATAGTAAAAAAATCAGTAATGTTTTACTCAAAAATCATAAAATTCTATTTATTCAGTTCAGTATTATATTCAAACTCTCTTCTGTTGAATATACAATGTCGCTGTGGTTCAATCTTTCCATTTAAATCCTGGAAGTTAACATTCTATGTTGTTAATGATATTTTTTTGTTCCTAGCATTAAATTTGTCATTTTCTTGGTTGCCTTTTGTTCTCTTATTTCTGTATGTGTCTTTAGTTTTACTGGTCGAGCACTCCTTTCAGAACTTCTTGAAGAATGGGTCTGCTACTGGCAAATTCTTTCAAGTCTTGTTTATCTGAGAATGTTTTTATTCCTTCTTTCCATAAGAAAGACAATCTTGCCGGGTATAGTATTCTTGGTTGAAACTGTTTTTCACTTAACACTGAATATATTTTCCTATTCTTTCCTTGTTCACATTGTTTCTGATGAGAGGTCTGAAGTTAGCCTGATAGGATAACCTTTATAAGTAACCTGACGTTTCTCTCCTGCCAATTTTAGTATCTTGTCTTTTCTGTAGATTTGACCAGTCTGACTATGATGTGCCTTGGAGAAGATTTTCTTGGGTTAATTCTATTAGGGGTATTTTGTATTTCTTGGGTCTGGATATTTGAATAACTCTTTAGATTTGGAGAGTTTTCTTCCAAGATTTCATGGAATAGATTATTAATGCCTTTATTTGTTTCTTCACCTTCTGGGATATCAATTTTCCCAATGTTTGGGTGCTTAATGCTGTCTATTATTTCTCATGTAGTATTATTTTTTTGGTTATTTTCTCAGTTTTTTTTTTTTTTTTGGTTGTTTTTTCTAGATCAGAGGTTTTGCTTTCAACATCCGAGATTTGATTTTCTGCATGAACTAATCTGCTTTTAATACTTTTGATGGATGTTTTGATTTCCTGAAGGGCAGCCTTCATCTCTAATAGCTCCATTTGATTATTTTTTATGGTGTGTATTTCCTCTTTCAGACCATGAAAGAACTTTAACACCTCCTGGAACTCGTTGACTCTTCTTTTGCATCTTCTGAAGTTCATTATCTCTCAGCTCTTGTATCTCATTTAGTTTTCTCACTATGAGTATGCTGAAGTCTTTATCAGACATTTCCAAGAATTCTACTGTACTGTCTGTAGATGACAAGGTATTGTTCTTTTCCCTTAGGGTAGAGATATTTTCTTGGTTTCTCATGTTTCTTGTGCCTCTGTGATTGTTTCTGGTTATTCTGACAAAATCTCTCCTCCACAGTGCTTAGCAATGTGGTATCAACAGTAAGATTAGGAGTTCAGATTTATAGAAAAAAAATTCTTCATTAAAGCAGGAGGTTCAATAAACATTTAGGATTTTAATGAATCTTGTCTGAATATTTTGGGAGTCTAGGAGATGGGTTTAGAGCATGGCTTCCCTGAACACACCAGGATACACCTCAGCTTTAAAATGGCTTTTTGTCTGAATATTTTGGGATTCTAGGAAATGAGTTTAGAGCATGGCTTCCCCGAACACACCAGGACACAGCTCAGTTTTAAAATGGCTTCTGAAATTAACAAGTGAAAGAAAAGCCCAAGCTGAGGAAAGATGCTTAAAAAATTAAAAAAAAAATTCAAAAATTTAAAGAGAGAGAGAGTATGAGACAGACAGAAATGGAGAATGAGCATGAGACAGACCCATTTAAGTTTGTAAACTGTTTTTTCTGACATGGATAGTCACTATATCCAGCACCATTTATTGAAGTGCTGTTCTTTCCCTAGTCTATATTCTTAGCATCATTTTTGAATTTCAGAAGCCAGCAGTTGGCATAGTAGTTGAGAGCACTGGACTCCCACATGATGGACAGCCATTTGAGTACCAGACCTGGTTTCTTGCTTTGTCACTCTCCCTGACTCTCTGTTCAAATTAAAATAAATAATAGTCATCAAAATAATACATTAAGTTAAGGAAAGCAAGACCTTCCTAGAAAAGAGAGAGATACAAACCAATAAACAAGATATGGGAGTAAAGACATTATTCCTGACTATGTAAAAGTAAAAAGCTTTCTAAGATAACACAATATATAGTAAATAATTAATAAAAAATTGCCATTAATCAATACCTATAATGTAAGAAATACCCATTAATCTAAGATACTAACCATAGTTGAAAGCATAACTGTCAAAGATTAGATGCATGCAATGATTATTTTAAAAATGAATTTAAGAAGTCAGTCATTTTAAATTATTTCATAATATAAGAATATAAAGGCAGCACCTTTTCAGCTCAAAACCCTAAAATTGTGATATATTCTTCTGATATAGACTTTATACTTTACTCGAAACTTCTTCTGTTTTTTAAACCTTTCCAAAAATTCCTATCATGCCTTATCAAAATAATATAGCACTTGGGGACAAAGATGTAACCTAGGAGCCTTGCACTGGAGGCCAAGATGGAGAAGACCTCCACAGCCACCATGAACTTTCCCTTGGTGCTGAGATAGACAGGGACAAATGTGACCCAGACACTGCAGAACACCGTCATGCTGAATGTGAGGAACTTGGCTTCATTGAGTGTGTCAGGCAGGTTCCTGGTCTGGAAAGCCACAGAGAAGCTCCCCAGAGCCAAGGAGCCCAGGTAGCCCAGTATACAGTAGGAGGCAGTGACTGAGCCCTTGTTGCACACAATGATGAGATTTCTGGGCTCAGAATGTGAGTCTATGTCAGCCAAAGGTGGAGAGGTTCACAGCCAAATTCCACAGATAATCATGTGGAACATATATCAAGTAGGAATGACAGAGTTGGAAGCCCCTGAGAGAATCAAGCACTTCACTGTTCTTCCAGGTTTCATGGCTTTGAATGCTAGAATGACAGTAATGATTTTGGCTAAAACAGTGGGAACAGCCACAGTGAACACAAGGCCAAACGTGACTTGCTGGAGGACACAGTGGCTGCATTAGGATGGCCAATAAAGAGCAAGGAGCAGATGAAGCATGGCAGGACGGAGATGAGCAGAATAAAGCTGATAGCCTGGTTGTTGACCTTGACAATGGGAGTGTCTCGGTGCTTCACAAAGATCCCACAACTACAGCTGTGAGAACAAAGAAGCACAGAGCTGTGCAGGTCATGGCTGTTTCTAAAGCATCCTCAAAAAGCAGGAAAGTCACAAGCTTGGGGAGGCAGTGAGTTCTTTCACTGTTTGAATACTCGGGCTGGGCACTGGACACACTGTTTGCATCTGGTGACAAAACAATTATCCAGCATTTCAATTTCACAAATTGATCGTCATGTTGAAGGAAATGGTCTCTTTTGTGTACTTTTCCATTGATAAATCCCCTGAGGTAATACCAAGGTATAGCAAATTAAGAGCCTATTTTGACGACATGGGGAAATTCGTTTAGCTTCAGGTGGCACCAAAGTGATTTAAAAGTGCATATCAGCATATGAAGATCTTGGTTGACCTATCTTGTTGCTCTGAATGATGCTATCAACGATGAGAATTTACTCCAGATCTCCTCTACTCAATCCTGGGTTTTCCTTATGATAAACCTTATCTTTTCATGGCTTATTATATTTGTTCATCACAACAGAAATAAATTTTTTCATTAATATTCAGAGAAAAATAACTTTATCTTGTTCTGCTAGAATGTCTTAACTTCTCTCTTTATCCTTTTTTAATTTTAATTTTTTTTATTTTTATTATCATTATAATCTTCTTTACATTATATTGGATTACATATAACTTTACAGTGTATTACATTGCTTTTTCAAAAGGGAATGCCCTGCATGTCAGTCAATACAGAGACATTAATCTCCCCACTTCATCATTCATTATCTTTTCTATGTTTTTCCCAATCATTATTATTATTATTATTATTATTTCTTTTTAAACAATCATTATTTCTCATTTTGCTTGTAAAAAGACTTTACCCATCATGAAATACTTCTCAGACCAATCAAGTTGAGAATACTATACATGTCATCATCAACAGGTAATAAGCCATATCTGTTTCCCACTAACGTCTTGCCTCTCTATTTGTTCTCTTGCTTTTTCTATCCTCTTCTCTTCACCCCCCCCCCATTCCACACTGTCTTATTCTCATTAAGTACTTTCACTGCTTTTATGTCCTCAAATAGTTCACTCTCTACCATAGAGTGCAGAGAGTCAGTATATATCAAGTGGATACATACAATATCTTTCTTTCATAGCCTGGCTTACTTCACTCAGCAATAGAGCCTCCATATCTGACCACTTTCTATCAAATGCCAGGGTCTTGTTATTTTTTATGGCTGATTGGTATTCCATAGAGTATATTAACTTCTTTCTCTATCCTAATTTCAATTGATTTTTTTCTTGTATATAACATGTCACTTTTTGTACCTACTTTTCTTATTGTATATTATATTTTTTCTATCAATTTTATCATAAGCAGTCCTATGTAAATGTTTAAAACAGGTTTAATTTTTTTTTGTAGTAGCTTTTGCCTTAAGGCATGTGTGCTTGCCAGAGAGAGAGAAAAAGACAGACACAGTCAGAGAAAAAGTGATGTCACCTTCAGAAAGGATGGTCATGCTCCAATCCCTTTTTCTTCATTTCCTTCCCAGGATCTTTGGCATGTATGCACACCAGCCTGGCATGAGTTTTGAAGCACTGTGTTCAGGACTTGAACTGCATATGGCCATGAAGAAGTCTAGCAATAAACTACTATGACAACTCCAGGTCCCATAAAACTGTGTTAATTTAAAACATTTAAATCTTTAATGGAATTTGATTGCTATTAATATAGCTATTGTTTGATGAATTGGTATTATAATTACATGATAGAAGAATGGAATGTTCTTTTTGAGGTATCCATTTATATACATTTGAAAGCATAGTTTGTAACTCTATTTTTTTGACAGGTTGGTAATATTTTTTTGCCTTTATACATTATATGGTTTCTGTTGGACATACTCACTTCTATTGTTATGTATCAGGAAAGCAGCCACAGAGATTATGGAAATCAGCATGTATGGCTTCATTTCAATTACTTTTTTCTTTTTTACAAAAATAAGTGGTGTACCTAATCTTTATCAAGTATTTATTTACTTTTGGTAATATTGAGGCAATATTATTTGGCTGTTGAAAAAGTTATGATACATTTTGCCATAGAAAAGAAAAAAAATACATTGTAATTCTCACAACAACCCAATATCTTCTCAAAATATTATAGTGGGAGTCAGCAGGTGTCATGGCATTTAAGATCCTAGTGTGGGAAAAAGATGGGAGAAGGAGAATCTGAGGAAATACATTAAGGAGAAAAAAAGAGAGGCAAGACATTTATGGGACATAGAAATGGATTATTACTTGTTGATAATAACATGTAGGGTATCCCTAACTAGACTGGTGATAAATGTATTCATGTTGTAAAATTCACTTTAGAAGCTAAGTGATGTATAGTGATTGAATGTATAAAACAAAGTAAAATTATAAAAAAAAGTCCTAGGCTCCCACCTGACTTATTACAGTTTGAGTCTCAGACGTGGTAACTTGCTTTCTTAGTTTCCCTTTCTATTTGTTTCTTTCTTGTTTCTGGTGAGTGTGCATGACAAATAGCAAATTTTAATAATAATAATGATAAAATTATATAAAGAGTTCTTATAGTAAAGAATTAGAGTGATAATTACTCACATTTTTTTTCTTGCATTACCTATTACTATTCCAAGAGTCAGCAAATACTTCAGACTTCTGTCTCAGAAATAGGTTTGGCACCTCATGCATGTGTTTGTTTTCTTCTGAGTCCCAAACCCTTTCTTTCTCTATTCATTTTTTCTTTTTAAAAATAATTATTTATTTAATTTTACTGATTATTATTTTAAAAATTTGCTCTAGAGCAAGTGTGTTGAGCAGAGAGACACAGACAGAAAGAGAGAGAGGTAAAGTGGGAAAGCAAGTTGCCAGGGCCGGGATGAATAGTCTGATCAGTCATGTGGGATTCCAGTTCCTTATGAATCATATCACCTTCTGGCCCCTGTAATTCATTCTTTTTAAAAAATATTTATTTATTTAATTTTATTTGTTATTATTGTTATGTTTAATTTGACCAGAGAGAAAGTGAAACTGAGAAATCAGTTGCCAAGTCCAAGACTCAAGTAACAGTTGGCCATATGTGAGTCTAGTATCCTTAACAATGGCGCCACCTGCTGGCCCTAAATTATTCATTTATTTTAAAAAATTTGCCAGGAGGCCCATTCACTGACTAGAGAGAGACACCCAAAGAGAGAAAGAGCGTGAGACAGCACCACCTCTGTAAAATGGTCATGCCATAATCACTTCTGCACCATTTCCCCCCTTATAGTTATTTTGCACAACATACAGAATCCTCATGTATTTTCATCATTGACTGAAATGCCTTCTATCTTTATGGAGCACATGACTCTTTTATATATATGTCTATACCTATGTGTGAGTGTGTATGTGTGTGTGTGTGTGTGTGTGTGTGTGTCACAATTTGGGTCATGTGAGATTCAGCCACCTTAACTACCATGTCATGGGCTGTCTCCATACCTCTATTTTTATTTTTTGTTTTGCACACTTATTTGATTTTGCAAACAGTTAACTGAAATCTCATGGGCTAGCAAAATGGTGAGAATGTGGTTAATTTACTTCTGGGCTCTGAGGCCAGTAGAGCACTGCTTTTCATATATTAACTCAAAACATGTCTGAAGCATGATTGTTATGTAAATATTTTAAGAGTTTTTTTGCCCTAGAGTGTGTGCACTCACGAGAGAGAGAGAGAGAGAGAGGGGAGAGAGAGAGAGAAACAGAGACAGTGAAAGGGGAAGTGAGAAATTATCCCACAAGGGGAATGACCAAATCACAATCCATTCTCCTCTATCTTCTCTCAGGATCTGGGGCATGCATGCATGTGTGCCCAGTATGAGTTTCAAGACAGTGGGTTAAAGACTCAAAGAAGGTTTTGTCTTGAGGGAATCCAGCATTGTAACTACTACATGATCTGCTGTCCCCTGTTGTATAAATATTCTGCCTCATCTATTGCCTGAGATTATATTCAATGCTTTGAGATGTTTAATACAACAAAGAATGACATGCAAGAGGCTGGCAGGTGGTGGTATGTTTAAGGCACTTGATTCTTATATGGCTGACTACAGTCTGAGTCCTGGGCCCATTGACTGGCTTTCACATTCTCCCTCTTTCTCCCTCTCTCCCTCTGTTTCTCTCTCTCTCTCCTTTTTGTCTCTCTGGTCCAGTTGAAAAAGACTAATAATAAATAATAAATTAAATAAATAATTCTTTAAAAAATTTGAATGGTATGCAAAATGACAAGAGAAAATGTAAATTGTACCTACAAAAACATGAATGGATCTTAATCTGTAATCTCTTGTGTTTACAATATATCAATGTATGAGGAAGACTTTGTTGACAAATGATAAAGGGTTTCAGGATATATAGAGGAATTTTTTTAGACACACAAACAGAAACTCAAACACACACACACACACACACACACACACACATACACACTCACACATAGGTATAGACATATATATAAAAGAGTCGTGTGCTCCATAAAGATAGAAGGCATTTCAGTCAATGATGAAAAGCATATATGATAGTGGTTCAATAAGATAATAGTTTAGGCCATATATATTCCATTTGCAATGTGCAATATCATCTAAGTTTGTGTAAGTGCAACCTATCATGTTCACACAAAGACAAAATTTTCTAAAAATGCATTTCATGGGGACTAGCAGGTGGCACACTGTTTATGTTGCTGGAATCCTACATGGCTAAGTGCAGTTTGAGTCCTAGATCTGGCAGCTGGAATCTCACACCTGGTGAATGTACATGTGAGCTCAAAATTTTGAAAGAAGAATGTAGGGAACGGGATTGTGACAATGTTAGGGGGTGATTTCTAGCTTTCTGTCTCTTTATCTCCCTGGCAAGCACACAGGCTCTATAGAAAAAAATCTTTCTAAAATGAAAATTAAATTATATTATATTTAAAAAATACATTTCTCTCATCAAACAATGTTCAACTATGTATACATATTCACCACCTCATTTATTTTAATTGGACTGCTGCTTGAACAAACATAAAACAAATGAGCATATAAAAACAGATATTTTTTATATTAAGTATATATGTAAGCAAAATCACATAGTATAAAGTCAGGATGTAAAAGGTAGAATTTTTTACAAGTAATTTCTATTTTCACTAAGGTAAGAGTTTAATTCATCTTTCTTTAGGTTTTTGCCATAGGTCATTTACTATCACCACAGAGAGATAGAAACAGAAAAAGAATAAGTGAAAAACTGATTGTCTAAAGGTTGTACCAACACAAGAGATGGGTGTGAATGCCAGATGTGATGTGTGTGGAGGAGTGGGGCATAAGGTACGAGATTTGGAGGAGGGATATGGAGGCAGAGCATTGACAGGATGGGGAGGTGTGATGTTACCGGTTGAAGATATTTTGATCAACTGGACTGGGGAGAAATGTTCACATATTGAAATGTTCACTTTGTAAGCTAAACAATGTGATTGAATGTATAGAAAAAATTAAGAAAATAAATAAAGAAAAAGAAAAAGAAATTCATCCTCAAAAGGGTGGCCATACCGCAGTCCATTTTCCTCCCTTCTCCTCTCAGGATTTCAGGTATACATGCACTTACACACGCCAGGCATAATTTTCAAGTTACCACATCCAGAACACAAACCATGGTTGGTCATGTGAGACCTCAGCTCCTTCACCACTACACAACCTGCTGGTTCCATGAAAAGTAAATTAAATGCTGAGTTAGTGTGGAAAGAGGGTGGGAAAAGGAAGAGAATGTAAGGAAAGACATTAAAGAGAAAAATAGAGAGGTAAGACATTTATGGAACCCAGAAATTGATTATTATCTGTTGATGATAACATGTATAGAATACCCAACTGGACAGGTGTAAAATTCACTTTACACAATAAGTGAAGTATAGTGATTGAATATATAAAAGAAATTAAAAGAAAATAAAATATATTATCTATCTCTATCTATCTATTCATTTATCATTATCTATCTACCTACCTATCATGAATGTCTGTGCTCTATAGTAGAAACTGAAAGATTGGAAAGTATAGTAGCAGGGAAGGCAACTATAGATACTACAGATAATAAGAATAGGAATAATATAAGGGTGGGTATTAGGGGAGGGAGGGGAACAGAGGAAAAAGAAGTACATATAACTGACACAAAAATAAAAAGTATTTGGTGCTGATAATGTATATGGAATATCTTTGTCTTGTCTGATATGCACTGTACTTATGCTGGGAAAAGCCATATTGTACACTAAAGAGGTATAGTGATTAGATCCTGAGAAGGATACCATACTTCATCTGTGAAATACTGGTTTCCTTGACCAAAAATGAAAATTTTCTACTGAGATTTTCCCCTTCAGATTCATTTCTAGTAGGAAAGGCACTACCCAATTCAGGACTATCCTCAGATGGATACCATACTTCAACTGTGAAATATGGTTTCATGTGGTGCACACATGTGCCACACGGTTTTCATTTTTACTTTCTAAAATTATATATCTTATGGGTTTTGTCCTCTTTTTTTTTCTTCTTCTTCTTTTTCAGTTTATTTTTTTATTCTTTCCTCTTCTTAATTATTTTTCTTCTTTATTTTTATTCATTGTCTGATCAGCCTCTACACACTTAGTGTTTAGACAAGTCCAAGTGAACAGTTTCCAATCATCTGAATATGATTATGATAAGAATATTCCTATCTTCACCTAAATCTGATGCACAGAAAGTCAAAATGGAACAGAAGAATGATTGCAGATCACCTCCTTTTGCTTGCCGCTGAATGCTCAGATTGAACGTCAAGAATTTGGAAGAAACGCACCATCTAACACATGACTAGAAATCACTGTAGAATCATAAAAAATAAAAAAAGCAAGACAATACCTCTCCTCCAAGAGAAAAGAATAACACCTCTTCATCCTCAGAGAGTACAATAAAACTCATGGAAATGTCTGCTAAGGATTTTACAATGTTCATAATGACAAAGCTAACAGAGATGGAAGAGAAGAGAGGCAATGAATGGCAGAAGAGGCAGGATAAATGAGCAGATGAATTCCAGGAGGTGAGGAAACTCTTGCAAGACCTGAAAGAGGAAAAACTCACTTTAAAAAGAATCAAATGGAAATGTTAAAGATTAAGAATATAATACAGAAAGTCAAAATATCCCTTGAAAATATTAAAAGCAGACTAGATCATACAGAAAATTGAATCTCAAATGTAGAAGATAGAATTGCTGGTCTAGAAAAATCAACCAAGAAGACTGAGAAAGTGGCCCCCCCAAAATGAGAATAATATACGAGAAATACTAGATACCATCAAACGTCCAAATATCTGGATAATTGGTACCCCAGGAGGTGAAGAGACTGAGAAGGGCATTGATAATCTATTCCACAAAATTCTGCAAGAAAACTTTCCAAACCTAGAGAGGCACTCAAAGATTCAGACCCAAGAAATACAATGAACGCCCAAGAGAATCAACCCAAGAAGATCTTCTTCAAGACACATTACAGCCAGATTGACCAAAACCACAGATAAAGACAAGATACTAAGATTGGCAAGAGAGAAATGGCAAGTTACCTACAAAGCATATCCCATCAGGCTAACAGCAGACCTCTCATCAAAAACAATGAGAGTGATGAGAGAATGGGGAAATATATTCAAAGTGTATAAGGGAAAAGCTATTTCAACCAAGAATACTGTACCCAGAAAGATTATCCTTCATATGGGAAGAAAAGACAAGAACATTCTCAGATAAACAAAATCTGAAAGAATTTACCAACACCAGACCAGATCTCCAAGAAGTTCTCAAGGGAGTGCTATACCCGGAAAATTAAATACAGGCACACAAAAATAAGAGTTCAAAAGCTAAGAAAATTGTCAACTTAATCATAGAGACATGTCTGGAGTTGAATATTATATCCCAGAATTTAAATGGAAAGATTGGACCACAACAGAAGATAGATTAAGTACATGAGACTGAACTAGTGAAATAGCATTTTATGATTTTTGACTAAAACATTGCTGGTCTTCTTGTAGGCTTTGTTTTCCAGTTTTAAGGATTTTTGTCCTGTCTTGAGATGCTGGTACATCCATGTACCCACTATTTGAACAGAATCCTAACCTGTTTTCTGACTTTAAGTTTTAAGTAAAGTTCCTTAACATTTCTTTGATTTATTAAAGCTAAAACTACTTTTCTTGAAATTAAAAAAATACATTGAAAAATACCTATTTAATGATCATAGTAAGTTTTATAGCATCAGCTAGGTGCTACCTTTTTGAATGTTCATTCTACTCAGAGTTTCACACCTAAGCCGGGCATGTATGCACTGATCTGTATATACCAGCTAAACTTGCTATTGAAAGTAGTTAGATGACTTAAGCAATTTTGTGAATCAATAAATTGTAGGAGAAAAAAAAATGGAAAACAACTGTAGACCCCTAAGATAGTGTGGCAGGAGGGTGGGAAATGCCAGAGGGTGAGAAATAGGAGTGTGTATATATACATATATATATTTATACACATACATGTATATATATATATATATATATATATATATATATATATATATATATACTAGAAATGGAAAATTAATGATGATAACATGTATTATTAAGCCACTATGTAGTATATTTTGGATGGGAAATCACATTTTGTATGCTCTGACAATGCTCAGAGATTGAATGTAAATTAATTAATTAATTTAAAATGTCTCAGAAGAAAATTACAGTGTATTTGTAACTAGATTCTCGCTTTGTCAATAGTTTTAGTTTAAGGTACATTGTGAATCAATAAAATGTAGAAAAAATGTAAAAAATAATAATAAAATTAAATAAGAAAAAGAGGTATAGTAATTAAATATAAATCAAAAGAATAAAAAATAAAAATATTGGAAAACAAAAAATAGTACAAAAAAAGGTAGTCACACGATTGTATTTCAAGACTCTGTTCAGATACCTCTGTATATATTGAAATGACATCATACCTCCTTCAAATGAAGAGGCCATTTTATCATCTCTTCATTAATGACCAAGATTTGATCATGGGTGCTCCTGTAGACAAAATCTCCTACATTAACCAACAGCCAACTGTGATTAGAAAATCTCACAAGATTGTGGATATCATATTGTATCTTCTTTCTTTTTTTCTTCAAGGGGCATGTTGTATCCAGTGCTGTTTGTCAATTGGCTTTTCTTCAGAAATGGATAAAGATAGATTAAAAGCAGGATTTACAAATTAGGACTGTATTAAATGTAGAGATTGGACAGTTCATATCTATCAAGAAATCCTTCTATTTTAACATCTCTGCCCTTTTTTGTAGGAACTCAATGTGGATTTAGTGATCACCAGGTTTGGGGTCATGTGAGATGTACTCTCTTTTTTCTTCCTAAAAACAATAGAGGAGTGGTTGTAGCTCATAAAAAAAAATTCTATGATGTTTCACAGAGAGTGATTTGTACATGGGCTTTCATAAACATCAGACTAATAAAATCTGACTTGGACTAATTGGAGGCTAAACTTAGTCATTTGTAAAGGGCACAAATGGGGCAAGCCAGTGAGTGGTGTGATTAAGGTGGCTGAATCACATATTACTAAGCCAGCATCTTGAGTCCTGTACTTGGAGCTTACAAAACACACTGGAGGGAACCAGTAGTTTGTGTGGTGATTAGGGCACTGGACTCCCATATAGCTGACTGTGGTTTAAGTTCTGGACTTGATGACTTGCTTTCTGACTTCCCCTTTCTCTTTCTCTCTGTCTCTCTCTGAACAAAATTTTAAAATAACAATAAATAAAATGAAATAATTATTTATAAAGAAAACAAAACACTGGCCACATGTGTGTTCATGTCCCAAATTGCAGATAAAAACAGAGGTGAAGATAGGATTTCATCATGACTATTCCCCATGGGTGTTGATTTCTCACTTCCCTTCTGTCTTTTTCCCTAACAAATGCACATATAGGAAAAATAATTAAGAATTATTTATTTAATTTTACTTATTATTGCTATTTTTATCTTTTTATCAGAGAGAAAAATAAAGAGGGAAACTGAGAAAGCAAACCACCAAGTTCTAGATTTGAACCAGTCAGCCATGTGGGAGTCCAGCACTGTGACCACTATGCCACCTGCTGGTCCCTTATAGGAAAAAATTTTAAAAGGCACTGTATGTATGAAAAGCTTTAGATTCTTGATAGTGGTAGGGGTAGTATTAAAGTATACAGTTCTTCAAGTTTATCCAAAAATGGACATTAAATATATGCAATTTTTTATACTACTTGCAACTCAATAAAACTTTTTAAAAGAACAAACCTGTTTTGTTCTTTATCTTTATTTTGGACTTTTTTTTGGTAAAAGTGTTATGGTCATGTGACATTAAAAAACAATTTGTAATAAATATATAAATTTAAAACTTTTAAATTCTTTTTTATTTAGATTTTTGCTATAGGGTATGTGTGATTGCCAGAGAGAGAGAGAAACAGAGACAATACTGTGAGAAATCACCCCTAGGAAGAATGGCCATGCCATAGTCCCTTTTTCCCCATTCTCCTCTTGGGATGTGAGGCATGTATGCAAACATCATTGGAATAAGTTTTAAGCCTCCGGGTTTGAGATTGAATCATGGTCAACTACATGAGAGTCCAGTGACATAACAATTATGCCATCTGTGGTCCCCAAACTTTTTTTTTTTAAAGAATTATTTAACTTTTTTTATTTATTATTATTATCATTATTATTTTCCAGTTTGATCAGAGAGACACAGAGAGAGAGAGAGAGAGAGAAAGTGAGAAAGGAAGCCACCAGGACCGAGACTTGAACCATGGTCAGCCATGTGGGAGTCCAGCGCCTTTAACCACCACGCCACTTGCCGGCCCTGGTCCCCAAACTTTTAAATTCTAAAGAGGTTTTCATTTCTAGTGGGTATGTAAATTTCCCAGAGAGACAGATAGACTATGAGAGATGGAAAAGAAGTGCCCCCATGGGGAATGAGCTGCAATCTTTTCTTCATTTCTCCTTTCTTCTGGGATTTTGGGAATGCATGCATGCACACATGCCTGGCATGTTTTTGAGGCCTCCAGGTCTTGAACTTGGACCACGTGGAATGGCAAGCTGTCAGGACCAGGACTCAAACCAGTCAGCCATGTGGGAGTCCAGAGATTTAACCACTTGTAGGTCTCACTAAGGAGATTTTTAATAAAACATGTTAGTCTCTTATTTTAAAATTTATAACATTCCTTTACAGAAAACAATTATCTTTTATTGTTTATACAGCTGTTCTTACAGTTTTTACATTTTTAGAATAGAAGCACTCTTATCTTATTAAGGTAACCATTTTAACAAGACTACTTGCTTGGGACCAGCAGTTAGCATAATGGCTATGTTGCTGGACTCCCACGTAGTCGACCATGGTTCGAGTCCCGGACCCGGTGGCTTAAACTCATGCCAGGCGCATGTGCGTGCGTGTGCGTGCCCAAGATCCCGAGAGGAGAATGGAGGAAAAGGGATTGCGGCGTGGCCATCCCCCTGGGGGGTGATTTCTCGCTTTCTATCTCTCTGTCTCTCTCTGTCTGTCTGGCGAGCGCACGTGCCCTATAGCAAAAACCTCTCCAAAAAAAAAAAAAAAAAGGAAAAAAAAAAAAGACTACTTGCTTTTCCAAGAGTCAACTTCAAACTTGCTCAGAGAGCAAATCAAATGTTGTTATTGTTAGTATAAGTAGAAATCAAATGGAAACTAACTTCCTGATCTTTATTTTTATGTATTTACATTATATTTATTTGTTCTTTTTTCTCAACAAATTGGTCTGATGTACTATCTCTTTTTGATAAAGATGTTTTACAAATAGTTTATGAACTTACTGTATATTTTCAAAATTATTTATTTTATTTTATTATTATTATATGTTTAGGTTTGCTATAGAGCATGTGTACTCACCAAAGGGAGACAGAGAGCAAGAGAGAGAGGGAAAGTGAGAAAGCGAGTCACCCAGCTCAGGATTCAAAATATAGTCAACCATGTGAGAGTTCAGTGCATTAACCATGATGCCACCTGATGGTTCATGACTTAGTGTTTTTTAAAATATAAACTTATTTATAAACCAAATAGGATGTCCTGAGACTATATGCATCAAAAGTGGTTCCACGTTTTAAAATTGGATCACTGTTCCTTCTTCCATGATTTTTGAAGATGGTATAAGAACTATTAAAATTAATTCTGTTATGATCAAGACAGGCACAATAAATAACTGCAGACACCTGACAGTAAAAGAGCACAATTGCTCAGATGCTCCCCAATTGGTCATGCTGAATTTAGAATACTCTAATATTTCTTCCAATATTTTGTCCATCTTAATTCTATTCATTCTAAGTTATATTAAGGTTATATTGTGACTACTTTACATACTTTCTCCTCCCAGGATTTTATAAAATCAAGGACAGGGGAAGACATGGTGAAGTCGAGGAGACAGGAGAAATAGGATGATGGGAAGAAGCCAGCCTCCAAGGACAATTCACAGAGAACACACAGAGTGGATCAATCATGTACAACTAAAGGAGAGCTCTCACTTGAGAGAAATAGATTTATTCTCTAAATATAATTATTTTAGTACCACAAAAAATATATATTTAAGTAGATGGCTTGGTGATTAGGGTGACTGAGTTCACACATGACCTACCACAATTTGAGTTCTGGATTGGTGGCTTGAAAATCATGCAAGGCATGTGTGTGAGCATGTCTAAAATCTGGAGAGACTAGAGGAGAAGGAGCTGTATGCAGCATGACCATGTCCCTAGAAGGTGATTTCACTTTTCTTCTGTCTCTCTCCTTTCTGGGAAGCACACTTGCCCTAAGGGAAAAAGCTAAATACAAAAAAATTAATTTTTTTTAAAATTTTTTTAATTAAAATTTAAAAAAATTATATCTGGGGCCAGATATGATATGATGGTTAAGGGGGATTCCCACATGATTGACCACGGCTTGAATCTCAGATCTGTAATGTTTCATACAACAGGCCTAAGTGTATACCTGGTGCCCAAATCATAGGAGGAGAATAGAGCAGAAGGGATTGTGCTTTGGTCATACCCCCTGGAGAGTGATTTTTTCTTTCTCTCTCAATGTCTCTCTCTCTAGTGAGAGCACATGAACTGTGGGAGAAATTATTTTTAAATGAAATTGAAAATGCCTCCAAATATCATCAGGTGCTTGTGAAGGATGTTTACCTGCCAGGGAAGAATAGGCTGGTCTGCATCTCCTGCAGATCTTATTTCTAGTTTTTGCAGAAGCATCTTATAAAGAACTTGGGCCACCACATGCACAGCATGATAGATTTTTAAAAACTGGAGTCAAATGTATTCATCATGTAAAAATTAAGTGGTAGAAACTCTATGGAAGAATTTGGTGGGCAGTCTCCAAGTTTGCTACATAGTGACCCAGTAAGTGAGCAATTAAAGCATAAGACCCAGAGTTTACTGAAATAAAAGTCTTCTGGGTATTGGAAAGGGTTGACTGTCTTGAGAAATTACTTAAAGCCAGGAATTTTTCTCTGAGAATCTCTCTGCCCTGGGGCTCTACACCTGTCATCCTCCATTTTAGTGAAATACAATTTTGGAAAAACATGTTTTGCACTGTTTCCCTCCCCCAGACTGACTTCATAATGGCTAGGTAAGGCTTTGGGGACCATCCTATCCTGAGAACAAGTTTTGTAACTTTGTGACTAAGAGAGACCAAATTATCTGTATCACACAAGTGCTCTTATAATTTGGACTTTAAAAAATGGTGTTAAAATATACAAAATTTGGACTAGCAGGTGGCATAGTAGTTAAGAAACTGGACTCCCACATGACTGACCATGGTTTGAACCCAGGACTCTGGACTTTAAAACTCATACTGAGCACGTGTGTGTGCATACCAAAAATCTTGGAATGGAGGAAAATGGAGAAGAAATTGTGGTGTGACTATCCTTCTTAGGGGGTGATTTTTCACTTTATCTCTCTCTCTTTGGCAATCACATTTGCCTTATAGCAAAAGTATCTTTCTAAATAAAAAATAAATTTAAAAAATCCACAATAGCCTAATTCTGTATGATGAGTTATAAAGGAGGGGAAGGAATAGTATCAGTCATCGGTGGCTTCCTCACTAGTGTACAGAAGGCATTTCATTGCTATGTCCAATATCACTCTCAGGCCTGCAACACCATCATGGCACAAATGAGCCTTATAACTTACAAAGAAGTAGGATACTTTCCAGGGAAGATTAGATTATTTTAAAATTTGAATGTTCCATAAAATTAATCCACATACCCCAACGAATGATATCCTCTGCTCTGTCCACTGATAATTCAGGAGTCAAGTACTCATTATATGATTTAATATTTAATAACTAAAAATAACTATTCTTGACTCAACATTTATCTATTACATTTTTCTCTTACTAGTCTTTATAGAAAATATTCTTGAAAATGTTTCATGACTTGTTTATTCACTTATTTTTGTATTTCTATTTTGTGATTTTTATAATAATATGACATGCAGAAAGATATTTTAACTGATGTAAACTGAGTGATGGTTTAATTTAGCCATTTGGCATTATTACCAGGGCCGGCAAGTGGTGTGGTGGTGAAGCTGTTGTACTCCCGCATGACTGACTCCAGTTTGAGTTCCAGACTTGACAGCTTGCTTTCTCAATTCCTCTCTCTCAATTTGGTCAAAATTAATAAATAATAATAATAAATAAAATAAAATGAAATAATTAATTAAAAACAACATATGTATTACCTCACAACTTGTTTCTGGGGAGAGAACACAATATCTACTTTCAGAGAATTATTCAGGCGTACAAAATAATGTAATTAATTGCACTGATATGATGGACATTAGAACATTTGAACTTATTCCTCTTGTCTAACTCAAATGCTATGTTTTTTTGACCAACATTTTAATTTTAATTTAATTTGTTTTTAGAGAGAATTTTGATATAGAGCATATGTGTTTGCTGGGGAGACATAGACAGATACAAGTCAACCCCAGGAGGATGGTCACACTGCAATCTCTCTCCTCCTTTATCCTTTTCGGATTTTGGTCAAATACACTCATGTTTCTGGCATGAGTTTTAAGCCACTGGGTGCAGGACTAATTTGCAGTCTACCTGGGAGCCCAGCAACATAACCATTACACCATCAACTGCTTTCTTGACCATTTTTAAAACCTGGCTACCCTCAACCTGTAGTAGCTGCCATAGTATTCTTTGCTTCTGTGAATTTTAGTTTTTAATATTCTATTACATGTAAGATGATGAGGTGTATGTTTTTGTTTACCTGAGTTATTCCAATCAGCATAATGTCTTTCAAGTTTATCCCTGTTGTTGAAATAACAGAATATATTTTGCTACTTTTAGGGTCCATGTCATCACCAGACACTAACGGAGAGTGAAACACATTCCAATGGAGCTTCATCATGCTTCAATTCCTTCTCCAGTTCTCCATTCTGTCAGAATTTCAGGAATGCACACACATATAAATAGTGGGTTGTTTTGTTTTGTTTTGTTTTGTTTTCTGGAAAGGTTTTAGCTATAGGGCACATGCACTCACCAGAAAGACAGAGAGAGACAGAAAGACAGAAAGCAAGAAATCACACCCCCGGGGGGATGGTCATGCCACAATCCCTTTTCCTCCATTCTCCTTTTGTAATCTTGGGCATGCACATATACGTACCCAGCGTGAGTTTCAGCCAGTGGGTCAGGGACTCGAACTGCGGTCAAATACAAGGGATCTTGGGCATGCACACACACATGTCCGGCATAAGTTTAAGCCACTGGGTTTGGGACGTGAACATGGTCAACTACATGGGAGTCCAACGACATAGCCATTACACCAACTGCTGGCCTCATCAAAGAATCTTGCCTACCAATATATTTGGAGCTTTTCCCTACATTTTCTACTACTAGTTTTGTAGTTTGAGGTTTTATATTTAAATCTTTTGTCCATTTTGAGTTGATTTTTGTTAATGGTATAGATAGCCTCCAGTTTTATATTTCTGCAAGTGGATATCCAGTTTGTCCAGCACTATATGCTGAAAAGACTTTCTTTTCTCCACTGCGCTATTTTGTACCATTTGTCAAAGATCTATTGGCTGTATGATTTGGAATTTCTTTTTAACTGACATTTTCATTATGACATTATGTCCAACAACTTTTATATAGTTATTAGAAACCCATTTATGGTAAAATATCTTTCAAATATTTTGCCTGTTTTGGGGGAAAGTAGGTAGAAGGGTGGCTAAGGCACTGGATTCTCACATGGCCAACTGTGGTTCACATCCCAGAACTGGTAGCTTGGAAATATCAAACTACATGTGTGCAAGAGTGAGCAAAATTCTAGGAGGAGAATAGATTGTGGCATGGCCATCCACTTTAGTAGGAGATTTCTGACTTTCCCTCTCTGTTTCTCTCTAGCAAGGCCACACACTCTATGAAAAAACAAACAAACAAACAAACAAACAAACACAAATAAATCTGTGAGATGAATAGAGTCCATCCCATGAGTGGCAGAGATGGGACCTGGTCCCACCTGAAATGTGTCCTGAAAGCTGACTGTGGGAAGCATCTCCAAGGAACTATTAGAACTTTCACTCTAAAAACATAAAGTGGTCACTGCCTGGGTGTGTGTCTAGGGAGTAAAAGTCAGGACTTTTTAAAATTAACTCATGAGGGCCAGGAGGCAACCAGATTTCTGTGCCACTGGCAGTGCTACCTTTCCTCTCAGAACTGAGGATCTTTCCTTTGACCATTTGCACCATTTTAAGTTCCATCTGCTTAGAAGGTCATGCAGATGTTTGGACCAGAGTACAGGGAAAAAAATGAAAGAAAGAAAGAAAGAAAGAAAGAAAGAAAGAAAGAAAGAAAGAAAGAAAGAAAGAAGAGGAAAAAGGAAGAAAGGAAGAAAGAAAGAGAGAAAATAGTTGTAATAGAGGTTTGCTGGGGGGTGGGGGTAGAATTGGTGTTAGAAGAAATAGAAGTGTTCTGAAGTTGACAGTTGTATAATTATAAACATCACTTCAGGCCAGCAGATGGCATGGAGGTTAAGGCAGCTGGATCCCATATGAGCAATTCTGGGGTTTGAGTTCTGGACATGGCAGCTTGAGAATCACACCAAACACATGTGCATGTGTGTCCAAAACTGAAAAGAGAATGGAGGAGAAGAAATTATGACATGTCCAACCCATCCATGTGAGAGGTGTTTCCCTCTCTCTCTCTCTTTTGTTTCTCTCCAATAAAGGCAGAAGCCCTATAGAAACAACCAAAAATACCCTTTTCATTATTGTAGTTATAACTGTTGTTTGTAGTTCATTGGTTGGTTGCAGTCATATTTGGTCCTGTTATTGCAGGTTCTCAGAATCCTTGTGGGTGAGAACTAACAAATCCTTTGACAACAGGAGCCAGAAGTGCTAGAAGCCTCAGGCAGCAGTACACTGCCCACATAAGCTCCTAAGGGGCCTTTCTGTGGTCAGAGCCTATGGAATACTAAGAGAAAGAGAGGACCCAAAAGAGATCCAAGTGAACCCAGCTCTGTTCCAACTGACAGGGCAGAGTGATTGCTGAGGGGCAGGGTCACACATGGAGCCATGGGAATGCTTAGCATTGTTGTTGCCATCTAGGACCTCATTTTCTTGAGCACCTCCATAAGGTAAAATCAGTACCCCTGCCTCTAAAGGGAAACTAAGAAAAAAATGGGAAAACCAGAAATTCTGCCACTGGGTGTCATACACATTGGTATCTGGGTATTCCCATGTGATTGAGCCACACTGGCCAGTTTGGTTCCTGAAGTGAAGGGGTAGGCACTGTGTGCTGTTGGCCTGCTCTGGTGCCCCTTACCCAGACCAGGAGAGCAATAATGATGGCTCCTTCATGTGTCTACAGGGCTAATGGTGGCCTGGCAGACTCCTTGTTGTTCATCTCCTTCATCACTGTGAGGAAAACATACCCCATCCATGCCACAGAGCTGCTGTGTCCCTTTTTTTCTTACCTGGAGTTTCTCTACCAGTTGCTGGTGGTATGAAAACTCCTAAACAAGATGCTGTCTGTTCACCTCAGAACTGCCATCCCCAAATCAGAAAGCTTGTTATCAGTTGAGAGCTGTCATAGGAAACAACCATGTGGTGAGTTATGCTCATTTTGCCAATATCACTGGGGATCTTAAAAAGTTTCCCAAGGCCATCCCAGGCTGCAACGTTTACTAAGACTACAGAACTCACTACAAGCCTGTGTAGTGATTGCAGGCTGTGATAGTGAAAGGATACACATGAAGATCAAAGGGAAAGGTGCTTAGAATGAAGTCCAGGAGAAACCAGGGCAAGCTTCCAAGTGTCCCCTCCCAAGGGAGTTGCATAGACACTTGTTTAATTTTTTCAGCAATAATGAGTTACAATATGTCCAATGTTTTGCCAACTCAGGAAGCTCACTCAAGTCTCGATGTCAGGATTTTTGTAAGTAAGACCTAGCCTTGGGGTCAGATATATCCATGGGTCATGCAGTGGCCTGTGACTGTCTCTAGGCTCCAGAGTCCAAATAGCTACAGTGTGGCCCAGAGCCTCAGGTATAAAGAACCATGACCAGGCAGAATATTCTAAAAACTCGGAGGTGGTCTGCTAGGAACCAGTCTTTCAGAAATTAGGCCTCCATGTACTCTGCCATGTGGGATCCAGCCACCTTAGCCACCATGCCACCTGGCTGGCCTGAGAAGAAACCCTTTTAAAGCTTATTTATTTATATGCTTTATGGACAAGGGAGACTGAAAGACACAGAAAGATAGAGACCACACCCACACCAGGATCTTGATGCCATGATTCACCGCCATTCCACAACCAGCCCCATATGAGGGGCACACATGAACCCAGTGTGCTCATGGAGGTCTGTGGATATGAAAAAAGAAACTCCCATAAGGATCAGTCTTACAGAGCATCACATTTACCACTATGCCACCATCTGGACCTGAAAATAAATATTTTATAAGTGAAACTCATTCAAGTCAGGCAGGTAGATTCTGAATTAGAAACACAGATGGAAATGATAGAGCAAGAAAATTCTTTAAAACATAGTACTAAACATGAGCTAGCTTAGTACTAGCTCCCATATGGGAAGTTCTTGCTTCATATCCACAAACCTCCATGAGCACACTGGGTTCATATGTGCCCCTCATATGGGGTTGGTTGGGGCTGGGGCTAATCATGGCATCAAGATTCTGGTGTGGGTGTGGTCTCTAGCTTTCTGTGTCTCTCAGTCTTTGTTTTAATTTGTCTTAATTTCTCTGATTTATGGGTTGCAGCCCAGGACCACCCTTTCAACAAACTTCCCTACTGTTTGTTAGGGAAGTTTAATGGCCTAAGCAAGATAAATCCATGGCTCAAATAAGAAAGTTACCCAAATTTTTATCTCTCCTACAAAGACTTGTCTATGGTATGTAAAAGTCTTGCTCATACCCCTATCCTTCAATAGAACTGAATTTTGTAGTCCTCGTAGATTGACTTAGAAAGACACCCACTTATCCAAGATTCTCTGCAAGTTTACTAAAGAATAACTTCACAACTTCAGTGTTGTAAAAGTGGCAACATTATGGAACAATTACCTGGTTTAACATTTTCTTTAAGTTTATTTATTTGCTTTATTACAAAGGGAGAGAAGAAGAATAGAGAGAAAGTGAGAAAGCACACACACACACACAAACACACAAACATGGAAGTGTGTATGCGTGCACACACAAACAGGGAGAGAGAGAGAGAGGAAAACATGAGAAAGCAAGTCACCAAGTCTGGGACCCGAGCCATGGTTGTCCATGCCAAAGTCTATTGACTTAACCACCACACCACCTGCTGAGCCTGATGAAGCGCTATGCTTTAATCCCCATAACCACGTGTTTATATCTGACGCTCCCTTCTATCAGGGAATATTTGGGAACACAATAGTGATCTTGGCATTTCCACCCTTGACTCACTTGAGCTGATACAGAGACAGACTATACAGAGCAGGAGATGTCAGGGACATTCACATTAGAGATGGCTGTGATGGGACCAACAGATGGCATAGTGGAGATGGCTTTGATGCAAGGTTGCTCAGAGGTCTCAGCTCAATAGACCATCCTCTAGGAAAAGATTCAGATTGGTATGTTCAAGCCTCATTTCTCAGGGTTTTTTTATGAGATCCTCCAGTGTCACTGTTAGTCACAACGGAATCTCAAAGCATGATGTCACCTTCTGGGTGTTATCAAAACGCTTTTTGTTTGTTTGTTTGTTTTCTGTTTTCCAGAGGGGAAAAAAACTCATCAGAGAGATGAAAATTAAATAAGCACCACATGGGAAATGATCACACTGCAAATCTTTCTCTTCCACCTGTTCAACCTTACAGGACATGGACACCCACTGACTAATTGTGTCTCTTAAGACACCGGGTATGGGACTCAAACCACAGAGTCAGCTTGGTGGGATCCAGCTGCCTTAGCCACCAGGCCTTGGTCTGGCCTGCACCTGTTATTTAATTGTAAGTTGAGAGAGTGATAACTGAGAGCCAGGAGCAGAGGGCCTTTGTCCTGCCAACTGTGCCCTGAAGGGGTGATGCAATAAAAGTCCACACTCCACTGTGCTCTTCTTGCTTCTCCCACTCACACAGTGAGGAGGTGTGCCTAGATTGCTGCTCCTACATCTTCATTCACTACATAGAAATCCTTTTAAAAAATATTCTTCAGAACGCCAGTATGCACAACAGGTAAATATGGTTGAGAATGAACATGTGCTTTGAGGAAAGGGTTCAAAATGTGTTGCTTAATTCTGTTTTCTGCTCACAAGAGCTCTTGACCCTTTGTTCTTTATACCCAGAAGACACTGCACCTAAGGTTTGTGTGGCCTTCTTGTTGCAATCTAGAATTGCCAGTCCAGGAGTAGCTCTAATTTCTAATCTCTGATTATTCTCCTTTTTTCTATACATTATTTTTCATATTTGGCTCTTTTCTTTTTCACATGAAAGCACTCTGTGGTTTAGTCCATTTTTACAGGTGTATAGATATTTAGAAGTGAGTTGGTTTGCATTTTACACGTGGATGAAATGGCTTAAAATATGGTAGTGATGATATAACTGGTTTTCTGTCCTACTTGTAGCACATCTAGTGAACATATTACTTTGTTATATTCTCATATAAGCATATATGTATTTTATTTTATAGTAATTTTTTTCTTGCTATAGGGTATACACACCAGAAAGAAAGAGAAATGTAGAAGTGAAAAATCATCCCACAGAGGGATTGGCCATGCTGCAATCCCTTCTCTGTTTTTACTCTCAGGACTTTGGGTGTATATGCAGCATGATTTTCAACCTGTCCCATTGGGAACTCAAACCATGAGGTTGGCTATGTGGAATCCAGTGTGTAACCCCCACATCACTTGCTGGATCCATACTACCCAATTTTAGCAATAAAGTTCAGTGCTGAATAGATTTTCTCTTTTGTTAGAGTTAACAGAATTTACAGAATCAAAGACCTTCATTTCTACAGGACACTAATACTTTAGTGAATATTAATGTGTATTTTATTTTTGAAAGAGTTATTTATTCATTATCATTATTATTTCAATTTGAGCAGAAAGAGAGAGAGGGAAAGTGATAAAGCAAGCTGCCAGGTCCAGGACTTAAGATTATTTTATTGTGGAGTTCCGCACACCAGGCAGCCTGAGGTTGCAGGCCCAATTGCTCTGGAACTTCGCACACCTTCACTCCTATTTCTCTTTGGACCTCAGGTTGGTTTCATGGGACCTTAAGACAAACTCACACCACACCACACCCCACCTGCAAACTGGATCGAGCCAGCCAGCAGTTCCAGACACCAGGCGGCCTGAGGCTGCAGGCCCAACTACTCTGAACCTTTGCACACCCTCACCCCTGCTCATCTTTAGACCTCAGGTGGTTTGCATGAGACCTTAAGATGAGCTCACACCCCACCCCACCCGCAAATCAGATCGAGCTGACCAGCAGTTCTGGACACCAGGTGGCCTGAGGCTGCAGGTCTGACTGCTACAGACCTTTGTGCACCCCCACCCCGGCTCCTCTTTGGACCTCAGGTTGATTGTGTGGGACCGTAAGATGAAGTCACACCCCACTCCACCCACAAACCGGATCAAGCTGGCCAGCAGTTCCAGACACCAAGCAGCCTGAGGCTGTAGACCTGTCTGCCCTGGACCTGTCACTCATCCTCTGGCCTGTCCCCACTTCTCTTTGGACTCTGTGAATTTTACTGATTTGAATAGTGCACCGCGCAATTTGTTTTTGTGTTTTGTTTCTCTTTGCTCTTGAGGTATTGCTTATTAGGTCAGTTGGAGGCTCACCACTCCTTAGAAATAGGGAGGACTTTGGACCCTCCAAGACTAGTGGCAACAGTTAATGGTAATGGTGAGGTACAGGTAGGCCAACCATAAGAGAAATTTTTAATTTTCTAATCCTGTATAGCTTTTAATACTCAGAGAGAACTTAAATAAGTTAGGAAGCAACATACAGATTACCTGATGACTAGGAACAATCGCAGAGGCTCAAGAAGTATGAGCAACCAACAAAAAGCCTCTCCCTCAAGGAAAATCATCAAGTCTACATCACCCACAATCAACACAATGGACGTCATGGACATGTCTGATAAGGAATTCAGAATATTTGTAGTGATCAAACTAACTCAGTTGGGAGAGAAAAGAGGCAAGGAGCTCCAGGAGATGAGGAAGTCCTTTCATGACTTGAAAGAAAAATGTATACCTTAACAAAAACCAGATGAATATCTAGGATAGAAGAATGTGATACAGGAAATCAGAACCTCCCTTGAAAGTACTAAAAGTAGGCTAGATCAGGCAAAAGATCGAATCTCTAATGTAGAAGACAAAACATCTGACCTAGAAAAAAGCATCAAGAAGATTGAGAAAGCAACCATGAGAAATGAGGATAATATAAGAGGAATACTGAATACCACCAAGCGCCCCAACATCCGGATAATTGGTATCCCAGAAGAGGAAGAAAATAATAAGGGCCTAGAAAATTTATTCCATGAAATCCTGGAAGAAAACTTTCCAAACCTAGAAAGGCATTTAAATATCCAGACCCAAGAAATACATAGGACCCCGAGTAAAATCAACCCAAGAAGATCCTCTCCAAGGCACATCATAGCTAGACTGGCAAAAACAGCAGACAAAGACAAGATACTAAAGTTGGCAAGAGGGAAACGTCAAGATACTTACAAAGGTCACTCCATCAGGCTAACATCGGATCTCTTGGCAGAAACAATGCAGGAAGGAAAGAATGGGGAAACATAGTCAAAGTGTTGAGTGAAAAACAATTTTAACCAAACATACTATACCCGGAAAGATTATCTTTCTTATGGCAAAAAAAGATAAAAACATTCTCAGATAAACAAAATTTGAAGGAATTTACCAACTCCAGGCCAGCTCTTGAAGAGGTTCTGAAGGGAGTGGTATACCAGGAAAACTAAAAAGTCAGACAGACAGTTATATGAGAACAAAAAGCAATCAAGAAAATGGCTCACTAAAGGGTAGGATCAGGTACAGAAAAATCGATAATTACATTGAATGTCAATGGATTAAATTCTCCAATTAAAAGGCATAGACTGGCCAAATGGATAAAAAAAAGAAACCCTCTGCTGCCTACAAGAAACTCACCTTATGGATAAAGATATACATAGACTAAAAGTAAAGGGCTGGAAAAAGATATTCCATGCAAATGGAAATCAAAAAAGGACTGGAGTAGCGATAGAGATCTCAGACAAAATAGATTTCAAGATAAAGACTGTAAGAAGAGACAAAGAAGGGCATTATATAATAGTAAATGGGGTAATCCAGAAAGAAGACATAACCCTTATAAATATCTATGCATCCAACTCAGGTGCACCTAAATTTGTGAAGGAAAGACTGCTAGAGCTAAAAGGAGAGATAGGAAGAAACACTATAATTGTTGGAGATCTCAACACCCCATTATCTACTTTAGAGAGATCTTCAAGACAGAAAATAAATAGAGAGATACAGGACCTAAATGATACTATAAATCAAATGGGCTTGACAGATATCTATAGAACTTTCCACCCTACATCAACAACATATACATTTTTCTCACCCCGACATGGAACCTTTTCAAAGATTGATCATATGTTAGGACACAAATCAAGCCTTTACAGATTCAAAAGCATAGAAACTTTATCCAGCATCGTCTCGGACCACGATGGAATTAAACTCAAGATTAATTTCAAGAAAATACACAAACACATGGAAACTGAACAACCTACTTCTGAATGACTTCTTCACTACTGAAGAAATTAAGGCTGAAATAAAAAATTTATGAAAACAAATGATAATGAGTACACAAGTGTCCATAATCTATGGGACATAGCAAAAGCTGTCATAAGAGGGAAATTCATACCAATTAGTGCGCATAAGAAAAGGATGGAAAGATAGCAAGTAGATAACCTATCATCATGCCTCAGGGAATTGGAAAAACAACAACAAACAAACCCCCAAAATGCCAGGCGAAAAGAAATAAAGGTTCGAGCAGAAATAAATGAAATAGAAAATAAATGAACCATACAGAAAATAAATGAAAGTAAAAGCTGGTTCTTTGAAAAGATTAACAAGATAGACACACCATTGGCTAGACTGATCAAGAAGAAGAAAGAAACCAGATTAATCAAATATGTGATGAAACAGGCAATATTACAACAGACAGTAGAAATACAAAATATCATTAGAGGATACTATGAGTGACTATATGTGAAAAAAAAAATAAAAAAAATAACTTGGAGGAGATGGACAAATTCCTGGATGCATATAATCTACCAAGATTGAATCAGGAGGACATAGAGAACCTGAATAGACCCATAACAAGCCAGGAGATTGAATCAGTAATAAATAACCTCCCGAAAAAGAAAAGCCCAGGTCCAGATGGCTTCACTTCTGAATTCTACAAAACTTTTAAGGAAGAGTTAACCCCTATCCTACTAAAATTATTTCTAAAGATTCAAAAGGAAGGAAGCCCACCAAATTCATTTTATGAAGCCTCCATCATCCTCATCCCCAAAACAGAAAATGACATGACAAAAGAAGAAAACTACAGACCAATATCATTGATGAATATAGATGCAAAAATTCTCAAAAAGATACTGGCAAATTGTATTCAACAACATGTAACAAAGATTATTCATCACGACCAGGTAGACTTTATCCCAGGGATACAAGGGTGGTTCAACATATGCAAGACCATAAATGTAATACACCACATTAACAGAAAGAAAGATAAAAACCAAATGATCATTTCAATTGATGCGGAGAAAGCATCAATTCATAAAATACAACATCCTTTTAGGATTAAGACCCTCAGTAATATTGGCACAGAAGGGTCATTTCTTAACCCAATAAAAGCCATCTACGAAAAACCTACAGCTAACATTATACTGAATGGGGAAAAGCTGAAAGCTTTTTCACTAAAAACGGGTACTAGGCAAGGCTTCCCACTTTCTCCACTGCTCTTTAATATAGTACTGGAAGTCTTAGCTAATGCAATCAGAAAAGAGAACAATATAAAAGGCTTTCGAATAGGCAAAGAAGAGTTGAAAATATCTTTATTCGCAGATAACATGATGGTATACTTAGAAGACCCAAAGGTTTCCATGAAAAAACTTCTTGAAGTAATAAGTGAATACAGTAAAGTGACAGGATACAAAATCAATATCCAAAAATCTATAGCATTTCTGTATATGAACAAGTTGAACAAAGTAGAGATGAAGAGAGGAATCCCTTTCACCATAGGCACAAGGTGCATAAGATACCTAGGGATAAACTAAGAAAGGCAAGGACCTTTATAAAGTAAACTATGAAAATCTTAAAAAAGATATTGAAAGTGACATAAAAAAGTGGAAGGACATTCTAAGTTTTTGGATTGCAAGAATTAACATAATCAAAATGGCAATTCTACCCAAACTAATCTACATGTTTAATGCAATTCCAATCAAAATACCAGAAATATCCTTCACAGATCTAGAAAAGACAGTCATAGAATTTGTCTGGAATCATAAAAGACCTCATATTGCAAAAGCAATCCTGCACAAGAAGAATGGAGTAGCAGGCATATCACTCCCTGGTCCCAAGATATACTATAAAGCTATGGTTATCAAAACAGCTTGGTATTGGCATAAAATAGACATGTGGACCAATAGAATAGAATAGAGACCCCAGAAATAACCCCAAAGCTTACAGCCAACTGATCTTTGACAAAGGATATCAGTCAATCCATTGGGAAAGGAAAACCTCTTTAGTAAATGGTGCTGGAAAAACTGGGTATCCACATGCAGAAAGATGAAACTGATCCCCCATCTTTCACCATTAACAAAAATCAACTCAAAATGGATCAAAGATCTGAACCTAAGACCTGAACCAATAAAACTATTGGTGGAAAATGCTGGGGAAACTCTGGGAGACATTGGAGTAGGCAAAGACTTCTTAAATAAGACTCCCAAAGCACAGGCAATAATCCCTAAAATAGACAAAAGGGAACCCTCCTACACTGTTGGTAGGAATGTAAACTGGTTCAACGATTGTGGAGAGCAATATGGAGGTTCCTCAAAGTTCTACAAATAGAACTACCATTTGATCCAGCAATCCTACTTCTGAGTATCTACCCAAAGGACAGGAGAACGCTCAATCAGAAAAGTTGCTTGTACATCAATGTTTATTGCAGCATTATTCACAATTTCCAAGACATGGAACCAACCTAAATGTCCACAAACTGATGAATGGATTGGAAAAGTGTGGTATATATACTCTATGGAATACTACTCAGCCATAAAAAATAACAAGACCCTGGCATTTGATAGAACGTGGTCAGATATGAAGGATCTATTGCTGAGTGAAGTAAGCCAGGCTATGAAAGAAAGATATTGTAGGTATTCTTAATATATACCGACTATCCGCACTCTATGATAGAGAGTGAAATATTGGAGGACATAAAAGCAGTGAAAGTACTTAACAAGAATAAGACAGCGTGGAATGGGGGTGTGAAAAGAAGAGGATAGAGAAAGATAGCAAGAGATCAAATAGAGAGGCATGACGTTAGTGGGAAACAGATATGGCTTATTACCTGTTGATGATGACACGTATAGTATTCTCGACTGGATTGGTCTGAGAAATATTTCATGATGGGTAAAGTCTTTTTACAAGCAAAATGAGAAATAGTGATTGACTGTTTAAAAACATAATTGGAATAATAATAATGATGATTGGAAAAAACAATGAAAAGATATTGAATGATGTGGGGAGATTAATGTCTCTGTATTGACTGACATGCATGACATTCCCTTTTGAAAAAGCAATATAATATACTGTAAAGTTATATGTAATTCAATGTAATATAAACAAAATTATGATGATAATTAAAAAATAAAAAACAAAATAATTTTTAAAAAGATTATTTTATTGTGGAGATTTGATAAATACTACATATTTCTTTACTGAAAATTCACAATATATTTATCATATTAAATTCCATAAGAAACCCTGTAGTATCATGTATTCACCTTGTTTTACTCAAATTTCTATGTATAAGTCACTTGTCATTTTACAATATATTTATAGAATGTAAAGAGTGGTCGATGTTACCCTTCAGCATAGTATAAGAAGGATTTATTCAAGTTTCCTAAAATAAAGTCCAGTATTAACACTCTATTATAATTGGCTATTTATCTTTGCATAAATGCTCCCTATGAGACATGTATTTCTGAGAAAGGGCCACTCATTCCCCATCTCCAGAAGGGGTTTAAAAATATTTCAGGAGAGAGAAGACATCTGACTTCTGAGCAGGAACATTTGTACCATGAATGACAAACGAGAGGATTAAAAACTGATGATATTGAGAAAGGCAAAAAGTTTTATTCTAATTTTTTTTTTGGCATAGTATGCATTCACTTGCCAGAGAGAGAGAGAGAGAGAAACACACACACAAAGAAAGAAGAGAAGTGAGATATCAACCTTTGGGGAGGGGTTATGTCCACAACACAATCCAATCTCCTCTTGGGAATTTAGACATGTGACACACATGCACAAAGCATGTTTTTCAAGCTGCCAGGTCTAGGAGTTCAACTGCAGTCAGCCATATGGGCATCTAGTGCCATAACTACCACACTACTTGCTGGCTCCCAGCAAGAAGACTTTTGTTCAAAATATGCCAATGCTACACCATGAAAAATGGAGACAAGCACAAGACTGGGCATAGTCTTTAGTCTACTGGGGTATAAGACAGGTCAGGCCCCTGGATTCTCCTACACAGATGCCAACAAGAGCAAAGAAATCCATCATCTGGGGAGAGAATACACTGATGGAGTGTCTGGAGAATCCCAGAAAGTATCTCCCAGGAACAAAAATAATTTTTACTGGTACTAAAAAGAATGCAGAAAGAGCAGAGTTTGTACTTTTTTGAAAAAGCTACTCCTGAGTAATAGTTGGCAACTTCCTGGACAGCAGGTGGGCTAGTGGGTAAGGTGCTGGATTCCCACTTGGCGGAACACAATTTGAGTCCTGGACCTGGTGGTATGAATCTCACACTGGGTATGTGAAATCATTTCCCAAATCCTGAGAGAATGGAGGAGTAGGGACTGCAGCGTGGACATCCCCACAGCAAGTAATTTCTCACTTTATCTCTTTCTTCCTCTTTTCAACGCATGTGCCCTGTATTTAGCAAAACTCTTTAAAAAATTGTTTTAAGTTGGCCACTCCTTTATTTATGTCAAAACAGAAATGTCTTACTTTTTTTCTAAAAAGAATGATGTATTCTTTTAATTCCATTCTTTTTTATTATATTTAAAATTTGATCAGAGAGAAACAAAGGGACAAAAAGGGAAAGTGAAAACAAAACAAAAAAAAAACCCTCCTGGTCTGGGACTCAAACTGTGGTCAATCTTGTAGTTCAGTACCTCAGCCACCACATCACCTGCTGGCCCCATGTCTCATTTTTTCATGTGTACCATAATTAATTGATATCCTAATCATAAATAAAATAATTGGCTGATGGGATATTTTTGTTGGACAGTCCTGTTGTAGGTCAGACTGGTTTATGATTAAATAAAAATTACTGGTTTTTAAAATTTTGATAATACTTTCTGTTTAGTAAATGCTATCACTGTTTGCCCTTGCTAAGATATAATTGGTAAATCATTAGTAATGCTCATCTTTCTATGAAAACTGTGAAAGCCATCTCAAAACTTACTGGAAGATCAGCATATGACATAAGAGATAAATTGCTGGACTCCCACGTGTTTGATTATGGTTTAAGTCACAGACGTAGTGGCTTGAAAATCACATCAGACATATTTTCATATATGCCTAAGATCCCAGGAGGAGAATGGAGAAGTGATAGTGGCATGGCCATCTTCCCTGAAGAATGTTTCCTCATTTTCCTTCTCACTCACTCTGTCTCTATCTTTCTTCTTCAGAAAGTGCATAAGCCCTAAAGCAAAAACCTCTAATAAAAAGGAAAAAAGGAAACCAAAATGTACTGGAGATTAGTTTTATATTTAGGCTTATATGTAACTGGTTATATGAATATATAAATACTGAGAAAATCCCTTCACTATTCAAAACCAAGCAGACTCACCTGTGCTTTATTTTTTGTTCATTAACCCATTAAAGGTGTTGAACATAAGGTGCTAATGTCTACTGTACACTTTTGTTCTTAACTCTGCCAATCCAATTAGAATTCTTGTATCTGAAATACTGCCTTTTACTTATTTTAGTGTGGTGTGAGTATACTATCAAATAAAGACTAGTTTACTAACAAGTAAAGAACATTTTACATACTTTATCATTTGTAAGATCAGATGCTTCTGAAAATCAGTGTGTTGAGATTTATTATAAAGTTAAATTTTACCTTTGAATACTTTTTTAAAAGAATTATTTATTTAATTATAATTATGACTTTCTTTTTATTTTAAAATTTGACCAGAGAGAGGGAGAAAGAGAAAGCAAGCCACCAGGTCTGGGACCTGAATTATAATTAGTCATGTGGCAATCCAGTGCCTTAAACACCATGCCACATGCTGGCTCTTGAATTCTTCATTTTCTAAGTAAAACTAAGTTATATTTTATAATTATCTTCAGATAACTGTTTAAAATCACACAGAAACTGAAATTTTAGTATGTGTGTTATTGGTAGTGGTGCTTTTGCCAACTTATTAGAAGGATTAAAATAAATGAGATATGCTGTCAGCATATATTTGTAAAATATAAGACTTAAAAATAAGTAAAGTCAAAGTGGCAATTTAAAAAAAAGTGAATAAAGGAGAAAAAAAGAAAGAAAAAAAGAAATGAAAGAGAAACAAAGGAAATATTTCAAGAGCCATGTCCAAACCCAAGAGACAAAGATCAGCCCAGAGATGCCTTCCATGGCTTCTTTTTTCTGGCTAAGGACACTCCAGTCTCCAGAATGAGACTTAGGGACTTGTGAGACCCACCTAATGTTGGAAACACTTGCAGGATCATGACCCAGGAATTCTACCTACACTTCCCTATACTCCCAAGCTTTGCTGATCTTCTGGTGGGGCACAGTTCCACTCCACCACAGCCACAGCAAGAGGAGGAACAGTGATCATGCTCAAGGGGCACACAGAAAACTTCCTGGGTAGTCTGATAGCAGGCACTGTTCCAAACTATTAACTCAAAATATAGTTAGTCAGGTTTTTTTTTCTTTTTAAAAAAATTTTTGCTATAGGGCATGTGCACTTGTCACTGGAGAAAGCCAGAGAGAAAATGAGAAAACACCCATTAAGGGATATGGGCAAGCCACACTCCCTTGTCCATATTTCTTTTTGTACTACTTCAGTATGCATGCACTCATGTGCATTGCATTTTATTAAGCCATCCAGTCATGTAGTTTACTACATGGGACCCAGCACCTGCTAACTCAGCATTATTTTATAAAATTGTTTGAAAATGGACAGCAGGTGGTGTCATGGTTAAGGCACTGGACTCCTGCATGATCAATTATGGCTTGAATTTTGGACTCAGCAACTTATAAATTACATTGAGCCCGTGTATGTGTGTGAGTTTGCATGTGTGTGTGTGTGTGTGTGTGTGTGTGTGTATGCATGTGTGTGTCAAAATTCTTAGAGGAGAATGGGGAAGGGATTGTGGTAAGGCTAGGCCCCTGGGGGATGATTTCTCACTTTCCTGCTCTCTGTTTCTGTCTCTTTGGTGAGCACATGTGCATTATGGCAACCTCTCCCCCCCCCCAAAAAAAAAAAACACACAAGACATTTCAAAGTTTATTCTTTTCATGAGTAAAAGAGACAAAGAGGACTAAAGAAACTCATAGAGAAACAAGCACTCCCCAAAGCATCTCAACACATTGTCTACCCCCAGCCTCATCCAGCCTCACATTGTGGGTACAAGTATGCCCAGCACACTCAGGGAGTTCTTGAGATGTAAACTCTAAACCTCCACATGTAATTTAACCTTGCAGTGTGTCATGTTTTATCACTTCACATTTGTTATTTTTTGCCTCATAAAAAATTGTCTTTCTAACTAGGGTAAAGTGAAAGCTCATTGTAGTTTGGATTTATATTTTGTTGGTAATTACTGATATAGAGCATTTTTTTCCCACACACTTGACTATTGCATGTCTTCTTTATAAATGTTTATGCATGTCTTGATTTAATTCTGTAATCAGGCTTCTTAAAATTTTTTTGCTTTTGGGTTTATTGACTTTCTTATATACTCTTGAATATTAATCCTTAACTAGATAAATAGATTGAAAATACATTAACCTTCTCTTGAAGCATGTCTGTTCACCCTGTTGATTAATTGCTATGAAGAATCACTTTAGTTTGCTATAATATCAGGTGAAATTTTTTGCTTTTGTTGCCTCTGATTTTCAGATCTTCTTTAAAAAATCTGTGCCCAGATCAATACTTGAAGCATTCTCTGATTTTTTCTTCTGTACTCCTGTTTTGTGTCTTAATTTAAGTTTGTAATCTCTTCTGACATCAATAACCACTATATCCAGAACCATTTATTAAACTACTGTCCTTCCCTCAATGTATGTTCTTGGCATCATTTTTAAATTTCAGTGGCCAGAAGATGGCATAGTAATTGAGAGCACTGGACTCCCACATGATGGATAACACTTTGAGATGCAGAACTGGGGGCTTGCTTTCTCACTCTCCCTATCTATCTGGTCAAATTGAAATAAATTATGGTCATTAAAATAATAAAAAAATAAAGCAAGACCTTCCTAGAACAGAGAGAGAAGATACAAGTCATTAAGCCAGATATGGAAGTAAAGACATTATTCCTGACTATATAGAAGTAAAAAGCTTTCTAGAACACAATAAATAATAATTAATAAAATATTACCATTAATCAATACCCATAATGTAAGAAATACCCACTAATCTAAGATATCAATCATATTTGAAAGTATAACTGTCAAAACTTAGGCGCATACATTGTTTTAAAAATAAATTTAGTGAGTCAATCATTTTCAATTACTTTATAAGAATATAAAATCTGTAATTTTCAGGTTCAAAACCCTAAAATTGTGATACAGTCTTATGATACAAACCTTAGATTTTATTTGAAACCTCTTCTGTTTTTTAAAGCTTTCCAGGAATTCTTATCAGGCCTTATCAGAATAATATAGCACTTGGGCACAAAGATACAGCCTAGGAGCCCTGCACTGGAGGCCAAGATGGAGAAGACCTCCACAGCCACCATGAACTTCCCCTAGGTGCTGTGGTAGACAGGGACAAATGTGACCCAGACACTGCAGAACACCAGCATGCTGAATGTGAAGAACTTGGCTTCATTAAATATGTCAGGCAGGTTCCTAGCCAGTAAAGCCACAGTGAAACTCCCCAGAGCCAAGAAGCCCAGGTAGCCCAGGACACAGTAGAAGGCAGTGACTGAGCCCTTGTTGCACACAATGATAAGGTTTCTGGGCTCAGAGTGTGAGTCTATGTCAATGAAAGGGGGAGAAGTTCCCAGCCAGATTCCACAGATAATCATTTGGATCAGGGAACAAATGGGAATGACAGAGTTGGAAGCCCCTGAGAGCAGCAAGCACCTCTTGGTTCTTCCAGGCTTCATGGTTTTGAATGCCAGAATCACAGTAATGGTTTTGGCCAAAACAGTGGAAACAGCCACAGTGAACACATGGCCAAATGTGACTTGTTGGAGGACACAGGTGGCTGTGTTAGGATGGCCAATGAAGAGGAAGGAGCAGAGGAAGTATGGCAGGAAAGAGATGAGCAGAATAAAGCTGAGAGCCTGGTTGTTGGCCTTGACAATGGGAGTGTCTCTGTGCTTCACAAAGACTCCCAAAACTATGACTGTGAGGAAACAAAAACACAGAGCCATGCAGACCATGGCTGTCCCCAAAGAATCCTCAAAAGCCAGGAATGCAGACAAACGGTATATGTTAAGTGGGGACATACAATGTCTCTCCTTCATAGCCTGGCTTGCCTCACTCAGCAGTACATCTTCCATATTCTTCCACTTTCTGTCAAAAGCCAGGGCTCTGTTGGTTTTTATGGCTGAGTAGTATTCCATAGAGTATATGTGCCACAGTTTTTCAATCCATTCCTCCATACGGGGGCATCTGGGTTGGTTATCTGTTGAAGATATTTCGATCAACGGGTCTGGGGAGAAATGTTCACATATCGAAATGGTCTCATTGTAAGCCAAACAATATGATTGAAAGTATATACAAAAATAAATAAAGTAATTAATAAAAAAAAAAAAAAAAAAGCCAGGAATGTCACAGGCTTGGGGAGGCAGTGAGTTCTTTCACTGTTTGGATACTCTTGAGCTGGGCACTGGACACACTGCTTTGCATCTGGTGACAAAACAAAGGTCCAGCAATTCAATTTCACAAATTGATTGTCATGTTAAAGAAAATGTTGGCTTTTGTGTAATTTTCCACAGATGACTCCACAAGGTAATACCAAGATATTCCAAATTAAGAGCCTATGTTAATAACACTGGGAGAATTCTCTTAGCTTCAGATGGTACCAAAATGATTTAAAACTGGATCTCAGCATCTAAAGATCTTGGTTGGCCCATCCTGTGGCTCTGAATGATACTATCAATGATGAGAATTTATCCCAGATCTCTCCTCTGTTTGTTTTATAATGCACTTTATATTTCCATGGCTTATCATAGTTGTTCATCACAACAGAAATGAATAGTTTTCTTTTTAATATTCAGAAAACAAGAAATATCTTGTTCTCTTGGAATATCATAACTTCTATCTCTATCCTAATTTCTATTGATTTTTTTATATATAACATGTCATTTTGTGTACCTAATTTTCTTATTGCACATTTTAATTTTTCTATCAATATTATCATAAATAGTCTTATGTAAATGTTGAAAACATGTTTAATTTCTTTTTAATTTTTCTGTAGAGGTTTTTGCCTTAGGGCATGTATGCTTGCCAGAGAGAGAGAAAGAGACAGACACAGTGAGAGAAAGTGAGAAATCACCCTTAGAGAGAATGGTTATGCTGTAATCTCTTTTTTTCCATTCTCTTCCTGGGATCTTGGGCATGTACACACACACCTGCCCTGCATGAGTTTCAAAGCACCATGTTTGGGACTTGAACTGCATTTGCCCATGTTGGAGTTCAACAATAAGTGACTATGACAACTGCAGGTCCCAGAACACTGTTTTAAAACATTTAAATCTTGAATGGAATTTGATTTCTCTTATATACCTGTTGTTTGAGGAATTGGTATTATAATTACATGATAGAAAGATGGAATGTTCTTTTTGAGGTATACATTTATATACATTTGAAAGCATAATTATATATATTTTTTCTTTTTGAGAGGCTGGTAATATTTTTTGCCTTTATACATTATGTGGTTTCTGTTGCAAATACTCACTTCTATTTTTATGTAGCATGAAAGCAGCCACAGAGATTAAGGAAATTAATAAGTATGTCTGCATTTCAATTACTTTGGTTTTTTTTATTGTAGAAAAAAAAGGTGGGGTGTCTAATATTTACTCAAGTATGTATTTACTTTTGATAAAACTGATGCAATATTGTTGGGCTGTTGAAAAAGTTGTGATGCATTTTTCCATAGGAAAAAAAAAAACTAAAAAATACATCGTGACTCTTACAACCCAATATCTCCTCAAAGAATTACAATGAGAGTCAGCAGGTGTCATGGTGGTTAAGATCCCAGTGTGGGAAGATGATGGGAGGAGAGTCTGAGGAAAGACATTAAGTAGAAAAACAGAGACAAGACATTTATGGGACATAGAAACTGATTATTGTCTGTTGATGATAACATGTAGGGCATCTCTAACTGGACTGGTGAGAAATGTATTCATGTTGGAAAATTCACTTTACAAGGAAAGTGATGTATAGTGATTGAATGTATAAAAGAAATTAAAGTAGTACCAAGAAAAGTCCTACTCTCCCACAGGATTTATTGCAGTTTGAGTCTCAGACATGGTAACTTGCTTTTTCACTTTCCCTTCCTAAATCTCTCTGGTGAGTGTGCATAACTTATAGCAAATTTTAATAATAATGATGGTGGAATTAAATAAACAGTTCTTAGATAAAAAAAATTAGAGAGATAACTAATCACATTTTTTTCTTGTATTACATATTTCTATTCCAAAAGTCAGCAGATACTCTGTCTTTTGTCTCAGGAATAGGTTTGGCACCCACATGAATGTGTTTATTTTCTTCTGATCCCAAATCCTTTTTCTTTTCTATCCATTTTTTTCTTTTTCTTTTAAATTTAATTTTATTTATTATTCATTTTACAATTTGCTCTAGGGCATTTGTGTTCAGCACAGAGAAATAGAGACAGAAAGAGAGAGGAAAAGTGGAAAAACAAGTGGCCAGGTCTGTGACTCAAATTATGGTTGGTCATGTGGGATTCCAGTACCTTATGAATCATGCCACCTACTGGACCCTAATGTTCATTTAAAAATGTACTTACTTATTTAATTTATTATTATTATTATTAATTTTATTTATTATTATCATAATCTTGTTTATATTACATTGAATCACATATAACTTTACAGTGTATTACATTTCTTTTTCCAGAAGGAATACCATGCATATCAGTTAATACAAAGACATTAAAATATCCATCATCATCATCAAATAGCTTTTAATTTTTTTCTTCTTATTATTATATTATTATTATTTTTTAATTTGACCAGAGAGAGAGTGAAAGTGAGAAAACAAGCCTCACAGTCCAAGACTTGAACTGCAGTCAGCCATGTGGCAGTCCAGCACCATTAGCCACCATGCCACATGCTGGCTCCATATTATTCATGAAAAAAATTGCTGGGAGGCACATTCACTAGAGAGAGACACCCAGAGAAAGAAAGAACTTGAGACAGCACCACCTCTGTAAAATAGTCATGTCACAATTCCTTCTACACCATATTTTCCCCTTGTCATTATGTTTCACAATATACAAACTCCTGGTGTATTTTCCAAGTTATCTGGTTGAGAACTTAAGCCACAATTTGGGTCATGTGAGATTCAGACACCTTAACCACCATGCCATGGGCTGTCTCCATACCTCTATTTTTATTTCTTGTTTTACACACTCATTTGGTTTTGCAATTCAGTCACAAGAAAATAAATATTTTTTTCTTGGCATATTCTAACATAACATAAGTATTAATTTTTACTAGTAATGAAGATCAAAATAATTTCTACTGTTAGAATGTCTGAAATTAAATAAAACTTATGTAATAATACAAACCATATTTATTCCTTATATATTGGAAAAATGGAAGCATTATTTCTTACAATTTTCCATATTTTACAATTGCCAGTACCACATTTTATTTTGACAATTGTTTGATTTTATATTTTGTATGAGAGCAAATTTTGAGGTGCCTAAGTGTGAAATTGATTAGAATGTTGAGTCTTCCATTTTTAAACTATGTTTCTTTTTCTTCCTAAAATATAATTCATGTTTGATTTTTTTATTTTAGTCAATTCTTTGTTCCTAATTGCACAGTTGTATTTGAGCATGGTTGAAAAAGTTTAAAATATTTTGGGACCAGCTTTTAGCATAATAGCTATGTCACTGGTCTCTTATGTAGTCAACAGCATTTTGAGTCCCGGCCCTGGTGGCTTAAACTCACACCAGGTGCATGTGCATGTGTGCCCAAGATCCTAAGAGAAGAATGAAGTACAAGGAATTGAGACATGGCCATCCCCCCTGGGGGTGATTTCTCGCTTTCTGTCTTTCTGTTTCTCTCTGTCTTTCTGGTGAATAGTGCATACGCCCTATAGAAAAAAAAAAAACTCTCAAAAAGAAAGTTTAAAATATTTTTATAATAATTTTCCTGTTATTATGTTGTGCTTATTATCTGGGTATAAAAGTAAGATTCAAAGCTTGAAGCACCCACAGGTCACCTTGATAATGACACATCTCTCATTTCATGACTAATATGCTCCAATATGAGATTTAAGATTGACACTGTCTTACCCAGCACTAAACTGCAAGGATGTCCATTGGAAATCATTTCAGAGTTGAACCTAATTGAATGAGCATTGCCAGATAACAGCTTACACAAAATAGGGTAGAAATAGTGCTTATAAAATAAATATACCAAAACAATGAATATGTGAATTAAGAACAGTGGTTCTCTTGGAGATATCCTTTAAATAAAAGCAAAGCAATTTTTGGGTAGATTTAAAGTTTAGGTCATGCTACAAGGATTATAAATTTTCTGTTTCTATAAGTCACTGTGATTATATTTGTCGTTCTGAAAGGTAGGACTTTACAAAGCACTGTGTAAGAAAATAAAAACTTGATTTAACTTAAAAATGTAAAAAAAGGAACAGTGGTTCTCTATAATTCATTTCTCTCTCTCTTTTTGTCTCTCTCTCTGAGTGTGTGTGTGTGCGTGTGTGTGAGACAGAGAGAGAGAGAGAGAGAGAGAGAGAGAGAGAGAGAGAGAGAGAGAGAGAGAGAGTTTTGCTATAGGGCCAGTGCGTTCAGCAGGGAAACAGAAAGTGAGAAATCACCTTCCAGAGGAGTTGGCCTTGCCACAGTCTCTTATTTTACTTTTTGCTCTGGAGATTTTGGGCACACATGCACATGCACCTGGCATGACTCAAGATTCAGGATTGGGAATTAAATCATGGTCAGCCACTTGGGACAGTGCCGTCACCACCACATCACCTGCTGCCCCCCATGTTTGTTTTTTTTTTTGTGAGGTTTTTGCGGTAGGGTGCGTGCACTCGCCAGACAGACAGAGAGAGACAGAGAGACAGAAAGCAAGAAATCACCCCCCCCAGGGGTGATGGCCATGCCACAATCCCTTCCCCTCCATTTTCCTCTAGGGATCTTGGGCAAGCATGCACACGCGCCCGGCAGGACTTGAACCGCGGTCAACTATGTGGGCGTCCAGCGACTTAGCCATTACGCTAACTGCTGGTCCCCCGGCGAGAGTTTTAAGCCACCGGGTCCGGGACGTGAACCGCAGTCGACTACATGGGAGTCCAGTGACATAGCCATTACGCTAACTGCTGGTCCCTGACCCCATGTTTTATTTCTAATAGTAACAGTTTTATTTTTATTGAGCAATAGTAGGGACTAAGAATCTAGTTATATATTTCATACTTGTTTGATTTGAAATGTCTGATTCTGGGCACAAGACACAAATAAAGCAGCAAACAGGTCTTCCTTCTTGGGGAAGTTTTTGAAATCCAGGAACACAGCTGTGACTACACACAGATTCAGGAGTCTGAACAAAAAAGAGAATTATTATTCATAATCATATATGTTATAAACTATTTTGATGAGATGTCTCTATTTTTTCTCCACTTTGGAGAAAATTATTGCTTTTAGTAGTTCAACACTGTGTATCATTTAAACTCCCATCACATTGATATTAGTTAGACTTTCTTTTAATTGATTTATTTTATAGTGAGATTTTTACTAAAGGGTACATACAGTCACCAGAGAGACAGAAAAAGTGAGAAAACACTCCTGGTGTGATGTCCACACTGCAATCCATTCTTTATTGTCTTCTCAGGGTTTGAGACAACCATGCACATATGCCACACATGAGTTTTAGGTCTCTCGTTCCAGGACTCAAAACTGTAGCCAGCAATGTGGAAGTCCAGAACTTAACCACTATGCTACCTGTTGGCCACCCTTACAAATACTTCTAATGAAGAAGTAGTATGCTTCCCTTTGTTCTTTATGTATTATTACTATTTTTACATTTTTGTAAAAATTATTTATTTAGTTGTACTTATTATTATTATTTTAAAATTTAAACAGAAATACAGAGAGAGTGAGAAAGGGAAAGTGAGAAAGCAAGCCACAGGTCCTGGACAAGAACTGTGGTCAACCATGTGGGAGTCCAGTGCTTTAACCATCACATCACCTACCGGCCCTCTTTATGAATTATTTGCCAAATATCTCCAATGTACCTAATTACTATACCCCATACATATCTAAAATTATCCCTTGTGGCATCCTCTTCTCTTATGTAATCACTTTCTTCAAAACAATCTCAATGCAGGTTTTACAAGGTAAGTATTCTGAAAAGCTATGTTCCCAAGAATATTTATACTAGGTCTTCATATCTGGTGTGTAGAAAATTTTTGGTTCTAGATTTTAAAATATATAATGTGATATGTAGGTACACAATAAAAAGTTAACTTAAATCTCATGTGCCAGCAGAATAAGAATGTCGTTAAGCCACTTCTGGACTCTGATGTTAGCAGAGCACTGCTTTTCCTATATTAGCAAAACACATGTACGAAGCATGATTGTTATATAAATCTTTTTTTAAAAGATTTTTGCCTTAGGGTGTGTGCACTTGCACATGTGCGTTCATGCGCACTTGAGAAAGAGAAAGAATGAAACAGAGACATTGAGAGAGAAAGTGAGAAATTAGCCCACAGGAGAAATGGCCACGTCACAATCCATTCTCCTCTATCTCCTCCCAGGATGTGGGGCATGCATGCACATGCACTCAGCATGAGGTTCTAGACAAGAGGTCCAAGACTCAAATTGCGGTCTGTCATGTGGGAGTCCAGCATTGTAACTACCATGTAATCTGCTGGCGTCTGTTGTATAAATCTTCTGCCTCATCTAATTGGCTAAGATTATAGTCAATGCTTTGAGATGTTTAGTACAACAAAGAATGATATGCAAGAGGCTGGCAGGTGGTGGGGTGGATAAGGCACTGGATTCTCATATGGCAAACTATGGTTTAACCCCTGGATCCATTGACTGACTTTCACATTCTCTCTCTCTCTCTCTCTCTCTCTCTCTCTCTCTCTCTCTCTCTCTCTCACCAAATTGAAGAAGGCTAATAATAACAAATTAAATAAATAATTCTTTAAAAAATATGCAACATGATAAGAGGAAATGTGAATCATATCTACAAAATCCTGAATGGCATTTTAATCTGTACTCTCCTTGTGTTTATAGAATATCAATATATAAGGACTTTGTTGACAAATGATAAAGGGTTTCAGGATATATAGTGGAATTTTCTTAGACACACACAAACTCACACACACAAAAAAGAAAAAACACAAAAAAAAGGGGTTGTCACACAATCTCATTTCAGGACTCTGTTCAGATACCTCTGTATATATTTAACATTGAAATGACATCATACCTCCTTGAAATTAACAGGCCACTTTATCATCTTTTCACATACATATAGACATATATATGAAAGAGTCATGTGCTCTATAAAAATAGAAGACAATTCAGTCAATGATGAAAAGCATACATGATAGTGGTCTCATAAAATAATAGGTTAGGGAACCAGCAGTTAGCATAATGGCTATGTCACTGGACTCCCACGTAGTTGACTGTGGTTCACGTCCCGGACCCGGGGCTTAAAACTCACTCCGGGCGCGTGTGCGTGTGTGCCCAAGATCCCGAGAGGAGAATGGAGGAGAAGGGATTGCGGTGTGACCATCCCCTCTTGGGGGGTGATTTCTCACTTTCTGTCTCTATGTCTCTCTCTGTCTGTCTGGTGAGCGCACGCACCCTATAGTGAAAACCTCTCAAAAAAAGGAAATAATAGGTTAGACCATATAAATTTCATGTGCAATGTGCAATATCATCTAGGTTTGTGTAAGTGCAATCAAATATATGTACAAATTATGTATACACAATGACAAACTTTCCTAAAAATGCATTTCTTGGGGACCAGCAGATGGCACACTGTTTATGTTGTTGGACTCCCACATGGGTAAGTGCAATTTGAGTCCCAGATCTGGCAGCTTGAATCTTACTGGGTGAATGTGCATGTGAACTCAAAATTTTGAGAGGAGAATGGAGGAAAAGGGATTGTAGCATAGCCATCTCCCTATTTCTAGCTTTTTATCTCTGTTTCTCTGGCAAGCACACATACCCTACAGCAAAAATCTATCTAAAATAAAAATTAAATTAAATTAAATTAAAAATGCATTTCTCTCATTAAACAATGTTCAACTATGTATGCATATCCATTACTGTGTTGATTCTAATTGGACTGCTGCTTGAACAAACATAAGAAAACAAATCATCCTATAAAAAACAGATGTTTTTCTATAGTAAGAATGTATGTAAGCAAAGTTACATAGTATAAAGTCGGGATATAAAAGGCAGTTTTAAGAAAATAATTTGTATTTTCACTGAGGCAAGAGTTTAATTAAGTTTTCTTTAGGTGTCTGCCATGGGTCATTTACTTTCACCAGAGAGAGATACAAACAGAAAAACAATATGTGAGAAATTAATCCTTAGGAAGTTGGTCATTCCTTAAATCCTTTTCCCCCATTATCCTCTCAGGATTTTGGGCATGCACGCACATACACATGCCAGGCATAATTTTCAAGTCATCAGATCCAGGACATAAAACCATGGTTGGTCATGTGAGAACTCAGCTCCTTCACCACTACAGCACCAACTGGCACGTGAAAAGCAAATTGAATGCTATGTTAGTGTGGGAAGTGGGTGGGAGAAGGAGGAGAATGTGAGGGAAGACATTAAGAAGAAAAATAGAAAGGCAAGACATTAATGGGACACAGAAATTGATTATGATCTGTTGATGATAACATGTATAGTATTCCCAACTGGATTGGTGTGAAATATATTCATGTTGGAAAATTCACTTTACAAACTAAGTAAAGTATAGGGATTTATTGTATAAAAGAAATTAAAACAAAATAAAATAAATAAATGTCTGCAATCTATAGTAGAAACTGAAAGACTGGAAAGTATAGTAGCAGGGAGGGCAACTGTAGATACATAGTAAGAATAGGGATAATATGAGGGTGGGTATTAGGGGAGGAGGAAAAAGGATGAAAAGGAAGTACATATAACTGATACAAAAATAAAAATAAAAATAAAAAGCTGATGATAATGTATATGGTAATGTCTTTGTCTTGTCTGATATGCACTGTACTCATGCTGGGAAAAGTCGTGGTGTACACTGTAAAGACGTATTTATGATTAAATGTAAATACAAAGAATAAAAAAATTAAAATATTGAAAAACACCAAAAAAACACACACAAAAAGGGTAGTCACACAATTTCATTTCAGGACTCTGTTCAGATACCTCTGTATACATTTAACATTAAAATGACATACCTCCTTGAAATTAACAGGCCAGTTTATCATCTTTTCATTGATGACCATGTCTTGATCTTGGGTGCTCCTGTAGACAAAATCTCCTACTTTAAATAACAGCAAACTGCTATTTGAAAATCTCACAAGATTGTGGATATCATACTGTATCGTTTTTCTTTTTTCATCCAGGGGCCTGTTGTACACAATGCTGTTTGTCAACTGGCTTTTCCTCAGAAATGGATGAAGCTGGATTAAAGGCAGAATTTACAAATTAGGACTGCATTAAATGTAGAGGTTCAATGGTCCATATCTATCAAGTAATCCTATTTTATCATCTCTACCCTTTTTTGTAGGAGCTTAATATGAATTGAGTTGTCACCAGTTCTGTAGTCATGTGAGATGTACTCTCTTTTTTCTTTCTAAAAACAATGGAGGAGTGGTTATAGCACATAAGAAAAATTCCAAGATGTTTCCCAAAAAGTGATTTGTACATGCACTTTCATAAAACTCATACTAACAAAATCTGGCTTGGACTAATTAGAGGCTAAACTTGGTCATTTATAAAGGGCACATGTGGGCCCAGTCAGTGAGTGGCGATATTAAAATGGCTGAATCACGCATCACTAAGCCAGCATCTTTGTTCCTGTGCCTGCAGCCTACAAAACACACTGGATGAAGACAACAGGTGGCATAGTGGTTAAGGCATTGGACTCTTTCATGGCTGACTTTGGTTTAAGTTCTGGACTTGATGACTTGCTTTCTGACTTTCCTTTTTTCTTTCTCTCTTTCTCAGATCAAATTTTTTAAAATAAAAATAAATAACAAAATAATTATTTTAAGAGAAAACAAAACACTGGACACATGTGTGTTCATATTCCAAATTCCAGATAAAAACAGAGATGAAGAAAGGATTAGATTATTATTATTATTATGACTATTCCTCATGGGTGGTGATTTCTCACTTCCCCTCTGTGTCTTTCCCTAACAAATGCACCTGTAGGAAAAAATATAAGAATTATTTATTTTTACTTTTGCTATTTTTAAAACTTGACCAGAGAGAGAGGGAAACTAAGAAAGTAAGCCACCAGGTTCTAGACTTGAACCAGTACACCATATGGGAGTTCAGCACTGTGACCACTATGCCACCTGCTGGTCCCTTGTAGGAAAAACTTTTAAAAGGTACAATATGTTATGAAAACATTTAGATTCTTGATACTGGAAGTGGTAGTATACAAGTATGCAGTTCTTCAAGTTTATCCAAAAATGGACATTAAATATGTGCAATTTTTTGGATACTATTTGCACCTCAATAAAACTTTTAAAAATAACAAACCTGTTTTCTTCTTTAACACTTTTATAAAAGAAGTCCAAAATAAAGATATTGTCATGTGACATAAGAAATAATTTGTGACATATACATAAATTTAAAACTTTAAAATTATTTTTTATTTAGAGATATTTTTGCTATAGGCAATGTGTTCTTGCCAGAGAGAGAAACAGAAACAGTAAGTGAAAAATCACCCACAGGAGGGATAGCCATGCCATAATCCCTTCTCCTCATTCTCTTCTTGGGATTTGGGGCATGCATGCACACACCACTGGAATGAGTTTTAAGCCTCCTGGTCTGAGATCTGAACCACAGTCAACTACATGAGAGTCCAGTGACATAACCATTATGCCATCTGTGGTCCCAAAACTTTCATTCTAAAGAGGTTTTTATTCCTGGTGGGCAAGTAAACCTCACAGAGAGACATAGAGAGAATATGAGAGATGAGAAAAGAAGTGCCCCCATGGGGAATGAGCTGCAGTCTCTTCTTCATTTCTCCTTTCTTTTGAGATTTTGGGAATGCATGTATGCACACGTGCCTGGCATGTTTGTGAAGCCTCAAGGTTTTAGATTTGGGCCATGTGGAATTTAGCTGTCTTATTCAATAGACCATAGATCCATCCCACTAAAGAGTTAGTGTTTGGAGAATTATTTATTAATTTTATCTGTTATCATTATTTAGAATTTGCAATAGGGCACAGGTGCTAATGAGAGAGAGACTGAGAGAGAAGAAAAATGAGAAATCAAACTGTCAGGTCCAGGACCCAAACCAGTCAGCCATGTGGGACTCGAGATTTAACCACCATACCACTTGTAGGACTCACCAAGGATATTTTTAATAAAACATGTTAGATTTTTATTTTTTAATTTATGACATTCTTTTACAGAAAATAATTAATTTTTATTGCTTATACAACTGTTCTTTCAGTTTTTACAATTTTGGGGGGGAGGTTTTTGCTATAGGGCACATATGCTAGCCCAAAAGACAAAGAAAGGCAGAGAGACAAAAATCAAAAAATCATCCTCCAGGGAGGATGGCCATGCCACAATCCCTTCTCCTCTATTCTCCTCTCAGGATCTTGGGCATGCACACACACACGCCCAGTTTGAATTTAAGCCACCAGGTTCAGGACTCAAATCCTAGTCAACTACATAGGAGTCCAGCGACATAGCCATTATGCCAACTGCTGATCCTCTGTCTTTACATTTTTAGAATGGAAGCACTCTCATCTTTAATAAATCTAGGTAACCATTTTGACAAAACTACTTGCTTTTCCCAGAGTCAACATCAAACTTTTTCAAAGAGAAAATAAAATGTTCTTATTGTTAGTACAGTAGAATTCAAATGGAAACTAAATTTCTCATCTTTATTTTTATGTATGTATATTATATTTATTTGTTTTCTCATCAAATTTGTCTAATTTAATTGTCTCTTTTTGATACTTTACACATAATTAATGAACTTGCTTATATTCTTTAAATTATTTATTTTATTTTATTAATTTTTTTTAGGTTTTCTATATGGGGTGTGTACCACCCCCAAGACACAGAGAACAAGAGAGAAAGGCCCAGGATTCAAAATAGTCAACTATGTGAGAGTCCAGTGCCTTAACCATGATGCCACCTCCTAGTTCCATGATTTAGTGTTTCTTTAAAATAAAATATAAACTTATTTATAAACCAAATAGGATATCCTGAGACTATATGCATCAAAAGTGGTTCAGTGTTTTAAAACTGGATCACTGTTCCTTCTTCCATGATTTTTGAAGACAGTATAAGAAAAATTAAAATTAATTCTGTTATTTTTAAGACAGGCACAATAAATAACTGTAGACACCTGTAGGTCATCCATGCCAGTAAAAGAGCACAACTGCTCAGATGCTCCCCAAATGGTCATTCTGACTTTACAATATTCTAACATTTCTTCCAAAATTTTGTCCATCTTAACTCTGTTCATTCTAAGTTATGTTAAGGTTATATTGTGACTATTTTCCATACTTTCTCTTCAATTATTTTATAAAATCAAGGACAGGGAAACACATGATGAAGCTGAGGGGACAGAGAAGAGAAAGAGGGTGATGGGAAGAAGCCAGCCTCCAAGGACAATTCACAGAGAAAACACAGAGTGGGTCAATCATGTACAACTAATGGAGAACTCCCTTTAGAGGAAAAGGTTTATTCTCTACATATAATCTTTTTCAGTACCACAAAAAAATATACCTAAGCAGATGGCTTGTTGGTTAGGGTGACTGAGTTTCCACATGATCTGCCACAGTTTGAGTTCTGTATCTGGAGGCTTGAAAACCATGCCAGGCATGTGTGTGAACATGCCCAAAATCCTGAGAGGAGACTAGAGAAGGGACTGTATGCAGCATGGCCATTTCCCTAGAAGGTGATTTGCACTTTTCTTCTTTCTTTTTCCTTTCTGGTAAGCACACTTGCCCTGTGGGAAAAAGCTAAATACAAAAAATTTAAAAGAAAAAAAAAAAAAAACACTTCAGGGGTCAGAGGTGATTTGAAGGTTAAAGAGCACTCTCATATGACTGACCATGGTTTGAATCTCAGACCTGCAATGTGGAAAATAAAGCCAGGTATGAGTGTATGCCTGGTGCCCAAATCACAGGAAGAGAATGGAGCAGAAGGGATTGTGCTGTGGCCATACCCCCTGGGGAATTATTTCTCTTTCTATCTCAATATGTCTCTCTGGTGAAAGCACATTACCTATGGAAGAAATACTTTTTTAAAAAAATAAAAAAGAAAATGTCTCCAAATATTATCAGGTGCTTGTGAAGAATGTTTACCTGCCAGGGAAGAATAGGTTGGTCTGCTTCTCCTGTAGATCCCATTTCTATTTTTTGCAGAAGCATCTTATAAAGAACTTGGGCCACCACATGCACAGCATGATAGATAAAATAGCTGGTGTTGGATATTGTAAACATGTAAAAATTAAATGGTAGAAACTCTATGGAAGAATTTGGTGGGCAGTCTCCAAGTGTGCTACATAGTGACCAACTAAGTGAGCAATTAAAAGCATAATCCCAGAGTCTAATGAAATAAAAATCTTCTGGGTATTGGAAAGGGTTGACTGTCTTGAGAAATTGTTTAAAACCAGGAATATTCCCTTTCTGGTTTGAAAGAAAAAGGCTTCCATGGAAAGTGTATGGTATGTTATTCAAAATATGCAAAGCACCTTCCAACTCTGGGGAGCAGAGATTTCTCATGATCCATACCTTTCCCAAAATAAAATTCAAGATTTGTTCAAATCCCCAGCTCAGGATACTCCATTTATCACCATGTATTATATACACATTTGCAGATGAAACTCTGATCCTCTTCACAAGAGTAAAGTCACGATCTAAACCAACACCTTTTGTGGCAGGGAGCTTTTCTGTAAAGGCCACACAGATATCCTTTTCTGTCATCTTTGCCTTTACATCCTGGAGGAACTGCTCTCTTTGCATATCATCAGATACATAGAGTGCTACCCACATCCAGCCAAAATGCAGCAACAAGGAGATGATTCCATAAGCTGAAGAGCTGTCCTTGGTGGCCATCTGATAAACTGATGGAAATTGGACTTTATCACCAAGGATGGGATCAAAAGGACCATATGTGACCTGAATTTAAAAAAAAAAGAAAAAAGAAAAAAACTCATACTTTTTTAAATAAACAATGTTAAATGCCAGATTGGGGTCGTTTAACTCAAATTCAGACTTCTCAGGTTTTATTGTTTTCAATTTTTACTAAAATTAAGAGGTGGGGAGAGGTTATTTGCAAAGTCTGCTGGTAAAACAAACAAGTTAAAAACCTTTTTTTAAAAAAAAATTAAATTAAGCTAACTGCCCTGAAGTTTCTGCATGTGAATTGTAGATGCAATATTGAGCAAAATATGTGGCCTCCCAAGTACATCAGTCACCTATGTACAAGTGTCTTATACACCATAAAATTGCAGGGCATCATTTGATTAAAAAATAATTAGTTTATGTTATGTGTAATAAATTTACGAAGGCTTTCCCATGCAGGGATCTGATTCTGTTTCTAGAGAAGGGAGGAATCCTGTATTAGCCATTTACCCATTGCAGACTGCACCAGAGCATTTCTGGGGGCTGGTTGGATTTTCTAGTGGGCCAGTGAGGTCAGTGGGCAACTTTCTAAATGTTATTAGTTGATTCACTTCACACACTAGTGTTCTTCTAAATTCTAAAAAAGGAAATGTGTTGCCTATTTGGTGACAGTCAAAAGAGAATGCAAAAATTTCACTCTGACCTAATTCTTGCAGTCAGAGCCCCTCACTTTGGAAAGTGTGAATTGCCTTTCTTCTTTGTAAAGAAGATGAACTGTATTTTGTATTTTGTATACTTGTAAGTTAATGTAACATACCATCGATTTTCCTAGTTAGAATATAGAATTGTAACACTACACAGTGTACATGCCCAGAACCGTGTGTGTATTTCCAATGAACATTTTTGCAAGCACACTTGTAATCATATGTATATAATTAACGCATCTATATGCTTATGCCTGAGCACAATTTTTTTTCAATTCTTGTTTATATTGTCTCTAAAAAATGTGTGTTTTTATTTTGAAAAATACAGAGTTTTGACATCTGCCAAAAAATTAAAATATTGTGATTCTGAATTTACTGTGATTTTTAAAAATTTTCCCATGTGATCAGAGAGGAGCTAATTCTCTACCTGTTTAGACAATAGAATGGAATATTCAGTGAAGATATTACATGCTGTGGAAATGATTCTATTTTGTCGATATTACCATTAGAAGACTGTTTTCAATGCCTTTTTTTTTTTTTTTTTGAGAAAGGACATGTGACTTGTACAGGTAACAATATCACTTCCAGACCAAAGAATGAAAGAAAAACTCTAAGGTTCAATACATGCTTTATGGCCTACAGTGAGAACTGAGGTATGCATAAAATTTGTAAAGATTGTGCAACGGGACCAGCAGTTAGCGTAATGGCTATGTTGCTTGACTCCCACGTACTCGACCACGGTTCACATCCCGGACCCGTTGGCTTAAAACTCACCCCGGGCGTGTGTGTGTGCATGCTCAAGATTCCGAGAGAAAAATGGAGAGGAAGGGATTGTGGCATGCCCATCCCCCCTGGGGGGTGATTTCTTGTTTTCTGTCTCTCTGCCTCTCTCTGTCTGTCTGGCAAGCGCACATGCCCTATGGCAAAAAAAAAAAAAAAAAAAAAAAAAAACTCTCAAAAAAAATTGTGCAATAAGATGATAATGATTCTGCCTTCCTGAACCCATGTGACAATATGGATCAGAGGCTTCCTTCCCAACATGCCAGGTTTAAAATATTAAACTTTGAGAAAAAATTATATATTGAGTTTTTCATACTGTATCTTATCAAGACAGCTTAAAACATATTGTCTTGTAAACACAAGCATATCGCCTCTATGATATTTTTAAAATAATTTTTTCTACAACAAAATTATTTTATGCTAATGCTGTGTTTACAAGTAAAATCTCCTGAAACTTCTATGAGATAATTTCCCTGGAAGAACCTCTGAGGTGGAGATTTGTCATGCTGAGAGTAACTGGAAGTGCTTCCAAGAGACCCACCTGCATGGATATGAGGACGGGCAGAGGGAGTTGGTAAACCTGAGCTGGGGGAACTGAGCCATTCTGTGAGTTTGGAGGATCTCCAGTGCTAGATGTTATTTACTTGTCCAAAGTGATAATAAATGCAAAGGTTTTTTTTATATTTTTCTGCCTAATTGTCCTCTGAATGCCCACTAATATTGTCCTGTCCTAAGATCGGATGGTTCCCTATACTGTGGGCACTTTTTAGAAAGCATCTTTAAAAGAACCATCAATATTCCCATTACTGGGGTTTAGATGTCATAGTTATGGAAAGAAATATGGAGGGAACTTAACAAACTTTACTTCTTTTTTATTTTTAATTTGTCATAGGGCAAATTATATTATGTGTATTTGCCACAGAGAGACAGAGGGACAGTGAGAAATCACCCCTCATCGAGGATGGTCATACCAATATTCTTTCTATGTTGGGATTTGAGACATGCAATTACATGTGCCCAGTGTGTTCTTCAGGATACCAAAATCAAGACTTGAGCCATGCAGTCAGCCAAGTGAAATCCTGGCACATTAACCATCATATCCCCAGCTGGCATACTACAGTTCTTTCTCTTTCTAATCCTTGTATCATTAATAGTCCAAGGACCCAGGAAATAACATGTGCCTTTTTTCCCTCTGCTTAAGCAAATTGTGTTCAAACAACCAAGAGAAGTGCTGAGGGCCTCTAGAGGTATGTACACCCAGCTTCCATGTTTTCGTCACTCAGATGTAAGAGAATTACATTAGGAGCTTTCCGATTTTCATTCTTTAACCTGACAACCACTTACCTGTGGATTTTTGTAGAGCTCCAATAGGGTTCCAACTTGGGCTAAAAATATTGGCATGTTTCCTGCAATAATAGAAACAGGTTGTTTCTGTATCCGGCAGTTGTAGTTTGGCAAGTACTGATTCCCTCCAGAGAGAAACAATAGAGCACTTTCTAAAGTTCTTTTATCACTGGGAAATGCATTGTAGAAATCATAACCCAGGGAGAGGTTGGGGAGCAAATGGGGACTCTTATTGATCTGCTCAATGGCAAAGTAAAAGGCCAATATATATCTGTAGTTCATCCACTGGAACCTAAACAGAGGGAACAGCATTAGGAAATACTGTCAAGTCATGCAATTCAGGGTAAATTCTTCAGCCAAGCCAAAAGACATAACTTTATAGGCCCAGGTTCCAATTCGGAGATTCTCCTGCATGGTACACAGAGCTAGTGTGAATAATGTTCCCAGGGTTTGGGAACCAGCAGTTAGCTTAATGGGTATGTCGCTGGACTCCCACGTAGTCCACCGCAGTTCATGTCCTGGACCTGGTGGCTTAAAACTCACGCTGGGTGCATGTGCGTGCGTGCCCAAGATCCCAAGAGGAGAATGGAAGAGAAGGAATTGCAGCGTGACCATCACCCCTGGGGGGTGATTTCTCACTTTCTGTCTCTAATGTCTCTCTCTGTCTGTCTGGTGAGCGCACATGCCCTATAGCAAAAATCTCTCCAAATAATAATAATAATAATAATGTTCCCAGTGTTTCAGAAAACTTTGAATGTGTTTTTCCCTCTGCTTAAGCAAATCATGTCCAAACAATGAAGAGAGGCTTTGAATGTCTTGTGAGTGAGATGAGGTGTCATTTAGGTGAATGATGACACCATTGTCTGAACAGAGAGGATTTTAAATGAGGATCATTAATATATGGAGAAAATGACAAATTTCTTTCAGAACATGACTAAAGAATTCTCCACTTCTCCTTACCCCACAGAACTGCCCACAGATCTCCCATTTCCATCTACAGACCCCTGGCCTAAGAGACAGTGAGGCAGGGCCTCCTTGCCCCAGCTCCAGCTTTGGTTGCCCAACCACAGTGACCCTCTCTCTCTGTAAGCAAAGTAGGCCTTTTTACCCCTTCTATTTTTCTTTCTTTTCTCCTTACCCCACAGGACTACACCCAGCTCTTCAGCAGAGCCCACTTCCATCTCCATATCCCTGTCAAAATTGTGCATCTCACACTATATTGTCATCTCCTGCCAATCCTTCATGCATCATAAGGGGTTAGACAGATCCAAAATCACAATTTTCAAATACCCTGGGATTGTGAGGCTCCCTGGGATTCTCCCTTTTCCATAACCACTTGCAAAAAAGGAAAGACTACTCTTCAGACTCCTAAATAGAAGACTCCTCCTGTGCAGACCACATTGCAAAACACAGCAAAAGAGAGATTTCAGCACACATCAGTCTACAAAAAAGGAAGCACACTTGTTCCCAGTCAAAAAACATTTTCCAAAAAGGTATTCAAAAGTGAATACTTCTCCCCATGGATAGAATTAGAAGAAGAGTCTCAAGTCTGAATTAACCAGGAAATATGTCTCCATCAAAAGAACACAGTAACTACCCTCCATCTCTTGAAAAAAAACAGATGTTACTACAATATCAGAGAAAAAATGTAGAAAATTCATGGACACAAAATTCTATCAGTTAGAACAGAAAAGGGACAATGAGCTACAGGATATTAGAAAGTCATTCCAGGATATGAAAAAAAAAAATGGACACTCTAAGAAAGAATCAGATGAAACTATTAGAGATGAAGTCTCTAATACAGGAAATCACAAACACTCTCAAAAATATTAAAAGTCAATTAGACCATGCTGAATATTGAATGTCTGACATAGAAGATAAAACCTCTGACCTAGAAAAAAAAAACACCAAAAAGATAGAGAAAATATCAAAAAAATGAGGATAATATCTAAGAAATATTAGACTTCATTAAACTTCCAAACATCGAATATTGGTATCCCAGAAGGTAAATAAAACTAATATGGGTGTGGAAAATCTATTTTATGAAATCCTGGAAGAAAATGTCCCAAGTCTAGGGAAGCACTTACAGATCCAGATACAAGAAATACAAACGACTTCAAGTAGAATCAACCCAAGAAGATATTCCCCAAGGCCCATCTTAGCCAGAGTGGCCAAGACCACAGACAAAGACAAGATACTAAAATTGGCACGAGAGAAAAGAGAAGTGACTTACAAAGGTCATCTCATCAGGGTAACTCAAGATCTTTCAACAGAAACAATGCAAGCAAGGAAAGAATGGGAAAACATATTGAAAGTGTTAAGAGAAAAACAGTTTCAACCAAGATTATTATATCTAGCAATAGTATCCTCCATATGAGAAAAAAATTAAAATTTTCTCAAAGAAAACCTGAAAGAATTTACCAACACCAGACCAGCTCTTTAAGAAACTCTGAAGAGAGTCCTATTCCAGGGAAACTAAGAATGATCAGCCAGAAATAAGGGAATAAAAGACAACCAAGACAATGGCCAACTTAAAGGTAAGGGCAAATCTAGAAATATCACTAATATCATTGAATGTTAATGGATTAAATTCTCCAATCAAGAGACACAGACTGGCAGAATACAAAAAAAAAAAAAATTGGAATCCCTCTATTTGTTGTCTACAAGAAATGCATCTCATGGATAAATACACACATAGCCTAAAAGTGAAGTGTTGGAAAAAGGTATTCCATGCAAATGGGAACCAAAAAAAAAAAAAAAAAAAAGCTGGAGTAGCAATACTAATTTCTGACAAGATAGGCTTTAAAACAAAAACTGTTTGAGAGACAAAGAATGGCACTATATTGTAGTAAAAGGGTTAATCCATCAAGAAGATATAATGCTAACAAATATCTATGTACCTAACACAGGACCACCCAAATAAGTGAAAGAAAGACTGTTGGATATAAAAGGAGAGATAGACTGCAACACACTAATTGTTGGAGACCTCAACACCCCACTTTCACTTCTGGACAGATCATCTAGACAAAAAATAAGTAAAGAGGTAAAGGATCTAAATGATACCATAAATCAAATGGACTTAACAAACATCAATAGAACTTTCCACCCAAAAACCACTAGATATGCTTTTTTTCTCACGCCCGCATGGAACCTTTGTGAAGATTGACCAAAGGATAGGGCATAAAGCAAGACTCTACATATTCAAAGTCATAGAAACTATATCCAGGATCTTCTCTGACCATGATGGAATTAAACTTGATTTTAATTTCATGGGAAATTCTCAAAAATATACAGATACATGGAAACTAAATAGCCTACTCCTGAATGACTATGTAACTACTGAAGACATTAAGACTGAAATCAAAACATTCATAAATGAGGACACAAGTTTCTATAGTCTTTAGAACACTGCAAAGGCAGTCATACGAGGGAAGTGTATAGAAATTAGTGCACATAAGAAGATGGAAAGAAGGCAAATGAATCACCTAGCATCATGCCTCAGAGAACTGGAAAAGCAACAGCAAAAAAATCCAAAAAGCTCCAGGAGAAAAGAAATAGTAAAGATTTGAGCAGAAATAAATGAAATAGAAAATAAGTGAACTATACAGAAAATAAATGAAAGCAAAAGCTGGTTCTTTGAAAAGAAAAACAAGATTGACACACCATTACCCAGACTAATTAAGAAGAGAAAAAGGAGTGAGATAAGTCAAATTCACAACAAATCAGGTAACATTACAACAGACATAACAGAAATACAAAACATCATTAGAGCATACTATGAGTGAGTCTATGTCAACATAGAAGAAAACCTGGATGAGATCGATAAATTCCTGGACACATATAAACTACCAATACTGACTCAGGAATACATAGAAAGCCTGACTACACCTATAACAAGCAATGAGACTGAATCAGTAATAAATAACCTGTGCATAATAAAAGCCATTTATGAAAAACCTACAACTAACATTATACTGAATGAGAAAAAGCTGAAAGGTTTTTCACTAAAAACTGGTAGAAGACAAGGTTGCCCACTTTCTCTGCTCTTATTCAATATAGCACTGGAAGTTCCAGCCAATGTGATCAGACAAGAGAAGAAAATAAAAGGCATTCCAATAGGGAAAGAAGAGCTGAAATTACCTCTGTTTGCAGATGACATGACGTATACATAGAAGACCCAATGGTATTCACACACACACACACACAAAAACTTCTCGAAGTAATAAATGCATACAGTAAAGTGGCAGGATACAAAATTAACTGACAAAAATCTATAGCATTTCTATATACAAAGAACAAGCAGACAGAGACAGAACTGAAGAAAGTTATTCCATTTTCATGGCCACAAGAAGCATAAGATACTTAGGAATAAAAATAACCAAGGAAGTAAAAAAGACCTCTACAAGGAAAAGCTTTAAAATAAATTGAAAAGGACACTAAAAAGTGGAAGTATATCCCATGTTCCTGGATTGTTAGAATCAATATAATCAAAATGTCAATTCTACTCAAATTAATTTACATGTTTCATGTAATCCCTATAAAATTACAAGAGATATTTTTCATAGACCTAGAAAAGACAATCAGATTTTGTCTGGAACCATGAAAGACCTCGTTTTGCTAAAGTCATCCTGCGCAAGAAGACAGGAGTAGGTGGTGTCTCACTTCCTGACCCCAAAATATATTACAAAGCTTTGATAATCAAAACAGCATGGTATTGGCACAAAAATAGACATGAGTACCAATGGAACAGAGTAGAGACTCCAGAAATAAACCCCAAAACATACAATCAACTCATTTTTGACAAAGGGTAACCAGTCAATCCAGTGGGACAAGGGAAACCTCTTTAGCAAATACTGTTTAAAAAACTGGGTATCCACCTGCAGAAAGATGAATCTGAATCCCTATCTTTAACCATTAACAAAAATTAACTCAAAGTGAATCAATGATCTAAACCTAAGACCACAAACTATAAAACGACTGGTGGAAAACACTGGGGAAACTGGGAGACATTGGGGTAGGCAAAGACTTCTTAAGCAAGACCCCCAAAGCACAGGCAATAATTCCCAAAATAAACAGATGGGATTACATAAGATTAAGAGGTTTCTGCACAGCAAGCACACCATAATTAGTGTGAATCGCCAAACCTTGGAATGGGGGAGAATTTTTTTAACTGTGCCTCAGCTAAGGAACTGATAACCAGAATACAAGGGAACTCAAGCAGCTTACCCAGAAGAAAATGATTAACTCAATTAAAATGTGGGAAAATGAGCTGAAAAACAACCGTGCAAGGGAGACATAGGAACAGCCAAAATGCATATGAAAGAATGCTCAACATCCCTCGTTGTAAGGGAGATACAGATCAAAACCACAATGAGATACCACCTCACTCCAGTTAGAATGGCGAAGATTAAAGAAACATATAAGTGCTGGAGAGGATATGGTGAAAGGGGGACACTCCTACACTGTTGCTGAGAATGTAAATTGGTCCAGCCACTGTGAAGAATGATATGGAGCTTCATCAAAGACCTTCAAATTGAACTGCCATATGATCTGGCAATTCCACTCCTGGGTATCTACTCAAAGAACGGGAGAGCACTCGGTGGAAAAGCGCTTGCACAACTATTTACATTGTAGCATTATTCATGATTGCTAAGTCATGGAACCAACCCGAATGTCCACAAACAGACGAATGGATTGAAAAATTATGGCACATATATTCCATGGAATACTATTCAGCCATAAAAAAATGATAAGGCCCTGGAATTTAATAGAAAGTGGATGAATATGGAAGATTTGTTGCTGAGTGAAGGAATTCAGGCTATGCAAGAGAGACATTATATGTCTTCACTTAACATATACCGACTGTCTGCACTCCATGATAAAGACTGAAAGACTGGAGAACATAAAAGCATTAAAAATTGTAATGGACACTAGACACAAGTGGAAAGAGAGTGTGGGAGGGAAAGAGCATAGAAAAGAAATTAGGGGGGAAAGGAGAGGTAAGACACTGTGGAATGCAGATAAAGTTTTTTTATGTGTTAATGAGGATGTGTACAATAGTCTTAACTGGGCTGGACTGAGGTGTATATCATGCTGGCTAAAGTCTTCACAATCTAAATGATGTATAGCGTTTTAATGTATGAATAATAATTTTTAAAGTTAATTTTAAAAAGAATAGGACTAAAATGCACACATTCACTACATTCATACTCTTAAAAGATTTATATATAGACAAATCACAGATATGTATATTTATAAAATACAAAGTAGTTTTAAGACGTTTAAATATGACATCAACAATTGCACTAAGGCCATTAATACATATATCACCTGAAATATTTCACATTTTCTGTGATGAGAACTTTAGTATCTTAGTCTTTTGGCAGTATTAGAATAAATAGTACTCAATCATGAGTTACAGTCACCATGCATACACTCACCTTCATAACCCTTCTAGAATTGGGTATATCTCACATGTCACTTTGTTTCTATTTAGTTCCAGAAACCATGATTAAAGCATTTCTTATTTTTTCTATATTCTGGAACATTTAAATAACACCTGACAGGGCCAGCAGGTGGCATGGTGTTTAAGGCTCTGGACTCACACATTGTTAACCACATTTCAAGTCTCAGACCTGGTGGCTTGGTTTTTCACTTTCTCCCCACTCCTCTCTCTCTCTCTGGTGAGCACAATGCCTGTTGCAAATGAAAACCAAAATAATAATGATAAATAATATTAAATAAATAAATTTTTAAAGAAGTAAAGAAAGTATAAATAGTATCTGGCTTGCCAGCTTTTCAACTTCTTGGCATATTTCAAGTACATTTGGGCTTTTTTTATATTTTATACACTATAATGTTAATTCTAAAAAAATGTTTTTAAATTTGTTTTTGTTCAAAATTGAACATTTAATTTAAATCTTTTAGTCAATAACTGGCAGCATCAAGTTGTTTTACAAATTTGCAAAAAAATATTTTTCCCTGCAGTTAATTGGTCTTCATAATTGTTCATTTTCCCCTTAGAAATTCTTAGCTTTTAAAAGAATATTTGCTAAAAGTATGTTTTGAGTTTTAAAAATAGCTCATGACTGAATCTAATTGACTAAAGGATATAGAGACACAGTATATAGTTGTAAATACCAGATATAGTGTGTGTAAAAGAGGAGGGTCTGAGGAAGAACATTTAGAAGAAAAATAGGGAGGCAAAGCATTAATGGCACATTTGGTATTATCTGTTGAAGATATTTTCAATTTTTATCAACTATACTAGGGAGAAATGCTCACCTTTTGAAATATCCATTTTGTAAGCCAAATGTTATTGAATATATAAAAGAAAATGAAATTAAAGAAATATTGATATAAAACCTCATGTTTTGGTTATTAAATTAGTGTTATATATTGTCTTTGTTTCTCCATTCTCTGTTTAATTATTCTGGTGTTAATTTCTTACATCTTACATTTCTTTTTTTTTTTTTTTTTTTTTTTTTTTTTTGAGAGGTTTTTCGCTATAGGGCGCGTGCGCTCGCCAGACAGAGAGAGACATAGAGACAGAAAGCGAGAAATCACCCCCCAGGGGGGATGGTCACGCCGCAATCCCTTCTCCTCCATTCTCCTCTCGGGATCTTGGGCATGCACGCACACGCGTCCGGCGTGAGTTGTAAGCCACCGGGTCCGAGACGCGAACCGCGGTCGACTACGTGGGAGTCCAGCGACATAGCCATTACGCTAACTGCTGGTTCCCACATCTTACATTTCTTAATTTAAACATTCAAAGTGTTTTTTTCTTTTCTTCTTTGTAAGGTTGGTGTCATAGTGAGTGTACTTTAGAGAGAGAGACCATGAGAGAAAAAGTGAGAAATCATCCCCCAAGAAGGTATGGCCATGCTGCAATCCCTTCTCCTTCATTTTCTTTTGGGGCCACACTTACATGTTCCCAGCATAATTTTGAAGACATCATGTTCAGGATTCAAACTGCAATCAGCCAAGTGGGAGTTCAAGGACTTAATGCTCCGCCATCTACTGTTCCCCAGATTTGTTAATAAAGCATGGTAGACCTAAGATTTTTATGTAATCAGAACTCTTTTTTTTTTTCTGAATTGGTTCTTACGTTTTATTTACACTTTTTTTTGGGGGGGGGGGGGTTCTAGGCTGTGTGCACTCACCAGAGTGAAACAGAGAGAGAGAGAGTGTTTGTGTGTGTGTGAGTTCATTTCATGGGGAGAAAGTCATGCCATGATGCCTTCCCTTCCATTCTGCTCTTGGGATTATTGGATATGCAGGCATACCCCCCACCTCTCCTATTTTTCAAACAACTCAATTCAGGACCCAACCATGTAGTCAGCCATTTGGGAAGCAGCTGCCTTAAGCTCTATGCTGAGTTAGGAGTTAGACCCCACTCTAGGTAGATAGGAGATGAATTCGGCATAAAGCAGTTACTGTGGTTTTCTTTCTGTGGTCTCCTGAATGTTCGCTATGCCCCCATTGCTAGTTTCAGAGGAATTTATTATTCCCCATTAGGTGGTCTAAAATAAGACTGAAATCAATCACTATGTGGATAATGAATTGTGAGATTCAAGCCTCTGGGCTTACAACTAGAATCATGACCACATCAGAGTACACAGCCCTGACCACTATTCTACTTGCTGGCTTTTGCTAGATAAAGTTTTAATCAGACGTCTGAAAATTCTCCCAGGCCTATCTGGAAACTTGTATATAATCCATACAAGTGAATTTGGCCAGAATCTCTATTACCTCTAATGTTACTACTTAGTAATGTTCTATACAATTATTCCCACCTTGCTCTTTGGGTACAAATTTTATTTATCCTCAATATATTCAGATTTGAACCTAATAGTCTTGAACTACTGCAAAATCTCGGCCACATTTCCCATGTATATTTTGAGACTTTAAAGGAAGCTTTCTTTACTGTTCTGTAAAAGATATCATGAAGGGACCAGGAGGTGGCATGGTGGTTAAGGTACTGGATTCTCACATGGCTGACCACAGTACATGTCTTGGGCCTGGAATCTTGAAAATTATGACAGAAACTTGTGCATGCATGCCCAAAATCCTGGGAGAAGAATAGAGCAGAAATTGGGGTGTGGATATCATCACTTGTTTGTATATGGTGGCAGCCTTCAGATACTTATGGCTTCTCTACAAAGCACACTTTTACCATTTCCCAGTCAGCAGTGAGCACTCAGAGTCAGCACCTTGATTAACATTAACTTCATGTCAGTGTCACAATATGCATGCAGGCCTCACTACATGAGTTTTGGTAGGAAAAATGCAAAGGTACCAACAATCTCACTCATTCTGAGCCTCCCACTAAATATGAAGATAGTGCTGATGGAGTGGACAACAAGCTATATTAATTCTCCCTTCTGACCTGAAAGAAATGAAGAAACACTAAAAATGAGAAGAAGAAAAATGATAAAAGGATAACAAGGCATCCTGAGTTCACAACTGTGCTCTTCTCTCATTTCTGTGCTCACTTGATTATTCTCAATGGGATTAATCACACACACATATATGCTAACTACATTATTACACATATATAAACACATTTACACATACATATAACCAACGACTTACAGAGGTTTTGACACTTCTTGAGGTGGCTTCATCAGAAAATGTAGTTGGCTTACAGTTTCGTTCTCTTCCATGATGTCAAGAGGGAAAAACCCACCCAATACCAGGTCCCCATCCTTGTAGACACTTGGCTTCCAGTATCCATAACAGGTAAAATTTTTCATCTCACATGCCATTTGTAAAGGCTGCATAAGTAGCATGACACTAATCAAAGGTAACGACATATCTGAGCTGGCCCAAAACAGACAAGAAGCCCTATGTGTGAGAGCTGAGGAGGAGATGGAACTGGATTGTGTTTGCAGGCTCAGCCCTCTGCTGGGAGAGTCAACTTTGTGGAGGGCACAAAGGATTCTCACTTCTACAGTCTGTCTTCAACCTGTACAAATGTGTTCCAGACGGGCATGACAGACAGGGACATAACTAGAACTTTTAAAAAGGCATTTCTACAGAAACCATGATGCTGAGCCTTGTGCTTTATCTGAACAGCTCTGGTTTCCCTGTCTTTCTATTGTTTCACTTAAGTCCCATCCTGCAGCTCTGGGGATCTCTCTGCCCTGGGGCTCTGCACCTGTCACCTTCCATTTTAGTGAAAAACAAGTTGGGAAAAATATGTTTTGCACTGTTTTTCTCCCCCAGACTTTATGATTTCATAATGGCCAGATAAGGCTTTGAGGACCATCCTATCCTCACACAACAAGTTTTGTAATTTTGTGATTAAGAGAGGCCAAAGTATCTGTATCACACAAGTGCTCTTATAATTTGGACTTATAAAAATGGTGTTAAAATATTAAAAAGTTGGAGTAGCAGGTGGCATAGTAGTTAACAAACTGGACTCCCACATGATTGACTATGGTTTGAACCCTGGACCCTGGAGTTTAAAACTCATGCTGAGCACTTGTGCATGCATACCAAAAATCCTGAAATGGAAGAAACTGGAGAGGAAATTGTGGTGTAACTATTCTCCTTAGGGGGTGATTTTTCACTTTCTCTCTCTCTCTCTGGCAATCACATGTGTCCTATAGCAAAAGCATCTCTGTAAATAAAAAATAAATAAATAAAGCCACAATTACCTAATTCTATATGATACTTTGAAAAGGAGGAAAAGGAATAATGTCAGTCATTGATGGCTTCCTCACTAGTGTACAGAAGGCATTTCACTGCTATGTCCAATATCACTCTCAGGTCTGCAACACCATCATGGCACAAATGAGCCTTATAGCTTACAAAGAAGTAGGATACCTTCCAGAAAATATTAGATTATTTTTAAATTCCAATGTTCCCTAAAATTAATCCACATACCCCTAAGAATATTATCTGCTCTATCCACTGATAATTCAGGTGTCAAGTGCTCATTATATGATTTAATATGTAATAACTAAAAAGAACTCTGTTATTGACCCAACATATATCTGTTACATTTTTTTCTCTTACCAGTCTTTATAAAAAATATTCTTAAAAATTTTTCATGACTTCTTCATTCATTTATTTTTGTACTTCTATTTTTTAATTTTTATTAAAATATGACATGCAGAAAGATATTTTAACTTATGTAAACTTTGAGTGATGGCTTAATTGAGCCATTTAGCATAATTACCAGGGTTGGCAGGTGGTGTGGTGGTGAAGTTGTTGTACTTCCACATGGCTGACTGCAGTTTGAGTTCCAGACTTGGCAGCTTGCTTTCTCACTTTCCCTCTCTCAATTTGGTCAAAATTAATAAATCATAATAATAAATAAAATTATATAAAATAATTAAGTAAAATCAACATACGTATTACCTCACAACTTGTTTCTGAGGTGAGATCACAATATCTACTTCAGAGAATTATTCAGGTATACAATATAATGTAATTAATTACACTGATATGATGTACATTAGAACATTTGAACTTATTCCTCTTATCTAACTGAAATGCTATGTTTTTTTGACCAACATTTTAATTTTAATTTAATTTATTTTTAGAGAGAATTTTGCTAAAAGATATACAAACACATACATGGGTGTGAATGCCAGATGTGGTGTGGAGGGCTGGGGCCTAGGGAAGGATATTTGGTGGAGGGATACAGAGGCAGAGCATTGACAGGATGGGGAGGTGTGGTATTATATGTTAAAGATATTTTGATCAACTGGACTGGGGAGAAATGTTCACATATTGAAATGTTCACTGTGTAAGCTAAACAATGTGATTGAATGTGTATAAATTAATTAAGTAAGTAAGTAAAAAAAGAGAGTATTTTGCTTTAGGGCATATGTGTTTGCTGGAGAGACACAGACAGACACAAATCAAGAAAGCAACCCCAGGAGGATGGTCGCACTGCAATCCCTCTCCTCCATTCTCCTCTTGGGCAAACACACACATGGTTCTGGCATGAGTTTTAAGCCACTGGGTGCAGGACTAATTTGTGGTCTACCTGGGAGCCCAACAACCTAACCATTACACCATCATCTGCTTTCTTGACCAACATTTTTAAAACCTGGCTACCCTCAAACAGTAGTAGCTGTCATATTCTCTGCTTCTGTGAATTTTAGTTTTTAATACTCTACTTACATGCATGATGATGAGGTGTATGTTATTGTGTACAGGAGTTATTTCAATCAGCATAATGTCTAAGTAAATCCCTGTTGTTTTAATAACATAATATGTTTTGTTAATTTTAGGGTCCATGTGATCACCAGAGACTAAGGGAGAGAGAAACACTTCCTAATGGAGCTTCATCATGCTTCAATTACTTCTTCGTTTCTCCATTTTGTCACGATTTCAGGAATGCACACACACATATATAGTGTGGTTTTTAAGCCAACAAAAATGGTATTCAAATCATAGTCACTTATATGGAACCCTGATTTTTCTTTTAAGAGATTTTTTGCTATAGGGTGCATGCACTTTCCAGACAGACAGAAAGAGACAGAGAGACAGAAAGCAAGAAATCACCCCCCAGGGGGGAATGGCCATGCCGCAATCCCTTCTCCTCCATTCTCCTCTCGGGATCTTGGGCACGCATGCACATGCACATGCACCCGGCATGAGTTTAAGCCAACGGTTCCAGGATGTGAACCATGGCCAATTACATGGGAGTTCAGCGACATAGCCATTACGCTAACTGCTGGTTCCCAAGGCTGGATAATATTCTATTGTATACATATATAAAAGGTTTTCTTAAAAATATTTATTTAATTCATCATTATTTTTATTTAATTTTCTATTGGACATGTGCTCACTAGAGAGAAACAGATAGCAATAAAGAGAGGGAAAGTGAGGGAGCAAACTGACAGGTCTGAGACTTGTGTGATCAACTATGTGGGACCAGCACCTCAAACACCAGAGCACTTGCTGGTCCCTGTAACATGTTTATCCATTTGTGTGTAATAGCTATGTTAATGTTTTATCATGACTATTATGAATAAATTTGCAATGAATGTGAAACATGAATATATTTTTGATATATTATTATTATAGTTTTTACACATAGCCAATTATGTAATTCTTAAGTCACATGGTAGTACTATTTTTAATTTTGTGAAAAACCTTAGAAAACTATTTTCCATTGTGTTTAACCAATTTATATTTTTACCAACAATGTTCAATAGTTCTCTTTCCTTCTTGTATTTATTGAATTGTATATTTTTAAGAATAGCTATCCTAAGAGGTGTGAGGTGGGGGCTGGCAGGTGGTGTGATCATTGAGGCACTGGACTCCCACATGACTGACTATGGCTTGAGTCCTGGAACTGGTGGCTTGCTTTCTCACTTTCTTTTTCTCTCTCTCTGGTCAAACTAGAAAATAAAAACAACAAACAAGTAGATAAAATAAATTTTAAATTTTTTTAAGAAAAAGAGACATGATGAGTTATTTCACAATTGTTTTCATTATTTTCCTAATAATTAGTGATGTCAAGTGTTTATTCATATACCTATTAACCATTTGTATACTTTCTTCTGAAAAATTTCTATCCAAGTCTTTTGCACTTTTGCCCCTCAGTTATTAGTTTTCTGAATATTAAGTGTTTAATTCATTTTGAATATTAACTTTTTATGTAATATATAACTATCATGTCAATCATTATGCAGTTCTTCAAATATGTTTTTATTTAATTTGTTGGACAGAAACATTTTAGTTTTATGTAACTTTGTTTATTATTACTTTTCTTGTTTTTCATATTAAGATATATAAAAGTAGTACAGGGCCAGCAGGTGGCATAATGTATAAGGCACTGGACTCCCACATGGTCAACCACATTTGAGTCCTGACCCAGTGGATTGAAGCTCAAGTCAGGAATGTGTGTGTGTGTCCAAAATCCATATAGAAGAAGTGAGGAGAAGGGACTGCAGCATGACCATTCCCTGTGGTGGTGATTTCTCTTTCTCTTTCAGAGCTACTCCTTCTCTCCAGTGAGTGCATGTGGCTTATGGCAAAAAAACATAACAAAACAAGTTATACATGGGGCCAGCAGGTGCCATGCTGATTAAGGCACTAGACTCCCACATGGCCAACTGGTTTGAATCCTGGAACTGCTGACTTGAAAATCACACACGAGGTGTGTGTGTGTGTGTGTGTGTGTGTGTATGTTAAAAACCTTGAGATGGGAATGGAGGAAAAAGGATCACACTGGACACATCTGTATGTATACAAGACTCTTGGAGGAAAATGGAAGAAAAGAGATTGCAGTATGGCCATCTCCCAGATTGGGTGATTTATCACTTTCTCACAGTCTCTGTCTTCCTCTCTCTCAAGGGAGCACACCCACCTAAGGCAAAATCCTCAAAAAATAGGATAACAAAATTAGACCATCTTTAGGTAACAGATAAAAGTTTTAAATTCCAAGGGCCAGAAGGTGGTGTAGTGGTTAAGGTGCTGGACTTCCACATGGCACACTGGGGTTTGACTCCTGGATCTAACAGCTTGAAAGTCACACAGAGCACATGCCCGAAATCCCAAGAGGAGAACTAAAATGGGATGGTGCCATGACCATTACCCCTGGGAGGTGATATCTCATTTTCTGTATCTCTGTCTCTTTCCCTCTGCTGAGCATGCCCACCCTTAAAATATGTGTAATTACAAAATTAGAATGTAGCATTAAAATTAGGTAATATATCTACTTAGATAGCACAGTAAATAATAATATTTTAATAGAGACCATGGAGACATGTATAGGGACTGGGACAATGAGATAGTGTGTGAGAGAGAATGAACTCAACTCTGAATATAGAATAGTCAAGTGTGAACTTAGTACCATGTAACAGGGTGGAGGTCAGTAGATAGCAAATTACATTAGGTAACTTTAGGGTTAAGGGGGATTTTGCTCAAATCCACCTACCTTGATTTCATAGAAAACAAACAGACCTTGGTAAAGTTTGAGAAGCCTGATTAAATTTTGGTCAAGCAGATAATCTTTGTTAATACAAACAGAATTATTAAAACAATGGGTCAGCAGGTGATGTGGTGGTAAATGTGCTGGACTCCCACATGGCCAACCATGGTTTGAGTTCTGAACCTAATGGCTTGGTTTCTCAATTCCTTCACTCTCTTTCTCTTGGGTCAAATTTAAAAGATAATAAATAAATTTAATAAATAGTTATTTGAAAAGAAAGAAATAAGAATTATTTAAACAAAATTTAAAAATGATTTAAAACTAATTGAGTCAGTTCTCTTTCACACACAGCTATTTAAAACTATTTTAAAACAATCTTGCAGCTAACCCTGTAGTTTAAGTTTGAGACCCAGCAGCTTTTAAATCACTGGGTGCCTCCGCATGCATGCCCAGAATCCTGAGGAGAATGGGGATGGCTATCCTCTCTGAGGAGTGATTTCTCATTTTCCCTCATCGTGTCTCTTAGGTAAGCATACATGCCCTATAGCAAAAACTTTAAAAAAGAACATAAAATATCTTAATTATTAGTAAAAACACCACCATTTGTGAGTTGTTTAGAAATGTCACATTGTGGATACAGATGGTGGACTGTAGTAAATCACAATGCACCATGGAGGTGAGTTACGTGGAAATATGTCTAGGGTTTATGGCTAGAGACCTATTCAGGTATGCTGAGCATATGTGTGCTGTGGTTCAAGGCTGGCTGAGTGTGAGAATTAATCATGATACTAAGACTCTCCTGAGGGTGCTGTCTCTCTCATAGAAGAAAAAAACTTTTTGTAATAAAAACTGAGTCCTCTAAAAAATAAAAATATTTATATAATTAAATCAAAATATTTATATACTTAAATAGTTAAGGCCTCATGCCTCCATGGCCAGCTGGCAATGGGTGTGAGTGGCACCACCTTTGCACTCAGTAAGGCAAAGATGGTGGGCCAGAACAGCACCACAGCCACCTCTGGGGTGTGCCAAGCCCTGTTCATCTGGTACTGCATTCACTTTGATTGAAAGCAAAAGATTGACCTCAACTTCTAAAACAGGCTGCAACAATGAAGAAAGAAACAGAAGTTTGGCAAGGAGAAGGCTAGGCTTTCCAAGTTACCTGACCTTAAAAATGCGGGAGCAGGGAACCAGCAGTTAGTGTAATGGCTATGTCGCTGGACTCCCACGTAGTCGACCGCGGTTCATGTCTCGGACCTAGTGGCTTAAAACTCACGCCGGGCGCGTGTGCGTACATGCCCAAGATCCCGAGTGGAAAATGGAGGAGAAGGGATTGCGGCGTGACCATCCCCTCTGGGGGGTGATTTCTCGCTTTCTGTCTCTATGTCTCTCTCTGTCTGTCTGTCTGTCTGGTGAGCGCACGTGCCCTATAGCGAAAACCTCTCCAAAAGAAAAAAAAATGCGCGAGCAGTTCAGAGTTTTCCCTGAAGAAATTCAGCGTGCTAAAGAGTTGCTAGCCCAAGATGAGTAAGAGAAGGTGGTGGACTGTCTGACCAATGCCATCGCTGTGTGTGGGCATCCACAACAGTTGCCTCAGGTGCTGTAGCAGACACTGCCACCTCCCATGTTCCAGATGCTGCTGACCAAGCTCCCAAAAACCAAATGGAGAATTTTTTTAAATGATCTTTTTTCCATAGGGTGCTTGCACTCATGGGAGACAGAGAGAGAGAGAGAGAGAGAGATAGAGACAGTGAGAGAGAAAGTGAGAAATCACCTCCCAGCATGAATGCTCCTGCATGCCACAATCCTTCCCCTCCATTCTACTCCTGAGATCTTGAGCATGAACATATTTGCACTTTGCATGAATTTCAAGTCACCAGGTCTGGGACTTGTACCATAGTTGGCCATGTGGGAGTCCAGCCAGGTAATAGCTATGCTGTCTGCTGGCTACCATCAGAATATTATAAGTGTTCAGAGCTTGACTAAAAATGACGTGAAGTGAGACATGAATGTCAACATAATAAAATCACAATTAATTATATATATATTTATTATTATTATTATTATTTGTATATACTTTCAATCATATTGTTTGGCTTACAATGAGACCATTTCGATATGTGAACATTTCTCCCCAGACCCGTTGATTGACATATCTTCAACAGATAACACCATACCTCATTTTTTTACTGGGAAAATGAATAAAACAGACAAATAGATCTACACAAATAAACAATATCTTTGGTAGATTTCAGCACAGGACAGTCCTATAATAAGCATATTCCCCTTATTCTCTAGAGCTGCTCAATTTCCAAGTTCAGAAATTTAAAAATATAATTAATTGTCCCATCAATGCTCAATTAATTTAAAAATATAATTAATTGTCCCTTGAATAAAAAAATATTTATAGTTAAGGCACAGAATGATGTTTTGTATGCTAAATTGAGAGCTATATAATATTTTAAAATACATTTTAATTTATTTTATACATTCAATTACTATACATCAGTTAGCTTGTAAAGTGAATTTTCCAACATGAATACATTTCACACAAGTCCACTTGGGGATACTATACACATTATCAGCACAGATAATAATCCATTTCTGTCTCATAAATTTTATAGACTATGCTTCATATGAGAACTATTTAATATTTAAATTTATTTTTTTCAACTCTTACAAACTGTCAGTAGTATATTATAATTTTCCTGACTTTTAGAATATTTTTCATTATATCTTGTTTATGTCCATTTATGGTTTTTGTTTACCACTGGGGAATTTATAATGCTTGATACTCACTTGAAGTTGACTAGTTTAATTCTGCTTTTTCACAATTAAAATTGTTATATGTTATAGTGTCTTTGTAGTGGTTTTTTTTTTTACCTTTTTGCCATAGGGCATATATACCTTCCAAAGAGAGACAGAGAGAAGGAAGGTGAGAAATCACCCCCTGAAGGGAATGACCATGCTGTAATCCCTTTTCCTCCATTCTCCTCTCAGAATTTTGGGCACATATGTACATGCACCAGGAGTGATTTTTAAAGCCACAAGGCCCAGGACTGAAGCTGTCCCAAATCTGGAACTGGAACTTCTGTCAACCTTGTGAGACTCCAGTATCTTAACTTTAATGCAACCTGATGGTCCTGTAACCCACTATTATTATTAGATACATTCTAGCCTCCACATATAAGTAACACCTATAGCATTTGTGTGCCTGGCTTTGCAGTTATAGAGGAAATAACTCTAAAATTTGAAAAAATTTACAAAAGATACTGAATGGTCAAGGCAATCCTAAATAGACAAAGAAACATAACAAACAAAGCAAAGTTGAAGGAGCCTTTAAGTACACTTCAAAGCTCTGAACAAAAATAACATGGGAATGGCAAAAATATAATAACAGAAAATACAATAAAATAAATATAATAACAGAAACAGACACAAAGCTCAATTAACAGAAAAGAAAAAATAGAAATGATCACTTTTTATACTCAACTGATTGCCTTTTTTAAAAAGTTATTTTATTAACATTATTTATTATTTTTATTATTATTATTTTTAATTTGACTAGAGGGAGACAGAGAGAGAGAGGGAAAGTGTGAAAGCAAGCTGTCAGGTCTGGTACTCGAATTACAGTCAACCACATGAAAGTCCAGCTCTCAACCATCCTGCTACCTGCCTGCTCAATAAACTCAACAGCAATAAGAAAAACAAAATAGCCCTGATTACAAAATTAAGTCACGACATGAGCAAACATTTCTGAAGAAGATATACAATAGTTAAGTATGTGAAAAAATCCTCAATATCACTAATTACCAACAAAACATAAATCAAAGCTAAAAAATAATAAATGTAGGGCAGGATGGTGATGATCTGATAAAACTTGACACACTACAAGATTAACTCACAAGAAAAGGTTTAGAATTCACCTCTGGAGACCTCCCTGAGTGTGCTGGGCATACTTTTACCCATAAGCTCAGACTAGCTGAGCCTGGGTTAGATAATGTGTAGGAACAATGTTAAAAGTGTCTGTTTCTCTGTCTATAGATCTCTTTCTCTCACTTTACTTCTCTCTTTTACTCATGATGACAAAATTAAATTTAAAACAGTTTTTTTTTAAGGGGGGAAGGGTTACCATTGTTATAGTGTACTCAGTGAGAAATAAGAGGACATCCAGACATAGCCAAATTTATTGGAATTTATTAAGTCAGTGGCATAGGGGGGTCTCATGTCTCTCAAAACCCCACAGCCCCAAGTGAAAGGAGAAAGGAGCTTATATAGGCCAAAAATTCACAGATATTTTACAAGGACAAAGGAACAAAATAAAGGGGCCTCAGGAGAGATAGGGGGTAGGGTTTTCTATCTTCAAAGCAAAACTGCTAATTACAGAAGCAAAGCAAGCAGGTTAATTTGTCTTGAGGGGAAGTTCTGATTTCAATGGAATTTTAATGGCTTCTCTGGTTCTAGTCAAGGTTCTTGAGGCATGTGGGAGTGGAGCTTCTTTGAATCCTATCTGCACTCGGGGGATGGGGAGAAGGAAGCATAGTTTCTAAAATGAAATCACCCTTTCAAAATGGAGTCACACTTGATTCATTCCCCACTTCTCTAGGAGACGCTACTCTAGGATGGGGTCATTCCTGCTTCACTATAAGGCACATGTGCTCACCAAAGAGACAGAAATGGAAACTGAGATATTACCGCCAATGGGGGTGAGGGGAAGCTATGCCACAATCCTTTCTCTTTCATTTCCTTCTCAGGATTTTGGACACACACACACAAATATGTCCAGTGTGATTTTCAAGGCATCAGTCCAGGACTCGAAACATGACCAGACATGTGGAGGTTAGCACCTTAAACATGATGCTACTTGCTGGCCTTTTTGAAACAATGTTTTTTTGTTTTGTTTTGTTTTTTGTTTTTAAATCAACAATGTTGTGCCAACGGGTGGTGTACTAAAGGTGCTGGATCCCATAAGATCAATTAAGTAGTTGAAGTCGCTGACTGGATGGCTGAAAGTACATGCCAGGCATGTGTTCATGTGTACTCAAAATCCCAAAGAAAATGGGGGAGAATGAGTTGTGCTTTCTCTTTCTCTCTCTCTCTCTCTCTCTTCATCTCTCTCCAGTGGCAAGTGCATGTGCCCTGTAGCTAAAACTAAAACTAAAATAAATCCTGACCAGCTGTATTCTGAGTCAATAGTTTGAAGTAGTGTATGTTACCAAAGACTGCTCAGGAAGTTCCCTGAGGGTCCCTTGAGCATGAAACAATTCCTCCTCTTGCTATGGCTGTTTTGGAATGGGGTTGTGTCCACTCAAAGATCAGTAAAGTATCAAATGTACTATGTCAAACATTAGCAACTTGTTTAAAAATTCTACATCCCCATATTGGCCACCTCAAGATGAAAACAGATAACTTCCTAAGCAGTAACTGACTAAAATTTTCTAATATCAAGCATAAAAAACACAGGGAAATATAGAAATTCAAATACAACTAAAATAAGCTTGTCATAAATTGTAAATAAACTATTTGTGGGACAAATGGATGGATGACAAATGGTCTACTATGTAAATTTTAGAATGAGGTAGACAAAAGTTGGAATATATATAAAATATATAAGAAAAATGTGGCTGTGAGATTTTGCAGTAGTTCAGGAATATTAGGTTCAACTCTGAATATAACAAGAACAAGTAAGAATTTATACCCAAAGAGCAAAATGAGAGTAATCGGATAGAAAATAAACTAAATGGTAACATTACAGGTAATAGAGATGCTGGCCAAATGCATTTACATATAGTATATACAAGTGTGCAGATAGGACTGGGAGAACTTTCGGAAGCCTAATTATACTTTTACAAAGCAGGGGCCAGCAAATGGCATAGTGGTCAAGGCACTGTACTCCCATGTGGTCGTCATTCGAGTCCCAGGCCCAGTGGCTTGATAGTCACTTTTTGTGCTCCATTAATTGGTTTCAGTCTGATTTTAGCCAAGCCAACAGGGAATCTTAAATTTTTCTGAGACTAGAAATGGGGGCATAGTGAAAAGTTACCAGACCTGAAAGAATTGAGAAGGGATTGCAGTGTAGCCATTTGCTCTGGGGAATTATTTCTCACTTTCCCTTTCTCTCCCTGTCTATCTTTCTATGCAGTTAATGCACACCTCCTACAGCAGAAATCTATAAATAAACAAACAAACTGGGGAAGCAAGTGGTTAAGGCATGGGATCCCATATGGCTAACTGTGCAGTTAAAATTAGATCCTGAGAGGAGAGTGGAAGAGAAGGGACTACTGCATAGCCGTCTCCCGTGGGGAGTGATTTCTCACTTTTCCTCTCATGTTTCTCTTCAGAGACTGCAGTGGCCTTATAGGAAAATACTACAATAAGTAAAAAATAAGACAACTACCTGCTATTTTGCTATTAATAAATTGTTATAGGAGGGCTGGTAGGTGGTGTGGTGGTTAAAGGCTCAGGATTCCCACATGGCCAACCATGGTTTGAGTCCCAGACCTGGCGACTTGCTTTCTCACTTACCCTTTCTCTCTGTCTTGTCAAGTTAAAAACTAATAATAGCAAATGGAATTAAATAAAGAAATAAATTTTAAATAAACAAATTGTTATAGAAAGCAGTGAATCAAGTGTGAATTATTGCCTTTGTGCTGTTTTAGCAAATCCCTGACCTTCACAACTGATGAATGTCACTTTGTGCTCTCTGTCTGGGGATTGGAATGCTTAGTTTGGCACTTGAAATTCTCTCTGAAGTCCACCTTACTATCATTCACTCATTCCATCATTTCAGTAATTAAGTTTTGAGCAGTAAATATACAACATTTCTTTTCAAGTAGTCTAACTGGCCCAGATGAATCCACCTGTGGCTCTCTCAACTTTTTAATTTATTACTTTGACATTGTCTTCCAGGACAGACTGTGATATATGGGTAAGTGCCTCATGAACTTTATTCACTTTTATTTCTCCTAAACTGTTTCCTGCTCACTGAGGACACATGAAGAACATGATAAACCTACTGCAAATACTGAACACCTTAGCACAGTCCTGAAGTGTCTGCCCTTCAAGGGAGTGTGTGTATTAGTGCTGTCCTCTCCACTGCAGGGAAAAGCACTGTCTATGCCTTGCTGGAAAGTGGCTCAAAGCAATTCCTTGGAGAACTTTATGCAGGGGCATCCATCCAATAGCAGTGAAGGGAATACTGGACTACTTTTTTTTTTCCATGATTTCACTTTTCATTGGTTGCTAAGGAAGCTATACACCGTGAACCATGACTACATTTCTCTGAAGTACCTGGCAGTTTGGAAAACAAAGTGTATGTGTGTGTGTGTGTGTGTGTGTGTGTGTGTGCATACATATGTGCTCAATTCCCAAAAGGAGAAATGGAGAAGGGATTGTAATGTGATCATCCTCAGAGGAGGGTTCCTCTCTTTTTCTCTCTCTCATGCACCCTGCAGAAAAAATTTTAAAGACCATTTAAATTAATCATTTGCTTAGTGCCTTATAATCACTTTTCTTTTAATGGAGACCAGTTAGAAAGGTGGGAAAATATAAAATGCTTGAAGGATAATCATCAAGATAGCCAAGTACATTTGGAATGCTCTTCTGTGTTCTTTCCATGCTACATTGATCATGTGCTAGTTAATTACACTTTACTAGATCTTCTGAAATATTAAAAACATGAATATGGAAGATAGAAATCAAAAGTGTCAGTACAACCACACATTTAAAAAAAAGATAGAGGATAGTACTGATAGTCTATGTGTCAGTGTGATAAACCATGCTCATAGATTTCTGTGTATGAATTAGCTTATGTTCTCTAGAAAACTAGCTTTTCTTGATAATATATCTAAAACTTTCTTTAAATTTCAAAGCCAATTAAAAATTAGGCCCTTTTAGGGACCAGCAGTTACATAATGGCTATGTCACTGGACTCCCATGTAGTTGACCGCGGTTCACGTCCTGAACCTGGTGGCTTAAAACTCATGCCGGGTGCATGTGCTTGCGTGCCCAAGATCCCGAGAGGAGAATGGAGGAGAAGGGATTGCGGTGTGACCATCAGGTCACTCAAGGTCCTTTTGGGGCAGTGGTATCTCCCCTGTGGGTCCCTACAGAAACCTAGTTCTGGGAGATCTGTCTGCATCAGGTGTGGACCACACTGTCCACACCTGGAGACATTAGTCCCTGAAGCAGGACCTTGAGTTTATATTTTAATTCAAAACTGAGCCTGAAAGTAGCAAACTGGGAACTCCTGCTGTGCCATGCTGGAAAACAGTTCAAAGCAGTTCCTTGGAGGACTTTATACAGGGGCATCCATCTGATAGCAGTGAAGGGAATATTGTACTATCTACTTTTATTTATATACTTTCACTTTTCGTTTGTTGCTAAGAAAGCTATAAACCCTGTGAACCATCTTCTTGGGAACCAGGTTTGTTGGGTGTGGTTTTTGTTTAAAAGTGACTTAAAGAGTAAACCAGCAGTAAGCATAATGGCTATGTCGCTGGACTCCCACATAGTCGACCGCAGTTTGTGTCCCGGACCCAGTGGCTTAAAACTCACGCCAGGCGTGTGTGCTTGCGTGCCCAAGATCCTGGGAGGAGAATGGAGGAGAAGGGATTGTGGCATGACCATCCCCCCTGGAAGGTGATTTCTCACTTTCTGTCTCTATGTCTCTCTCTGTCTCTCTGGCGAGCGCACGCACCCTATAGCAAAAGAAAAAAAAAAGTGACTTAAAGAGTCACTTTAAGTCAATTTTTCCTGAAAAGAGAAGATGAGCTTAAACACCAGTGAGGTGAGCAGTGACATCTTCATTCAATGCCAAAAAGTCTGAGTCTGATGTGAACAAAGCTCTCCTGGAGCTAGTTTGGGATCTCTTCCCCTCCTAGTGGCTGACAGTGGGTCCATGCTCAGTGAGAGAATGACAGTCTCCTAGTCTTTCATCTTGATCTGCTTAGGTTCCAGCTGCTTTCACTAGATGGGTCCTGGTGCTTTGTGGGCAAGGACACCGCCTTTGACACCTGAGTTGCCCAAGTATGAAAGAGCCACTGCTGCATTGTTCAACAGGCTATGGGTCACAGTGGGAATGAAGCCATACAAGTTCTGCTCTGTGGCATAGTTCTTATCAGTAGCTGGTGTTCACCTGTTGTACTGTGCTTACCATGTGCACAAGGTGGTCTTGGGAAGTCCCAGAGACCTGGCTAGTTGACAACAGTACAGGTGACAGGCTTAATCCCCATGGTAGTTGCTGTGGGGTGGTGATTAAGATGGGATGTGTAGAGGTCAACAGGTGGTATGGTGGTTGAGGTGTGGGACTCTCCCATGGTTTCAGTCATGAGCCTGGAGGTTTGCTTTGTCATTTTCCCATGCTCTCTCTATTGCTCCCTGGTGAGTTAAAATAATAATGATGATGATAAATAAAATTAAATAAATAATTCTTTTTTTAAAAAAATATGGAGTGTGTAGACAAGGACACCATGACCATGATTGCTCTGGGCAACCTGTCTTCCTGGGTGAAGGCATGTCTGGGCTGTGAGGTGAAAGGCTCAGGCTCAGATGACAGTGGCCTTACATGAACAGGCTCTCTGAAGTCCAGGCTCCACTAGATCAAGCAGATAGCACTCCACATGGTTGGGAGAGGCCCAGCACTCCGAGAAGAGAGCAGTCCTACAGTGTCACTAACACAAGGCAGCCCCAGCCTGTCTTTTCCTAAAAGCCTGCTCTGTTAATTTGCTTTCACACAGAGGATCAGTCCTCCTGATGAACCTTTGTCTAGTTCTCCCTAGTAAAGTGTGGGGAGCCAAAGAGGAGACATGAGGGATGTGCAGGACGTGACCATGAGAATAAGACCAGGGTCTTTATCCGGACATGGCCTTGGGTGGGTGGATTATGATGAGCAGAATGTCTTGGGATTGTTTTGAACTGAATGTTCCAAAGTATTGTTATAACAACCTGATAAATTCAGTAAGGACTTAATACCTTACATCACAGAAATCTCCGGAGTGTGTATAAATACTAGCAATAAAGTACATTCGGGGGTGACCAGTATTGACTGGCAGTCCTCCTGTTTCTATTCTGTCTTCTTGTCTTTCTTTAATTCTCACCCCCAAACTCAGGAACTGTTCACTGTTGGCAGGTCCAACAGTAAAGCGATACTGGGATGAAATGATAATTCAGAGAGACAGTGGCGGACTTATCTCAGCCAGCTTTGTCTACTGTCTTGTAGTATGGATTATTTTTAATAGCCAATGTAATTGCTCCTACAATTCTGCACAAAAACAAGGTGGCTTCTAATTTTCCTTTGGGCTGTCTCCACCTGAAGTTTTCTTCTCATTTAGTGGCTACACATTGTTACATTAAATTGAAGTCAGGTGATATCATAGTCCATTTTTGCACCATGAAGACCCTGTTCCTGGGGAACCAGCAGCTAACGTAATGGCTATGTCGCTGGACTCCCATGTAGTCAAGCGCAGTTCGCATCCCGGACCCAGAGGCTTAAAACTCACCCCAGGCACGTGTGCGTGCGTGACCAAGATCCTGAGAGGAGAATGGAGGAGAAGGGATTGCGGTGTGGCCATCCCCCCTGGGCGGTGATTTCTCACTTTCTGTCTCTCTGTCTTTCTCTGTCTTTCTGGTGAGCGCACACACCCTATAGCAAAAATCTCTCAAAAAATAATTTGAAAAAATTTAAAAAAAAAAGATCGTGTTCCTGGGAAATAAATGGACAGAAGTTTGCAGTACCAATGGCTCATGTCAGGGAGGGCTGTGGTGTCCGATGTATCTGTTGTGGCTGTGGTATCTGGAACGCCCATGGACAGAAAGCAGCTGCACTAATTTCTCAGGGGCTCATCTCTTGCTTCTCCTTGTTCTGGCTGCATAGGGAGGGAATGTGACCTTGATGTTTGCTGAGAGATCTGAATGTGAGCATGCAGGGAAACTGTAGAAGTGGTGCCTGGACCTTAAAAATACTGGCCATCGTGCAGGTAGATATCATTGCTGCTTCAACAAGTGGGGTGGCATGGGTGGCTGGGGAAATGTGGTGCCATGGCACTGCCTGGGGAGCAAAGATCTCCAGGTGGGACTGAAGATGAAGCCCAAGTACCCCATGCCCACTTCCAGAGCCATGCAAGCAGCAATGGTCACTGAATGTCTCTTCATCAGGTACTCAACTCATGGCCCTCTAGAAGTGCCATGGCCAAGTTTCTCCTGCCACACCACCCACTGGTGGTGTGTCCCTTCCTACAGAGAACTGGCACTGGCACTGCACTGGGCTGTAAGAGGGTGCCAAGTGAGGGCAGAGGTCTGTGGGGTAGGGCTGAGTATCAAACCACTGCTAATTTTTCTGTTAATTAAAAATTGCTCTAAAATATATCCCATCATTTTTTTCTCCAAGGTTTTTGTCATAGGGCACATGCACCCACTGGAGAGAGACAGAAACAATGAAAAGGAAAATGATATATCACCCCACAGGGAAGATGGCCATACTGCAATTCCTTCTTCATTCTCCTTCTGGGATCTTGGGCACACACTACATGTGCTGGTATGATTCTCAAGCCACCAGGTCTAGGACTTGAAACAGGGTCAATTATGTGGGAGTCCAGCACCTTTACCACTATGCCATCTGCTGGCCCCTAGCCAATCAATTTTAAGAAAAACATTTTCCTAACTTGATCATCTAAAACATGTCTAATCTCAATAGAGATGTATTTTAAGAATAAAATATACAATGGGTTTAAAAGAGTTTGTATAAAAAATGAGTGTATTGTGCTTCTATAATCATTATACTGAATACGTGTTGTGATGGAAGTACTTAGTTTGAATAAAACAATAAAATTTTTCCAAACTTCAGGGTTCTTACAGTGTCAGACTTGGTCATTGCAAGATGTACCCACCACACACACAAATGAGAGTATGACCAAGGCAGGAGTTCTATGTCTTGTGACTTTCATATACCCTTATGACCTCCCTCACTCCTTTGCTGCTGCTGATGTAGGGTGAGGCTGCAGTCATGTCCCTCCCTGCCCCCTGAAGATATGTTAAAGACCTACTACTGGTACCTGGGACTGTGGAAATACAGTCATTCCAGACCTAATTAACATGAGGTCACTGAGGTGGTATGGAACCCAATATGATAAGTGTCTTTATAAAAATGTGATCAACCAGAAATTGGAGTGAGATAGCTGCAAACCAAAAACTGCTAAAGATTTAATACCAAAACCAGAAGCTGACAAGAGACAAGGACAGAGTCTATGCAGTCACAGAGGGTGCCTGGCCCTGCTAAAGCCTCGACTTCACACTTGTACCTTCCAGAACTGTGGAATAAAAGTTTCTGTTTTTAAAGTCATGTAATTGGTGGTACTTCCTTACAGTGACCCTAGGAAAAGCTACAGGTGGCAGATCCCTTCCAATTATGAGTGGCTTTCAGGAAAAAAAAATGCTTGCTATGGGCAGATGTCCCTTGTCACATACAGCTGAAGAAGACATTGAGATATTTGAAAGATCAGAGATATTGTTATAAGGAACTGACAATTTTGCTATAGATTCTGGGGATTAAAAGACCTAATGTGGGAGAAGGGGCTTTCAAAAGATGTTGGGGTCAGGCATACCTGGTACTTTTCCACTAATCCAATAAGAAAAATAGATCCTGGGACTAGCAAATGGTGTAATGGTTACATTACTGGACTCCCATGAAGTCAACCATGGTTCAAGTCCCAGACTTGGTGGTTTAAAACTCACACCATCACTTGTGCATGTGTGCTCATAATCTCAAGAGGAGAATGGAAGAGAAAGAATTGCAGCATGACTATTCCCAGGAGAGGGAGTTCTTGCTCTCTGTCTCTCTGTCTCTTTCTGTCTCTCTGCAAGTGCACAACCACTATAGCAAAAAAGCTCTGTAAAGCAAAAGAAAAATAGGTCCTCATACAGTTCAAGATAAACCCAAGAAAACTAAATAAATAGATTTATAAACTGTGCTTTTAGATGTATGTAAATGGATACCTCCAAATTAACATTCCATCCTTCTATCTATAATTGTAATACCAATTTCTTAAACAATAGCTATATGGGAGAAATCAAATTCCATTCAAGATTTAAATGTTTTAAATTAAAATAATTTTCTGGGACCAGCAGTTGTCCTAGTGGTTTATTGCTGGATACCCACATGGCCATGCAGTTTGAGTACCTAACACAATGCTTTGGAACTCATGCCAGGCAGATGTGCACACAGCCATTCTCTCTAAAGGTGATTTCTCACATTTTCTCTCACTGTGTCTGTTTCTTTCCCTCTCTCTAGCAAGACAAAAACTTCTACAAAAAATAAATTAAACCTGTTTTCAACATTTAAATGGAACTGCTTATGATAATATTGATAGAAAAATTAAAAAGCATTAATGGCACAAAGAGATGTGATATTATCTGTTGAAGATATTTCATAGTTTTATCAACAGTACTAGGGAGAAATGTTCACCTGTTGAAATATCCATTTTGTAAGACAAATAATAATGTGATTGAATGTATGGAAGAAAATGAAATGAAAAAAATTAATTAATTAAAAAAAATGTAAAAAAAAAATAAAGCAGTTGGACCCTAAAAAAAAAAAAGAAAAATTAAAATGTACAATGAGAAAAGTAGGTACACAGAGTGACATGTTATATGCAAGAAAAATTGAATATAAATAAAGATAGAAATTAAAGGATATTCCAGGAGAACAAGATAAAGTTATTTTTCTCTGAATATTAATAATGAAACTATTTATTCCTGTTGTGATGAACAAATATGATAAGCCATGGAAATGTAAGGTTTATCATAAGGAAAACAGAGGAGAGAGTAGAGAGGAGATTTGGTATAAGTTCTCATCATTGATAGCATCATTCAGAGCTACAACATGGGAAAACAAGATCCTCATATGCTGAAATCCAATTTTAAATCACTTTTGTGCCACCTGAACTTGAAAGACTACTCCAAGTATCATCAACGGAAGCTCTTAATTTGCTGTATCTTGGTATTACTTGAGGGGAATTATCTGTGGAAAATTACATAAAAGTGACCATTTCCTTCGACATGACAATTATTCTGTGAAATTAAATTGCTGGATCTTTGTTTTGTCACCAGATTTAAAGCAGTGTGCCCTGTGCCCAGTTCAAGAGTATCCAAACAGTGAAAGAACTCATTACCTCCCCAAGCCTGTGACATTTCTAGATTTTGAGGATGCTTTGGGGACAGCCATGGCTTGTATAGCTGTGTTTCTTTGTTCTCACAGTGGTAGTTTTGGGGATCTCTATGAAGTACAGAGACACTCCCCTTGTCAAGGCCAACTGTGGAAGCCCTTGCCGGACGACGCCCCATTATGGCATCTGAGCTAGACACCTAGGATGCAAAACAACTCCATATTAGGATAACTCTGAGAATCAGCCTATCAGAACCCAACACGACCTTTTGCTCAGGGGATGGGTGGATCCGTAGGGGATTTAAAGGCGCCTACCCGGAAGCCTGGGGGAGAGAAGCAAGAAACTGTACCAATAAACTTCACGGAAGAGATCTCCAGAGTCGTTTATCGACCCCCAACAAGTGGTGGCCTGTACAGGGAACACGCTCCTCTCACTCCTACCCCATGCCCTGTGGAACTGAAGGCACAGAACCGTGGCAGCCAGCTGGAAAGTCTCAGACATAGAGACGGTAAGTGGAAAGTCTCGGAAGAAGAGACGGTAAGCAGTAGTCTCGGAAGGGAGACGAGAATTGATAGCAGGCGCTCCGTAAGTGGGAGAAAGCCCAGGACAGGAAAATATCCCCGGGAAGCACCGCTAAAAGGTAGACGGGGGACCTCCTTGGAGAGGGGAAGTAGTGCGCAGCCATGGGCGTGGGACCCTCTCAGCCCATAGTAGGAGCGCTAAAAGCGCTGCTCAAGTCAAAAGGACTTAAATTAAGACATAAGACACTTCAACACTTTTTAGATCAAGTGGATAAGTGGCCCCCTGGTTCCTCCATTCAGGGCGGCTGACAACAACATGCTGGGATAAGCTAGGCAGGGATTTAGATCTGGCGGCGGAGGAAGATAGGCTTTCTGGTGGAGTTAGACCACTCTGGAGACTGATCCGGGCTTGCCTGGAGGACCAGAAGTGCGTTCAGATGGTGCAAGAGGGTCAGGAGGCGTTGGAAACGCTCCGGGAAATACGGTCACAAAATGGAAGTGAAGGCGCCAAAATGGCGGATAAGGACAAAGACGAAGACCCTGAGGTGCAACAACTGGTGGAGGAAGTGAAGGGGTGGGACATTGAGAGTGAGAAGGAGGAGGGTCAGCCTCCTCCTTCCGCCTGGCCTCCCCCTTATAATCCCGCTGCGCAACAGCAGGGAGGAGCAGGAGGCGGAGCTTCTTTTTGCCCCTACGCTTGGCAGGAGGCCAGACAGCTTGGGCCCATCCGGGCGTTTCCTGTTTTTGCAGACAATGCAGGAAATAGATATCATGAGCCTCTTGACTATCAAACTATAAAGGCCTTGGCAGAGGCAGTGAAGACTTATGGTAATGTCGCCGCATTTACGGTTGGGCTCGTTGAGACCCTGCAGCGTTACTGTATGACTCCTAATGACTGGGGGACACTGGCAAGGACATGTTTGTCCCCAGGACAGTAACTTGACTGGAAGGCCATTTACCTTGAGGGGGCACAAGCCCAAGCCACCCGAAACAGAGCTGCGGGACAAGTGGCATGGGATGTAGACATGTACATGGGACAGGGCAGGTTTGCCAATCAATAGACAGTCTATCCACAGGCAGTTTATGATCATATTAACACAATAGCCATCAAGGCCTGGAAAATGCTACCTAACAAAGGGGAGCCACAAGCCAATCTTACAAAAATAACCCAGGGCCCCGCAGAGCCTTTTTCTGATTTTGTAGCCCGGATAATGGATACAGCCGGCAGAATGTTTGGAGATGCCGATGTGGCTGTGCCACTGGTTAAACAACTTATATTTGAACAATGTACTAAGGAATGCCGCAATGCAATCCTTCCATACAAAAACAAAGGCTTAGAAGTTTGGATGAGATTATGTAGAGACCTGGGAGGGCCCTTGAGTAACGCTGGCCTTGCAGCAGCAGTAGTTCAATTATCCAGGAAATCACATAACCCGGGAGCGGGAGCGTGCTTTCACTGCGGTAGGCCTGGCCACATGAAACGCGATTGTCCTTTTTGAACCACCAATCAGAAGCCACAGGCGGAGTTCTGCTCCCGATGTCGTAAAGGAAATCATCCGGCGAGCCAATGTAGGTCAGTCAAAGATATTGATGGCCGGCCCCTAGTGCCCCTGCCAGGAAATGGTGTGCGTCCAAAAAACGGACAACAGGGCCCCCACTCCCAGGGCCCTCAAATGTATGGGGCAATTCAACAAATGCCGGTCCAACCGAGCCTGCCCAACCCACAATGGCCCTCACTAAGCCATCCCCGACAATCAGGAGGGCCACTCCTGGCTCTGCAGGCCTGGACATCTGTGCCGCCGCCAGACTGGTATTAACTCCCATGATGGGTGTACAACCCATTGAGTCAGATTTTATGGGACCATTGCCACCTAATACTGTTGGCCTCCTCTTGGGTCGGTCCTCGTCCACCCTTCGAGGGCTCATAGTACACCCTGGAGTGATAGACCCAGACTTTACAGGAATTGTTAAAATGTTAGTGTCTTCCCCGAGGGGGATCACCGCAATATCCCCAGGAGATAGAATAGCTCAAATTCTCCTTCTGCCCAGTCTTCATGGCCAGACCCCTTCTCGTCCAAACCCTCGAGGGGACAGAGGCCTTGGCTCATCTGGGGTGGACCTCTCATACCCTATCTTGTCCCTCACTGAGAGACCCATTCTGACTTTAACCATAGAGAGGAAAAGGTTTTAAGGACTCCTTGACACCGGAGCAGATAAAAGCCTGATAGCCAGAAAGGACTGGCCCTCCTCATGGCCTACCCAGGAGTCGAGCCAGACCTTACGTGGACTAGGATACGAGCATACACCTACTGTGAGCTCCAGAGAGCTTACTTGGAGAGACAACGAAGGACATACTGGGCGCTTTACGCCTTATGTTCTAAACCTTCCACTGTCCCTATGGGGACGAGATTTACTTGTAAACATGAATTATAGACTCACCAATGAGGCCTCCTATTCTCAAACTTCTCAAGATCTAATGCGCCATATGGGGTGTCACCCCTCAGCAGGATTAGGGCCTCGCCTTCAAGGCCGTAAGAGCCCAGTCACCGCCCATGGCAATCCTGGATGACAGGGATTGGGTTTTCCCTAGGGGCCATTGAGGAACAGATCCCCATTACTTGGGTCACGGAGGAGCCTGTATGGGTGCCTCAATGGCCATTATCCTCTGAGAAGTTACAAGCAGCAAAGGAATTAGTTCAAGAACAACTACAGCTCAAACATATCAAGCCCTCCACTTCCCCATGGAATACCCCCATCTTTGTCATTAAAAAGAAGTCAGGAAAGTGGTGGCTACTACATGATCTCAGGGCAGTCAACAACCAAATGGTGGTAATGGGCCCCATCCAGAGAGGACTCCCTCTCCTTTACTCCATACCAAAAGAATGGCCCCTGATTGCCATTAATATTAAAGATTGTTTCTTCTCCATTCCTTTGAATGGAAGAGACACCCCTCAGTTTGCTTTTACCCTACCGAGTGTCAATCATGAGGAACCTGACTCCAGGTTCGGGTGGGTAGTCCTTCTTCAAGGAATGGCAAACAGCCCGACTTTGTGTCAGCTATATGTGTCTTCAGTTCTCCAGCCCGTACGAGTGAGCTTCCCAAAAACCAGGTGTCTCCATTATATGGATGATGTCTTACTGGCATCGCCGACCCAAGAAGAGCTCCTAATCGTACTAACTAGGGTTACAGATCAGTTAAAATCATTCGGACTTCATATAGCCCCAGAAAAGGTTCAAAAAACCACCCTAGTTGAATTCCTTGGATACCGAGTAAGCCCTACTGTCATTTCACCACAAAAGGTACAAATTCGCACTGACCATCTACGTACCCTTAATGATTTTCAAAAGTTGTTAGGAGACATTAATTGGCTTAGACCCATGCTACATCTCACCAACCATGACTTGCGCCCCCTGTTTGACATCCTCAGGGGAGACCCTCAATTAGATTCACCGAGGAGTCTTACTCCTCAAGCGCGCCAAGCCCTGTCTTTAGTTAATGAGGCCCTACATAAAGCCAGCCTTACCCGAGTGGACCCCACAGTGCCACTATCTCTATGTATCCTTCCCACACAAGAACAACCCACAGGAGTGCTCTGGCAATCCGCACCCCTCCTGTGGATTCATCCACGCTCTACTTCTCATAAAAGTGTTACACATTATCCATCCGCTGTGGCAGCCCTGGTGTCAGAAGGCATTCAAAAGGCCATACAACATTTTGGTAAACAGCCAGGTACCTTAGTGGTACCTTACACCGTTCAACAGATACAAGTTCTGTTGGCCACCACAGACGAGTGGGTGATCCTCTTTTGTAGTTTTCAGGGCAAAATAGACAACCACTTCCCAAAAGACCCCATCCTTAATTTTTTTAAAGACCACCCAGTTATTTTTCCAAAGCTAGTGCGTCACTCTCCCATCCCAAAGGCTCCGGTGGTTTTCACAGACAACTCTAAGACAGGTCTTGGGGCCTTCGTTATACAAGGTCAAGAACCCAAAATTCTCCAGTTCTCACCAAACACACCTCAAAAGGTAGAGCTACAAGTGGTCCTACACGTCTTTCAACACATCCAGAGTCCTGTTAATATTCTCTCAGATTCACAATATGTGGTTCAGCTCACCAAGAACATAGAAACCGCTGTGGCTTTGGATCCCTCCAGTACTATTTGTAGCCTGCTACATAGTCTTAGAGATACGATCTGGAACAGATCCGAACCATTTTACATCGAACATATCCAAGCCCATTCAGGACTGCCTGGGCCCCTAAGTGAGGGAAACGACGTTGTCGATTCCCTAACATGCTCTCAGACACTTTTCTTCACCTCTAATGCTGAGAGAGCTCAGGCCTTCCACAACCATTTTCATGTAAATTCTTCCACACTCCGCCATCGATTTCATATTAGTAAACAACAAGCCTGTAATATCGTCAAAGCATGTGGAAGTTGTGTCACTTTCCTACATCCCCCATCCTTGGGAGTCAACCCATGAGGGTTACACCCCAGCCATCTCTGGCAAATGGACGTGACTCACATTTCTGAGTTTGGCAAACTCAAATATGTTCATGTATCTACAGATACATGCTCAGGCATCATTTTTGCCAGTGCCCACACTGGCGAAAAGGTCAAAGACGTTATCTCACATTGTCTTTCAGCCTGGGCCTCTTGGGGAATCCCAAAAGTCCTCAAAACAGTCAACGGACCCAGTTACACTTCCCATTCCTTTCTCACATTCTGTAATACATTTAACATTCAGTTAAAACATGGCATTCCCTACAATCCCCAGGCACAGGGCATTGTAGAACGAGCTCACCGAACTCTCAAAGAAACTCTACAAAAACAAAAAGGGGGTATCACCCACGGACACTCCCCCAAACACAGACTTGACCTTGCCCTTCTTACTGTAAATTTTTTGCAGCGTGATACTCAAAGCATGTCAGCAAGCGAACGTCATGCCTCTCACACAACCATGCCGAAGGGCATGGTACGATGGAAAGATATCCTTACAGGCGTCTGGGAGGGAACAGACCCAGTATTAACATGGGCCAGAGGGTCTGTATGTGTTTTTCCCCAGGACAGAACAGAACCGGTGTGGGTTCCTGAAAGACTAACTAGACCGGTGCCGACACCCCAGCAAGACAACAGCACAACAGAACGAGATGATCTGGCTAACACTCCTGATCACAGCAACCCTACACCTGTATCAAGTAACGAGCGAGGAGAGGTAACTGGGGCAGCGGCTTTGACAAACTCCAACAACAACTCATCCTGTCCATCAGCCAAATCAACCACACTCGCATCGACCCGACTTTAGCAAAAGGCCTTGCAGACTGGATCACCACCGCCACCTCCTATCTAAAAGAATGGGCAGGACTTGGGACAATAGGTGTCATTCTAGTTGTCCTGATAGGAGCTTGTCTCTGGTGTCTCTATAAAATGATCACAAAACAACATAGAAATCAACAAATACTCCTCCAAGCTGTGGCCGCGGTGGAGGACGGCCAATCACCTGCGATATGGCTGGCCCAAATACACTGACCCCTACATTTATTGAGAGGATGCGAGGCGTAGCACTGCACTCCTGAGACCCTAATCGGGATCAGAAGGAAGGCATGTCCGGGTGCATATGGGTTACTGTCACAATCATCCCATCCCCCACAAAAGACAGTGGACAGGCTATTCTGAGTGGGTATCCCTGGCTGTCCACACAGAGTGGTAAATAAGTCCCCTTCTCTGGGGGTCCGAGACCTCTACCTTCTCCTCTCCAAAGAAAACAAAAAGGGGGAGATGTGGAAGCCCTTGCTGGACGTCGCCCCATTATGGCGTCCAAGCTAGACACCTAGGATGCAAAACAACTCCATATTAGGATAACTCTGAGAATCAGCCTATCAGAACCCAACACGACCTTTTGCTCAGGGGATGGGTGGATCCGTAGGGGATTTAAGGCGCCTACCCGGAAGCCTGGGGGAGAGAAGCAAGAAACTGTACCAATAAACTTCACAGAAGAGATCTCGGTTTCCAGAGTCATTTATCGACCCCCAACAGCCAACAACCAGGCTCTCAGCTTTATTCTGCTCATCTCCCTCCTGCTGTGCTTCCTCTGCTTCTTGCTCTTTATTGGTCATCCTAATGCAGCCTCCTGTGTCCTCCAATAAGTTGCATTTGGCCTTGTGTTCACTGTGGGTGTTTCCACTGTTATGATCAAAACAATTACTGTGATTCTGGCATTCAAGGCCATGAAGCCTGGACGAACTATGAGGTGCTTGCTGGTATCAGGGGCTTCCAACTCTGTCATTCCTATTTGTTCCCTGATTCAAATGATTATCTATGGAATTTGGCTGAGAACCTCTCCCCCTTCTATTGACACAGACTCACATTCTGAGCCCAGAAACCTCATCATCATGTGTAATAAGGACTAAGCCATTGCCTTCTACTGTGTGCTGGGCTACCTGGGTTTCTTGGATCTGGGAAGCTTCACTGTGGCTTTTCTAGCCAGAAAGCTGCCTGACACATTCAATGAAGCCAAGTTTCTCACATTCAGCATGCTAGTGTTCTGCAGTGTCTTGGTCATATTTGTCCCCATCTATCACAGCACTAAAGGGAAGTTCATGGTGGCTGTGGAGGTCTTCTCCATCTTGGCCTCCAGTGCAGGCCTCCTAGGTTGCATCTTTGCCCCCAAGTGCTATGTTATTCTCATAAGGCCTGATAAGAACTCTTGGGAACCTTTAAAAAACAGAAAAGTTTCCAAATAAAGTATAAGGTTTATGTCATAAAACTCTCAGAATTTTAGGGTTTTGAACCAAAAAGTACTGATTTTATATTCTCATATATTAAAGTAACTAAAAATGACTGCCTTCTTAAATTCATTTTTTTTTCTTTTCTTTTTTTGGAGAGGTTTTTTTTTTTTTTTTTTTTTTTTTTTTTTTTTTTTTTTTTTTGCTACAGGGCATGTGTGCTCACCAGACAGAGAGAGACAGAGAGACAGAAAGCGAGAAATCACTTCCCAAGGGGGATGGCCACACTGCAATCCCTTCTCCTCCATTCTCCTCTTGGGATCTTGGGCATGCATGCACACACACCCGGCATGAGTTTGAGCCACCCGGCCTGGGACTCGAACTGTGGTTGACTATGTGGGAGTCCAGCGACATAGCCATTACGCTAACTGCTGGTCCCTTAAATTCATTTTTAAAACAATCATTTCATGCATCTTATCTTTGACAGTTTTATACTTTCAACTATTATTGGTATTTTTTAATTAATTAATTTTTATTTTTTATACATTCAATCACATTGTTTAGCTTACAAAGTGAGCATTTCAATATGTGAACATTTCTCCCCAATCTAGTTGATCAAAATATCTTCAACAGATAACAGCACTACCTCCCTGTCCCATCAATGCTCTGTCTTCGTATCCCTCCTCCAAATGTCTTTCCCCAGGCCCCACTCCTCCACACACACCACATCTGGCAATCACAACCATAGCTTGTGTTTGTACATCTTTTAGTCAGTCAGTTTCAGTCATAGAATGCAGACACTCGGTATATATTAGGTGGGGACATACAATGTCTCTTCTTCACAGCCTGGCTTGCTTCACTCAGCAGTAAATCTTCATATTCTTCCACTTTCTGTCAAAAGCCAGGGTTTTCTTATTGTTGTTTTTTAATTGCTGAATAGTATTCCATAGAGTATGTGTGCACAGTTATTATTTTATTTTCATTTATTTTTTAAAAAGAAATTTATACATTCAATCACATTATTTAGCTTACAAAATGTGTGCCATAGGTTTTCAATCCATTCATCTGCACAGGGGGCATTTGGGTTGGTTCCATGTTTTAGCAATCCTGAATAGTGTTGTAATAAACATCGATGTGCAAGCACTTTTCCAGTGAAGAATTTTTCTGTCCTTTGGGTAGATACCAAGGAGTGAGATTGCTGGATCATATGGTAGTTCTATTTTTAGATTTTTGAGAAATCTCTAAATTGTTCTCCACAGTGGATAGACCAATTTACATTCCCACCAGCAGTGTAAGAGAGTTCCCCTTTCACCACACCCTCGCCAGCTCTTATCATTTTTTTTTTTTTTAATCTTAGACATTCTGACTGGAGTTAGGTCTTATCTCATTGTTGTTTTGATCTGCATTTCTCTTACAATGAGGGATGTTGAGCATTTTTTCATATGCCTTTTGGCTATTCGTATGTCATCTTTAGAGAGTGTTTTTTCAACTCATTCTACCATTTTTTAAGAGGGCTGATCATATTTTTTCCAAACAGCTGCTTGAGGTCCTTGTGTATTCTGGTTATCAGTCCCTTATCTGAAGCATAATTTACAAAAATATTTTCCCATTCTGAGGACTGTCGATTCACACTAATTACTGTGTCTTTTGCCATGCAGAAACTTCTTAGTCTGATGTAATCCCACTTGTCTATTTTGGGGATTATCGACTGTGTTTTTAGGGTCCTATTTAAGAAGTCTTTCCCTACCCCAATGTCTCCTACAGTTTCCTCAGTGTTTTCTAGGAGCATTTTTATAGTTTGAGGTCTTAGATTTAGGTCCTTAATCCACTTTGACTTGATTTTTGTCAAAGGTGAGAGGGAGGGGTTCAGTTTCATTTTTCTGCAGGTGGAAATCCAGTTTTTTCAGCACCATTGCTGAAAAGGTTTTCCTTTTCCTGCTGGATTCATTGGTACCCCTTGTCAAAAATCAGTTGACTAAATGTTTGGGAATTTATTTGTGTGGACTCAGTTCTGTTCCATTAGTCCACATGTCTGTTCCTGTGCTAGTACCATGCTGGTTTGATTATCACAGCTTTGTACAATATTTTTGGGTCAGGGAGTAAAATGCAGCCCAGTCCACTCTTGTGTAGAATTGCTTTGGCAATACGAGGTTTTTTATGATTCCAGACGAATTTTATGATTGTCTTTTGTAATTCTGTGAAGAATGTGTCTGGCACTTTGATTGGCATTGCATTAAATATGTAGATTAATTTGGGTAGAATTGCCATTTTGATTAAATTAATTCTTCCAACCCAGGAACATGGAATGTCCTTCCACTTTTTTGGTAATTTTCAATTTCTTTTTTTAGTTTCTCATAGTTTTCCTTGTGGAGGTCTTTCACTTCTTTGGTTAGATTTATTTCTAAGTATCTTATACATTTTGTGGCTATGGCAAATGGAATAACTTTTTTCAGTTCTATCTCAGTCTGCCTGTTGTTCGTATATAGAAATGCTATAGATTTCTGTATATAATTTTGTATTCTGCAACTTTACTGTATTTGTGCATTACTTCCAGAATTTTTTTCATGGAAACTATTGGGTCTTTTATGTATGGAACCATCTCATCTGCAAATAGAGAGAGTTTCACCTCTTCTTTTCCTATTTGGATGCCTTTTATTTTTTCCTCTTTTCTGAACGCATTGGCGAGGACTTCCAGTACTATATTGAAAATGAGTGGAGAAAGTGGCCATCCTTGTCTTGTACTCGTTTTTAGTGAGAAAGATTTCAGCTTTTCTCCATTAAGGATGATGTTCACGATGGGTTTTTAATAGATAGCTTTTATTGTGTTGAGAAATGACTCTTCAATGCCGATTTTGCTGAGAGTCTTGATCATGAAGGGATGTTGTATCTTATCAAATGCTTTTTCTGCATCAATTGATATGACCATATGGCTTTTATCTTTCTTCCTGTTAATATGGTGCATTACTTTTATGGTTTTGTGTATGTTGAACCAACCTTGCATTCCTGGAATAAAGCCTACCTGATCATGATGTATAATCCTTTTTATAAGTTGTTGGATATGATTTGATAGTATCTTGTTGAGAATCTTTGCATCTATATTCATCAGAGATATTGGTCTATAGTTTTCCTTCCTTGTCCTGTCCTTATCTGTTTAAAGGATAAAGGTGATAGAGGCTTCATAGAATGAATTAGGGAGAGATTCATCTTTTCGTATCTTTAGAAATAACTTGAGCAGAATGGGGGGTAACTATTCTTGAAAGATTTATAGAATTCAGAGGTGAAGCTATCAGGGCCAGGGCTTTTCTTTGTTAAAAGGTTATTTATTACTTATTCAATCTCCTGGCTTATTATGGGCCTATTCAGACTTCCTATAGCCTCCTGGCTCAATCTTGGTAGATTATATATATGTCTCCAAGAATTTGTCCATCTCATCCAGATTGTCTTGTTTCTTGGCATATAGTTGTTCATAGTATCCTCTAATGATGTTTTGTATTTCTACTTTGTCTGTTGTTATATATCCTTCGTCATCGCAGATTTGATTCACCTGGTTCCTTTCTTTATTCTTCTTAATAAGTCTTGCAAGTGGTGTATTGATTTTGTTTATCTTTTCAAAGAACCAGCTTTTATTTTCATTTATTTTCTGTATAGTTCACTTATTTTCTATTTTATTTATTTCTGCTCGTATCTTTATTATATCCTTTTTCCTGAAGTTTTTTTGGATTTTTTTACTATTGCTTTTCCAATTTTCTAAGGCATGATGTTAGATGATCCATTTGCCTTCGTTTTGTCTTCCTCTTATGTGCACTAATTGCTTCCCTCTTATGACTGCTTTAGCAGTGTCCCAAAGATTATGAAAACTCATGTCCTCATTGTCATTGGCTTCCATGAATCTTTTGATTTCAGACTTTATTTCAGTAGTTGTGGAGTCATTCAGGTGTAGGCTATTTGGTTTCCATGTATTTGAATATTTTTGAGGATTTCTCTTGAAATTAAACTTAAGTTTAATTCCATCATTGTCGAAGAAGATACTGGATATAGTTTCTATGTCTTTGAATCTGTAGAGACATACTTTGTGCCCTATGATGTGGTCAATCGTCGAAAAGGTTCCATGTGGGGGTGAGAAAAAAGTGTATCTTATGCGTTTTGGATGGAAAGTTCTGTAGATGTCTGTTAAGTCCATTTCATTTATGGTATTGTTCAGATCCTTTATCTCTTTGTCTATTTTTTGTCTAGATGACCTGTCCTGAGGCTATAGTGCAGTGTTGAGGTCTCTAACGATTAGTCTATTGTAGTCTATCTTCCATTTTAGATCTAACAGTCTTTCCTTCACATATTTGGGTGGTCCTGTGTTAGGCACATAGATATTTATAAGAATTATATCTTTTTATTTTTTGAGAGGTTTTTTATTTATTTATTTATTTATTTATTTATTTATTTTTATTTATTTTTTTTTTTTTTTGCTATAGGGCGCATGCGCTCACCAGACAGAGAGATAGAAAGCAAGAAATCACCCCCCAGGGGTAATGGCCATGCTGCAATCCCTTCTCCTTCAATCTCCTCTTGGGATCTTGGGCACGCACACACACGCGACTGGCATGAGTTTAAGCCACCGGGTCCGGGACATGAACTACGGTTGACTATGTGGGAGTACAGCGACATAGCCATTACGCTAACTGCTGGTTTCAAGAGTTATATCTTCTTGATCTATTGATCCTTTATCTACAATATAGTGCCCTTCTTTGTCTCTTCGAACAGTTTTTGTTTTAAAGCCTATTTTGTCAGAAATTAGTATCGCAACTCCTGCTCTTTTTTGGTTCCCATTTTCATGGCAAAACTTTTTCCAACCCTTCACTTTCAGTCTATGTATGTCTTTATCCATGAGGTGGGTTTCCTGTAGGCAACAGAGAGAGGGTCTCTGTTTTTTTATCCATTCAGCCAGTCTGTGCCTCTTGATTGGAAAATTTAATCCATTTGCATTCAGTGTTATTATCGATGTTACTGGATCTGTCCCAAAGTTTAAGTTGGTCATTGTCTTAGCTGCCTTTTATTCCTTTGTTTCTGTCTGATAATACTTTAGTTTTCCTGGAATAGTACTTTCTTCAGGGTTTCCTGAAGAGCTATTCTGGTGTTGGAAAATTCTTTCAGGTTTTGTTTGAGAAGATTTTAGTCTGTTTTTTTTTTTTTTCCATATAAAGGATAATCTTGCAGGATATAATAATATTGGTTGAAATTGTTTCTCTCTTAACACTTTCAATACATCTTCCCATTCTTTGCTTGCTTCATTGTTTCCATTGAGAGGTCCAGTGTTAGCCTCATGGGATGACCTTTGCAAGTCACTTCTCGTTTATGTCTTGCCAGTTTTACTATCATGTCTTAATCTGTGATCTTGGACAGTCTGGCTAAGATGTGCCTTGGGAAAGATCTTCTGGGGTTGAGTCTATTTGTGGTCCTTTGTATTTCTTGGGTCTGGATGGTTGAATGCCTGTCTAGACTTGGGAAATTTTATTCCAGGATTTCTTGAAATAGATTTTCCATGCCATTATTAGTTTCTTCACCTTCTGGGATGCTAATTATTCTGATGTTTGGGCATTTTATTTAATCTAGTATTTCTCGTATATTAACCTCATGTTTTTGTTTTGTTTTGTTATTTTCTCTATTTTCTTGGTGGTTTTTTCTAGGTCAGAGGTTTTATCTTCTACATTGGAGATTCGATTTTCTGCATGGTCTAATTGACTTTTAATACTTTCAAGAGAGTTTTTGACTTCCTGTATTACAGACTTTATTTCTAATAGCTCCATCTGATTCATTCTCAGAGTATCTATTTCTTCTTTCTTATCGTGGAAGGACTTTCTAATCTCCTGTAGTTCATTGTGTCTTTTCTGTTACAACTTATCAAATTTGTTCAACATGAGTGTTCTAAATTTTTTCTCTGACATTTTGGTAATGTCCTCAGATTTTAGGAGAGATGGAGGGAAGTTAGTCTGTTCTTTGGATGGAGACATATTTCCTTGCTTATTCAGACCTGATTCTCTTCTTCTACTTCTAGTCATTGAAAGATGTATTCACTTTTGATTACCTCTTAGGAGAATGATTCTTCGACTAGGAGCAACTGTGTTTCCCTTTTGCTATAAATTGATGTGTTCAGAAGTCTTCTATTCTGGTGTTTTTAGCAATGTGGTCTCAACAAGTATACTCTACTCAGGTGTCTGAAGAGTACTATCTTTGTATTCACAGGTGGTTCAGTATAGGGGAGGATCTCAGGGAACATTACAATACTAGAAAATTTTCAGAACTATGATTCTAGATCTGTCTAATCCCTCTGGCAGGGTGGAGGATGAGGAAGACAGGATAATGTAAGACAAAAGAAAATACTGCAGAGGAGAATAAAGAAAAAGTCGTGCACAACGATTTCGCCGGGGGCCTAAAAATAACGAGATCCTGCCTGCCTCTGAAGGATGTGGGGTCCTGGTCTTGGGATCCTGGAAGTGGAGCAGGGGCATTAGTGCTCCTGCCTCAGTTTCCTTTGCTGGCCAGGGTTCTGGAGATGGAAATGGAGGGCTCCTGAGAGCAAGGGCCAGTCTGTGGTAGAAGGGAGAGGAAGGAATTAACAAAACAAAAAGGAAGAGCAAAGAGAAAAAGAAAAAAAAAAGATCCTGCCTACCTCTAAATGGTGTGGCGTCCTGGTCTTGGGAGCCTGGAAGTGGAGCAGGGCCAATGGTGCCCCTGCCTCAGTTTCCTTTGCTGGTCAAGGTTCTGGAGGTGAAAATGGAGGGCTCCTGAGAGCAAGGTCCAGTTTCTAAAGGGCATGGGGTCCTGGTCTTGGGAGTCTGGAAGTGGATCGGGGCAGTGGTGCCCCTGCCTCAGTTTCCCTTGCTGGCCAGGGGTCTGGAGATGGAAATGGAGGGCTCCTCCGTATTTTAGATTAATAGGTATTTCTTACATTATGGAATTTGATTAACAGCAACATTTTATTAATTATTTAGTATTTATTGTGTTCTCCTAGGAAGCTTTTTACTTCTATATAGTCAGGATAATGTCTTTACTTCCATATCTGGTTTATTGATTTGTATCTTCTCTCTCTTTTCTAGGAATGTCTTGCTTTATTTAACTTTATTTATTATTTATTTTAATTTGACCAGAGAGTGAGGGAGAGTGAGAAAGCAAGCCACCAGGTCCAGGACTCAAACTCCTGTGCATGATGTGGGAGTCCCGTGCTCTCCACTACTGCACCACCTGCCGGCCACTGAAATTCAAAAATGATGCCAAGAACACAGACTGGGGAAAGAACAGTACTTTAATAAATGGTGCTGGAGAGAGTGGCTATCCATGTCAGAAAGAACAGATTACAAAAATAAATATAAGACACAAAGCAGGACTGCAGAAGGAAAAATAGGGGAAAATGCCTCAAGTATTCTTCTGGGCACAAATAGTTTGAAGAAGACCTAAAAATCAGAGGCAACAAAGGGAAAAAAAATCCCTCTGATATTATAGTAAACTAAAATGATTCTGCATAGGAAATAATCAAGAGAAGAGACATGCTTCAGAAGAGGGTAAATGTATTTTCAAACTATTCATCTAGTAAAGGATTACTATCCAGAGTATATAAGAAAATCAGTAAACCAAAAAGGAAAAAAAAGAGAAAAACTAAATTAAAAACAAAACCCTGATTACAGAATTAAATAAAACCATAAATAAACATTTCTAAAGAAGGCATACAATAGCCAAGTATGTGAAAAAAATGGTCAACATCACTAGTTACCAACAAAATATCAATCAAAATTACAATGAGCTTTCACTTTTCCCTAGTTAGAATGATCATTTTCTATGAGGAAAAAACTAACAAATGTGAAGTGATAAAACATGACACAGTGCAAGGTTAACTTACATGGGAAGGTTTAGGGTTCACATTTTGAGACCTCCCTGAGTGCACTTATCATACTTGTACCCACAATCTGGGGCTGGCTGTGGCTGAGGGTGTCTCAATAATGTGTTGAGACACTGGCATCAGTGCCTGTTTCTTTGTATATGCTCTCTCTCCCCCTCTCTTTGTCTCTTTTACTCATGAAAAGAATAAACTTTGAAATATTTTTTAATGGGGGGAGTACATAGGACACATGTGCTTGCCAAAAGAACAAAAAAGAGAAGGAAAGTAAGACCCCAGGGAGGCAAACCATGTCACAATCCCTTCTCCTCCATTCTCCTCTCAGGGTTTTGGACACACACACACACACACACACACACACACACACACCAAGTGTAATTTATTACGCGAACTGCTGGTTCCACATGCTGAGTGTAATTTATAACCCATCAGGTTCAGACTGTGGTTGATCATGGGAGAGTCCAGCACCTTGACCACCTGCTGGCCACTTTGAAACAATTTTTGAAAATAAACAGTGTTGGGCTTACAAGTAGCATGGTAAAGGTGCTGGGTTCCACAGGGTCAACTGCATAGTTCAGGTGCCTGACTGGATGGCTTAAAGAGTGAACCAGACATGTGTGCATTCCTACCCAAAATCTCACAAAGAGAATGGAGAAGGGATTGTTACTTGGTCATATCCCCTGGGGAGGTGCTTTCTCATTTTTTTCTGTCTCTTTTCTCTCTGTCTCTGTCTCTCTCTCTCTCTTTCTCTCTCTCTCTCTAGTGTCAAGTCCATGTGCCCATAGCAAAATTTAAACACAAATAAAACCTGACTAACTGCAGTCTGAATCAATAGTTTGGAGCAGTGCCTGTTATTAAAGACTGGCCAGTAAGTTCCCTGAGGTTCCCTGAGCATGGTCACTGTTCCTCCTCCTGTCATGGTTGTGGAAGAGTGGATCTGTGCCCCATCAGAAGATCAGCAAAGGCCTGGGAGGCCAGAGAGGCATGGGAAGAATGCCTGGGCTGGCCATCATCCTTCAAGTGTTTCCATCATTGAGTGGATCTCACAAATCCCTGAGTCTCCCTCTGGAGGCTGGATTATCCTTAGGCAGAAAAAGAACCCCTGTAGAGGCATCTTTGGAATGGCTTTGTCTCCTGGGTTTGGACATGACTCCTAAAATATTTTCTTTGTCTCTCTTTTTCTTTTTGTCTCACTTTATTTTTCTTTCTCTCTCTCTCATTCTCTCTCTTTTCCTTTCTGTCTTCCTTCCTTCCTTTATTCCTTCCTTCCTTCCCTCCTTCATTCTTTCCTCCCTTCCTTTCTCTATTTCTTTCTCACTTTCTTTTTCTTCCCTTCCTTTCTCTATTTCTCTGTCTCTTTTCCTCTTTCTTTCTTTTTTTTTTCTCTGTTCTCTTCAGTTCTTTGATTTTAATTATTTTAGGTCTTATGATGACATAATTTTCAAATCTATTCTGATGGTGTACCTCCGCTAAACCTTCTAATAAGTTGACAAAAGCACCTTTACCAATCACACATGTTCTGAAATTCTACAGTTTCTATGCAGTTTGAACAGTTGTCATGACTGGCTGTGGTTCAGGTCTCGAACATGGTTTGCTTTCTCACACCATCCCTCTCTGGTCAAATTTCAAAGTAATAATACTAATACTAATAAATAAAATTAAATATACAATTCTTTAAAAGGCAAATTTTAACTTGCTACTAAATCTCAACACAATGACTTTTGAAAACATCTGCTCTTACAAATCACTTATAAAATATGTGAAATGTGGGACCAGCAGTTGGTGTAATAGCTGTCACTGGACTCCCATGGACTGGAAAGCAGTTTAAGTCCCAGACCTGGTGGCTTAAATGCATGCCAGGTGCATGTGTGTGCATGTTCAAGATCCTGAGAGGAGAATGGAGGAGAAGGGATTGCAGTGTGGCCATGCCCCTGGGGGGCTGATTTCTCGCTTTCTGTCTGTCTCTCTCTCTCTCTCTGTCTTTCTGGTGAGTGCATGTGGCCTATAACAAAAACCTCTCCAAAAAATATGTGAATTGTTACATATTCTTTATTTGATAGTATATGCAAACCACACTAAAATGTCTTTTTTTTGAGGGGGGTGAGAGGTTTTTGCTATAGGGTGTGTGTGCTCACCAGAAAGACAGAGAGAGACAGAGAGACAGAAAGTGAGAAATCACCTCCCAGGGGGGGATGGCCACACCGCAATTCCTACTCCTCTGTTCTCCTCTCAGGATGTTGGGCACACACAAACACACACACACACACACACACACACACACACACACATGCTCAGTGTGAGTTTAAGCCACCGGGTCTGGGGCTCAAACTGTGGTTGACGACATAGCCATCATGCCAACTGCTGGTCCCTACAATGTCTTTCAACAAGGCAGAGTTTCAGATAAAGGGAATTCTAATTGTATTAGCAAAGTTAACATAAAAAATATAAAGTAGACATTACTACCTTATCTTCAGCACTTGCCTTTAATGAGTTAATGAACACAAAGTGACACATGGGCCTGCTTGGTTTTGAAAAGTGATCAGATTTCCCTAGTATTTATATATTCATATAACCAGTTATATTTTACCCGTGTAATAAAACACTATGCACTAGGTTTTTGTCTCTGTTTTTCAGAGGTTTTTGCCTTAAGGTACATGTGCTCACTGGAGAGAGAGATAGAGAAAGTGAGAAGGGAATAGAGAAATCATTCTTCAGGGGGGATGGTCATACCACAACCTCTTCTCCATTCTTTTCTTGCTATCTCAGGCATGCATTTCAGGTGTGATTTTCAAGCCATCTGTTCTGGGAAATGAATCACAATTGACCATATGGAGTCTCATCATATAACCCCTATGCTATCTGCTGACTTTCCAATAAGTTTTGAGTTGGCATTCATCTCTGCAGACAGATGAGCATTACTAATGAATTACAGATTATATCTTAGACAGGGCAAACATGGGAACCCCCCTTTCTTCTCTCCTTACCCCCTCTTCTGTTTCCATTGTAATCACCATATCAACCCAGAATTGATTGTGATCTGTGCCTTTATAGGCACCCCTCTCCTTTCACTTGGGGCTGCAAGGTTTTGAAAGACTGGAGTCTCTCCGTATGCCACTGGCTTAATCAATAAACTTCAATAAATTAGAAAAAAATAAAATTTACTGAATAAAAATTACTATCAAAATTTTTAAAACCCAAGAACATTCATTCAACGATAAACCAGTGTTACCTAAAACAGGACTGTCCAACAAAAATATGCCATCAGCCATTCATCTGAATTATGGTATAGGAGATAAATTAAATTATGGTACAGATAAAAAAGATAAGAAATGGGTCTGGCAGGTGATGTGGCTGAAGCACTAAACTCACACGTTGTCAGGCACAGTTTGAGTCCCAGACCTGGAGACTTTCTTTTTCACTTTTCTTTTTCTGTTTCTCTGTCTCTTTCAGATCAAACTAAAAAATAATAACTTATAGAATTACAGGAATAAATATTTTTAATTTTTTTACATTCCATCACTTTACATCATTACAGCTTGTAATGTGAATTTACCCAGCATAAATACATTTCACACCAGTCCAGTTGAAGATACCATGCATTATCATCAACAGGTAATCATCCATTTCTGAGTCCCATAAATGTCTTGCTTCTCTTTTTTCTTCTTGATTTCTTTCCTCATCCTCTTCTCTTTCTCCCACCTTCTTCTCACACTGTCTCTAGAATCTAAGCATTTTCCATGCTTCTATATGTTCAAATCTTTCAGTTTCCACTGTAGAGTACAGCCAGTAGGTATTTATTAAGTGGAGACATGCAATATATCTTTGACAGCCTGGCTTGTGTCACTCAGCAGTAGATCTTCCATATTTGTTCACTTTCTATCAAATGTCAGCGTTTTTTATGGCTGAATAGTATTCTATAGAGTATATATACCACAAGTTTTCAATCTATTCATCTGTTTGTAGATTCTTAGTTCCCTATCTTAGCAATTAAGAATAATGCTGCAATAAACATAGATGTGCAAGCACTCTCCTACTGTTCTCTTATCGTTTGAGTAGATACCCAGTAGTGGAATTGCTGGATCATATGGTATTTCAATTTGTAGATTTTTGAGGAACCCCAATATTGTTTTCCACAGTGGCTGGACCAATTTACATTCCTACCAACAGTGAAGGAGAGTTCTCCTTTCACCACAACCCTGCCAACACATCAATTTTTGTATTTTTATTTTTTATCATTCTAACAGGGGTTAGGTGATATCTCATTGTGGTTTTAATCTGTATATCTCTTATGATGAGGGATGTTGAACATTTTTTTCATATGCTTTTTGACTGTTCATATGTCTTCCTTAGAGAGTTTTTTGTTCAGGTCATTTGTCCAACTTTTAATTGGGTTAACCTTTTTTTTTTTTGATAAGCAACTTGAGTTCCCTTTGTATTCTGGTTATCACTCCCTCACTCCCTTATCTGAGGAATAGTTTACAAAAATATTCTCTCATTTCTAGGCTTGAAAATTCACACTAATTACTGTGTCTCTTGCTTTACAGAAACTTCTTAATCTAATGTAAAACCCAGTTGTCTATTTTGCAGATTATTGCCTGTGCTTTGAGGATCTTATTTAAGAAGGCTTTGCCTACCCCAATGTCTCCCATAGTTTCCCCAGTGTTTTCTACCAACCTACTAAATTCTATTAAAATCACAAATTCATATTATGTGGTCTGGAGCCTTACTTTGTATTATGAGCATTGCCCTACAGGCAGCATATTTTTAGAATCCTCTCTGGGTAGATTCTTTTAAAATAACTGATGCATATGCATTATGCATATTTCTGGCTTTCTGTGTGATTTTTCAATACATAAATGCAATATGTAGTGATCAAATCAGGTTAGTTGCATATGAACTACTTCAAATATATGTGATTTGTGTTGGAAACATTATAAATTGCTTTATGGTTTTGAGATATAGAACAAATTATTGTTAACTACATTCATCCTCATATGCTATGAAATACAAGAACACATTCCTCTTATCTAAATGTAATTTTGTACCTTTACCTATCCTTATTTTATGTTCCCTCCCCCCATCATTCCCATTCTCTAGCTACTAGCTGATCCACTTTCTTTTCCTTTTCTTTTAGGTTTTTAGGATGGGGCATCTATATTTTCCAGAGAGAAACAGAAAGACACAAAGAGGGAAAGTGAGAAATCACCTTTCAGGGAGGGTGGCCAACGATGCATGTTCCTGGCATCATTTTCAAGCTGCCAAGTCTGGGACTGGAACTTCTTTCAGCTTTGTGAGATTCCAGCACCTTAACTATCATGCAACCCATGGCCCTGTAACCCACTATCATTACTAGATACATTCTAGTCTTCACATATAAGTGACAATATTTGTCTTTGTGTGCCACCTTTTCAGTTGTAGAGGAAATAATTATAACATTTTTAAAAATCCACAAAATACACTGAATGGCCAAGGCAATCCTAAATAGACAAATAAACACAACAAGTGAAGAAAAGCTGGGAAAATTACTCTATGAGCCTTTAAGTATACTATAAAACCTATATGAACAAAAATAGCATGGGAATAGCAACAACAAAACAACAGAAACAGACACATAGCTCAATTTAACATAAAAGGAAAAATAGAAACAATCACTTTTTACACTCAGCTAATTTCTTTTTTAAATAATTATTTTATTTAACTTTATTAGTTATTATTATTTTAATTTGACCAGAGAGAGACAGAGAAAGAGAGAGAAAGTGACAAAGCAAGATGCCAGATCTGGGACTCAAACCACAGTCAACTATGTGGGAGCCCAGCTCTCAATGACCATGCCACCTTCCAGCCTCTGATTTTCCAAAAAGATGCAAAGAACATACACTGGGGAAGAACATTACTTCAATAAATAGTGCTGGAGGTAGTGGATATTCATGAGAAAGAACAGATTACAATCTTAAATGTAAGGTACAGAACAAAACTACAGAAGAAAAAATAAGGAAAATGCCTCAGGTACTAGTCTGAGCATAGATTTCTTGAAGAAGACCTGGAACTCAGAAGGCAACAAAAGCAGAAAGAGACAATTGATATTCTAGCAAACTAAAATGACTCTGCAAAGCAAATAATCAACAGGTGAAGAGACATCCTGCAGGAGAGGGTAAAGGTATTTTCAATCTATTAATCTATTAAAGAATTAATATTCAGAGTATGTGAGAAACTCAATAAACCCAACAGCAATAAGAAAAAGAAAGCCCTGATTACAAAATTGAATTAAGAAATAAATAAACATTTCTATGTAAAAAAATGCTCAAAGTCACTAATTACCTACAAAATATAAATGAAAGTTAAAAAATAATAAATGTGGGTCTGGATGATAATAATCTGAAAAAACATGACACACTTTAAGTTTAAGTCACAGGAGAAGATTTAGAATTCACCTCAAGACCTCCTTGAGTGTGCTGGGCATACTTTTACCCATAAGCTTCGACTGTCTGAGGCTGGGGATAGATAAAATGTTGAGATACTGATGGAAGTGCCTGTCTCTCTTACAAGAGGTCTCTCTCTCACTTTGTTTGTCTCTTTTACTCATTAAAAGAGTAAATTTTAAAACAGGGTTTTTTTTTTGCCATATACTAGCTGAAGAGACAGAAACAGAGAAGAGAACAAAAATCACTCCAAAGGGGGGCTTCTCATGCCGCAATCATTCTCTTTTATTTTCTTCTCAGGGATTTGGGCATACACACACACACACACACACACACACACACACACACACATGCCCCGAGTGATTTTCAAGCTGCCAGTCTATGACTTGAACCATGGCCAGTCATGTGGGAGGCCAGCACATTAACCACAATGCTACTTGCTGACCTCTTTGAAACATTTTTTTAAAATAAACAATGCTGGACAAGCAAGTAGTATGCTGAAGGTGCTGGTTCCCACAAGGTCAACTGTAGTTCAACTCCATGACTGGATGGCTAAAAAAACATATCAGGGATATTTTCATATCTACCCAATATCCTGAAGAAAATAGGGAAGAAGGAATTGTGATTTCTCTCTCTCTTTGTCTCTCTCCAGTGGCAAGTGCATGTGACCTTAAGAAAAAAACTAAAAATAAAATAAAACCTGACTGATTGCAATCTGAGTCAATAGTTTGGAGTAGTACCTGTTATCAAAGACTGCCAGAAAGTTCCCTTAGAGTCTCTTGAGCATGAAACAATTCCTCCTTCTGCCATGGCTGTGGAGGAGTGCGGTTGTACTCCACTGGAAAATCAGCAATGTTCTGGGAGGCTTGAGAGGCCAGGGAGACTTGGGTAGAATGCCTGGGCTAGACATGATTCTGCAAGTGTTAACATCATTGAGTGGGGCTCACAATTCCTTAAGTCCTTCTGAGGCCAGAGCATCCTTTGGCAGGAAAAGAAGCCCTATGAAGGCATCTCTGGGCTGTCCTGGTCTCTTGGGTTTGGACATGGCCCCGGAGATATTGTTTTCTTTCCGGCATTTTGTTTTTATTTACCTTCTGTCTACCATTTGGTTATTAATGTTCTTAAATCTTATGGTGACATAATTTACACATCTGTTTTTAAGGTATATCTTCTCTATTTTAATCCTTCAAATAGGTTGGCAAAAGCACACTACCAATCACATATATACAGTAATTCTATAATTTTCTTATGGCTTTAACCAGTTGTCTAAAGATAATCATGAAACAGAACTTATTCTTACTTGGGTAATAAAGAATTCAGAGACTGGCAGGTGGCATGGTTTTTAAAGTGCTGGACTCCCATATGATCAACTGTGGTTCAAGTCACAGACCTGCTGGCTTGCTTTCTCACAATTTCTCTCTCTTTCTCTCTGAGTCTCTCTCTGTTCAAAGTTAAATAATAATAACAATAATAATAAAATTAAATAAATAATTATTTTTAAAAATTCAAAGGTAAAATGTAACTGATACTAAATCTCATCACACTGACTTTCAAAAGCATCTAATCTTACAAAGCATTTATAAAATATGCAAAATATTATATATTCTTTATTTGATAGTATACACAAACCACACTAAAATGTCTTTCAATGAATAAAAGACAGTGTTTTAGATACAGGAAATGCTAATTACACTGACATAGCTAAGATAAAAAATATAGACATCACTATCTTATCTTCAGCCCTTGCCTTTAATGGGTTAATGAACACAAAATAAAATGCAGATGAGTGTGCTTGGGTTTGAGAAGTGAAGGGATTTTCCAGTATTTATATATTAATATAACCAAGTACATGTAAGCTTAATTTTAAAAAATCTATTAGTATAAGCATGGAGAATGTAACTCATAATTGAGCACTATCTATTTTAATAGTGCCAAGGGAATATGATACTATGTTCTTATCACAGAAAATGTGAAACATTTCAGGTGACATACATGTTAACTAACTTTGCCCAATTGTTCCATATAATATTTAAAAAAACAAAACCTACTTTGTATTTGATATTTTTTGAGAGGTTTTTTCTATAGGGCACCTGCACTCGCCAGAAAGATAGAGAGGGACAGAGAGACAGAAAGTGAGAAATCAACCCCTGGGGGGATGGTCACACCACAATCCCTTCTCCTCCATTCTCCTCTTAGGATCTTGGGCATGCACGCACACGTGCCCAGTGTGAGTTTAAGCCACCGGGTCTGGGACTTAAACTGTGGTCAGCTACATGGGAATCCAGTGACATAGCCATTATGCTAACTGCTGGTCTGTATTTGACAATTTTTATACATATAATTTGTATGTACATATTTTATAGATATATTTACATTTCTGTAATTTTCCTATATTTAATTTTAAAATGCATAAAATTAGTGAATGTGTTCACTTCTCATTCACATCCACAACACTTTTTGTTGTCTTCTTCATACATTAGTGGTCCTCCTTTAAAATCACCTCTATTCGGGTAAACCATCATCATCCAGCTAAATGATATCTATTCTCAATCACAAGGCCCTCAAAACCTCTCTTTATTGTTTGGACACACTATGATTAAGTTTGGACACATTATGCCTAAATGGAGAGAAAAAACTTTTTGTAGCCTTCAAGAGTCCTGGGAACATTATTCACAATAGGTACATGTACAAGGGCAGGAGAATGTCTGAATGACAGTCTAGGCCTAAACCTTTATGTCGTGTGACTGGGCTGAATTGTTTGCCCTAAATCACATGACTTGACGGAATTTCTTAATGTTGTCCTCTCTGTTTAGGTATCAATGAATGAATGATATATATTGGCTGTGTGTGTCCCAAATCAAGAAATAATGGAGAAGGAAATTCAGTGTAGCCATCTGCCCTGGGGAATAATTTCTCACTTTCCCTTTCTCTCTATATCTCTATGTAATGAACGCATACACCCTATTGCAAAAATCTGTAAATATATTATCAAACAAACTGGGGCAGCAGATGGCCTGGTCGTTAAGGCACAAGATCCCTTATGGCTAACTGTGTAGTTCAAGTCCTGTACCCAACACCTTGCAAAATACTCTGGACACTTGTGTGTACAGGACCAAAATCCTGAGAGGAGAGTGGAAAAGATGGGATTGCTGCATAGCCATCCCTCCCAGGGGGTCATTGCTCACTTTATCTCTCATTGTCTCTCTCCAGAGAGTACAGTGGCCTTATAGGAAAACACTAAAATAAATAAATAAATATGACAGCTACCTTCTATTTTGCTATTTATATATTATTGTAGGAGGGCCAGCAGGTGGTATGTTGGTAAAGGTGCTGAATTCTCACATAGCCAACCACCATTCCAGTCCTGAACATGGAGGCTTGTTTTCTCACTTTTCTGTCTCTGTTTGGTCAAATTAAAAACTAATAATAACAAATAGAATTAAATAAAGAAATGATGCTTTTAAACAAATAAGTAACTAAAATTTTATAGGAAGCAATAAATCAAGGGTTAATTTTCCCCTTTGTGCTCTGCTTTAGCTAACCCCTGACCTTCTCAGTTTGTGACTGTCACTTTGTGCTCTGTGCCTGGGGATCTGCATGTTTAGTTTGGCATTTGAAACTCCCTCTCAAGTCCATCTTTTTTATTAAATAAATGGCTTAAGTATCTTAGTTGTTTGCAACTAAGCTTGTTAACACTATGTAATAAAAATGTACAGAGAATAATGTTGCAATTTTTGGTTAGATTTAAGTCAAAGACTTTCATTAATAAGGAGTCTTACCATGTGAATATTCCAGAAATTTTTTCAAGCCATCTGATCAAATGAACAACTGTTTCTGAATATTACCTTACTTAGAAAGGTATTGGCATACATTTGAATTAAACTCAGAATTTTTCAAAATAAGACCTAATTTAAAAATATTCTATATTCAAACTAAAACAATTTTAATAAACCTTTCTTTTCCAGAAAAAAAAAAAAACAATAAAAGAAACAAGGCATTTTGTAAAATGTGGTCCTGAACAAGCCACAGTAAAAAATAAATGTATACTTCACTTCCACCTCCTCAAAACAGAGGCTTCTTTCTGTTCCTCAGCCTTGGAAACAAGGTAAAGAACAACCTATAAGAAACTTCAGGTAGAGGGTTGCCAAAAAAAAAGCTCAAGCAGTTGAACATGGACACCATAAAAGAACTTGGGGGAACCTGACCAAAGGAGCCAAATTCTATTTTTAGTAACTGATACAAAGGTGAAGTGACTTCTCCCAAGTAGCAGTGCTGCTGAGGCCTGGGCCAGCCTTGTGCTCACCTATATTATGCTCCTGGGCAAGCTCTGATGCTTTTGCTCCAGTAGAGACCTTTCCCTTTGGAGGTTCAGTGTCCAGAGAGCATGTTGACTGTGTGAATGAGGTGAGTGCTGACTCCATGTGGGTATCTTCATGCTTGGAGTTAAAGTGGTTTTCTAACACAGCTAGGCAGAGTCTATGTGTCAATGGCCCATCTCCAGTTTGTTCAATTCCTCATCACACACTTATAGATCCAGGACCGCAGACCTTTGCTATGTCATCATAATCACATCTAATGTCTCTCCTCACTTTTGATTCATATTCTGTCCCTAGAAACAGCCCCTGTATTTAACAATAATACCTACACAGAAAATAATCCACTATTACAACTTATTTGGTCACAAACATTAATGATCTTCTGTAAATGAAGCAAATGTTTTAAACCATAATGGTCATGCATCAAATTCACAACCAGAATCCCCAAGATCAAAATTTGCATAATACAAATGATAACTTAAAATACACACACACACACACACACACACACACACACATTCACACACACACTTCTTACAGAACTGTGCTTGGAGAAACTCCATTTGCTGAGTGCCACTGAAGGCATATTTTGCTAACTGCTGCTCCAGATATCTTTGTTTGAAAAATCTAACACAGTTTGGGCACAGCTGTTCAATGGATGAGCAGAAAAGAAAGATATGCTCATGACAACCAGAAAGTTTTAAGGTCTTTCAAGTTGTATAAAATGGACCCGCAGAAACATTTAAGTGTTCTCAGGATGCAAAATTGGAGCTGAAGTGTGACATCAAACCAGTTGCAAAAAGTGTACAGCAGCCATTTCATTTTTCTTTTTTTTCTTTTTTTTTTTTTTTTTTGGAGAGGTTTTTGCTATAGGGCAGATGTGCTCACCAGAAAGACAGAGAGAGAGACAGAGAGATAGAAAGTGAGAAATCACCCCCCAGGGGAAATGGCCACGCCACAATCCCTTCTCCTCCATTCTCCTCTCAGGATCTTGGGGATGTACACGCATGTACCCAGAGTGTGTTTAAGCCACTGGATCTGGGACTCGAACCATGGTCGACTACATAGGAGTTCAGTGATATAGCCATTATGCTAACTGCTGGTCCCAGCAGCCATTTCTTGAGGTGAGACCTGGTACCCAGATATACAGGGTCGTCCATTCAATAGCAGTGAAGGGAATATTGTACTATATACTTTCATTTATATGATTTTACTTTTCATTTGTTGCTAAGAATCCTACAAATCCTGTGAACCATCTTAGGAACTAGGTTTGCCGGGTATGGTTTTTTTTTAAGAGTGACTGTGTTTTTAAAGAGAAGAGTTTAAGATCACCTGAGCCTGTGTTTTCTCAGGGCTGAGAGGTGAAGTCCATTCCCGGCCCTTTAATCCCCAAAAGAAATGTGCTTAAACACCAGTGAGGTGGGTAGTGACATCTTCATTCAACACTAAAAAGTCAGACTCTGATGTGAACAAAACTCTCTTGGAGCTAGTTTGGGATCCCTTTCCCTCCTAGAGACTGGCAGTGGGTCCAGGTTCAGTAAAAGAATGACACTCTTCTAGGCTTTCATCTTGATCTGCTTAGGCTCCAGAGGCTTTGACTTGTTGGGGTACTGGTGCTTTGTGGGCAAGGATACCACCCCTAATACTCGAGTTGTCCAAGTATAAAAAAGACCCACCACTGCATTGTTCACCTGACTGTGGGTCACACTGGGGATGGGGTCACAATGGGGATGGGGTCACAATGGGGATGAGGCCACAGTACTGTTCTGTGGTATAGTTCTTATCAGTAGCTGGTGTTCACTTGTTGTACCGTGGTTACCATGTGCACAAGGTGATCGTGGAAGTCCCAGAGACCTGGCTAGTTGCACAACAGTGCAGGTGACAGGCTTAATCCCCATGGTAGTTACTGTGAGTGGCGATTAAGATGGGATGTGTAGGGGTCAGCAGGTGGTATGGTGGTTGAGGTGTGAGACTCCCACATGGCTGACCACAGTTTCAGTCATGAACCTAGAGGTTTGCTTTCTCACTTTCCTGCTCTCTCTCTCTGTTGACTCCTGGTGAATTAAAATCATAATAATAATGATGACAAATAAAATAATTTAAATAATTCTTTTTTTTTAAAGGTGGAATGTGTAGACAAGGAGACCATGATTGCTCTGGGCAACCTGTCTTCCTGGGTGAAGGCATGTCTGGGCTGTGAGATGCCAGGCTCAGGCTCAGATGGTAGTGGCCTTCCCTGAGCAGGCTCCTTGAACTCCAGGCTCCACTAGAGTGAGCAGACAGTACTCCACATGGTTGGGAGAGGCCTGGCATTCCCAGAAGAGAGCAGTCCCAGACTGTCACTAACACAAGACAGCCCAAGCCTATGTTTTCCTAAAAGCCAGCTATGTTAATTTGCTTCCACACATAGGATCAAACCTCCTGATGAGCCTTAGTCTAGTTCTCCCTGGGAATGTGCTGCTGTGATGAAATTATGATTCAGAAAGACAGTGGAAGACTGATTTCAGTCAGCCTTGTCCACTCTCCTGTAGTATGCAGGAGAGTGTTTTTAGGAGCCAATGTGATTGCTCCTACAATTCTGCACAAAAACGAGGTGTTTTTAATTTTCCTTTGAGCTGTCTCCACCTGAAGTTTCCTTTTCATTTAGTGCCTAATTGTGACATTAAATCGAAGCCAGGTGACATCACAGTCCATTTTTGCACCATGAAGGCCCTGTTCCTGGGAGATGGGTGGATAGAAGTTTCCATCACTGATGGCTCCTGTCAGGGAGCTTCGTGGTGGCACAGACTGTGGGGTGGGCTGTGGTGTCTGATGTGTCTGTGGTGGCTGTGGTGTCTGGAATATTCATGATCAGAAAGGAGATGTGCAGTTGCATTAACTTCTCAGGGGCTCTGGCACCTCCTGCTTCTCCCTCTTCTGGCTGCATAGGGAGGGAATGTGACCTTGATGTTTCCTAAGAGATCTGAATGAGAGCATTCAGGGAAGCTGTGGCAGTGGTGCCTGAACATCAAAAATGCTGGCCACCATGCAAGTAGAAATCATTGTTGCTTTATTTAGTGGGGTGGCATGGGTGGCAGGGGAAATGAGGTGTCATGGCCACTGCCTAGGATGCAAATATTTCCAGGTGGGACTGAAGATGAAGCCCAAGTGACCCATGCCCACTTCCAGAGCCATGCAAGCAGCAATGGTCACTGACCATCCCTTCATCAGGTACTCAACTCATGGCCCTCTAGAAGTGCCATGGCCAAGCTTCCCCTGCCACACCACCCACTGATGGTGTGTTTCTTCCTACAGAGAACTGGCACTGGCACTGCACTGGGCAGTGAGAGGGTGCCAAGTGAGGGCAGAGGTCTGTGGGGTAGGGCTGAGTAACAAACCACTGCTAATTTTTCTGTTAATTAAAAATTGCTCTAAAATATATCCCATCATTTTTTTCTCCAAGGTTTTTGTCATAGGGCACATGCACCCACTGGAGAGAGACAGAAACAATGAAAAGGAAAATGATATATCACCCCACAGGGAAGATGGCCATACTGCAATTCCTTCTCCATTCTCTTTCTGGGATCTTGGGCACACACCACATGTGCTGGTATGATTCTCAAGCCACCAGGTCTAGGACTTGAAACAGGGTCAATTATGTGGGAGTTCAGCACCTTTACCACTAGGCCATCAGCTGGCCCCTAGTCAATCAATTTTAAGAAAAACATTTTCCTAACTTGACCATGTAAAACATGTCTAATCTCAATAGAGATGTATTTTAAGAATAAAATATACAATGAGTTTTAAAGAGTTTGTATAAAAAATGAGTGTATTGCACTTCTATAATCATTATACTGAATACGTGTTGTGATGGAAGTACTTAGTTTGAATAAAACAATAAAATTTTTCCAAACTTCAGGGTTCTTACAGTGTCAGACTTGGTCATTGCAAGATGTACCCACCACACACACAAATAAGAGTATGACCAAGGCAGGAGTTCTATGTCTTGTGACTTTCATATATCCTTATGGCCTCCTTCACTCCTTTGCTACTTCTGATGTAGAGTGAGGCTGCAGTCATATCCCTCACTGCCCCCTGAAGATATGTTAAAGACCTGCTACTGGTAACTGGAACTGTGGAAATACAGTCATTGCAGACCTAATTAACATGAGGTCAATGAGGTGGTATGGAACCCAATATGATAAGTGTCTTTATAAAAATAGAAAAATGCTTTGTGACCAATCAGAAATTGGAGTGAGATAGCTGTCAACCAAAAACTGCTAAAGATTCAATACCAAAACCAGAAGCTGACAATAGACAAGGACATAGTCTATGCAGTCACAGAAGATACCTGGCCATGCTGAAACCTCAACTTCACACTTGTACCCTCCAGAACTGTGAAATAAAAGGTTTCTGTTTTTAAAGTCATGTAATTGGTGGTACTTCCTTACAACAACTCTAGGAAAAGCTACAGGTGGCAGATCCCTTCCAATTAGGAGTGGCTTTCAGAAAAAACTGCTTGCTGTGGGCAGATGTCCCTTGCCACATACAGCTAATGAAGACATTGAGATATCTGAGAGATCAGAGATTTTGTTATAAGGAATTGACAATTTTGCTGGAGATCATGGGGATTAAAAGACCTAATGTGGGAGAAGGGGCTTTCAAAAGATGTTGGGGTCAGGCATACCTGGTACTTTTCCACTAATCCAATAAGAAAAATAGATCCTGGAACTAGCAAATGGGGTAATGGTTACATTACTGGACTCCCATGTAGTCAACCATGGTTCAAGTCCCAGACTTGGTGGCTTAAAATTCACACCAGTCACATGTGCATGTGTGCTCATAATCTCAAGAGGAGAATGGAAGAGAAAAGACTGCAGCATGGCTATTCCCAGGAGGGGGGATTTCTTGCTTCCTGTCTCTCTGTCTTTTTCTGTCGCTCTGCAAGTGCACATGCCCTATAGCAAAAAATCTCTCTAAACCAAAAGAAAAATAGGCCCTCATACGGTTCAAGATAAACCCAAGAAAACTTGGTAAGTACTGAATTGTTCTCTTCTCATTTCCTTATTTGGTATCTGAAATTCTGGTTATCTCAGTTTCCCAAAAAGAAATCTAATTGTTGCCTTCAAGATTATATAGACTAATTTACAAGGACATAGATAAATGTAGAAGAGGAGTCAGGGTTCCTGAAATCAATATGGGGCTGGAGAAATATACAGAGCAATGCAACTGATTTGAAAAGTAACACCTTGGGGAAGCAGCAGTTAGCGTAATGGCTATGTCGCTGGACTCCCATATAGTCAACCAAGGTTCGCATCCTGGACCCGGTGGCTTAAAACTCACGCTGGCCGCGTGTGCGTGCATGCCCAAGATCCCAAGAGGAGAATGGAGGAGAAGGGATTGCGGCGTGACCATCCCCCCTGGGGGGTGATTTCTCGCTTTCTGTCTCTATGTTTGTCTGTCTGGCGAGCGCACGCACCCATAGATTAAAAAAAAAAAAATAGTAACACCTTGAACCTTGAAATGAGGAATCCAGGTCTTGAGTAACTCCGGATATGATTTACAATTTTAAATACGATACCAAGTCTTGGAATGGAATTTCCAAGGCTGATAGAGACAGGCAAAAAACTAAAGAGGGAAAAAAATTCTTAAATTTAATTTAGTAAATTAAAATTTCATGAAGAAAATTAAAAGTACAAAGGAAAGCCCAATAATCACTGCTTGGTAGATAAGTTTACTTAGAAAAAAGCAGCACTAGCAGGGCAATCTCAATATGAACTTACACCAAGTATATTTAAATTCCTTAAAGAAATAAAGGACCTTTTTTATTCAGTGTGTTTCTTGGCAATGCTACCTAGAGTCTCAGCATTCCTACTTCTTTGCCCACTTTTCCACCACCCTTTGTCTTCTGGAAGCCTGGAGGCAATGGTGGCTATGGTTGTGCTACTGGCTGCTCCGTGAATAACAGTAAGGACAAAAAATAATATCCAAAGGTATTTTAGTACCAACAGTGTTATCTATAGCAAGAAAGATGAACAGTCTGTTCCAACTGATGAGATTTCCAAAAAGACTTCAGAGAGCCAAGACAATGTCAAAGAAAATACAAAAGAAAAAAAGACTTGTTAGATATTATTGAGAGCATGAAATTTGAATTAAGTACTGTAAATGTACAAACAGCAAAGCCAACTAATAGAAGACCACTTGCAAATTTGGAGGTTACAATTGGCAGGCTTAAGAAAACTACAGAAGGTACAACAAAGCAGAGAAAGGAGCGACTCAGTCCTGAGTTGGTGGCGGCTCCATCTGCTGTTGCAGAATCCCTCCCTTTCAACAAGCAGATGACCAAATCAGAACTGCTCAGGCAACTCCAGCAGCATGAGAAAGATGTGAGCGCATAGATAGATGGAAAGAGACCTAAAATTAGTGTCAGGAACATAATATCATATATGAAAGTTGCCAGATCTGTTGCAGCTAGAGTTAGTACAAGACCAGAGCATCAGATTCAGTTTGATGAAGGATTGGACAGTGACTTTGGCCAGGACAGGATGGTTGATCTTAGAAAACATCTTAAGAGAAATATATTCAAGAGGAAGAGACTTAATATTTTTGACACTAGAGCAGTTACTGAAGAAGCACCTGAGGCAGAGACATCGTCTTCACTTTGGGATGTGGAATTTGCTAAGCAGGTTGCCAGAGTCAGTGATCAGCTTATTCCAAATGAGTTTGAAGAGATGATCCAGTGGGCAGAAGAAGGGAAGCTGTGGGAGTTCCCAATTACCAATGAAGCAGGTTTTGATGATGATCATTCAGAATTTCATGAACATGTATTTCTTTATAAATACCTAGAGTATTTTGCAAAACAAGGACCAATTTGTCACTTCATGGAGCTGGTGGCTTGTGGCCTTTCCAAAAAGTCATATCTAAGTGTTAAACAGAAGGTCTAGCACACAGAGTGGTTTAGGAATTATTTTAATTAAAAAAAGAACATTCTAAAGAAAAGAGACATACAGTTCAATTGAAGACCATGGAAATTTTTATATCAAATTGCTGGCAATGAAAATAAAAATAATTTTGCTAGTTTTCCTATAAATAAAAAAATAAAGAAAATAATATTGTACAAATAGAATGAAATATGGTGAAATAAACAAAACAAAACAAGGCAGGCCGGCAGGTGGTTTAAAAGTGAAAGCACTGGGGGACCAGCAGTTAGCGTAATGGCTATGTCGCTGGACTCCCATGTGGTTGACCGCAGTTGGCATCCCGGACTCGGTGGCTTAAAACTCACGCTGGGCACGTGTGTGTGGGTGCCCAAGATCCTGGGAGGAGAATGGAGGAGAAGGGATTGTGGCGAGGCCATTCCCCCTGGAGGTAATTTCTCACTTTCTATCTCTCTCTCTCTGGCGAGCGCACATGCCCTATAGCAAAAACCTCTCAGAAAAAAAAAAAAAAAAGTGAAAGCACTGAAACCTACATAGTCAACTCAGGTTGGAGTCCCAGACATAGTGGCTTGAAAATCATGCTGGGTGCATGTGTGTAGTTGCCCAAAATCTCAAGAGGAGAATGGCACAGATAAGGTTGCAGTGTAGCCATCACCCTCAAGGATTGATTTCTCATTTTCCCTCTCTTTCTCTGTCTCTGTTTCTCTCTATTGAGCACATACAAAAAAAGCCAATGTAAACTAAGAAAAAATTACTATGATACATAAAAATAAAAAATCATGAAAATAAGACCAACTAACTGAAAGAAAATTTTTACATTATGTGCAGAGGAAAAAAAATACTAGGAGAGGGATGAATAAAGCAATCAGAGAATAGGCTAATTGGAAAGTAGTACTAAGAAAATTGCCAACAAAACAGAAGAGAGGAAGGAAAAGCACAAAAGTAACTTTAAAAATGGATGCTATTGGGGCTAGCACGTGGTGTGGTGGTGAAGGTGCTGGGCTCCTACGTGGTTGACAGTGGTTCAAGTCCTGGACAGGGTAGCTTAAAAATCATGCTGGGCACGTGCGTGTGTGTGTGTGTGTGTGTGTGTGTGTACGTATATAAAGTCCCAGGAGGAGAATAAAGGTGAAAGGATTGTGACATAGCATTCTCCCCAGGGAGGTGATTTCTCCCTTTCCCTCTCACTATCTTGCTCTCTTTGGTGAGTGCATTTGCCCTACAGCATAAACTGAAAAAAAAATGTTATTTTGAGTAGTCACAACCACTAAACATTCCAAAAGGAAAACACAGTGAATGAAAGAAACTATAAATGTGGAAAACTAGTGAGGGATAAATTTCCAAACTAGAGCCAGATGTTTGCTTTCTTCTCACTTTTAAAATGTCCAATGAGTCCTAAGTAAATAATAATAATAAAATAATCTGTTGTTAAGTGTTCTCTGGTCAGTAGGAAGACTAAAGGGGATTTTATTTTCTCACAGTAACCACAGAAATAAAACAGATTACCTACCAAATGCTAAAGAATAATAAAGCTGGGGACCAGCAGTTAGTGTAATGGCTATGTCACTGGACTCACACATAGTCGACCACGGTTCACGTCCCAGACCCGGTGGCTTAAAACTCACGCTGGGCGCATGTGCGTACATGCGTGCCCAAGATCCCAAGAGGAGAACAGAGGAGAAGGGATTGCGGCATGACCATCCCCCCTGGGGGGTGATTTCTCGCTTTCTATCTCTCTGTCTCTCTCTGTCTGTCTGGCGAGTGCACGCGCCCTATAGCGAAAACCTCTCAAAAAAAAAAAAAAGAAGAAGAAGAAGAAAAAAAGAATAATAAAGCAAAACAAAGTTGGCATTGGATTTAGTTTGGGAAGTTTCCAGAAGCATTTGATAACCAATGTACTGTAGCAGAAGACTGCCATATGAATATCTTGTCTGAAAGGGCTGCTGTAAACTGTCTTGCATTCTTTCTGTCCTCTTCCCTTAATCTTCCTGAAGTGAAATAAGGGGAGATCAGACTTAATATTTTTATGCTACTTAATTCTACTATGCTCTTTCCCCCTGCTGTCCTTGCCAGTATTCTGCCCTCAACTGCAACTGACTTAATGACACTGATCCTGTCACATCAATTTTGGCTTTATAGATCTAGGATCCTGAAATATGTACTCTATTACAGATAATTTTTTGTCCCCTGGATCCACTCATCTATTTTTCTGGCCATAATTTCTTCTCTACTTCTGCCTTGTCCCTCATCTGAATACACTTACCTCTACTCTAAACCAGCAATAGGGTCCCTGAAGAATTTCAGAGGACATTTATGCCTCCCCTTCAAGACCTGACCCAAAGTTATGATTTCTTTGTCTGTGTGTACCCCATGTTGTAACCAAAATGGCATCACCACATCCAGCTACTCAAGCCAGAAGCTGTTGGATTATACTTGAGTCATCTTTGAATGGGTCATTCCAGTCTCATTCCCACATCCAATCCCACATCAAATTTATGATGAATTCTCTTCATCATAAATTCACATCTCTCCATGGTCCAAGTCACCAGTTTCTATTCCCTGAACATCTCCAACAGCCTTCATCCTGGTTTTCCTAATTCTATTTTTGCCTGTCCCCATAAATTGTCCTCACAATAGTTAGGCTACTCAAAAAAGTGATTTAGATTATACTTTTTTTCTACTAATCATTTCAAGGCTTCCTCACTTCTCTGAGGTAAAACCCAAGATATTCAATAACATCATGTCTACCTTTTCAACCTTCTTTTACATTCCTTTCCCTCTTCTACTATACTTCAAGCTGATAGGCCTTACTTCCCTTCTATATTTGTTCCTAACTTTTTCTGCTGTGGTCTTTGGATAAGATTTTCCATCATCCTCAAATACTGTTTCTCCTTCATAATCTGCTTTACTGTCACTCTTCCCATGTAAATCCTTCAGACTCCCCAGAGTGTGGTTGGTGTTGTGACCAACTGTTTTTCTCTTTTATAGAAAGCTACAATTTTCTTTATAGACTTTAATATAGTTAGAGCTTAGGTGTATTCTGTATAGTTAAGGTGACTGTCTCTTTTTTTTTATTGGACTACAGCCATGTCTAAATTACTGTATTCACCAATAGGTATCCAGGTACTGAAACTAACGCTGAGGGAGTGAGTTGCTGAATAATTACGTGCTGAAAAAAATAATTAAATAAAGATATGACTGCAAGTAAAACTCAAAATGTTAATACTAAAAGAGCAACCACAGAAGATTGTATATTTCAAAGACACACAATATTTCCCACCCCAAAAGCTCTTCTAAAACCTTGCCACATATAGATCAAAAGTGTGTTGAAATGCTTCTGTGTATTTTCGTTTAAGTGTGTTGTGGTTCCTCAAAACCATGACTGCAAAATATCTGTCAAGCAGATTGTGCATCTTCTCTTTACTGTCAGTCCCTGCACTTTACTTTGTCCATTGGTAATATCACATTCTCCTGATTATTCTTCATGCTTGTGTGTGTGTTGATGTTTTTACATTGGAAAGCTGGTATTTATTCTAGAGTCTGTACTCTGGCTTAGTTTGAGATGCTAGAAATACCCCAGTGCTTGGACAGAGTAAGTGAGAGGTCCCTAGTGTTCCCATTGTCACCAGGGACCACAGTCCTAGCTACAGAAGAGCCCTGAAGTTCCTGATCATCCCAACGTAAGATATTTCTGATGCCCACAAAACTGCACTAATCTGAAGAAGGAACATGCATAGGGTCACTTCACCATCTGGGCCCCAGTCAGCTGCAGCGTGGTGCCACACTGAAAGCAGATCCACTGCCAAAGAGACCATCCTGAGAAACAACAGTGCTTGTATATACACATCTCTCAGGTGCCAAGAGCAGCCCTGCACACTGAGACAGTGGCTGTAGCATATATACCCAGTTAGACAAAGTGGTATGGTTAGGACATGTGTGCACACAGTAGAGAGTGTGAGAAGAAGCCTATGGCCCTTACCACCACAGAGGGCACACTTTCCTCCTTGCAGGGGCTCTAAAACAAGTGTGTGCTCAGTAGGAATTTCAAAGGCCAACTACTGTGAGGAGTCACTACAGAAATAAATAAAATGCATTTATATTAGGAAGGAATGCATCAAGTTACCTTTATTTTTGGACGACATGACAAATTTTTAGGAAGTCACTAGGAATTGGCTACAGACTATTAGTATGAATAGACAAGTTCAGAAAAGTAACACAGTATAAGATAAATTTATGAAAATAAATTATATTTTTAAATTATTTTAACATTGCCAAAATACATATTTTTACCTGAAGAGGACAAGAAAAGGGAAAGTAAGAAAGCACCCCAAATGGACCATAGTCATGCTGTAGCCATTTACCCTCCACCTCTTCCTTCTTTTGAGATTTTGGCTATGACTTCATACACACTTCACATGTTTCTCAAGCCAGATACAGGAATTGAACTATGCAGTCTGCCATGTGGAATTGGGCTGCCTTAACTTCACGGAGTTGGCCCCTTAGGTCAATTATTCCCTTAGGAATAATTATAAAAAGAAAAGGATAAACTTGAACACTGAAAACTGCAATTCATCACCAATGTTGAAAATAACTCACAAAATTGAGTCTCCTTTCCATGTTTCTGGAATATTTACCATCCTAGGAAGAAGACAGAGATTGCTTCTTGGTTTATTACTAGAAGTGAGCCCAAGGTGAGGTCTACACACATGAATGTGTATTATGGTCTCCATTTTCTACTTTTTCTGGAGGCATTATTTACTTTATTTAATTTATTACTACTTTTAAATTTGATCAGAGAGAGATGGAGAGAAAGAAAAAGTGAGAAAGCAAGCTTCCAGGTCCAGGACTAGACATGTTTTACTCCTGTGAAAATTCAACACTAACCACCACATAACCTGTTGACCCTTATTGCCTACATGTTAAAACACAGAAAACTAAATTCCACAAAGAGAGTAAACAACACCTATGTTTTAGAGGTGGGAATGTCAGAGATTGACTCCCCCACTCACTCCCTGCCAATCATCCTGTATTTAAATAATCCCCCCAATAACATATCAATATGTGTTTAAGAGAGACCTGGTATCTTGGGACCAGCAGTTAGTGTAATGGCTATGTCGCTGGACTCCCACGTAGTCGACCGCGGTTCGAGTCCCGGACCCGGCGGCTTAAACTCACGCCGGGCGCGTGTGCGTGCGTGCCCAAGATCCCAAGAGGAGAATGGAGGAGAAGGGATTGCGGCGTGGCCATCCCCCCTGGGGGGTGATTTCCTGCTTTCTATCTCTCTGTCTCTCTCTGTCTGTCTGGCGAGCGCACGCGCCCTATAGCAAAAACCTCTCAAAAAAAAAAAAAAAAAAAAAAAAAAGAGAGAGACCTGGTATCCAAGGATGGGAGGAAGGGAGGCCAGGGATGCAAAACTAGAAGGTGAGAGAGTAATGTGGTGATCAAGATGAAGTTGTTTGTGTCTATAGAACAGAGTCACTGAAAGACACTTACAGCATCAGAGAAGATGCAGAAATTTGAACATGACAGGGCATATAACAGGAAAAACAAAAATCAGGGATATGTCTTGAACAAAATCTTGTCTCTAGCACACCCCTCCAGTCACCAATCCCAATCTTTACCTACCTTTCATACTATTCCCTCATTTCACCACTCCAGTATAACATTAACCCTGATGAATCAGGATGGGCATTTTGGGGCCAGCAGGTGGCTTGGTGGTTAAAGGAACTGGACTTCCACATGGCTGAGTGTAGCTGGAGTCCCAGACCTGGTGGCTTGCTTTTTCACTTTCTCTAGTCAAATTAATAATAATAATAAATAAATATAGTTAAATAAAATAATTTTTAAAAAGATGGTCAGTCTCTGTTTGAAAAGAAACTCAGTGATAGCAAAATGTATATGAAATTCCTCCTAGCCTGGTTTGTGGACAAAATCAAGGAAGAGTATGTATTATGTAAGTCAGGTTCATCTCCCACACACAGACACACACCAAATAATTAAAGATTTGTTAGATAAAACATGGGAGCTTTTGGTCAAGTAATTATTGGACACTTGAAGTGTAAATAAACTTGGAATATGAAATCCACCTATCCTATTATTCTGCTGTCTTATCTTAAAAATACACTAGAACAGTTTTCCAACTGTAATAACCATTAAACACTCAAAAATCAGCTTAGTGGGTGAGGATAAAACATATTTTAATGACTGCAAGAGAATTACCATAATAATTATCTGTTGCCTTAATAACCTAAAACACATTATTTTTCATTCTTTAGATTGCATTAGTAAAAAGAGTGGTTGGTCCTATAACAGGAATACCTGTATCAGAACAACAAAAGTGTTAAATTTATTAATGTCATTGACTAAGTGACCCGGTATGAATTTCCTCATTATCCTTGAAATGTCAAACCAGGATTTAATAAAGAACCGGGTTCCTGTCTCTCACTCACCTGGATAGAGACAGTTCCTCTCCTATCAGTTTCTGGTCTCCTGGTAACAGGACTCTCCTCTGTGAAAGGACAGGAACCGTGGCATTGTTGCCTAATCCAGGATCGCAGCGCCTTGTGGGAAATGTAGTCTCTGCTCCGATGACGTCATCAGCACAGGCCGAGGAGGGCGGCTTTTTCAGATTCTCTCTTTGCCTGTGGCGCTCAGTTCCAGCTGCGTGGTCGCTGGGGAGAACCTGCAGCGGCTGACCGTGGTCTGCCGGACACGGTGTCCATGGAGGTGAGTCTGAGTGTAAAGGAGGAGGGTTGCGGGTCTTGAGGACCCTAGTAGTGGAGAGGTGTCCCTCTTCCTTGGTGGGAGCAGAAACGTGGGGGGGAGATTGGATGGAGGAGAAGGGGAGCCTAAGGGAAGGTGCAGCCCCTGGTCCGGGCTCGGTGGGGAGAGCGACAGGAGCGTCGGGGTGTGCAGGTGCGGGGTGAGGAAAGAGGTGACCTGGGCTTTGCTTTCAGTAGCTGCTTTGTCAGAAGGTGGGTGTGTGCATTCAGGTGTACAAAGGGGACTCCAGAAGCTCCGGAATGGGGTGATCCAGTCCAAGCTGGGCACGGGGTTGGTTTGTTATATTTTGATCATTGAGAAAGGAGAGGACACCCAGTCATAGCCAAGTTATAGGAGTCTGTATTACCAGCGACTGGGCAGCTCTCGTGTCTCTCAAAGACCCCGCAGCCCCGAATGTAGGGAGAAGGGTGCTGGTTAAAACAAAAAGCACATTTGCGTTGATATGGTGGGAAAGGTAACCATAGAGGAGGGGGCGGGGAAGAAAGAGAGAGGGGATTACAATGGAAAGCAGTCACAGAAAGCCGGGTCAAGCAGGTTAATAATTACTAAGGGCACTTTCCAGTCCTTTGCCTAAACACAATGGGATCTTTTTTTTTTTTTTTTTTACAGTTTTGTTTAATAAATATTAACTTCCTTATAGAAAACAGGATTTATACCTGTTAAATAATACTCTAATAAGAATAAATGTATCTGTACACAGATAACTTCATTAAACCAAGATCTTCTCATTATAGATCAAACCTTGTAAACAGGCCTAATCTGGCAGTACCAATTGTTAATTTATTATGGGTGGGTTTCCCAATTTACAAATAAAGCTCTTACTTATGGGACAGGTTGAGGGTTTCAGAATGTCTTTAGTATGTACTCCCTGATACTGGAGGGTTCAAATTCTCCTTCTGTCCATCAAATCACATTCACATGCAGCTGCATGGCATTTTGCAGGGGCACCCTTTTACTCCAGAGCTAAATACATTAAACAGTTAAATACACATAAAGACATAATGCAGTCAGATAAATCTCTGGTAATAATTATATGCCCTCCATTCTTCTTTAACTATCAGGTTGGTGGGAAAGTCATGATGTGTTTTTCTATGCAAAAATGCATGCCTTTCCTGACAACCCAATATAATTTGCTTATTATTCCTCAAATAAAAACATCTATTACCTGTCTCTTCATCACCCTCTTCCCCCCCTTTTCCAGTTGCTCTCACCTGGAATGCTATTCAAGCTTCTATCTGAATGCCAGCATTTCAAGGACCAGGCATAGCTCTAGCTCTCTACCAAAAGGACGTCTTCCCTGACTATTCTACCCTACATTAACCTAGGCTCTTGTTTAGTCTTTAGCAAGCATCTGGGTCTAATCTTTCTGCTGCCTAGTACCGTTAGTTTTTCAGATTATTTACATTTTTTTTAATTTATCTTCCAATTAGATTACAAGGGCAGATTCCCATATTTTGTTTTTCCTATATTCCTCATGTACCTTCAGAATAAATACTCTAAATGTCCTGGTTTGAAAAGTAAATGGCCAATCCAATTTTGACCTGACATGTACATTTGGTGTTCTTCACAGATTGTCCTAGACTCGATCTATGTTCTTCATATAAACATGGATATTCTGCTAACCCAGCATGTTTCTGAATGCTGGGCATCAGAACTCATTGGCTGACTCTGTTTCCCAGCCACAGGACTGCAGCTGTTCATCCTGTGGGAACTCGACCTCAATGTCATACACAAAATCTGGATCATCCTTCTTCTTCTGGTTTTTCTCAAAATGCTCGTCCATGATGCTCTTCCTTTTGGCAAGCTCCTTGTCATCTAGTTTGTTCAGGTCTTCCTCAGGATCAATAGTTGTTTCCCGTTTAATTTGTTCCATTGTTTCTGCCAAATTCTGCCCCTGTAAATAACCTCATAAAAAATAGAAGAACTTCTCTAATTGCCTCAGGGATACTTGTTCCAGGTAACTCTTGTGCCGTGGATTATTCTTTAACTGTTCAGCAGCTCTGGTACAATCTGAAAACTTTGAAAAGTTTCGGACTGGCATGATACGTTGGCGACTTTTCCCCTTGATTTCATTTTCATAAATTAAGATGATAGCTGGGGGCTGGAATCTAATTCCACATTTCTTGGCAGTGCACATCATTCCACATACACTTCAGGGTAAATCGGAGGAAATCTGATGAAAATGTTTTAGTTGCATAATGACTTCCTGCCCGGAGAAGTACAGAGAGCGCATCTTCTCTGGGCACCGTCCAGACCGCAGAGGGCGGGTAGTTCCGCGCGACCCACCTCAGTCGGCTGGGAGCCGGGCAGAGCCACAGTCTGGCCAACGGGACGCAGGGCGAACTCCCCCACAGGCGATCCAGCCCGCAAACACCTGGAAGCTGAGGTGGAGGCCAGTCCGGAGGGAGTCGGAGGATCTGGGCCCAGCGCCTTCCCCTCAGCCAACACAATGGGATCTTAATGGTCTTCATGGCTTGGGGCAAGGAGCTTATCACTAAGGAAGTTCTCAAGGTTGGGGGTTTCAGGTTATTTACTAAAGACTGCAGGAATTTCAATCACTCTTGTTTACACAAAAAGTTCTAAGCAAGTTTCCAATATAGAATTCGCAATGGAGGTTCTCCTGCTTCAGGTTGAGGAGCCAGAAGGTCAGAGGACCAGGATTTCAGCTTCCAGCTCTGCTACAGGATCCTGATGAGAGAGGAGTAAGCTTTCTGGTTAGGTAGATAGCGTGAGGAGTCCACGGAATGGAGGGTAGGAGACAAATGGAGTCAGTACAGTGAAGCCTTTAATAAAAAATACATTCACAACTCTCAGCAGAAATCAATTATTAGCTCTTTCTTCTTGCTTGGACAGAAAGCTGCTTGCAGCCTGCTTAAGATAATGACAGCTGAAAGTAGCATTATCCGTATCATTGCTGCATTCCAAATGAAAAGTGCAGTGTCTCTTGGTCTGGAGAGCAGCAGAGGGGAGGACCTTGAACAATAAACTCTTCTTTCATATTTCAAAAAAATTATGAGCACTTGCTGACTGGCTAGAAATAGACCAACTGGCCATAGTCCTGAGCACAGTGTCCAACTCAAGGACAATGATTAGTTTAAGACTCCTGGTGGCACAAAACTCTTGTGCTGGCATCACTTTTTAAAAAGTATTTTTTTCTCCATGTCCTTAGACAAAATTATTTTTCACATTTTTAAAATTTTTTTTGTCAGGGTCCATTCTGACACCCTGACTATACCCATTTGCTTAGCTGGAAGCTTTGACTGTTTTCTAATAAACTTTGATTGCTATCCTCTCCTTTTGTCCACATTTATCATTCTTTGTGACCATCAGATAAGAACCTGCCCAGGTGTTGGATCTGAACACCTAGCACTTCATAGCATGGATGGTATTCTGTATCTCATTAAGTATACCCATCTGTAATACTAGCCTATTTCCTGTTCTAGTGAAATACCCCCAGTTTCCCAGTGAAATAACTGTGGAGTCTTTGTAGACAGAGTGTTCAGATGGCAGCTGTATTTGTGGAGTGTCTTGGTGTCTTAAAGTGAATGAAACCTCTGGTCGCCTCCTGCATTTCTTTGGCCTGCCTAGCACTCCTGGGTAAGTTACATTTTTCTTTTAAGATTTTTGCTATGGGGCACAAGTACTTGCCTAAGAGATACAGAGATGGGCAGAGTAGGTTGGGTGAAAGGAAAAATCATCCCCCCACGAGGGTGGACATGCCAAAATCCCTTCTTCTCCATTTTCCTCTTTGGATTTTGGGCACATGTGAACATAGTCTGGATGTAATTTTCAAGCCACTGGATCTGGGAATCAAACTTCAACGTTTGATCCACGCATGTGGATCTAGCAGCGTGTGGATCTAGCAGCCTTTCCTCAATGCCACTGGCTGGCCCACTCCTGGGTAACTTTAAAAACTTTTAGGGGCCATCAGGTGGTATAGTGGTTAAGGTTTTGAACTCCCACTTGGATGAAGGAAACAGCAGCCTTTCCTTCAGTCCAAGATCTGGCAGTTTGAAAATCACACTAGGTTCATGTGCCTTTGTGTTCAAAATTCCAGGAGGAGAATGGAAGAGAAAGAATTGTGGTGTGGCCATCATCCTTGCTGGGTGTTTTCTCATCCCCCTCCCTCCTTTCTGCCACTCTCTAGCAAGTCCAGTCTCCCTATGGCAAAAACCTAAAGGGGAAAAAAAGAATCTTATATGAGTTCAAATTCAGAATCCAGTGACAGTAATTTCTGTTCGGCAGTTTGAAGTACTGATGAATGGTAGCATTTTATTTGGAATAAAGTAAGTATTGGGAAGTTAGAAAATTATACTATACAAATAGGAATCTCACCTGAAAGAATACCCCTGTGGTCTGAATACTGTATTAGAACGTCAGAGCAGTGGCAGAAGAGCCTGGGAAAGGAAAAAAAAATCAGTTTACTTAAAGTAATTATTGATCTTTCTTCCTAGAGTTGACAAAATTTGGATAATCCTACCTTCTCCTGAAGTACTGGATGCTGCTCAGAGGTTTGGACCAACTTTTAGATAGGATAGAGAGTTTGACTCGGATAGGCAAAGCCCTAACAGTGTTACTTATTGAAGAAAGCTTAGAGTGTGGCCTGGTGTGAAGTTATAACCTGTCATCCTGAGTGTCTGTCTACAGTGCTCTCTAAATAGAATCCATTCTTTCAATTTGTTGTCATTGTTTCCTGTTTCTGAACTCGTTTAAACTTGATCTATCACCAAATTTGGCAACTAGAAAAAAGCGGATGTACCCTCTGTCTTGATAGGTTTTCCTAGTAGTTCAGGAAGGGTTTGCCAAAGTATTTCTGCCTTATAAAAAAAATGGAAATAAATTAGATTTGAGATGTGTCTTTCTCAGAGTCTGGTTATTTGTAGATGCTAGACATTCTGACGTTTGGCTAGTGTTATCTGTTTTCTTTACCAGATTTCAATCAAATGAACCATTTTTTTCTTTCAAATTTTTTTTGTGTGACATTGAGGTTAACACAAACATGACTTGCAATATCTTTCCTATCCCTCAACAAATTTTGTGACTTACGTGGTTTCAAAGAGTTTTCCACTTAATAACAGCAATGTCTTCTTAAGATGATAAATTCTGCAGAAAATTTATAAGAGCTTTTATTTCTTCTGTTTTTTTGAAGGTATTTTTGCTGTAGGACACACACACTCACCAGAAAGAATTCCCTCCATCTCCCCAACCTTGGAGGATGGCCAATTCGGAAATCCTTTTTCCTCCTCTCTCCTGTGATTTTGGGTGTACACACATTCACTCACTAACTCATGTGCCTGGCATGGTTTTTATGCCACTGGATCTGGGACTTGAACCACATACTCAGCCATGTGTAAGATCTACTACCTTAACCACTGTGCTTCCCACTGACCCGTAAGAGCCTATTTTACATTATATAAAATAGGAAAATTTGACTACATGACACTTTTAGTTTAAACCAATTTTTAAAATGTAAATAAAATGTAATGCAGCACTCTTGTATGAGTAACAAATCCTTGTGTTTTGTTTATTAATTAAAATTTTTGTGTGTGTGTGTAGGAGTTTTTCCCTTAGTACACATATGCACGTCAGAGAGAGACTGAGACAGTGAGAGGGAAAGTAAGAAATCTCTCCCTAGGGGGGGATGGTCACACCACAGTCCCTTCTCCTCCTTTCCCCTTCTGAGATCTTGGGCATGCATGCACATATACACAGTGTGAGTTTTAAGACACCATGCCTGGTACTCGGACTGTGGTCAGCCATGTGATAGTCCAATAACATAACTGCTAGGCCATCTGCTGCCTTTTTAAGTACAAAGACTTACAGGATGTAAAAACCTTAAAAGTTTATCTACTAACGTACACAAAATTGCTCTGTAGGTTTTTTAAAAGTCTTACACATGGCTATAAAGTTCTATTGATTGTATCAGACATGTATTTAAGACTTTCTTATGATATTGTTAAAAAACATTGCTGGGGCTTAAATGTATTGTTTAGCATTTTCTGGGTAGGGAACAAACTAAGTATTGTAAAAACTAACCAATTTATTTGCTCAAGGGTCCTTGGGTCTACACTTTGGTGTGAGTTCAGTTGGGTAGTTTCTATTCTGGTTGACTGGATGGCAAGTGAGGATTTAATCATGTGGTGCCTTAAGATAGTCTGATTTATTTCAGATGACTTCACTCTTCTGCCTAGTGGTTTGTGCTTACTCTTGGTGAGACTCATGTATCCACCAATTTAGCCTCAGGATTTTTCAATAATGACTCTGCCAAAAAGTGAAGCACTGTTGTGAGCAGATGATGTGGTGGTTAAGGCACTGGATTCCAACATGGGCTAACTCTGGTTTGAGTCTTGGACCTTTCAGCTTGAAAATCATACTGGGCACATGTGTGTGCACGTACCCAAAATTCCAAGAGGAGAATAGAAGGGATTGTGGTTTGGTTATTCATCATTTCTCCCTTTCCTTCTCTCTGTCTTTCTCCAGTGAACATATGCTCCCTATGGTAAAAATCTAAAAGCAATAAAGAAAGGGAAGCACTAGTGGACAAAAACTTTCCAAACTTAGATTTCTATTGCATTTTCTTTTTTCAGTTTATTTTATTCATGATAGAGCATGCATATCCACTCAAGATTGAATGAAAGAGAGAAGCACATACAGGGATTCATTACAGTGTTTCCCCAGCTCTCTAACTCATCAGGGTCTTAGGCATGTGCACTTATTTATAGGCTTGATTTTAGACTGAGCTGGAGGTCCAAAGTCATGGTTAACCGTATGCCTTCCAAGACTGCAGTTACATTTGTTATTGACTCCAAGTTGGACCTGCATTATCTTTTTTTTTTTTTTTTTCTGCTTTTGCTATAGGGCATGTGTGCTTGCTAAAGAGAGAGAAAGAAAGGAAGAAAGAAGGAAGGAAGGAAGGAGGGAAGGAAGGAAGGAAGGAAGGAGAGAAGGAAGGAGAGAGGGAGAAATCTCAAACCAGAAATATGGCCATGCCTAAATTTCTTCTTCATTCTCAGGATTTTGGGCACACCTGAACATGTGGCTGGTCTGCTTTTCAAGGTGTTGGGTCTGGGACTTGAACCATGGTTGGCCATGTGGGATCCAGCTGCATTAACCCTTATACCATGGGGTGGCCTAATAATTTCTATTTCAGTATGACTTAATTTATGGATTTTGATTATATCACTGTCTCTTGATCTTTGTCTTTGCTCTTTTGTAGTTTTGTAATATTTGTTATTGTTAGTTACTCCAGTGCTTTAATTCAGAAATTGTCTAATTATATATTGTATTTGACATTCTAGATAAATTTTAGAACTTTTGGTCTCTTTTTCCATGAAAAGAAAACATACTGGAATTTTGATGGAATATTTGTATCAGTGACAGAGATAGCCCTTAATTTTGATGAATTTTGAAAAAGTGGTCATCTTTGTAAAGGTGAGTTTTTCTTCACGTCCATATATGTAACCATATTTTTCAGGTCTATAAATTTTTTTCTTATATGTTCTACATATTTGTTTCTAAAAACTTGCATACATGTATATCACACAAATGTCATGTTCATATAACTTGTTGTATTTTATACTATTTATTAAATTGGACCTATAAGAGCTAAAATATGGCTTACCCCTAGGAACCACTTCCCCTCCACTGCCCCATTCTTTTCTCACTTATTGACTTCTTGCCTCTTCCACCTCAGTTTCAAAGATTTAAACTAATGCTATGAATTCTTATCTTAGTACTTACATTCTTATATTGCTTTGAGTTTCTGCTGGTTGTATGTGTGTCTGGGAGCTTATTGAATCAGTTTCCTAAAGTATAGATAACTAGACAATCAACCTTTTTATTTCCCCTTAGAGTTCAGTTCCAAATGTTTATTGATACTGTTTAGTTTTATTAATTTGATTTTGGTATTTTCCCATTTACTAAAGACGTTAAGCAAGTTTTACACATTTATTGAACATTTAGAAATCTAGTTAAAGTATCTGAACAAGTGTCTTTGTCTACTTTTTTGGGGGAAAGATCTCTTTTTTTTCCTCATTAAAAATGTTTAGTTACAAGGTCAGGATGGCTAGGTGCTGGACTTCCACAGGACTGACCATGATTTTTGTGGACCTGGTAGCTTTCTCTCTCTCTCTCTTCTCTGTCTTTTCTCTCTCTCTCTCTGTCTCTCTCTGGTGAATATGTGTACACTGTAACAAATTTTTTAAAAAGGGATAAACAAAATTGAATAATTCTTAAAAACTATTTAGTTAGTACTTGAGAGGCAGGAGGATCATAAGCTAGCAAGATCCTGTTTTTTAAAAAGTTTTTATTAAAAAAAGAGAAGCATGTTTGATTAGACATATGGCCATTATTTTCTCATACTCTTGTCACTTCTCTTTACATTCTTTAAGTGTATCATTTGATGAATAGAATTTTTATTTTAATGTAGTCCAATTTAGAAATTAGTTAAAATAATTTGTTGTTTTACATAACTCTTAAAAGGTATCTTTGGATATTATGATGTAACATGGGCAGAAAAGGTACATCATAATTTTTTGCTACACAGATATTATATTGTCTTCACAGCTAATGCTCTTTGGAAAATATTTTTTTCCCTGCTTCTCTGAAGTGCCGTCTCTTTCACTGATACAAGTTACCAAAAGCCAGAGGTATTTTTAAGACTTTCTCTTAATAGTTTAACTGGTCTGTTTATTCATCTCGTTTCTAGTTTTTACATGCTTTGATTTTTATTACTTTGTAAAATTTGTATTCTTATGTGTGTTTGTGTGTGTATGTTATCATTACAAGAATATACATTTGTTATCAAAATTGACAGATTTCTTTGAATTTTTTTTTTTTCTTGAGAGAGATTTTTGCCATAGGGTACGTATACTTGCTGGAAAGACAGACACAGATAGAAAGTGAGAACTCACCCCCCAGGGGGAATGATCATGCCACAGTCCCTGCTCCTCCATTCTTCTCTGGGGATCTTGGGGCACACATGCACATGCATCCAGTGTGAGTTTTAAGTCACTGGGTATGGGGTCAACTATGTGAAAGTCCAGTGATATAACCATTATGGCATCTGCTGGTCCCATTCCCTGAATTTATTTTAGAGAACTAGCATTTGGCATTGCTGATTCTCTGATATGTTTATTTTATTTTCTTTGACTGCTTCTTATAACTTTCTCTTTTCCAATCATCTTTTAGTAAATTTCCCGTATCTAAACTACTAAGATTGATTAGCTAATGAATTCTTAGTCTTCATTCTTCATATTTTTGTTTTATTTATTTATTTATTAAGTTTTGCTATGAGGCACATCTGTTCACTAGAGACAACAAGAAGGGAAAGAGTGGGGCCAGCAGATGCATGATAATTAAGGCACTAATGTTAGTTTAAGCTGGTTTTAATTTTTTATTTCTTTAATTACTATTGAATTTGTAAATGTATTTGTGTATTTATTTGCAATTCAACTGCCTCTTTAATATATGTGTTGAAATCTTTTATTTACTTATGTTATATTTAAATACTGCAGATCTTTACAGCACACAAAATGAATTTCCCCAGCATGAATACACGGTATATTAGTCCAGTCCAACATACTACCATAAATATTATCATCAACAGATCATTTTTTATTTTTGTGTTCCTAAAATGTATTGGTTTTTAAATTTTGATTTCTACCTTCCTGCTCCCCATTGCCCATCTTCTTCCCATGTTATCTCTAGTATCCACAGTTGCTCTCCATGCCTTTATACATTTGAATCTTTCAGTTTCTGCCACAGAGTGCAAACATTCAGTATCTAGTAACTGGGACATCTAATGCCTCACTTTCATAGTCTGACTTGATTTGCTTAACATTAAATCTTCATTGTTTGTCAATTTTCTATCAAATGCCAGGGTCTAATTTTTTTTTTTTTTTATGGCTGAGTAGTATTTCATGTGTATATGTGCCACACTTTTTCAACACATTTATCTGTTCTTCAACATTTAGGTTGATGCCATTTCTTAATAATTGTAAATAATTGCAAAAACCATGGATGTGCAAATGTTTTTCCAACTTTGTATATTTCTGTCCTTTGGGACAGATAACCAGGAGTAGAATTGCCAAATGATATGGTAGTTCTATTGTAGGTTTTTGAGGAACCTTCATATTGTTCTGCACAGTGCCCAAACTAATTTACTTTTCCACCAACAGTTTAGGAGAATTCCCTTTCCACTGCAGCCTCACCAGCACTAATGATTTTTTATTTTTCTTAGCTATTCTGACTGTGGGTAGGTAGTATCTCATTGTAGTTTTGACTTGCACGTCTCTTATGATAAGAGATGTTGAACATTTTTTTATATGCTTTTTGACTGTGTGTCTTCCTTGGAGAGTTTGTTTGTTCAGCTCACTTGCCTACCTTTTAATTGGATTTTTTTTTTTTTTACTTTTTTTTTTTTGAGGGGTAAACTGCTGACATTCCCTATACTGGTTATCAGTCCCTTATCTGAGGCTTAGTTTGTAAATATGTTCTCCATTCTGATGACTGTCTCTTTATTTTTATGATTGTGTCTTTTGCTGCATAGAAGCATTTTAACCTGATATTATTCTGCTTGTCTATTTTCAGGATTATTGCCTGTCCTTTGGGGATCTTATTTAAGAATTCTTTGCCTACTGTGATGTCTCCAAGAAGTTCTCTTGCATTTTGCACCAGTAGTTTTATACTTTGAGGCTTTATGTTTCGATCTTTGATCCACTTTGAGTTGAAATTTGTTAATGGTGAGGGATAGGGGTCCAGTTGCATTTTTCTGCAGGTGAATATCCAGTTTTCCCTACACCACTCACTAAAGAGATTTTCTTTTCCCTATTGACTTGTCTTATACCCTTTGTCAGAAATCAGTTCTGCATGTTTCGGGATTAATTTTGTTTCATTGGTTTACATGTCTGCTATTGTGCAAGTACCACACTGATTTGATTATCACAGTTCTGTAATATATTTTGGGGTCAGAGAGTGAGATGCCTCCTACTTCATTCTTTTTGTCCAGTATTGTTTTGACAATGTGGGGCTTTTGATGATTCCAGTAAAATTTTATGATTATTTAAAAAAAAAAAAATTGTTGGGACCAGCAGTTAGCGTAATGGCTATGTTGCTGGACTCCCACGTAGTCGACCGCGGTTCACGTCCCGGACCCGGTGGCTTAAAACTCACGCCAGTCGTGTGTGCGTGCATGCCCAAGATCCCAAGACAAGAATGGAGGAGAAAGGGATTGCGGAGGGGCCATCCCCCCGGGGGGTGATTTCTCGCTTTCTGTCTCTCTGTCTCTCTCTGTCTGTCTGGCAAGCGCACGCGCCCTATAGCGAAAATCTCTCAAAAAAAAAAAGATTGTTTTTTCTAATTCTGTGAAAAACATCTCTGGTAATTTGATCAAGATTGCATTAAATATATAGATTAATTTTGATAGAAGATATTTTCTGATTATATTAATCCTTCTAATCCAGGGCATGGGATGTCGTTCCACATTTTGTATCATTTTCAATTTCCCTTTTAGTTTTTCAATAATTTTTCTTGTAAAGGTCTTTGGTTAGTTTTATTTCTAGGTATCTTATGCTTTTTGTGGCTATCATAAATGGGCTTGTTTTTTTCAGTCCTATAATACCTCAATCTGTTCACAATTAGTACATAAAAATGCTATAGAATGTTGTATGTTGATTTTCTTTTCTGCCACTTTACTGTATTTATTTATTACTTTCAGAATTATTTTTGTGAATTCCTTTGGATTTCTATGTATATATCATGTCATCTATAAAAAGAGATAATTTTGCTTCTTATCCTGTTTGAATATCTTTTACTTTATTCTCTTGTCTGACTGCATTGGCTAGGACTTGCAGCACTGTACTGAAGAAGAAAGGAGAAAGTTGGCAGTCTTGTCTTGTTCCAGTGTTTAGTGGAAAAGCTTTCATTTACTACCCACTCAGAATGAAAACTCTTATAAGGGTTTTTCACATATTGCTTTTATTATATTGAGAAGAATTTCTTCTATTCTGACTTTGGTTAGTCTTAATCATGAAGAGATGTTTTATTTTATCAGATGCTATTTATGTACCAGTTGATATGATCATATAGTTTTTATCTTTTTTTCTGTTAATATAATGTACTAACTTTTTTTGTTTTACATATGTTAAACCACCTTTAAACCACCTTTGCATCCATGGAATAAAGCCTACTTTGACATGGTGCATAATTTTTAAATTTGTCATTGGATACAGTTTGCTAGTAACTTGTTGATAATTTTTGTGTCTATATTCATCAGGCATGTTGGTCTAGTTTTTTTTTTGTTGTTGTTATGTACTTGTCTCTTCAGGGATGAGGGTGATGGGAGCTTCATAGAATGACTTTTGGAGAGTTTATTCCTTTTGGGTCTTTAGAAATAGTACACTGAGTTAGCTCTTTAAAAATTCTGTGGAATTCAGAAGTGAAGTCATTGAGAACTGGGCTATTGTTTGTTGGGAGACTATTTATTACTGATTCTATCCCATTGTTTCTTATTGGTCTCAATAGACTTTCCATGTCTTCTTGATTCAGTCTTGGTAAATTGTATGTGTCCAGAAATTTGTCCATTATTTTTATTTATTTATTTACTTATTTACTTAAGTTTTGTTCATTTTATCCAGGTTTTCTTGTTCATTGGTGTATAGTCACTCATAGTATTTTTTTATAGACACCATAAATTTGTTTATTTTTAACATCCATCATGCTATGAATTCATAGGGAATAGATTCCAGTAGCTCAGGCTCCTTTCCATTGGTTTTTCACAAAGTGTGCTTCTCTGGGCAGAGCAAGCTGGAGCTTCTTTTTCTGGTCATTTTCCTTCACATGTTTTAGGAAGTTATCTCTGCTCTTAGAATGCTTAATGTGCTTAATACACTTGGCAAGAAAATTGCCCTTAACTTGTTTGTTTACAACAATGCCAACATGCTGGGTAACATTGTAGACTGTTTCAGTTTTTCCACGGTAACATTTGTGGGCATTCTTTTTGAACAGTACCCATTACCTTGATGTCTACAATATCACCTTTCTTGTAGATAAGCTTATATGTTGTTAAAGAAACCACTTCATGTTTTCTAAAAGGCCTAGAGAACATATATCAAGTGCCTCTCCTCTTTCTCTTTGTGTTCATTATTTTGATTAATTATTGGAAGATGGCAGTTCCAGCCAAAAGGCGTTCATAATAGTTTTTCATGATCTTTTGTGTTAAGTCATTGGAAAAGTCATGACATATTTTTTCATGTTTTTGTATGCAAACGTGTGTCACAACTTTTCCAACAACCCAGTATTTCTGTTATGCTTGTTTTAATATTGCCTGTTTCACTGTTAATTTGATTTACCTGTCTCCTTTTTCTGTTCTTGATTAATCTAGATAACGATGTGTCAATATTTTTTATCTTCTTGATGAACCAATGTTGGTTTCATTTATTTTCTGCATAGTTTATTTCCTATTTTATTTATTTCTGCTTGAATCTTTATTGTTTCTTTTCTCTTGCTATTTTTTTGGGTTTTCTTGTGGTGGTTTTTCCAGTTCTCTGAGGTGTGTCATTAGTTGTCTATTTGCCCCCATTTTTTTTCTTGTGAGCACTAATTACTATGAAATTACTTCTTATGACTGCTTTCACCGTGTTCCATAGGGTATGAAAACTCGTGGGTTCATTAGCATTAGTTTGAATACATTTTTTTTTCAGTCTTCATTTCTTCAGTGGTTGTGACATCATTAAGTAGCAGGTTACTTAGTTTTTATATGTTTGTGTATTTTCAAGGATTTTCTCAAGTTAATCTCAAGTTTCTTTTCATTGTGGTCAGAGAAGTTGCTGGATATAGTTTCTGTACCTTTTCATTGTTTTGTATCCTATCATGTGGTTCATCTTCAAAAATGTTCCATGTGGGGATCTGAAAAATGTGTATTTTGTTGTTATTGGTTGGAAAGTTCTATAGATATCTGTCAAACCCATTCAATTTATGGTATTGTTTAGATCTTGTATCTCTTTGCTTATTTTTTGTCTAGGTGATCTGTTCAAAGGAGACAGTGGGATGTTCAGATCCCCATTGATTAGCATATTGCTGTCCATCTCTCCCTTTGGATCTAGCAGGCTTTCTTTCACGTATTTGAGCACTCCAGTGTTGAGTGCATAGATATTTATAAGCACTATATTTTCTTGATGAATAATACTTTTTTTTTTGGAAGAGGTTTTCACTATAGGGCGCATGCGCTCGCCAGACAGAGAGAAACATAGAGAGAGAAAGCGAGAAATCACCCCCAGGGGGGATGGTCACGCCGCAATCCCTTCTCCTCCATTCTCCTCTCAGGATCTTGGGCACGCACACACACGTGCCCGGCATGAGTTTTAAGCCACTGGGTCCGGGACGCGAACTGCAGTCAACTACGTGGGAGTCCAGCGACATAGCCATTACACTAACTGCTGGTTCCTGAATAATACTTTTAATACTACACAGTACCTTTTTAAAAAATGAATTATTTTATTTCATTTATTATTATTATTATTATTAATTTGGTATAGGGCAACTGTGCTCACTAGAGAGTGTGAAAGAGAGGGAGAGAAGTGAGAAAACAAGCCACCAGGTCTGGGACTCAAACCATGATCAGTCTTGTTGGTATCCAGTACCTTAACCGCCATGCCACCTGCTGGCCCTCTAGTTTCCTTCTTTAACTGTTCTTATGGATTTTGTCATAAAGTCTAGTTTGTCTGATATCAGTATCATGACTCTAGCCTTTTATAAATTTCAATTTGTATGGAATATCTTTTTCCAGCCCTCTACTTTCAGTCTGTGTGTACCTTTATCTATGATGTGTGTTTATTGTAGGCAGCATATAGAGGGCTTCTTCTTTTTTTTTTTAATCTCTTCAGCCAATCTGTGTCTTTTAATTAGAGCATTTAATCCTCTAACATTCTACACAATTATTGATATTTACTGACTTATCAATGCCATTTTGTTAACCATCTTCCAGTTTGTTTTTTGTTCTCTTATTTGTTTATGTCTTTTTAGTTTTTCTGATATAGTATACCCTTCAATATTTCATGAACATCTGGTCTAGTGTTGGTAAATTTTTTCAGGGTTTTTTTGTTTGTTTTTTTTAATCTGGGAATGATATATTTGTGTTCTAATTTGAAGGATAATCTCACAGGGTTTAGTATTGGTTGAAATTGTCTTTCTTTCAGTGTTTTGAATATGTCTTCCTGTGCTTTCCTTTTTTGCATTGTTTCAGTCAAGAGGTCTGATGTTAGCCTAGTAGGATAGCAATTTGTAAATAACTATAAATTTCCTTCTTGCCATTTTAAGAACATTGTTTTCAATTTTGATCATTCTGGCTGTGCTGTACCATTGTGAGAATCTTCTAGGTTTATTCCATTTGAGGTCCTTTGTGTTTGTTGGGTCTGATGTCTGAATGTTTCTCTAGGTTTGGAAAGCTTTCTTCAAGTCTTACATGGGATACCTTTTCGATGCTATAGTGATATGCTTCACTTTCTGGAATACCAGTTATTCAGTTATTTGGGTATTTATTGGTGTCTAGTATTTTTGGTGTGTCATCATCATTTTGAGGGGTTATTTGTAAGAAACTCAGGGCTTGAAGGTAGACTGTCATGAAGAATTGAGGCAAGAGATGAGGAAAAGTTAAAAGGGGACTAAAGCTCTCTTGGAGCAGAAGCAAAACTGTGCCAAAGCAGAACCCATTTATTCTAAATTAAATCAAATAAGTAATGAGTTTGGCTATAGAGAACCTTACACATTATACATGAGGGACCAGCAGTTAGTGTAATGGCTATGTCACTGGACTCCCATGTAGTTGACCGTGGTTCATGTCCAGGATCCAGTGGCTTAAAACTCACGCCGGGCACGTGTGCATGCATGCCCAAGATCCCAAGAGGAGAATGGAGGAGAAGGGATTGCGACGTGGCCATCCCCCTGGGGGGTGATTTCTCGCTTTCTATCTCTCTGTCTCTGTCTTTCTGGTGAGCACACATGCCATATAGCAAATATCTCTCAAAAAAAATCTCTCAGGAACCAGCAGTTAGCGTAATGGCTATGTCGCTGGACTCCCACGTAGTCGACCGCAGTTCGCGTCCCGGACCCGGTGGCTTACAACTCATGCCGGGCACATGTGCGTACGTGCCCAAGATCCCGAGAGGAGAATGGAGGAGAAGGGATTGCGGCGTGACCATCCCCCCTGGGGGGTGATTTCTCGCTTTCTGTCTCTATGTCTCTCTCTGTATGTCTGGCGAGCGCACGCGCCCTATAGCAAAAACCTCTCAAAAAAAAAAAATCTCTCAAAAACATGAGTTTTTTTATAGACTGTATTCCTGGTACAAGATTGATAGCTATCATTAATTTAGTAATTAGACAGGATTTGGGCTGTAGAATGTCACCAAACAATCTTGAGACTCAGCCCATGCCAGGAGCTATCTGGTTGACCGTAGAGTCCCTTTGGCTTTCTGTCTAGGAATGGGGTTGCTTTCAACTCCCTTCTGCATTCTCTCCTTCTGGCTTAATTCTCAGGCATGGCTGTTTTTTGTCTCCAACAGTTATTTTTTCATTCTTTTTGGTGGTTTTGTTTAAGTCAATGACTTTGTCTTCCAGATCAGAGATTCTGTCTTCTGCATGGATCTAATCTGCTATTAATACTTTCAAGGGAGGTATTTTTTTTTTTTCTTTTTTTTTGGAGAGGTTTTTGCTATAGGGCGCATGCGCTCGCCAGACAGACAGAGAGAGACAGAGAGATAGAAAGCAGGAAATCACCCCCCGGGGGGATGGTCACGCCGCAATCCCTTCTCCTCCATTCTCCTCTCGGGATCTTGGGCACGCACGCACACGCGCCCGGCGTGAGTTTAAGCCGCCGGGTCCGGGACTCGAACCACGGTCGACTACGTGGGAGTCCAGCGACATAGCCATTACGCTAACTGCTGGTCCCATGGGGAGGTATTTTTTATTTTCTGTGCTACAGTCTTTATCTCGTGGAATTCTGTTTAATTCTTTTTTTTTTTTATGGTGTTTATCTCTTTATGGAATTCTTTTTCAGGTCTTGGAATGATTTCCTCATCTGGAGTTAGTTGTCTGTGTTCTCTTTCATCTCATTCAGTTTTGTCACTTTGAACATTCTGTATTCTTTTTCTTACATTTCTGTGAGTTCTTTTGTACTTTTTTATTGAGGGGGAATTTTTCTGTTCCCTTAAGGGAGAGATGTTTTTTCTTCATATTGATCCTGTAGTGTTAGTGGGGAAGATGAGCTCTATTTATCAGGTGTGTTTTTGGGAGATAGACTTTTCTATCAATCTAAGAAGGGTAAATGTAGCCAGCTTTAGATGTTGGTTTCTATCCCAATCTCTCAGAATTAGTTGTACTTGGGGTTGATTCAAATAAAGAAGGAAGTACAAGTCAGCTAACTAAAATCTAAAAGCAAACTAAGGCATGCAAAAAGCAGGAGCAAGAAGTCTAAGAGGCCTGGTCCTTCTGCACTCCCTGTCTCTCTGTTGCTGCCACTTAGTCGTGAACCATGGGAGGTTAAGGTAGAGGGCGGTATGCCAGAGGGTCAAAAGCATACCAGCTTGAGCTAAGGCAGAAGTGAGAAGTCTGAGATGTGCAATCCATCTATGCTGAATCTCAGTCTCTTATTGCCACTGGCTCCTGAACCATGGAGGCTTAAGGTGCAGGGTGAGGTAGGAGAAGGGTCAAAACCACAGCTGTGCAGGCAAAGGCAGCAGCAAGAAGTCTGAGATGTGTAGTTAATAGGCTCACTTTGTCTCTTTGCTCTCGCTCTCTATCTCTGCTACTAGTTCCTAGCTCCTGCACCATGAGTGCTTACTGTAGAAGTGCATTGGGGAGAGTGTCCAAAGCACACCTGCTCAAGCAGAAGGCAAAAGCAAGAACTCTGAGATGCACTGTCTTTCAGTGTTCACTCTTTCTTACTGCTCGTGACTCTAACAATGTGTCAGCTATGGCAGAGGGACCTGGGCAATGGCGAAGGTCAAAAGCACACATATGCAGGCAGAAGGCAGCATCAAGAACACTGAGACATGAGGTCCTTCTGCACTCATGCTCTCTATCTGACTTGCTATTCATGATTCCTGCAATGTGGGGACTTAAGAAAGTGTGGGCAGGAGGAGGTTATAAACCATACCCATGCAGGCAAAAGGCAAGGGCAAGAAGTCTGAGATGCAAGGTACTTCTGCATTCACTCTATCTTGCTATCACTGGCTCCTGCACATGGGGGCTATGGCAGAGGGGCTGGAGGGGAAGGTTCCAAAGTGAATCTCTACAGGGAAAAGGCAGCAACAAAAAGTCTGAAAGTCAGTAGTCACTCTCACTGTCTCACTGCCACTGGCTCCTTTACCATGGGGGCTTATGGTGGAGGGCAGAGTGGTGGAGGGCATTTAAAAGCACATCTAGATTTGCCAAAGGTAGCAGCAAGAGTTTGAGATAATTATCCTCCTGTGCTCACTCTCTCTCTGTCTGTCTCTTGCCAATGCTGACTCATGCACTTTAGGAGCTTAAGGCAGAGGGGCATGGGATGTGGACAGTCCAAAGCACACCTACCTGGGCAAAAGGTAACAGTATGAAGTCTGAGATGTGCTGTCCTTCTGGGAATGCACAGGTGTGTTCCCCCTCTGCCACTGGCCACTGCAACCTGGGGGTTTATTACAGAGGCATGCTGGGAGTGGAGAGCAGAAATTTCAAAGCACACTGATTCTGGCAGAAGGCAGCAGTATGATGTCTGAGACATGGGGTTCTTTTGTTTCTCTCTGTCTCTCAGTGCTGCTGGCTCCTGGACTGTGGAGGCTTAAGGTGGAAGCGTGCAGGGAATGTGCAGAGTACATTTGTGAAGGAAAAAGGAAGCACGAAGGAGTGTGAGATACTCCGTTCTTATGTCATACTCTTTCCATCTCTCACTGCCACTGTCTCCTGCACCATGGGAGCTTATGGCATAAGGCTGTGTGGGGGTGGGAGGGTATCTAAAGCACACTTCCACAGGCAAAGCAGGAAGAAGTCTGAGATGCCCAGTTCTGTGCTCACTCTGTCTCTGTCTTCCTACTGCTGGTTTTTGCTTTGTGGCACCTTATGGTGAAGGAGCACTGTGTGGGGAGAGTTCAGAGAACGTGTGTGTGGGCAAAAGAAAAGTGCAAGAAGTCTGAAATGCCTGGTCCTTCTAGGCTCATTCATAGTCACTCTAGCTGCTGCTGAGTCCTGCATCCTGGGGGCTTAAGGTGGTGAAGGGCAGAGGGACAGGGTTCAAACCACAGCTGCCTAAGCAAAAGGCAGCGAGAAGTGTGAGATATGCAGTCTTTTTGCATTCACTCTATCTCTCCTGGCTTCTGACTTCTGCACTAAGTGTTTATAGTGGAAGGGTTCAAGGTGGGGCAGGATCCAAAGTACACCTGTGTGGGAAAAAGGCAGGAGCAAGAAGTTTAATATGCATGGTATTACTGTGCTCATTCTCTTATTGCCTCAGGCTCCTGCAACATGGGGCTCATGGTGGAGACAGGGTGGGGGAGGAGGTTCCAAAGCACATCTGCATTTGTAAAAGGCAATAGCAAGAAATCTGAGATGCTTTGGACTTCTCTCTCTCTCCAGCTGGTTCCTGAACTGTGGGGGCTTAAGGCAGAGCTGAGCAGGGAGTAGGAGTCCAAAGAACACCTGTTCAGGCAAAAGCAACTGCAAGAAACTGGGCTGAGCATTCCTTCTGAGCTCACTATCTTGCTACTGCTGGTTCCTACAGGATGGCGGCTTATGGAGGAGGAATGCAGCAGGGAGGGTTCAAAGCACATGAGCATATGCCACAGGCAGCAGCAAGAAGTCTGAGACACTCTGTCCTGCTTTCTCACTCTCTAACACTGGCTTCTGCACTATGGGAAGTAAAGGCAAAGGGGAGCAGGGGCATGGGGGTCCAAAGAGCACCTCTGCAGCCAAAAGTCAACAGAAAGAACTATGGAATGTGCATTTCTGAGCTCACTTTCGCTCCTGCTGCCTCCTGCAGTATGGGGCATACTGCGGAGGGGTTCAGGGGGATGGGGGAAGTTCAGAGCACACCTGTGCCATCAAAATCAGCAGCAAGATGTGCTCCTGTTTACTCTGTCTCTCCTTACTGCTGTTTCCTGTTCAGGGGTTGGCTTATGGTGGAAGGGCTCCAGTGCTGGGGGTGGTGGGAGGAAAAGTCCCAAAGCACACATGCACCAGCAAAAGGCAGCAGCAAGAAGTCTGAGACATGTGATTCTTCTGCTCACTCTTGTGTACTGTTTTGCTGCCAGTGGCTCCTGCACCATGGGGGCTTTTGGCAGAAGGGTTTGTAGATAGGAGGGTCCAAAGCATACCTGTGGCCATGCACACATATATGCTTAGGATAAGTTTTATGCCACCGAATCAGGGACTTGAACCATGGTTGATTACATGGGAGTCCAGTAATGTAAACATTATGTCATCTGCTGGTCCCCAGTGTTTTTGTTTGCTTGTTTGTTTTGTTTTGTTTTTCTTAGAATTTTTACTATAAAGTATGTGTGCTCACTGGGAAGACAGAGACAGAGAGACAGAAAATATGAAATCACTCCCTAGGGCGAATTGCCATGCCTCGATGCCTTCTTCATTCTCCTTTTTTGATGTTGGATATGCACAAACAGGTTCCCATTGTGAGTTTAAGCCACTGGGTTTGAGACTCCAACCTCGGTCAACAACACAAGAGTTCAGCAAACTAACCATTACATCATCTGCTGGTCCCCATAGTAACATTTTTACTAAGCTATTTTAACATTTTACTAAGTCTTTCATTTCTATCAGTGAGTAAATTTGTGATTGCTCGTTCAATAATGTCTTTTTAGCCCTTTCTCATGTGTAAGTGACTGTTCTCCCACAGGGGAATCTTGGAATAAGCAACATCATTTCTCTGACCTACTTCATTCACTTTCTCTTTCAGCTATAATTTTAGATACCTCTGTATCTGTCCAGGATTAAGAAAATGAATTCGTTTTCGGTAAGTTGTTTACTGATTTCCCGAAGTGTTTTACATTGTATTTAGGAATTTTATGAGGGTTTGTACATTACAATGGAAGAGTAAAATGAAATAAAATTCAGCATGAAAAATGCATAAAAAAGCAAGATAAAATTGACAGGGTGAAATAGGCAGGTTATAAGGCCTTTAGAGCCCTGTGAAATGAGTACAAATTGGTCTCTAGCTTTCTTATACCATGGGAAAAACACATTTCTTACATGGTTTGAATTGACTTTAAGGGGAGAGCATGCTAAATTCTCAAGGGATATGAATCATGAGATAGTCATTATTGGTCACGTAGATGACATGTTAGACAGTGTTTTACAACTAATCTGGAAATGCATACTCAGTGTTCTACAGTGATCACTGTTACTGATTGTTAAAACACAAACCAGTCAGTAGCTTCTTCTAGAGTTGCTAATATACCATGGCCCCAGACAGCTCTTAGAAATACCCACTTGAAACATATAAACCTGGAATGCGTGGCAGGGATTTACTACAGGTTCCTAAAGAACTCTCCATATAGTTCTCTCACATAGAGTGTATGTGCTGATTATGCCACAGACTGCCCAAAATTGTATTTCCTGGCCAATATAATATTGCACTGCATAGCAGCATTTCGGTGATGTACTGTATGTATTAACGTGGTCTAAGAAGTTTCTAATGAAGCCCCAAAATCTCTGTAATCTAGCATGGTTGTAGCTGTCATAACCTTGTAAAGTAATGGATTACTCACATGTTTGTGGTAATGCTGGTTTAAATAATCCTACTGTGCTGCCAGTTGCATGTAAGTACATGCATGAAATTATGATCAGTAAATATGTATACATATAAAGATAAGTATAAATAATTATGCATATATTTTCATTTTGGAATCCTTTCTGGTTTACAAGTAATCTTTGTACACCTTTGTGAAATACAGTATTTTTTTAAATAATCATTTTTATTTATCTATTTATTTGTTGTTATTTTTGAGCCACCTGTTTCAGGACTTGAACCATGGTCAGTGATGTGGGAATCCAGAATTTAGCCACTACTGCTGAATTATGGTTTTTATATTATAGTGTCATTGTCTATTCCAATTTTTGTTTTCTTTGCTGTTCGGAAATATTTTATCTTGTGTAATCAAGTTTCTCTATTTTTTTGGTTTTGTCCATGCCTCATGGGTCTTATTTAAGTAGTCTTTGCCCACTCAAACATGTTGTTCTTGTATATTTTCCTTGATAGGTTTATATATTTGTCCATTATATTGAAGTTTTTAATCTACTTTGAGTTAAAAGTCACTGGTAAGAGATGATCTAGTTTTACTCGAATGTTGGTGGATATTGAGTTCTCCCAGAATCATTTATTTATTTTTTCTTTTTTTATTTTTGGAGAGGTTTTTGCTATAGGGCCCGTGCACTCACCAGACAGGCAGAGAGAGACAGACAGAAAGCGAGAAATAACCCCCCAGAGTGATGGCCACACTGCAATCCCTTCTCCTCCATTCTCCTCCCGGTATCTGGGTCTCACACACAAACGCACCCGGCGTGAGTTTAAAACACCAGGTCCGGGATGTGAACCGCGGTCGACTACATGGGAGTCCAGTGACATAGCCGTTATGCTAACTGCTGGTTCGTTCCATCCCAGAACCATTTATTGAAAACTCTTCTTTTCCACAGGCTTGATCTGTGGCCTTAGTCAAAAATCAGTTGGCTGTATGTTAAGTTTTTTCCTATTTATTCTATTCAATTGGACTGTCATATGTCTGTGTTTGTGCCAGTACCATGCTGTTTTAGTGATTAAGGATTTACAATACATTTAGGAGTCAGGAAGTAAGATGCCTCTAACTTTATTCCTTTTGTACATAATTGGTCTGATTATATCAGTCTTTTGTGATTCTGCATAAATTTTATAATTATTTCTGTGTTGAATATCACTGGTTTTTTGGTAAGAATTGGAATGAATTTGTAGATCACTGTGGTGTAGTATAGGTATAGCACCTATATTGATTCTTCAAATTTATGAAAAGGACTGTCTTCCTGGTTTTTGCACATTTTTCAACTAACTTATTAAGCTTTTATAATTTTGTTCATAGAGGCCTTTCACTTTCTTGGTGAGATTTTTACCAAATAGTTTTTGTGGTTATTGTGAATGAGATTGCCTTCTTCATTTTTTTTGTCATTTATTCATGGTGTAGAAAAATGCTACAGATATTTTTAATTACCCAAGGGCTTATGTACTTTCTAGAGAAAGTGATAGAGAGCTGGAGATTCAGGAAGGGAGAGAAAACACCCCAAAATGAAGCATAAAATGCCATTATGGGCTATAAACCTACCTGGGAACTATCCTCTACTAAACTGACATCACCAGGGTGCTCAGGGGATGCCGCAATCCCTTTCTCCCAATTCACCTTCCCATCAGGATTTTGGACACATGCACACATACACACACTCAATGTGTTTCCCAAGCCCACAGGGCCATAGACTCCAACCACAGGTGATTATGTGGGATCTGGCTCCCTATAAATAATATTTAAGCCCTGTGCTATGGGTATAGCCTACTGTAGGTTTTTAAATGCTGGATTTATATCCTGCATTTGTTTATTTCATCTAAGAGTTATTTGGTGGATTCTTTAGGTTTTCCTATATATTGGGTTGTAAAAAAAAAAAATGTAGAAAAATGCATCATGGCTTTTCTGATGAACCATTATATAATCAAGTCAGCCACAAATAGGGACAAGTTAATTTTTTCTTCTTCAATTTATATGCCTTTTATTTTGTTCTTTCATCTGACTGTATTAGTTAGTACTTCCAGTATCTATCTTGAATGGGAGAGAAGAAAAGTGTGGACATTTCTGTCTTATTCTAATTTGAAGTTGAAAAAGTTTCCACTTTTTCCCATTCAATATTATGTTAGCTGCAGGAATGTCACACATGGCCTTTATTTGGTTATGAAATGTATTTTTTATGCCTATTTTATTGACTCTTAGTCATAAAGGACTATTACATTTTATCAAATGCTTTTTATGCATCAGTTAATATGATCATATGATTTTTGTCATTTCTTCTCTTAATGTGACCTATTACATTTGTTGTTTTATACATATTGAATCATCCTTGTATTCCAGGAATAAATCCTACCTGGTTGTAATGTATAATATTTTTAAAAATGTTGTTGGATTGGTTTTAGTCATGAAATATGGCCCTATAGTATGCTTTCATAGACATGTGCTACTTTGGCATTCCGTGAATCTTTTTGTACATTCATATTAGTCTCTGGTTTTATTTTCTTTAAGACTGGAGAAATTTCTTTCTTTAACATAGATCTCCTTTTGATGAGTTATCTTAAGTTCTTTTAAATTCCCAAATGTCTTTGTTTTATGTCATTTTTTTTTCCTTATGGGAATGCTCACTCACTAGAGACAGAGAGGAGGATAGGAGAAAGCATCCCCCTTAAGAAGCTTCCAATAAGCCTTTTCTATTCTTCCTGGGTGGCATTATGTTCGACCCCTAATACATCATAGGAAGTGATTTCTTTTATCCCTTCATGGGCTGAAGCTAGCATAGGAGCATTTAGCTTTTTTTCTTGTTGAGAGGTTTTTGCTACAGGGCACGTACGCGCACCAGAAAGACAGAAACAGAGAGATAGAAAGCAAGAAATAACCCCCAGAGAGGATGGCCACACCACAATCCCTTCTCCTCCATTCTCCTCTTGGGATCTTGGGCATGCACGCACACGCACCCAGCGTGAGTTTAAGCCACCGGATCTGGGACTCGAACTGTAGTCGACTATGTGGGAGTCCAGCAACATAGCCATTACGCCAACTGCTGGTCCCAGGAGCACTTAGCTTTTGATAGCTCAGGGAGCCATTACTCCTCTAATTCTCAACATACATTCTGGAAAGTTCCTGAGTGCCCTTTTTATAAAATTTATTTTACTGTCAACAGTCCTCATTTGTAACATTTGTATCACTCCTTTAAGTCCATAAATTTATTTCTGTGTAGTTTATCTTTCTTTTCTGCTCCTTGAAATGTCTGTATTATTTGAGTGACTTTATTTCTGAAATAGGGGTCACATTTTGCTTTTATTTTACTGAATATCAATTCTAAATTCTTCCCTGGATATTATAAGTTATACATCATAGAGTTTGTGAATACTGCTATTTATCTCAAAAGATTAATTTTTATTCTACACATTGGTTAACTGTCTAGATTCAAGTTCCAAATTCTATATCCCTTGCAGTAATGAGGAGCTGATTCCCCATTTTTTTCAGGTTCTAATAGCTGCTTTTTTGTAGGTGTCTCTGAGTTCTGTATATGTGTATTTAGTTGTTCAACAGCAATTTTGATGAGTTCTATATGCAAATCCTGAGGATTATGGCCTTTGGCTTCCTTTTTTCTAGGACTTATGAACTTTTCCCCAAATTTCTGGTTGTCTATTCAGCCCTGAACATTAGTTTTTGATAACCTGAGCCAGTAAAGGTGCAGTTTTTACTTCCTTGAACTGTATGCAACCTGGAGAGCCCCTATGGTAAAAAGCCAAAAATTTACAGTTTGTCCTTTAAGAATTCTCTAAATCCACTTCCTGTCTTCTCCACTGCCTCAGATGGTTCTGTTCTACATTTTTAAGTAATATACACACACACACGTGTATGTATGTGTGTGTGTGTGTGTGTGTGTGTGTATATATACATATATATTTATATGTATATATAAATATATATATTTATATATGTATATGTGTATTTACTTTTTAAGAGTGTTCTTTAGGCTAAGCTCTTTGCCATTATTTCATGTGTCTTGTTATTTTTAAGTTGTTCATGTAATAATATCTCTTTTCTTCTATTAATTAATTCCTTCTGTGTATGTCGTAGCTTCATTTTCTCTACCCTGGACTGTTTCAAATGTTCTAAGTCTAGCATTTTTTACTACATGAATCCAGTCTGTCTTCCATGAAAGTCACTTATAATATATACAAATTAGGTAAAAGTGAAGTAATGCCTACATGACAGATTTAATGTATTTCTTATTTATATATGGTCCATAAACTATTTGTTATCTTAAGTGTAACATTTTTGAAATGGTTGTTTTGTGGTTCACGATATCACATTTGACTTTTAATGTACTGTCAAACATTTTCATTACACCAGTTTGTGTACAAAAACTCTATAATAGTGTACTTGCACTTTTCTTAGTTCCTCTACCATGTCATCATACATTTTACATCGTACATATTATACTCCCAACTTGTGACTTCTTTCACTTTCCTATACATTCTCACACTCAGCTTTAACTACATGACTCAAGACCTATAGTCATAAATTACATTGTAAGCATGGGTTATCCATATAGCCCATAGCTATATGTTATGGACACTGCCTTTTTTTCCAAAAAGAATTATTTATTTAATTTTATTTATTATTATTTTATTTTGCTTAGGGCACTTCCATTCATGGTGGGGAAAGTGAGGAAGCAAACTACTAAGTCTGAGACTCAAACTGTGGTCAGCCATGTGGGAGTCCAACACATTTACTACTTCACCTGCTGGCCCCAACCAATGCCTTTTTTAAAAGTTTAAAAAGAAGATAAATTTATATGGGTCCCTGCTTATTTTTTATTTCCAATATTCTCATTTGTATCTTACCAGATCTTTATCTATTATAACTCTTCCTAGTTTGTGACAGTTTGGCTATTATATGCTTTCCTGTAGTTGTCTTTGTATTGTCTTTTGCTATGTGAGTTTGGCTATTTTTTAAGATGATGACTTTTATGATATCAACTGTATGTATGCAAGTTAAGGTGATATGATCCCCCAAATCACCTTTGGCCTTGTAATTTCTAGAGGCAATTATGTACCTAGGAAGGTTTTTATAGTCACTGTTATATTACTCTGCAAGAATCCACTAAAATCAGCCAGGGACATGATGTACAAGGTAGGTTCTGTAGGTCATTTGCTTAAGTTTCCAATTGTTTTCTCTCAGTAGAATTCTGTTGATATTGCCTATTTTTCCCAACGGTAACGGGTGACAACACCCACACCAACATGAGAGTTTCATCCAAGCCATTGTTCAGAGTTTGGGGTTTGGCTACATAGACATGCTTGCCCACCATGTGATTTTTTTCACTTCACCACACATCCACACATTCTTTAACCATATGACTATATATCTACAGTCATAAATGACATTGTAAGCATAGATTATCCATATAACCCATAGCCATAGTCTAGACAAAGATATTTCTACCAGATTAGCAATTCCTAAAGCTAAGAGATTATCTCTCAGAACTTCAACTGACTGAATGTTCTTTTGGAGATCTATTCATTCATTAGGATATACAGCTTTTGATATGTAGACTGAGAGTTTGGACTTTATCATTTTCAGCAGATTGAAAAATGATCGGCCTTTTAAAAGATAGCTTTCTGACTCAACTACTCACTGAGGTGTTCAATTACATGTAGAGGATACCATTCAAAATGCCGCATGTGTGACGACTGACACATGGGGTGCTTTCAGCTGAGATTTAGTAGTAATTTAGCCTCTTCTTCTGGTGGGACTTTTTATCTTTAGCAAAAGGGGAATGAATGAATCTCATTCCACCTTACATCATTTTTAAATTTGGGTTTACCCTCCTGTTCTTTAGAGCTTCAGAATTTGGCAAATGTCTGGGACCAGCAGTTAGCGTACTGACTATGTTGCTGGACTCCCACATAGTCGACCGCGGTTCGCGTCCCGGACCCAGTGGCTTAAAACTCACGCCGGGCGTGTGTTCGCATGTGTCCCAGATCCTGAGAGGAGAAAGGAGGAGAAGGGATTGCAGCGTGGCCATCCCCCCTGGGGGATGATTTCTCGCTTTCTGTCTCTCTGTCTCTCTCTGCCTGTCTGGTGAGTGCATACGCCCTATAGCAAAAACCTCTAAAAAAAAAAAAAAAAGGATTTGGCAAGTGTCAAAAAAGTATTTTTGAGGCCTTTTAAATGAATGATTTTTTTTGTCATTCTTCCATGTAATTGTCAAAAACTACTCTGACCTTTTAATCCCTATTGTTTTTCTCAGGAAAAGGTCAGTAGGAGATAATTCATTTAAAAACCTGTGGGAATAATATAGGTAGCAGTTTATGGTGATTTGCAGAGGACTGTCACTGTAGAAATCGTTAAGATTGCTCAGATTTGAAGTATGTGTTATTTTGAGGTTAGACACAACAGGATGATGCTTGTCCATTGCAGTCTAAAATGAGGTTTTGTAAACATTTGGTTTTTAGTTGAATGAGTTAGGTGGAAAAGTATTGAAGTTCAATTTTAATTTTTATAGGTTTTCATCATCTTTTAAATAAAATTAATAAAAATTTAAATAATTAGTGGAATCAATTAAACATTAAGTTAAAGATTTTTGGAGCATAGAAAGTGTTATTCTTTCCTCATTTTTCTATTGGGATACTGATTCTAATTGAGAAAATAAATTTTTGTGCTGTGCCTTGCTGTTTTACTTTTGAATTTGCTTTGTATTTTTATTTTTGTCATAAGAAGTTGTTTTGATATATACAGAGAGATGTGTAGTTACATACATATTTCTTCAATGAGGGACACTAGAGAAACAAAATAGATAGGCACTTTAGTGGGATGTTCATGCTGCAATTTAGCCAATCAAGGTCATAGGCATGCAGATTCTTAGTGTGTTCAGGGAGACATTGGGAACTGAACCCAAGAACATTCCATGGGGCCTGAGCATCACACGTGTGTTACTGCTGCATCCCTATAGGTGATTTTTTATTTTTTTGTAAATAGATGTATTTGAATTTTTTTGATTTCACTAATATGGCTTCAGAAGTTTGAGTTTTGTATACTGATCTTTCATTATTTCTAGTTTTAAATTTTTAATTTATATTTCATTGTAGACATTTGGGAGATGCAATATGGTTTCTCAAAGCACTCATGCAGTGTGTAGTAATCAAATCTGTGGTATTGCCATGTTCATCAGAGAACATTACTTTATGTGTGTACCTTCAATTTTTATTCAACTAGTTTTGTGGATATATGTATGTGTGTATATATATATATATATATATATATATACACACATACATATGCACACACACACTTAAGATTGTCAACATCTGTTTCTATCTGTTCTGGTATATTGTGCCATAACTCATTTGTTTGTATACATACATTTTTATGCATTTCTCTTAAATAATTTCTTTTGAATATATCCCATCTCCTCACTCCCATATTGTCTTTGGTATCTACAGTTGCCCTCTCTAATTCTATATATGTAAATATTTTAGTTTATGCCATTGAGTGTATGTATTCACTGGAGACATACATTGTCTTTTATTGCTTGGCTTATTTAATTTACCATTAAGTCTTCATTTATTTACTTAACATTGCATGACAGGATCTCTTTGTTCTTTATGGGTGAGTAGTATTCCATTGTGTATATGTGCCACCTTTTTTTAATATGTTTTTAAGTTTTATACATAAGGTATCTGTTAAAAAAATTGCCTACCTAGCTAAGTCACACAATAGTTACTTGTTACAACAGTTTACCCAGCTAAATCACAAAACCATAAACTCAAGATATCCAAATTATATTTTATTAATAAAACAAGTAAAATGTATTTATCAGTCTTCATATAGAACTGCAGAGGAAACTAAAAAACAAAGCCTATTTGTAAAGGAACATGCCTGGATGTGAGGGATTCTGGTCTATTGTCAAATTAACTATAATTGTCATATTTCTTCTGTATATTAAATAAAAACATTGAAAGTCAAGACTTTGACATTTCTAGAGCTCACCTGTATTATTTATTTGTCTGTGATTAATTAATTTTTATATACAGTCATTGTATATCATTACAGTATGCAAAATTAATTTTCTGACATGAATATACTGTATGTTAGTTCAGTTAAAGATATTGCCTTACACATTATCAACAACAAATATTTTTTCATTTCTGTGTCCATCAAATGTTTTGCTTTTTTCTTTTCCCTCTTGATTCCCTCTTTTCCCTCTACCATCTCCCCCTGACACTGTCTCTAGTATCCACAATTTCTCTTCTTGCTTTTATATCTTCTAATATTTCAGTTTCTGCCACACAGTACAGATATTCAGTATATATTGAGTGGGGACAAAATGCCTTTCTTTGATATTCTGGTTTGTTTTGCTTAGCAGTAATTCTTTTATATTCAGCCACTTTTTATCAACTGCCAAGGTCTCCTTGTTTTTTATTTATGATTGAGTAGTATTCAATAAAATATATGTGCCACCCTTTTTCAGTCTATTCATGTGTTCATGGGTGCTTGGGTCATTTCCATATCTTATCAATTGTGAATAATGCCACAGTAAACATGGATGTGCAAGTACTTTTCTGATTGAATGTATTCCTAAACTTTGGGTAGGTACTCAGGACTGGAAATCCTGATCATATGGTAGTTCTATTTGTAGATTTTTGAGGATCCTGCCTATTGTTCTTCATAGTGGCTGAACTAATTTACATCCCCACCAACAGTGTAGAGAGTTTCCTTTTCACCACAACCTCACCAGCACTTGTCATTGTTTATTTTCTTAACCTTAGCCATTTTGACTAGGGTTAGGTGGTATCTCATTGTGGTTTTGCTTTGTATGTTCCTTGTGATAAGGGATGTTGAGCATTTTTCATATATATATATATATATTTCTTTTTACTGTTTTTATGTTTTCTTTAGAGAGGTTGAGCTCATTTGGCCATCTTTTAATTGGGCTAATCTTTTATTTTTTTTCAGGTGCACTATTTGAGTTTTCTGCATATTCTAGTTACTAGACCCCTATCTGAGACATACTTTGCAAATATATATTTTCCCACTTCAAGGGTTGTCAATTCACTCTAATTCTTTCTTTTGCTGTACAGATGCTTTTGAAATGACATGTTTGTACTTGTTTATTTTTAGGGTTATTGCCTATGTTTTGGGAGTCTTATTTACTAAATCCTTGCCTACGACAATGTCTTTATGAGTTTCCCCTGCATTATTCACCAGTAGTTTTATAATTTGAGGTCTTGAGTTTAGATCTTTGATTTATTTTGATTTAATTTTTCTTTATTGTGAGATATAGGGGTCCAGATTTATCTTTCTGCAGTTCAACGCCCAGTTTTTCCAGCCCCATTTGCTAAAGAGGTTTTCTTTTCTCCATTAGTTTGACTGGTGCCCTTTGTTAGAAAACAGTTGGCTATATGTTTGGGGATTTATTTCTGAGGTTTATATTGGTTCCAATTGTCCACATGTTTGTTTTTAATGCCAATACCATGCTATTTTGATGATCAAAGCTTCGTAATGTATTATTGGGTCAGGTAGTTTATTTCTGGGATTTCTATTCTCTTCCATTAATCAACCAGTCTGTTTCTGTGCTAGTACCATGCTGTTTTGATTATTACAGTTTTATCGTATATTTTGGAGTCAGAGAGTGAGATGTCTCCTACTCCACTCTTGAACAGAATTGCTTTGACAATACTGTGTCTTTAATGATTCTAGACAAATTCTATGATTTTCTTTTTATATCTGTGTAGAATATCTCTGGTAATTTGATAAGGGTTGCATTAAATTTGTAGATTAATTTGGGTAGGATTGACATTTTGATTATATCAATTCTTCCAGTACAGGAACGTGGGATTCTGTTTTTTCCATGCTTTATGTTATCTTCAAATTAATTTTTAAGTTTATTATAGTTTTCCTTGTAGAGGTCTTTGACTTCTTTGGTTAGGTTTATTCCTAGGTATCTTATGCTTTTTGCAGCTCTTGTAAGTGGGATAACTTTTTCGAGTCTATCTCAGTCTGTTCCTTTTCATGTATAGAATTGCTACAGACTTTTGTGTGTTGATTTTGTATCCAGCCAGTTCACTGTATTCATTTATTATTTCTAAAAGATTTTTTTTCTTTCCCTGTTTATGTGGATTCTTTTAGATTTTCTATGTATTTAATCATGTCATATGCAAGTAGAGATAATTTACCTTCTATCCCTATTTTAATGCCTTTTATTGTAGTTATTTGTCTGATTTTATTGGCTTGGACTTCCAATAATACATGAAAAAGGAGTGGAGAAAGTGGGCAGCTTTGTTTTGTTCCAGGTTTTAGGTGGAAAGCTTTATCCTTTTCCCCATTCAATGTGATGTTAGCTACCAGTTTTTCATATATGGCTTTTATTGTGTTGAGAAATGTTTCTTCTATGCTGATTTTGCTGAGTTTATTAATCATGAAGGGATGTTGTGTTTTATCAAGTGCTTTTACTGCATTGATTGATATTATTATATGTTTTTATCCATTTTCCTGTTAATATGGTGTATTACATTTATAATTTTGTGTATATGAACCATCCTTGGATTCTCAGAATTAAGCCTACCTGGATGTGGTGTGGTGTATAATATTTTTAATGTGTCATTACATATAATTTCTTAGTATCTTGTTGAGAAGTTTTGCATTCATATTAATTAGATATTTGTCTGTATTTTTCCTTTTTTGTTACATCTTTATCTCTTTTGGAGATGAGGGTGATGGAGGTTTTTTAAAATTAATTTGGGAGGATTTCTTCCTTTTGCATCTTTAGAAATTATTTGAGTAGAATGGAAGTTATCTCTTCTTTCAAAGTTTTGTACAATTCAGAAGTGTAACGATTGGGACTTGCACTTTTCTTTGTTGGAAGATTATTTATTACTGATTAAATAAATTTTTTGTTAGTAATCCTATTTGAAACATACCCACACATATTTATAGTGAGAGACAGTTCATGTTATTGCCTATCTTTTGCAGTATTTCAGCACTTCATTTAACTCCACTCTAAGCACTGGTATATGATTTTATAATTCTGTCTTCTTAAATGTATGCTGTTATGATGTCTTTTCTCATTTCATTTAGTTATATACATTCCTGATCATCTGAATATTTATTTTCCTTACAAAAATATATCATCAAAATAAAGAGATGTTTGAGGTTGCTTCATTGTTCAAGTTTGCTTGTTTTTCTTTTTCTCCAGCTTTCCTTCAGTTGTCCTAAATATCCCCAACATGATTCTTACAATATTTTTCTGCAATTCACTGTGCATCATCTGTATGTTTTCACAAAACATTTGCACTCCTGAGGGCAAAGTACAGAGTAAGATTATTTTGTGTATAGTTTGATATCATTATTGCTTTTTTATTTTAAGGCATGGTTTCTCTTAGGTAAGGCTTTGAAGAAGACATGGTCATGCTTAACCAGTATAGGGAAAACAGAAAATAGTTAACAAAAGGCTATTACACTTTCCCTTGGGATGAATTTCACCTGCGAAGGACATTACACTGAGGTATTATTAGCTCTGTGGACTGACATTTAATATTAGTACAACACTGCTTTGTCACATCTTCAACCTGACAAAATCCTATGTAGCTGTGAAACTGTTTCCAAAAGACAGACTAGTTTCTTGAACGTCAGATGAGGTTTTAGAGAACTTATGGGGCCTTCTTGCTCAGGAATACCTTGGAATTTCACACTTTTCACAGCAGATTAAGACTGGATCAGTTTGTTTTGGTTTTTTTTTTCCCCTTTGGAGTGGTTTTTGCTATAGGGCACTTGCAGTCACCAGAAAGACAGAGAGAGACAGAGACAGTGAGAAATCACCCCCCAGGGGGCATGGCCATGCTACAATCCCTTCTTTTCCATTTTCCACTGATGATCTTGGGCATGCATGCACACACGCCTGGCGTGAGTTTAAGCCACCAGGTCTGGTACTCATACTGCAGTCAACTACATGGAAGTCCAGCATCATAGCCATTACACCAATTGCTGGTCCCAAGACTGGATAATTCTAAAAGGTAGCAGCAATACAATTACAGTCTACTTGTCATCTTTCTGTGTCTTGAGTTTGGTATTTTAATGGTGTACCTTTAAAATTTGAATTTTCATGGCACACAATCTACAAATCCAATATTGTCATAAAAGTCAGCAGTAGCAATGTGATTAAAGTGTGATCCTCGGTCTTGAAAAAGATTAGTGTCTTTGGTTAAGCAGTCAGTGTCAATCTGGAGTTGTCTATTAGACCTTCTCAACTACTGCATTTCTTCTAGTGAAGGTATTTTGCATATCGAATTCGATCTTTTTAGGTACCATTGTGTTAGATTATTTTTTGTTTTATTGACCTTAGGTTTTAGTTTATCCAACTTTTTCTTTTGAATCTCAGGTTCTCTTTGAAGCAGTTCCATTCTGGATTTCTTGTGTACAAATAGAGCTATGTTAGGCAGCATCATCAGTTCCCATACTCAGTTTCCATGCTTCACTTATTCTAGCCACATGTCATAAGGTTGGGCCCTTGATGTGCTGGATATCCTGTCTTACATAATGATCAGGATAGTTTTGAAGATTGATAAGTTCAAAGGTAGGGGATAGCAACCCTGGTGAAACTGCAGGTGGTAGTTGGAGAAATGGTAATTTTGAAAGTGTACAGTATCCTCAGCTGCACTTACTGCATCTCCCTACTTCCTTCTGCCCTCCTACCACATTGTTTTAATGTGGTCTTAGTTATTCAACACTTATGTTGATTCCTTGTCTTAAGTACTGTGGCTCCTGCAAAACAAGGATGTGGCAATGCCTCTCTAATATCTTGTTTTTTTTGTTATTACAGCTTCACCAGGGTTGCTCCATATTGTACTCCAGAGTGGTTGTGCTCATTTACATTCCCTCCTACAGTGTAGTAGAGTTCCCTTTTCTCCGCCACCTCACCAGGACTTATCATTATTTATTTATATATTTTAAAAATTTTAGCCATTCTCACTTAGTTTAAGTGGTATCTCATTGTGGGTTTGATTTTCATTTCTCTTATGTTAAGAAATTTTTAGCATGTTTTCATATACTTTTTGACTATTCATGTATCTTCCTTGGACAATTGCCTGTTCAGCTCATTTCCTCATCTTTTAATTGGATTGATGGTTGTTTGGAGGGCTCCCTTTTAACCACAAACTCCCCAGTACTTGTTCTTTGTATTTTAGATCATAGCCACTCTGACTGGAGTTATGTATACTTCAGCATGCTTTGGATTTCCCTTTTCCTTATTATAAGTGATGTTAATATATCTTCATATGCTTTGTGTCCATGCACATGTCTTCAAGAGTTGTCTGGTCAGACCAGCTGCCCATCGTAAAGTTGTATCATTAGTATTTTTGTGAGTGTGCTGCTTTAGTTCTCTGTATATTCTGGTTTCAATGCAGTATCTGAGGTATTTTTATAAATAATTTCTATTTTGTTAAATTTTAATTAAACATTAAACTTTTTTATGTTCTGCTTAATTTCATTTGCAAGTGTTTTACTAAGGATTTTTGCATCTATATTTATCAGGGATATTGGTTTGTAGTTTATATTTTGTCATATCTTTCCTTTTGGTATCAAGGTGACAATGGCTTCAAAAGATAAATTTTGGAGGTTTCCGTCTCATTGGACATTTATGAATAGTTTGATGAGAGCTGGTGTTAATTCTCCTTTAAAAGTTTTATAGAAGTCCAGCCAGGTGACACGGTGGTTAAGGTCACTGTATACTACATGGCCAAGCTGGCAGTTTGAGTCCTGGGCCCAGTGGGTTTAAAGACATACTGGTGATGAGTGTGTAAATGTCCAAACTCCTGAGAGGAGAATGGAGCAGAAGGGAAGAATAATTTCTCACATTCTTCTCCTTCTCTCTTTTTCTGCCCTTCACCCCCATGTTGTGCAAGCACAGACACTGTATAGCCTAAATAAATAAATAAGTAAAAGGAAAAATGAAAAAGAAGGCTGAGAATGGGAAAAAGCTTTTGTAGAATTTAGAAATAAAATCATGAGGACCTGGGCTTTTCTTTGTTGGGAGACTTACTGAATTTCATTGCTTTTTTTGGTATATTTAGGCTTTCCATTTGATGGTATGGTCCAGGTATAATCTTTTTTTCCTTTAGGGTGCATGTGCATACTGGAGAAACAGAGAGACAGAAAGTGATAAATAACTGCCCAGGGGTAATGACCACTCCACAATCCCTTCCCCTTTATTATTGGGATTTTGGACACACATACACACTCTTCTGCTGTGAGTTTCAAGGACTTTAACCATGATTGGCCATGTGCGGGTCCTGTGACATAAATATTTGCTATCTGCTGGTTCTGATCCAGGTATATTTTATGTCTAGAGATTAGTTCATTTCCTCTAGGTTTTTCAGTTTGCTGGTGTATGGTGACTCAAAGCACCTATAATTATCTGTGTATTTCTGCACCGTCCATGGTAATACCACATTTTTCATGCCTTATTTTCTGGGTGTTTTATTTTGCTGTCCTACTTAATAGTTTGTTTGGTTTATTTTCTCAAAACCCCAGCTTTTTTTTTTTTTTTTTTTTTTTTTTTTTTCAGTCTTTGCTATAGGGTGTGTACACTTTCTGGAAAGAGATGGGGTTGGGTGGAAAGTGAGAGGTCACCCTTCCTGGGTGGTAGCCCTTCCTCTTTATTTTCCTCTTGGGATTTGGGGCATGCACACATGCACTCAGTGATGCCAGTTCCAGGACTCAAGTAGTATAGTCAATCATGTAGATCAGCTTTCTTAACCATCATGCCACTTGCCTGCTCTCAGTTGTTCTTTTCGTCTCTGTTTTATTCATCCCTGTTCTAATTTTTTTTTTTTGACAGTTTTTTTTGCTATAGGGTGCCTGGGCTCACCAGAAAGACAGAGAGAGACAGAGAGAAAGAAAGCAAGAAATCACCCCCCAGGGGAGATGGCAATGCTGCAATCCCTTCTCCATTCTCTCAAGATCTTGGGCATGTACGCACATACGCCCAGTGTGAGTTTAAGCCACTGGTCCGGGACTCAAACCACGTTCAAATACATGGGAGTCCAGCAACATAGCCATTACGCTAACTGCTGGTCCCATGCCTGTCCTAATTTTTATTATTTTGTATCTTCTACTATTAATACTTTTGAGATATCTTGTTCCCACTTTTTCAGTTTTCTGGGATAAGTCATTAGGTTATTAATCATCTTTTTTAAACGTGTGTGTGTGTGAGTGCTAATTGCTATAGACTTGTCTTGTAGGAGTGCTTTTGATGTGTTTGAAAGCATGTTTGAAAGCATCTGAAGGGTTGTGATTAAATTATTATTTTTTCAAGAAATTTTCATTTGTATTCTTAATTTATTCAGTAATTTTTAAGCTACTCAGGGTAAATTATGTAATTTTCATGTATTTGTGATTTTTGAAAGTACTTTCTGTTCAAGTTTAATTTTATTATATATGGTAGCAAATAAATTGATATATATAATTTCTGTTTTCTTTTTAGTTTTAAAGACTAATTTTGTTCTCTATTATGTGGTCAGTCTTCAGAAATATTCTATGTGTGGCTGAGAAAAATGTGTATTTTGTTTTTGGCAAAATCTTCTGTAAATGTTGGTTAGTTTATTTGGATTATTGGATCATTTATGTTCTGTGTCTTTTACTTTTTGTCTAAATGATCTATCCAGAGGTGACAGTACAGTGTTGAAGTCCACATGAATTAGCACGTCACAATCAGTCTTTCTGTTCATATCTAGCAGTCTTCCTTTCTGATGTTGAATGCATAAAGTTTTATGATTTTTATATCTTCTTGGTGAATTAATCTTTTTAATACACTATGGCCTCTGACTCTTTTTACACTCTTTTAAAAAAAGTTTTTACAATAGGGTACATGCATTCTCACCAGAAGGAGAGAGAAGAAAAGTGAAAAATCACCCCCCAGAAGGGATGGCTACTCTGCAATTCCTTCTCCTCTATTCTCCTCTCAGGATGTTTGGTATGCATGCTCATGAACTTGGTATGATTTTCAAGCCTCCAAGTCTGGGACTAAAATGCACAATCAGAAATTTGGGACTCATCTGCCTTAAGTTACATGTACAAGCTTGTGTAGACTTTCTCTCTCAGATATATATAAATTATTAAATTTTAGTTATTATGATTATTTGACTAAATAGCACATGTACTCACTGAGCATTGGGGGATGGGTTCTAGAAAGCAAGCCACCATGTCCTGTTCCAGAACTTGAACCATGGTCAGATATGTAATATTCCAGCACCTTAACCTGCCTGCCAGCTCCCCTGTGCTCATATTTTTTAAATGTTTCTCTAATTTCAGTTGACTAGTACCTTACATAAAGTGTTAGTTATTGTGGTAGAATATCTTTATCCTTCAGTGTTTCTCTCTTAACTGTGATACTGCCTTTCACAACGAGATATAAACAACATCTTAAATCTTCTTTCATTGAAGTCATTTATTACAAATCAATATTTTAAAATATACCCTCTGTGGATAGAACACAGTATTTCTTCTGATAGAGCTGTAAATATTATAAAATATATTAGCACTAAGTCATTTTTAAAAATTTCTAAAATGGTAAAAATTTAGACCAGCTTATGGAATAACGGTTATGGCAGCAGGATCCCACATGCCAATTGCATAGTTTGATTCCTGAACCCAGTATCTTGAGAATCACAATAGGCACATGTACTTGTACAACCTAAATTCTGAAAGAAGAGAGAAATGGAGGTACCTGAATTGTGTCATGAACATTCCTCCTTGGGTATGATTTTTCACTTTCCATCTGCATCCCCCAGAAGCACATGAACCCTTATAAATTATTTAATATTTTTTTCCTGTTTTAAATGGTCTGTTTCTCTTTCCCTAACAGTAAATATTATTTTTTATGTTTAATTTAATTTTAATTTTTTTTATACATTTAATCACATATGTCACTTAGCTTGTAAAGTGAATGTTCCAACAGGAATACATTTCTCACCAGTCCAGTTGAGATTTTGTACTTTTTTTCCAATCTTGAATTCTCTTAAACCTACAAGTTTACCCCAGGTCCAGTTTCATTGATTAGAATAGCTTCAGCTATCACCTGAATTTCTGCTGCTTCCTAAATATTTGGCTACTGAAACTTCAAAGGTGATGTATACAAGATTCATCTGTGGACTGCTCAGTTTTTTTCCCAATTTTAATCTTTAGTTCCCATATGTATATGCCTGCTTATACAGAAACATTCAGTTAAATTTCTGTTTTAATTCAGTGACAAAATAAAGTACCAATTGTTTCTCCCCCCATTTTTTTGAATGAGTTTCCTATTCAATATTCTTATTTCTCAGTTGTCTGAAATAGGTGGTCACGTCACAACTTGGTTTTAACCCTATTATATCTTGGTTTTAACTCTATTGTATCTTTCAGAGTATCCTTAGTCTGAAATCTGTGGATGGCAATTAAACTGCAAATCTAGTTATATAATGTATCACTTCTTTTGGCTTTATATTATTTATACTCTATGTTTAGGCAAATGATAAAGTGATATTCATCTTTATTTGGACTCTTTCAATATTTTTGAATGCACAACTTCAGTATAAAGATGCCTGTAAATATACTTTAACTTATGAGTAATTAACAGTATGCACATAAAATATTTTATTGGAATTAGGTTAAGTATTTTTTAATACAAAATCACTTTGTAATCAGTTTCTTGAACACATTTATGCCCTTGTCTTTGATCACAGACCAGGAATACTTACCTAGATATACTGTTTCTACTTCCATTAATATTAGGAATATACTTTGTACTTTCATAAGAATACTGCTATAGTTCCATTTTCATAAGAACCTTTACATACATGTTAACATCATTGACTTCAAGCACAAATTGATACTACTGAAAAAAACAAAACAAAAAAAAAAAAAACACCTTTCTGGTTTTTTTAGACTGGTTCCAATAAACTTGTGTCTAAATTAGTCTAACACATTACTCCAGATATATATTTATACTTATGTATTTGTATGAGATAATAAACACCTTGACATAGAAGAATATTTATTACACTTTCATTTCTTGCAGCAAAAACATTTGGAGATCTCTGAGGAAATACTTGTAATAAATTTAGCAATGAATAAGTTAGCATAGAGGTAGGATGTTTGTACTTTATTTTTCTCCCTTTAGAAAGAGTTCATAAACATGCAGAGAAACTAGCATATACAAGAAGAGAAAGTAAATTTCCCATGTTATGCTCTATTTCTCAGGGCTAATGAGGGGAAATGTATTTTTACAGGGGTTCATATCATTTGAGGATGTTACTATGGATTTTACCCAGGAGGAGTGGCAGGACCTGGAAGATGTTCAGAAGATTCTATACAAGGATGTGATGCTGGAGACCTACAGCAACCTGGTGTTTTTGGGTTAGTGCAACTCCCAAGAAGTTCTCTGAAGTAATTAAAGTTTCATAATGTTTAATGCTGTTTAGGAGTGATATTTTATTCTGTGGTTAATGTGAGTGGCACTCCTCTTTAATAAAATGCCGAAATCAGCCCCTTTATTGCACAGCTGATAAAACTGAACTGTTGTTACTCTTAAAATAACTTACAAGAATAGTTTGGCAAAATTCCTCATTGCTCTTTATTAACAGGACAAAGCATTGCCAAACCTGCAGTGATCTTCAAGTTGGAGCAAGGAGGAGATCCATGGATATTCAAAGAACTTCCCAGCTTGAGCCTCCCAGGTTAGCGCATAATTTTCAGGGACCAGTGTAATGCATTTTCTTTTAAAGAATTTATATTTTGTTGAGAGGGAGAAACAAAATGTTACTACTGGTCAGGTTAGAAAAATGTAGAAATGTTTTCCTGGGATAAGAGTGTGAAAGAATGGGGTATGTATTTTTTAAAGGATCCTAAGTGATGACATATTTAGGGTAATTAGTATGTGTTTTTATTGGCTACAAGTGCTTTCTAAGTAATATTTATTCTTAAGTGACAAGAGTTGTTTTTGATTTCTGCAAATAGATGATCTAGAAAACTGTTCACATTAGCAAAGAAACAGTACACAATACCCACCATTATAAGAAAGGAAAGAGAAAAAGGACAGGAAAAAAAATGACACATGGAAATCTTTCAGTGTAAAATTATAGGAAGACAGGAGGTAGATATTTTGAATATTGTTAAAGGTATTAAAGGAAAGGGATGCATAAAAGAACAAAATCCACCTAGCTTTCAAAATATTAATGTAAATTGCTACAGTAACATTAAGGACCAAGAACCATATTTCTTATTATAGCTCAGTACCAATATTTGAAATATACATGAGCAGTGTAAAATAAATTCTCAAATATAATTTATGGAAATGGTTGTCTTTTTTTTTTTTTTTGGAGAGGTTTTTTCCATAGGGCATGTGTGCTCACCAGACAGACAGAGAGAGACAGAAAGTGAGAAATCACCCCCCGGGGGATGGCCATGCCTCAATCCCTTCTCCATTCTTCTCTCAGGATCTTGGGCATGCACGCACACATGCCTGGCGTGAGTTTAAGCCACCGAGTCTGGGACTCGGACTGCGGTCGACTACGTGGGAGTCCAGCGATATAACCATTATGCTAACTGCTGGTCCCTGTCTTTTTCCATCCAAAGAGGATGGATATAGGGAGACTGCTTGTTAATAAAATAAATATGGGAAAGCATGTGTTAAGATAGTTCTTATTGCCCAGTATATAGTTCAGGTGTGGAAGAAAGCATTTTACATAAAGTCTAACTTTCTCATTCAGGAGAAGATACAAACATGAGATGCACACTATAAATGTAGAGAATGTGAAAAAGTATTTTTTGAAATCATTTTTATAATAGATTTTAATCACAAAGTGGAAGGTTTCTATTCATATAAAGAGGAATTGGAATCCTTATTGCAGAATTAAAATCTACACTTTCATCAGTGAATGCACACAGGGAAATACCCTATAAATATAATAAACATCAAAAATCCTTTTTCCAGAGGTCAAAAATTATGATAACCAGAGAAAGTACAGAGAAGTAAGCCCTTATAACGTGTATAAATTACCAAAGCTTTCAACTGTTGTTATACATGAGACAATTCTTACTGGAGAGAAAATTTGTAGCTAGAACAATATATGATTTTATTGTGTCTGAACACAGCCCATTCTGACTGTCTGAATACTTATACAGGAGAGAAGCCTTATGAGTGTCAACAATGTAAGAAAACATTTTCCCAGAATTCAGACCTCACTGTACATCAGAGGAGTCACATAGCAGAGAAATCCTGTGAAAATAAAATATGTGATAAAATTTTCTACAAGAAGTCATACTTCACTGTGCATGAGACAACTCACACTGGAGAGAAATCCTATGAATGTGGGGAATGTGGAAAATCTTTCAGTTTCAAGTCAGTCTTTAGTAGACATTGCAAAATTCATACAAGAAAGAAAACCTATAAATGTGAACAATGTAGGAAAATGTTCTCCTGCAAGTCAATTCTCACTAGGCATTGGAGAATGCATACAGGAGAAAAACCCTATGAATGTGAACAATGTGGGAAAAGGTTCTCCAGCAAGGGGTACCTAACTGTACATAAGAGAACTCACACAGGAGAGAAGCCTTATGAATGTCAACAATGTCAGAAAATGTTCTCCCAGAAGTCACATCTCATTAAGCATCAGAGAATTCACACAGGAGAAAAACCCTATGAATGTGAACAATGTGGGAAAACATTCTCCAGCAAGGGGTACCTAACTGTACATAAGAGAACTCACACAGGAGAGAAGCCATATGAATGTGAACAATGTAGGAAAAGGTTCTCCTCCAAAACACTTCTCACTAGGCATCGCAGAACACACACAGGCGAAAAACCCTATGAATGTGAACAATGTGGGAAAACATTCTACAGCAAGCAGGACCTAACTGTACATAAGAGAACTCACACAGGAGAGAAGCCCTATGAATGTGATCAATGTAGGAAAAGGTTCTCCCGCAAGTCATTTCTCACTAGGCATTGGAGAACGCACACGGGAGAAAAATCTTATGAATGTGAAGAATGTAGGAAAATGTTCTCCCGGAAGTCACAACTCATTGCGCATCACAGAACTCACACAGGAGAAAAACTCTATGATTGTGAACAGTGTGGGAAAACATTCTCCAGCAAGTGGTACCTAACTGTACATAAGAGAACTCACACAGGAGAGAAGCCCTATGAATGTGAACAATGTAGGAAAAGGTTCTCCTTCAAGTCAGATCTCACTAAGCATTGGAGAATGCACACAGGAGAAAAACCCTATGAATGTGAACAATGTAGGAAAATGTTCTCCCAGAAGTCACATCTCATTGTGCATCAGAGAACTCACACAGGAGAAAAATTATGATTGTGAACAATGTGGGAAAGCATTCTCCAGCAAGGGGTACCTAACTGCACATAAGAGAATTCACACAGGAAAGAAGCCCTATGAACGTGAACAATGTAGGAAAAGGTTCTCCTGCAAGTCAGTTCTCACTACGCATTGGAGAACACACAGAGCAGAAAAACCCTGTGAATGTGAATAATGTAGGAAAATGTTCTCCCAGATGTCACAGCATCACTGTTCATTGTAGAACGTGTACATGAGAGAAATCCTATGAATGTAAACAATGTAGGAAAACATTCTCCCAGATGTCACATCTAACTACGAATCAGAGAATTCACACAGGAAAAGCCCTATGAATGTGAACATTGTTGGAAAATATTCTCCTGGAAATCTGTATTCACTGTACATCAGAGAACTCAATACAGGAGAGCAATCCTATGATTGTGAACAATGTAATACAACTTTTTCCCAAAAGTTACATTTTACTGTACATCTGAGTACTCACACTGGAAAGAAACAATGTAGGCAGCATTTTACTACTACAAGGCAGGGGGGATTGTACATCAGAGGACTCCCATAGAAGTGAAACCTTATGAATGTGAACAATATAGAATTTTTTTTCTCTTAGAAACTATATTTAGTAAGCATCTGAAAAGTCACACTGGAGAGAATCTTCATGTATGTAGGGAGTATAGAAAGTCTTTCATTTATAAGTTAGCCCTCAATGTACATCCAAGAATTTACAAAAGAAAAAGCCTGTGAATGTCAATGTACCAATAGATAATTTTCCATGTAATATAAGTTAGTCCTTACTGTATAAGAGAGAACACAGGAGTAAGTGCTATAAATGAGAATAGTGTAGAAAAATTTTCAGCATAATCATAACGTTTTACATTGGAGCACTCACAAGGAAGAGAAACCCTGTATGTGTGGGAAGTGTAGTAAAACGTTGTTGAAGAAGTCACAACTTACTGTATATCTGAGAACTCGCAGATCAGAATTGAATGAATGTGAAAAATGAAGAAATCTTTTTATTAAACTTAAAAGCTTACCATACATCAGTAAACTCAAATGGGATAAATTGCTCAGGAATGTAAGCTGTGCCATAAATCCTTGAAATATTCAGAAATATGAACTGATCTCTGAAGGTAATAACATTGAACTTTTTTCAAATTCAGCTTTGATTCAGCAAGCTATAGTAGTTAAAATTAAGGATAACAATATTCTGGGATGATATCTGTCTACAAAAAGAGAACATTTCAGAAGGCTGGTGAATAAGTTCTAAGAGTTTCCCAAGTACAGGAGAAACACACATATTTTGGCAATTTTTTTTTAAACAGTGATTTTTGCTATAGGGCATATGTGCTCTCTGAAGAGACAGAGAGATAGAGTGACAGAAAGCATGGAACCACCCCTTTGGGGGATGGCTACACCACAATCCCTTCTCCATTCTCCTCTCAGGATCTTGGGAACACATGTACACACATTGGCTTGAGTTTTAAGTCTCTGAGTCTGGGACTTGAACTGCATTTGAATATGTGGGAGGCCAGTGGCATAAATATTACACCATCTGCTGGCTCCAGCAAAAGTTTATTTCTATGATCCATGTTTGATGTTTAAAGATGCAACAAAATATAACCACTGATTTTGGCAAAAATAAAAATAAATATAGAAATTTTTCTAGATTCCCTTTCTGGCCATGGCAGGCAAGACAACAGAAAAATTGTTTCAAAACATAGTGGAAACTGACAGATTAGAGGCCATATAAGCATTGAAAATGGTTATAGGTACTAGAGACAATGTGGGAAGAGGACAGGAGAAAGGGGGCAGCATGAGGAAAATAGGCAGGCATTTTTGGAATATAGAAATGGATTATAATGTATTGATGGCAATGTGTTATGTATCCTCAGCTGTTCTGGTGGGAAGTATATTCATATTGGATAAATTCAACTTACAAGCTAGGGGATGTATAGGGATTAATTGTATAAAATAAATTAAAATTAAAAATAAATTAAAAATAATAAAATATACAATAAAGTTCTAACAAAATAAAACAAAACAAAAATTCTAAGTCATTTCAGAGCCTGTGAACTACTCATATGTACTGAGAGTGCTCTGTAAGTGTACCTCTGGTGAAATGTCCAAGTTTACTTAGAAAATGGAACTGATCTAGATTGAACAGGAGGCATGTGAATGTTCTGAGTGTGTTGAGGAATCCTGTTGGAATATTCCTTTCTCTCTGTCTCTCTCTTTCCCTCATGAAATAAATAATCTTTGAAGATAAGGGTGGTTCAAAGATGTTCACAAACTGAATTCTCTTAGTATCCAGAACTCAGACTGATTTCCCTGAGGGACACTGGTATAGAAAAAAATGACGTCTTTCCTGTTGATTCCCTGTCCCTAAGACTAGGTTATAAATCAAGTGACCCAGTTTTTATTTCTCCTTGAATTCTTCTGCCAATCTCAAAGTCACTTATCCTCCCTTTGAGTTCAAATTTTATGCAAAGCCTATGACTGCATTTTTTGTCTGGGATGTTGGTGACCTGAAAAACATATCAGACAAGTGTGCATGAGTGTGCAAAATCGCAAGAGAAAAATGGAGGAAAAGGGATTTCAATGTGGCCATCCACCTTGGAGGTGTGTTCTCACATTTATCCCGACCCTTGACTCTCTCTGGCAAGTACACACACTCTCCAGATAGATTAATTAATTAATTAAAGTTTGTTTGTTTTTATGAAAGGAGTAGAGGTTTATTCAGCTCATGGTTGGAGACCCAAGGTCCAGGAACCATTTTCCAGTGAGGTTACAACATGGTGGTATAAGTGGTTGTCCATAAGTTTCTCCTCATTCTGGTCTCCATCCATATGGTCTTGGCCTGCCTCATCCCCTCTCCTTGTAGATACAACAAAAATCTGTCACAAGAGCTCCATCCTAGTGATTTCATCTCACCCAATACACCACTTTGGGAAAGAAACCATGAGGGAGTTAAATTTTCACTTAACACCTTAACAATACAACCAAGTCCCAACATATGAACTTTTTTTTTTTTTTTTGAGAGGTTTTTCGCTATAGGGCGCGTGCGCTCGCCGGACAGACAGAGAGAGACAGAGAGACAGAAAGCGAGAAATCACCCCCCAGGGGGGATGGTCACGCCGCAATCCCTTCTCCTCCATTCTCCTCTCGGGATCTTGGGCACGCACGCACACGCGCCCGGCGTGAGTTGTAAGCCACCGGGTCCGAGACGCGAACCGCGGTCGACTACGTGGGAGTCCAGCGACATAGCCATTACGCTAACTGCTGGTTCCCCCAACATATGAACTTTTGAGGGATACCCACTAATCCTTTACCAAGACCAAATTCCAAAATGTGAACTGTTAGGAAAAAATCATTATCTGGATAATACCGAGAAGTTAAGGTGGCAATATAGAAAATAAAATTGTGTGTTAAGGATGATGTGTGTGATAATATCTTTGACTAGACTAATGTGTATTGCATTCATGCTGGGAGGGTTCCTTTTGTATGCTGCAAAATATATAGTAATGAAATTTAAATAAAACAAAAAATAAATTAAAAATTATTTTAAAAGGAAATAATTATAGAACCATAAGTTAAAAAATATTGTCTCAGATGTTCTCATACTAAGAAGTTATATAAATGCCCTTATTTGCCATTTATAGTATTTTTTATAAAAATAGTAGAACTGTAGGAGCTGGCAGGTGGCAGAGTGATTAAGGTGCAGAATTCCCACACAGCCAGCCAAGATTCAAGTCCTGGACCTGGAGGCCTGCTTTCTCACTTTCTCTCTGTGGTCAAACTAAAAATTAATTAATTATTTAATTCTTAAAAAATAAATTTAAAAAGAGAATAGTACAACTGTCAAATATTTCTTCAGTAACATTTAAGAAAAAGGAAAACAGTGCAATCATACAAGCCACTTGAGAATAAATATCCCTTTAAGAAAGAACAGTTTTATTGAGAGATAATTTATATACCAGAAATGCATGTTCTTCTGTGACATGAATGGGAATTTGTAAATATTTCTGATCCAAGATGGGGGAAAACTGTGAGAAGGTAGGAAAATAACAATGGAAAAAATGTTAGGCAACAGAAATACAAGAAAGCATAATAAAGTGAGTTGTTTAAATGATATAGAGAAGTGGAAGTCAAAGACATGGACATTACAGAAAATAAATCTAAGGAGCAAGTTTTACTTCCACAATCTCAATTTATGGCTCCAAGGCTTTGAGTCCCAGTCATAGGAATTTCTTCAGTCTCAGTTTAATTGACCTTTTCATAGTTTCCCTTCCCAGTGTCTTTCAGAGCCCTCTTTATGTCTATTCCTCAGACTGTAGATGAAGGGGTTTAGCAAGGGGGTGACCACAGTGTACATCACTGAGGCTGTTGCACGTGAGTGTGAGCTGTGTGTAGCACCAGAACTAAGGTACACACCCATGCTTGTACAATAAAATAAGACAACTGAGAGATGAGAGGACATGGAAATGGTTTATACTTCCCCTGAGCTAGTGAGGTTGCACGAATGAAAGAAACAATCTTAGAGTAAGAGTAAAGAATCCAGGTAAGGGGACAACCAGCCAGCAACACTGCTGCAGGGTAAATCACCAGGTCATAAGAAAGATGTCAGAGCAGGCAAGGTGGAGCGCCTGATTAAGTTCACAGAAGAAGTGGGGGATTTCCAAGAGTGAAAAGGACAGCCGCAACACCATCACATGTTGTAATAAAGAATGCTGGGCACTGATAACGTCAGACACCAGAACCAACTATTCACATAGCTGGGGGCTCAAGATGACTGTGTAGTGCAAGGGGTGGCAGATGACCATAAACCAGTTATAGGCCATCACTGTCAGGAGACAGTCATCCAACTCTGCAAAAAACAGTAAGAAGTACATCTGGGTGATACAGCCTGCATAAGTAATAACTTCTCTGTGTCTGGATATTCACCAACTTCTTTGGGACACTCATGGAAGTGAAACAGATGTCTATGAAGGAGAGACTGGAGAGAAAGAAGTACATGGGCATGTGCAAGTGGGAGTCTGAGATTGTGAACAGAATGATGAGCAGGTTTCCACACTCAGTGATCAGGTACATGGAGAGGAAAAGCCCAAATACAATGGGCTGCATTTCTGATTGTTCTGAAAATCCCTGAAGAAGAAATGTTGAAATTTGTGTATCATTTTCTGCTTCCATGTGGTGGAGATGATACAATAAAGAGAAAAATAACAAGACAAATTTCACAGAGGTAGATAGTACATCACTGAAGTGCCACAATTTGTATTTTATAATCAATAAATTTATTTTTATATTAGGTGTATGAATGGTGTCACCTTTTGAAGATTCCTTGGCGTATTTCTTTATTTATTATCATCCACCCTTAGCCTCTTCCCCACATGGTCAATATTCTACAATAGTTTAGTTTTTGTTCTTTTTTTGTTATTGCTTTTTTCCCCATACAGTGTGTGTATTCAAGAGAGAGACAGACAGACAGAAAGTGAGAAATCACCCATAAGGGGGTAAAACCATGCCACAATCCCTTCTCCTCCATTATCATTCATTGTCCCCAGTGTGAATTTAAGCCACCAGGTTTAGGAATCGAACTACCATGTGGGAGTCCAGCACCTTAACCAACATATTAACTGCTAACCCCAGCAACTGAACTATTGTAAATGCTACTATCCTCACCTATATAGTGTGGATAATGGTATTCTTCTAAAATGGTCAACAACCAGTACATCTGTAGATAAACTTTAGCAGTTCTTTTCTAAATAAATGGTTATACTTGGTGAGAAGATGAGGCTGATATTTTTCTTCTGCCTCTCAAACATCATTACTTCCCACCTCATGGTCCTCAGTCCCATACCTTATTCAGTTTCCTCTTGTCTTCTCCAGCTATCCCAGACTGGTAGCTCTCCAGCTCAATACTCACATTGATCCGGACAGGTCTTTCTATATTACAGAGATGATCACCCAAACTTCCTGTTTAATCCATTCTTTTTTTTTCTATGACTTCCAGCTGGAGAATGAGGTAAAATTCTATAGATTCAAATACCAGACTATCACAATTCCAGCCCTTTAAAATAGTAACAAGAAGTTTAACAATTTACTGTATATCTAAATTAAATTTAAAACAGGAGTCTGTTCCTCCATGTTGTACACTGTAATGATGTAGAGTGATTAAGTATAAATACATTTTTTTGGGGGGGAGAGGTTTTTGCTATAGGGCATGTGCACTTGCCAGAAAGACAGAGAGAGAGAGAAAGTGAGAATCACCCCCCAGGGGGGATGGCCACACCGCAATTCCTTCTCCTCCATTCTCTTCTCAGGATCTTGGGCATGCACACACATGCGCCCAGCGTGAGTTTAAGCCACCAGGTCCAGGACTTGAACCGCGGTCAACTACAGGGGAGTCCAGCAACATAGCCATTACACTAACTGCAGGTCCCAACCTAAATACAAATTTTAAAAATTTCTATTGAAGTCACAAGTTCATTAAAAAAAAAAAAAGAGTGGCCAGCAGGTGGTGTAGTGGTTAAGGTGCTGGATTTCCATGTGGTCAACCTTAAATGGAGTCCTAGTCCTGACTGCTTGCTGTGTCACTTTTCTTCTCACTCCTTTCTTATCTCTCTTTCTATGATGAGTGCATGTGTGCCCTATAACAAAATTACATAATAAAAATAATAATTGTAAGTAAAATTAAGAAAATAATTTTTAAATGGGAGATTTTTCCTAATACAAAATAATTGCAAATATTTGAGATGACAAATATACTAATTACCCTCATTTAATCACTACACATTTTATTTGTTAACTTGCTGTAGGGTGAATGAACTCACCAGAGAGGGACAGAGAGAGAGAGAAGGAAAGGGAGAAATCACCCTCCAGTGGGAGTGGCCATGCTGCAATCTCTTCGGGAATTTGGGCACACGTGCCTCGTGTTTATCAAGCCACTGGACCCAGGACTTGAACCATGCAGTCAGCCATATCACCATTCCACCAGTTGGCCTCACATATTCTTTTTTTTATTGCACATGATAGACTTGAACTAAATTACATGTATGCCACACATATGTACAACTATAATATATTAATTACAAAAAAAGGCCATATTTTTCTGTGACAAATTATTCTGTCTTACCCTTGCACTGCCCCTTCCCAACCCACACAGATCTCTTAAACTTGAATTTGATATTCAGCTTCAGCAAAAGTCAGAGCTAAAACCCGGCACTAGACATGGATGTCCACTTTCTCCACTTTTCAATATAGTGTTGGAAATCTTAGCCAACATAATTAGAAAAGAGAATAACATAAAACGTATTCAAATAAGCAAAGAAGAATTGAAAATATCTTTATTTGCAGATGACATGATAGTATACTTAGAAGACCCAAAGGTTTCCATGAAAAAACTTCTTAAAGTAATAAGTGAATGTAGTAAAGTGGCAGGTTACAAAATCAACATCTAAAAATCTATAGCATTTCTTTTTATGAACAACAAGTTGAATGTGATAGATTTGCAGAAAGGAATCCTTTTTACCATAGCCACAATACAAAATGTATATGATACCTAGGGATAAACCTAAGAAAATCAAAGACCCTTACAAAGAAAACTATAAAAATCTTTTTGAAAAGATATTGAAAATTACACAAATAAGTGGAAGGACATCCCGAGTTCCTGGATTGGAGGAATTAATATAGTCAAAATGGCAATTTTACTCAAATTAATCTACATATTTAATGCCATTCCAATCAAAATACCAGGGACGTTTTTTACAGATCTAGAAAAGACAATCATAGAATTTGTCTAGAATCATAAAAGACCTCATATTGCCAAAGCTATTCTGTGCAAAAAAAAAAGTGGAGTAGGTGATACCTCACTCCTTGACCCCAAAATATACTATAAATCTGTGATAATCACAACAACATGGCATTGGTAACAAAAATACAGGTGGAACAATGGAATAGAATAGAGACCCCCAAAATAATCCCTGAAGCTTACAGACAACTGATTTTTGACAAAGGAAACCAATCAATCCAGTGGGAAAAAGAAAACCTCTTTAGCAAATTGTGCTGGAAAAACTGGGTGTCCACCTGCAGAGAGATGAAACTGGATCCCCATCTTTCACCACTAATAAAAATCAACTCAAAATGGATTAAAGGTCTGAACCTAGGACCTTGAACTATAAAACTACTGATGGAAAACACTGGGGAAACTAGAAGAATTTGGGGTAGGCGTAGACTTCTTAAAGAAGACTCCCAAAGCAAGGGTAATAATCCTTAAAATAGACAAATGGGATCAATTAAGATTAACTTTCTGCATAGCAAAGGACACAGAAATTAGTGTGAATTGACAATATTTGGGATGGAAGAATATTTTTGTAAAATATGCCTCAGATAAGGGACTGATAACCAGAATACACAGGGAACTCAAGCGGTGGCTTACCTAAAAAAAAAAAAAAAAAAAAAAAAAAAGATTAACCCAATTAAAAGGTGGAAAAAGATCTGAACAAAAAACTCTCTAAGGAAGACATATGAACAGCCAAAAAGCACATGAAGAAATGCTCAACATCCCTCATCATAAGGAAGATGCAGTTTAAAACCACAGTGAGATTCCATCTAACCCCTGTCAGAACGGCAAAGATCAGGGACCAGCATATGGCGTAGTGGTGGTTCAAGTCCCAGACCCAGTGGCTTAAACTCATGCCAGGCGTGTGTGTGTGTGCATGTGCATGCTTGCGTGCCAAACATCCCAAGAGGAGAATGGAGAAGGGATTGCAGAGTGACCCTCCCCCAGAGGGTGATTTCTCACTTTTTGTCTCTCTGTCTCTCTCTGTCTTTCTGGTGAGTGCATGCACCCTATAGCAAAAAAAAAACCTTTCAAAAAAAAGAATGGCAAAGATCAAAAATGCAAAACTCTGTAAGTGATGGAGGGGTTGTGGCAAAAGGGGAATTCTCCTGCACAGTTAGTGGGAATGTAAATTGGTCCAACCACTGTGGAAAACAATATAGAGTTTCCTCAAAGATCTACAACTAGAATTACCATCCGATCCATCAATCCCACTCCTGGGTATCTACCCAAAGCACAGGAGAATGCTCAGAAAGAAAAGTGCTTGCATGTCAGTGTTTATTGTGGCATTATTCATGATTGCTAAGACATGGAACAAATCAAAATGTCCATGAACAGATGAATGGATTGAAAAAGTGTGGCACATATACTCTGTGGAATATCATTCAGCCATAAAAAACAAGACCCTGGCATTTGATAGAAAGTGGTTTAATATGGAATATTTATTGCTGAGTGAAGTAAGCCAGGCTATGAAAGAAAGGTATTGTATGTATCCACTTAGTACATACCAACTATCTGCACTCTAGCATAGAGATTGAAATATTGGAGGGCATAATATAGTTATGGATGCTGAAGACAGTGTGGAATAGGGGGAAGAAAGGAAGAGCATAGAGAAGAAAATCAGAAGAAATAGAGAGGCATAAAATTTGTGGGACACAGAAATGGTTTATTATTTGTTAATGATAACATGTATGCTATTCTCAACTGGACTGATATTAGAAATGTTTCATGCTGGGTAGATTCTCTTTACAAGCCAAATGATGTATGGCAATTGAATGTTTGAAAACAAATAATAAAACATATAAATATAAGTTTAAAAATAATAATCTAAAAAATGAAAAGCTATTTGTTGCTGATGATGTATATAGTAATGCTTTTGTCTTGACAGATCTGCATGGTAATATGCTGGAAAAAGAAATGTTATATGCTGTAAAGATATATGTGATTAAATGCAATAGAAGAACAATAATAAAAATACATTTAAAAATAAAAATAAAATGCATAGACAAAGGAAAAAATTTACAGAAAAATGGAATTAAAGTATGTGTTTATTTGGGTGCAAAGAAATTTTGAAATCCTGGCATAGTTTTTTTTTTTTTTTTCCATAATGCACATCTGAGGACCCTTCATATCTGATCACCATTTTGATTTACTTATGTTTATTATGTGCCAATGTTACTACAGTTATCAGCATCCCAAAATATATAGATTTTTGTTTATTGCCTTTTTTATTTATCTATTTTTTTACTTTTTTATTTTAATTTTTTATATAAATTCAATCATATTATTTAGCTCACAAAGTAAACATTTCATCTTTTTTTAATTTCATTTTCTTTTATACAATCACATTACTTAGCTTACAAAGTGAATATTTTAACATGTGAACATTTCTCCCTAGTCCAGCTGACTAAACTATAAAATATCTTTAACAGAAAATTGCACATTTCTTTGTCCCATTAATGCTTTTACTCCCCATTTTTCTTCTAATTGTTCTTCCTCAAACCCTACTCTTTCACACACACTGTATCTGTATTTACATATGTTTACTGTGTTTCTATATACTTCAGTCAATCCCTCTCAGTCATAGAGTACAGACACTCAGTATATATTAAGTGGGGACATACAATGTCTCTCCTTCATATCCTGGCTTGCTTCGCTCAGCAGTAAATTTTCCATATTCATTTGCTTTCTATCAAAAGCCAGGGTTTCTTTTGTTGTTGTTGTTGTTGTTGTTGTTGTTTTTATGGCTGAATAATATTCCATAGAGTATATGTGCCATGGTTTTTAGATCCATTCATCTGTTCGTGGACGTTTGGGTTGGTTCCATGTCTTGGCAATTGTGAATAGTGCTGCAATAAACATTGATGTGCAAGCACTTTTCTTATTAAGAATTCTCCTGTCCTTTGGGTAGATACCAAGGAGTGGGATTGCTGGATCATATGGTAGTTGTACTTGTAGATTTTTTGAGGAATCCCCAAATTGTTCTCCACAGTGGCTGGACCAATTTACATTCCCACCAGCAGTGTAAGAGAATTCTTTCACCACACTCCCCCTAGCATTTATCATTTTTTTTTTTTAAATCTTAGTCATTCTGACTGGGGTTAGGTGGTATCTCATTGTTGTTTTGATATGCATTTCCCTTACAATGAGGGATGTTGAGCATTTTCTCATATGCCTTTTGGCTATTCCTATGTCATCTTTAGAGAGTGGTTTATTCAACTCATTCTTCCATCTTTTAATAGGGTTGACCATCTTTTTTCAAAACAGCAACATGAGCTCCTTGTGTATTCTGGTTATCAGTCCCTTATCTAACGCATAGTTTGCAAAAATATTTTCTCATTCTGAGGGCTGTTGACTCACACTAATTACTGTGTCTTTTGCCATGCAGAAACTTCTTAGTCTGATGTAATCCCACTTGTCTATTTTGGGGATTATCGACTGTGCTTTGGGGGTCTTAAGAAGTCTTTCCCTGCCCCAATGTCTCCCAGTTTCCCCAGTGTTTTCCAGGAGCAGTTTTATAGTGTGAGGTCTTAGATTTAGATCTTTGATCCACTTTGACTTGATTTTTGTCAAAGGTGAGACAAATTTTTGAAGCCAGTGTATTTATTAACTTACTTGAACAGTTTAACATAGTACCAAAATCTAGATGATTTAAACATTACTCTTTTGTCTCACAACTCTGGAGATGAGAAGTGTGATGTCAGTGTGTTGGCAGGGTTGATTCCACTTAGTGGACATGAGTATGAGTCTGTTCCATGTAGGTGGGAGATTAGTGGTGGATGTACAGTTGATTAAAGCATATTTAATATACCCAATGATATGAATCAATAGCCCCAGCCATGTCTGAAATAGCCAATGAGATGAATCAATGACTCCAATCATGTCTGATATAGCCAATGAGATGAATCAGTGGGTCCAGTCATATTTGATATAACCAGTGAAATGAACCTGTGGGATCAGCTACATTTGGTATAGTCATTGAGATGAGAATAATCAGTGGGCTCAGCCCATGATCAATTAACACAACCTGGATTTAAAAATTATAAACCTCACAGAATGTAACTGCCGGGGACCTTGAGTCATACTTTCTCTCTCACTCTTGGACTACTTTTACATCTCAGGAGTATACTTTCACTTTTTCTTGATAAACTACCCAGTGCTTTTACAAAACAAAGAAAAAAAAATCCAAAAAATAAAAAAAGAATGTTCCATGGCTTACTCCAGCTTTTATGGGCTCCTGACTATCTTCAACATTCCTCTAGGAGGCAGATGAATCTGTAAGTTTAGAGTGCTCTTGCATCTAGACATGTGTTCTTGATTCTTTAGCCTCCATATATAATCTATTTGTTTAAAAAGTTTTTTAAAACTCTTTTTTGGTTCTATGAAAGAGACAGAGAGAGAGATGTCTTTAAAAAGTTTATGAAAATGCCTAATATAGAAAAAAATATGCATAGATTTTTTTTTAATTTTGCACCAAAATAAACTTGTACTTTAAGTCCATATTTCTGCTAACTTTCTGAAGGGCCCTCATGCTTAAACGGAAATTTCTCTATTGGTGCAGCAGGTGGCATGGAGGTTAAGGTGCTGGATCCCACATGGCTGACTGCACAGTTCAAGTTCTAGACCTGGCAGCTTGAAAATCACTCCAGGTACATATGTGTGTATGCTCAAAAATTTCAAGAGAAGAACGGAGGTGAAGGGACTGCAGTGTGACCATCTCCCTACCCAGGGGGGTGATTTCTCACTTATGCTCTTTCTCTCTCCTAGTCTCTCTCATTTGAAAAAGTGCATGAGCCATATAGGAAAACTAAAAATAAATAAATAAATAAATAAGGGATAATTTCTAATTCCTACCATAGGGACCCTACCAAGACATTTTTGGAAGTTACTTTAGTTATTTTTGAAATTTCTTCCTTAGTTATTTGCCTCCTATTCCTCTATCCTGAATCAACTTAAAGCTAATATTACTCAAACATTTTTTCTACTTGTTTTACATGGCCTTTTGTAAATTATTAATGTATTGTGTCTTTTCCCCAGTAGTGCATTAATTTTCCTGGGATTTAAAATTAAGACCTAGTAGATCAAATAAATTAACTTTTGTCAGTCAAGTAGACTATGTTTTCCAACATAATTCTCAACATACCATGCTTTCTCAGTCAGAATTTTAAATTTTATGGTCCAATAACTGATTTTTTTCTCTTTTTTGCTGAAGACTTATGTTCAGAAGAACTTCTACCTTCTAAGATTATGTGTACTTATGTATAGCTTCATTTAGGCATTCCATAATGTATACATATATATGTATGTATTGTGCTCCACAGAGGTATATATAATGTTGATTAATTTATTAAAAATCAAATTTTATGTGCCAGCAGGTGGTATGGTGATTAAGGCATTGAACCTCCACATGGACAATCATGGTTTGAATCCTGGACCTGGCTGCTTGAAAATCACATTGCGTGTGTGTATGTACATGCCTGAAATCCCAGAATGAGAATGATTGTGAAGTGGCAAATTCCACCAGAAAGTGATTTCTCACTTTATCTCTTTCACTTTCTCTCTCTCTCTCTGGTTATTGCACATGCTCTATGGTAAAAATCTAAAATCAATCAATCAATCAATCCATCAATTATAAATGTATCAGATATATGTATCTATCTGTGTTTTCTTCTTATCCTTCGTATGATCTGCTTTCACATTTTACACTTGAAACTTACTTAGAAATATGAAGACAGGATCTTTTATTTTTCTAAACAATTAATCACTAAATATTTAATTGTACCTTTAAAGAAAAACTTATGACAGCTAGAAATAAAAAGTACAACATAACATGATAGTAAAATATATCTCAAAGAATATTAGGCATTTTATTCAATTATAAAACTCTAAATTTATTCTCTTGAAAGAAAGGGAGAAAAGTAGTTTCAACCCTTAATCATAAATTTTAACAGTGTTCTGAAATTTACAGCCAAGGCAATGTAAGCTAATCGTGAAATAGATCTTGGGGTGTGGTGAAAGGGGGAACTCTCTTACACTGCTGGTGGAAATGTAAATTGGTCCAACCACTGTGGAGAACAATTTGGAGATTCCTCAAAAATCTACAAATAGAACTTCCATATGATCCAGCAATCCCACTCCTTGGTATCTACACAAAGGACAGAAGAGTTCTTAATCGGGAAAGTGCTTGCACATTGATATTTATTGCGGCATTATTCACAATTGCTAAGTCATGGAACTGATCTAAATGCCCACAAACAGATGAATGGATTGAAAAACTGTGGCACATATTCTCTATGGAATACTACTCAGACATAAAAAATAACAATATCCTGGCTTTTGACAGAAAGTGGATGAATATGAAAGATTTACTGCTGAGTGAAGCAAGCTAGGCTATGAAGGAGAGACATTGTAAGTCTCCACTTAATATATACCGAGTGTCTGCACTCTATGACTGAAACTGAATGACTAAAGGATATAGAAACAGAGTAAATAGTTGTGAATACCAGATATAGGATGGAAAGAGGGCAGGTAAAGGAATAGAGTCTGAGGAAGGATACTGAGGAGAAAAAGAGAGGCATAGCATTAATGGGACAAAGAAATGGGGTATTATCTGTTGAAGATAACTTTATAGTATTATCAACTGGACTGTCAACTGGACTGGGGAGAAATGTACACATGTTGGAATATTCACTTTGCATGCTAAATAATGTGATTGGATGTATAAAAGAACTTGAAATTTAAAAATTCATATTATTTGAAGAAAGAATTTTTGAATTAATTTATGAAACAAATCTTAAATATTAACAAGAAAATTCTGAAAAGAATCATGATACTTTATAAGAACAGAAAAAATAAAAAACTTCTAAAATATTAATACTAATAATATTGGAGATATAATGTGATAGAGTATAATTGTTAATGAAATTAAGCCTAAATTTTTTAGAACATTATTACATATTAATTATCATAATCTATATTTCAAAAAAAGCTACAGGAAAATTTATACCAAAAAAGACTGAAATATCTAGAGGAAGATTACTGTTACTATAATGGGAATATGAACATAACAAGAATGTCAATTTTTTTCTAAATTCATTTATAATTCTAACGGAACATCCAATAAATTTCAATGGTATTTTCCTTGCCACAATGCTAGATGATTTTACCATTAATCTGTAAGAATAAACTGACATCAGAAATAACATTATTGCAGACAGAGGTAATATTACCTGAGTATCTCTAGTCAACCCTTAAGTATGCCTACTATGAAGATAAATAATTAAAACTATATTATAAAGACAACATGCTCACTGAAACAGCATAAAATCATAATGTGGATGATCATTTACAAAGTGCTGATGATAATGTCTATGGTATTATCTTTGACTTGACAAATATGCACTGTATCCATGCTGGGAAAAACCATGTAGCACACTGTAGGGATGTACAGTGACTAAATGTAAATTTAAAAAATAATTTTAGGAATGTGAGCAGGGACATAGAAAGATGATAATTTATATGTTAATATCTTTGGCTGGACCAATATACAATGTATTCATACTGGGAAAAATAAAGATGTAAGCAAGAAAATGTCTTTATATATATACATATATACATGTTTATGTATATGTATATATATAAATTAGCGGGAACCAGCAGTTAGCGTAATGGCTATGTCGCTGGACTCCCACGTAGTCGACCGCGGTTCGCGTCTCGGACCCGGTGGCTTACAACTCACGCCGGGCGCGTGTGCGTGCGCGCCCAAGATCCCAAGAGGAGAATGGAGGAGAAGGGATTGCGGCATGACCATCCCCCCTGGGGGGTGATTTCTCGCTTTCTGTCTCTATGTCTCTCTCTGTCTGTCTGGCGAGCGCACACGCCCTATAGCGAAAAACCTCTCAAAAAAAAAAAAAAAAATTAGCAAACTATATATATATATATATATATATATCTACCAATCTATCTATAACTTAGCAAAGGGAATTGTAGATTTTCCTAAGAAAAATGAAACATAAAATTAACACAAATCAAAATAATATTTGACATAAATCACACCGGGTACATGTGTGTACCTGCTCAAAAATCCAGAGAGGAGACTGGCAGAGAGGGGATTGCAGTCTGGCTTTTCTGGAAGGGGGGTGATTTCTCACTTTCTCTGTGTCTCTGTCTCTCTACCTCTCTGACAAGCATCCTTGCCCTATAGCAAAAACTAAAACTAAAAAAATAAAATAATAAGAGATTTCATTTGGTGAGATATTTTGATCTGGTAAGAAGGAGTAATGTTGGAAATTGTGTATTAGATTCTCTTCTATAAAAAAAAGAAAGAAGAGAATCTATTTTGAACTTGATATTTAGAAATACTCTTCAGGTTGAATGTATAGAAGACAAAAATGATGACATATATTAAACACAAGCAATGATTAATTATAACAGTGGTTATTAAATTTTTTTTTTAGCTGACGGGGTGGCAAAGGGCCAGATACCAAACATGTAGAAATGACACAATGAAAAATTTTTGGATGATTTTCACATTCCTGGATCAAAACCCTAAGAATTCAAAAACCCTTGTCCAATCCCTTGTAGAAGGACTATAATGGGTAAACTATAGCATCTAAATATAGAGGGGAGTCTTAATATACTCTGCCTCTTAAATAACTATCTATGGAAAGGATACTGGTTTTGGTTCCAATATTACCTCAAGGGTAGGACTGTCAAAAAGTCTAATTTATTTTAGCTCCTTAGCTTCTGAAGAATTATATTCCTCAGAGAATACAAAAACAACAGTTTATTTAATGAGACACCATGAGAATTCTGTCCTAAAAGACTCACATACTGTAAGGACTTCTTCTTATTGGACTTCTACTCCAATTTTGTTTAACCCTTAGCAGAAGAAACCTTGCTGTGTCTCTTAGAGATCTCATGAGTAGCTCTGTCTTTCTGCCCTTCCTGGGAACAGACTTCTTTCTTAACAATTGTTTATGGGACGAACAAAACCAGTGAAAGTGGACTCTTCAGTGGTAGCATCTTGAGAAAAGACAGAGCATCCTTGTAAGTGCAGAAAAATAAGAATAAGCTATGGAGGGTGGGTTTCTTCTTAAAAGGATAACTTCCCAAGGTTTCAAACAGGGAAAAAGGTAAAAGCTCAAGACCAAGACCTTCCCATTTTAAGATACTGGACTTGGAAATAGCTGCAGCCTAATGTTTCTTTCTCTTTTTTAAAAAAGTTCATTTTATTATTATTATTATTTTTAAGAAAGGTCTTTGGTATAGGTTGTGTGTGTTCTCACCAGAGGGACAGTGGCAGAGAGACTGAAAGCAAAGAGTCACCCCCCTCCCCACAGGGGGATGGCCATGCCATAATCTCTTCTCCTCCAGTCTCCTTTCAGGAGTTTTGGACACCCATGCACAAGCAGCCAACATGAGTTTTAAGCTACTGGGTCTGGGACTTAGACTATGATCAACTATGTGGGAGTCCAGTGATAAAATCCTGATGCTATCTTTTTTTATTATTTTATTATTTTTTTATATTTTTTGAGAGTTCCCCACCCATAGGGCACGTGCACTTGCCAGACAGACAGAGAGAGACAGAAAAACAGGAAGTGAGAAATCAACCCCCAGGGGGGATGGCCACGCTGCAATCCCTTCTCCTTCACTCTCCTCTTGGGATCTTGGGCACATACGCACAAGCGCCCAGTGTGAGTTTAAGCCACCGGGTCTGGGACTCGAACCGTGGTCGACTACATGGGAATCCAGCAACATAGCCATTATGCTAACTGCTGTTCCCTCCTGATGCTATCTTCTGGTTTCTGTTTTGTTGTTTGTTTGTTTCGATTTTTTTTTTTTTGCCATAAGGTATGTGCATTTGCCAGAGAGCGAGAGAGAGAAAGGGAGAGAGAAACAGAGAGAGAGAAAGTGAGAAATCACCTCTCAGGGGTATGGCCATGCTACAGTTCTTTCTCCATTCTACTCTAGGGATTTGGGACACTCATTTATATGCACCCTGTGTGATTTTTAAGCCGCCAGGTCTGTGGCTTGAACCGTGGTCAGCCATGTGAATCGAGCACCTTAATCACTATGCCACCTCCTGGTTCCCTAATATTTCTTAATATAGTTTTTCTGTGCTGAAATATTGGAGGGCATAAAAGTGTTGAAAATAGTTATGGACACTGGAGACAGTGTGGAAGGAGGGTGGGAAAGGGGAGGAGTGTAAGGAAGGAAATTAGGGAGACAAATAGAGAAGTAAGACATTTGCAGGTTTATTACCTGTTGATGATAATGTGTAGTATTCTCAACTGGATTGGTGTGAGCTGTATTTCATATTGGGTAGATTCTCTCTACAAGCTAAATCATGTATAGTGATTGAATGTATTAAAAAATAAAATAAATCTACAAATGAGTACACTGGGGAAAAATATGATTTCTCTGCTATGGCTTTCAACTTAGCTTCAGCTGTCCTTTTCATTCCATTCCCTCCTTTGCATCCTCCACACTCACTTTAGCTTTTCTTTCTGTGTCCCTGATCCTTTCTTTCATTATTTTTAAAAATATTTTTATTATTATTCATACATTAAATCACTATACATCATTTAGATTGTGAAGATACTTTACCCAGCATGATATACGCCTCAGTCTAGCCCAGTTGAGACCACCATATGCATCCTCGTCAACAGATAATAAATCTTATCTGTGTCTCACAAGTATCTTACCTCTCCATTTCCCCCCCAAATTTCCTTTCATCCATTATTAATGATTACCTTTTAAAGTTATGTAATCACGTATTACTCATGTAATTATGTATTCATGCATTTGCTTCTCCATTCACTGAGGCAGGAACAGCCAGGAATTACTCTATTGTAAGCATTCAACTGTGTTGTAGAATAAAGGAAGGGATAAGATATTTCTCTTTCCATCAAAAAGTGGGCAAAGACCAAAAAAAAAAAAAATCAAATCATTACAATACTCTGTGATAGGCAACATAATGGAGACTGAATGCAATGAAGAATGTCCAACTTTGCCTAGGGGCAGTTATTTGAGAGGAAGAAACATAAGAAAAGAAAAGAGGGTATCTGAAAGGAAAAAGAAAACCATAGGAATAAACCTTGAAAGAGGAGTTGCAGTTGTCAAGGTAAGAGTCTTCTAGGCAGGGGACCAGCAGGTAGTGTGGTGGTTAAGGCACTGGAATTTTTACTGCTGTTCCAGTCTCAGATTTGGCAACTCAAACCTCACACCAGGCATGTATGTGTGTGTGCCCAAAATTCCTGGAGGACAGGGGACTGCAGTGGGCCATCCCCCTTGGGGGATGATGTCTTACTTTCCCTCTCACTGTCTCTCTGGTAAGTGGACATGCCCTGTAGCAAAAACCTTAAAAAAAAAAAAAAAAAAAAAAAAAAAAAGTCCTCTAGTCAGAAGGACTTAGGGTGCAAACATGTTAAGTGATAAACAGTGAATGAAGACAGACATGACAAGATGCATTTGCTGATACCATTTTTACAAAATATACAGAATAAACAAATCCATAGAGAAAGAAAGATTAGTGGTTATTAAGGCTGGTGGAGAGATGAATGGTGAATGACTTCCAGAGGAAATGCAGTTTTCTTTGGGGGAGGCAAAAAGAGTTCTGGAACTAGATAATGGTGATGTGGACATAGCATTGTGAAAATGCCACTGTATTGTACCCTTTAAAATGGTTACATTAGGGGCCAGCTGATGTTTAAAGTGCTGGCTTCCCATATTGTCAACTGCAACTCAAGTCCTGGACCTGGCAACTTGAAAACAAGGTGGGTGTGTATGTGTAAGTGTTCAAAATCCTAAGAGGAGAATGGAGGTGAAAGGATTGCAGCATGACTATCCTGCTTGCAGGGTGATTTTTCACTTTTTCTCTCTTTTTCCAGCAAGCACATACACCCTATAGCAAAAACTTAAAAAGAAACTGAAAAAAAATAATGTTAAAAAGATTATAATGTTGAATTTTATGCTGTGTGAGTTTTACCACAATAAACATAGAAGTACATTGCATCATTAGACCATTCCAATAACCCTAAATGGCTGGGCAACAATGGGGGAAAGAATAGGCACACTAAAGATGTTACTGGCTTGGTAGGTCATAATCACCAAGGGCCCTATATTTGCAACTATCCAATTCTGGTTATTTCTGAATTTAGTGAGAACCAGCCTGGAAGTAGGACATGAACAGCAAGAGAAGAACAAAAATATATGAGACAGAATACACAAAAATAAAGCCAGCAGGTGGCATGGTGGTTAAGGCACTGGGTCATACATGGCGAACCCCATGGTTCAAGTCCTAGACCTAGCAACTTGAGAAACACACTAGACATTTGTGCACACATACCCATAATCTAGAGAGGAGAATGGAAGAGAGGAGATTGTAACATCTCCATCCCTCCATGTGGGAAATGATGTGTCACTTTCCCTTTCTCTCTGTCTCTCTCCAGCAAGTGCACAAAACCTATGACAAAAATTCTTTAAAAAACAAAAAAAGAAGAAGGAAAGAAAAAGAAAATAGCCAGCACTTACTAAATTGAATGCCTGCTCATAAATAGAGAAACTAGGATCTAAAACTATAGGTGTTGGTATGATTCCTAAGCTCAGCTCTCAGTGGTAAATGTTGGAAATCTGTGGATACTGAATAAATGACTACAGACTGTGTGTGTGTATATGTGGGTGTGTTTATGCTTTGACAGGTCCTCAAGGCTAGGACCTTTAATCACTCTTTCCTTCACAAAGGCAATATGCCCAGAAGACACTCAGACACTGTCCATCACACTCAAATACATGGAATTTGTCCTACAGCCTGTTCCTTCCTCCTCTGCTTGGATCTCCTTCTCCAAAGAGTGGGGGGCCAGGGCAGCTCCAGAGCTCTCACCTTCTCCCTCATTCAACAAGTGAATATCATATCCTATCATGTGGCAGGTGGCATGGTGGTTGAATCACTGGACTCCCACATGGCCGACCATAGTTCAAGTTGAGAACCTGACAGCTTGCTTTCTTCCTTTCCTTCTCTGTCTATCTCTCTTTCTCACTCTCTGGTGAGCCCTACAGCAAAATTTAAAAAAATGATAAAACAAAATAAATAATTATTTAGAAAAGTTATTGTTTATAATCATGAAATGTATGAGAATCAGCATTTCTCACCATGACAGTGTGAAAATTTGGGCCGACTATCCTTTGAAGGGAGCTATCTTGGGCACCATATGATGTTGAGCACCATCTTTAAATATTTTTTATTTATTTTTAATTTAAATTTATTTATTTATATTCATTCACTGTACATCATGACAACATACAAAATGAGATTTTCCCTCCAGAGTACACTGTATATTGGCTAAATCAAGCACATCAGCATACATGTTATCGTCAACAAATAATTTTCCATTTCTTGTTTTCTATATGTTTTGCTTTTTTTTCCTCGTCCTTGATTCCCTGTCTCTTACCCTCTGCTATCTTCCACTCTCCTCCCACACTGTCTCTGGTATCTGTGTTTGCTACTGTTTTCCCCCACATTTTACTGAGTCACTAAAGTTCTTAATTAATCTAAATGTTTTCTCATAGCAAGCACAACTGATAAATATATTTCTATGAACATAAGTCCAACTTTAGGCATAAGCCTCAATGAGTAGAATGAACATCCTATAAAGTAACACCTAGCTGGGACTATATATCATACTGCAGTCATCAAATAGGTATTTTTTTTCTGAAACTTTTTTTTCCAACTTAATTTACATTCTTTCCCTAAGCATTGTCACAGCATACAAAATGTGATTTCCCATCCAGAATATACTGCGTAGTGACTTAATCATACATATTATAACACATTTTCTATTTCTAGTTTCTAGAAAATTTTTTTACCCCTATTTCTGACCCTCTGTCCTTTCCCACCCTCTTCTCACACTATCTCTGGAGTCTACAATTGTCTTCCATTCCTTTCCCATCCACATTGTATTGATCACACAATTTCTTAAATAATCTAACTACTTTCAATAGCAAGTTCACTTGATACTATTAAGAAAACCAGATTTAACTTAAATCAAAGAAATCCTAAGGAACTTTGCTTAAAGCCAGAAAATAGGTTAGGATTCTGATCAAATGATATGTGCATAAACCCATCCATATCTCAAGACAGGACACAAATCCTTGCAACCAAATTACAAAGCCTACAAGAAAATCAGCAATATTTTAGTCAAAAGTCATAAAATTATACTTCACCAATTCAGTCTCATGTACTTTATCTTCTGTTGTGGTTCAATTTTCCCAATATAATTCTGGGATATAATATTCAATTCCAGACTTCTCCCTACGATTGAGTTGGCCACACTCTTAGTTTTTGAACTCTTATTTCTGTGTATTTAACTTTCCTGATATAGCACTCCCTTGAGAACTTGTTGGAGACCTGGTCTGGTGCTGGTAAATTCTTTCAGGTTTTGTTTATCTGAGAAAGTTCTTGACTTTTCTTCCCACACAAAAGATAGTCTTGCCAGGTACAGTATTCTTGGCTGAAATTGCTTTTCTCTTAACACTTTGAATATATTTTCCCATTCTTTCCTTGCTCGCATTGTTTCTGATGAGAAGTCTGCTGTTAGCCTGATGGGATATCCTTTGTAGGTAACTTGATGTTTTTCTCTTCCCAGCCTTAGTATCTAGTCTTTGTCTGTGGTTTTGGTCAACCTGGCTATAATGTGTCTTGGAGAAGATCTTCTTGGGTTAATTCTATTTGGGGTCCTTTGTATTTCTTAGGACTGGATCTTTGAATGCCTCTCTAGGTTTGGAAAATTTTCTTGCAGGATTTCATGGAATAGATTATCAATGTCCATATGGGTCTCTTTGCCTTCTCGAGTGCCAATTATCCGGATGTTTGAACGTTTGATGGTATCTAGTACTTCTTTTTTTTTTTTTTTTTTTTTGATCAAATGCTTTTTCTATATTATTATTTTCTAATTTCATTTATTTTTTAAAATTTATTTTTATTTATTTATTTACATTCATTCACTGTACATCATTATAGCATACAAAATGAGATTTTTCCATTCACAGTACACTGTATATTGGCTCAATCAAGCACATCAATATATGTGTTATTGTCAACACATAATTTTCCACTTCTTGTTTTCTGTATATTTTGCCTTTTTTCCCATCCTTGATTCTCTATCTCACCCTCTGCCATCTCCCTCCCTGCTCCCACATTGTTTATGGTATCTATTATTGCTTTCTCTGCCTCCCCATTTTATTGTTTCACTAAATATCTTAATAAATCTAAATATTTTCAATAGCAAGCACAACTGAAATATACATATCCATGAACACAAGTCTAACTTTAGGCATAAACCTCAGTGAATAGAATGAACATACTATAAAGTATCACCTACCTAGGGCTATATAGCTTACTGCAGTCATCAGATAGGTATTTTTAATGCCTTTTTTTTTCTTCTGAAAAAAATTTTTTATTACTTTACATTCATTCCCTGAGCATCATCACAACATACTAAATGTGGTTTCCCATCTAGAATAAACTGCATAGTGGCTTAATCATGCATGCTATCATCCATAATATTCCATTTCTACTTTCATGTATATATGTTTTTTACTCCATGTCTGACCCTCTGCCCTATTCCACTCTCTTATTATCTCTGCTGTCTACAGTTATCTTCAATTCCTTTTCCCAACATTTCGATGATCACACAATATCATAAGTAATCTAACTACTCACAATAGCCAGTTCAGCTGATGGTTTCAAGAAAAGCAGTTTTGAACTGGTAAGGATATTTCCTTGAAACTTAAGGCCTAGAAACAGGTTAGTATTCTGTTCAAATAGTAGGTACATGAATCCATTGACAGCTCAAGACAGGACAAAAATCCTTTAAAACCGGACAACAAAGCTTAGAAGAAAAGCATCAATATTTTAGTCGAGTCATAGAATGCTGTTTCATCAGTTCAGTCTCATGTACTTAATTTTCTTCTGTTTCTGTTGAGGTTCGATCTTCCAGATTGAACTCTGGGATATAATACTCAACTCCAGACTTTGTCCCTACAATTAAGTTGCCCATTTTCTTAGTTTCTGAACTCTTATTTCTGTGTGTCTGCATTTAATTTTCCTGACATAGCACTCCCGTAAGAACTTCTTGGAGATCTGGTCTGGTGCTGGTAAATTCTTTCTGGTTTTGTTTATCTGGGAAAGTTCGTGTCTTTTCTTCCCAAATGAACAATAACCTTGCTGGGTACAGAATTCTCGGTTGAAATTGCTTTTCCCTTAATACTTTGAATATATTTTCCCATTCTTTCCTCACTCGCATTGTTTCCGATGACAGATCTGACATTAGTCTGATGGGATATCCTTTGTAGGTAACTTGCCGTTTTCCTCTTGCCAGTCTTAGTATCTTGTCTTTGTCTGTGGTTTTGGTCAATCTGGCTATAATGTGTCTTGGAGAAGATCTTCTTGGGTTGATTCTATTTGGGGTCCTCTGTACTTCTTGGGACTGAATCTTTGAGTGCCTCTCCAGGTTTGGAAAGTTTACTTGCAGGATTTCATGGAATAGATTATCAATGCCCTTATGAGTTTCTTTGCCTTCTAGGATGCCTATTATCCGGATGTTCAGACGTATAATTGTATCTACTATTTCTCGTATATTATTCTCAAATTTTTGGGCCATTTTCTCAGTCTTCATGGTGGATTTTTCTAGGCCAGCCATTTTCTTTTCTACATCTAAGATTCTACTTTCTGTATGATCTAGTCTGCTTTTAATACTTTCAAGGGAAGTTTTGACTTCTTGTATTATAGCCTTCATCTCTAACAGTTCCATCTGATTTTTTTGTAATGTGTGAAATTCCTGTTTTAGATCTTGCATGAATTTCCTCACCTCCTGGAATTCTTCAACTCCTTTCTCCTTCCTCTTCAGTAGTTCCTTGTCTCTCTTCTCTTCCATCTCTGTTAGTTTTGCCATTATGAATGTTCTGAATTCTTTATCAGACATTTCCATGACTTCCATTGAACTGTGTGTGGATGGAGAGGAGTTATCCCTTTCCCTTGGAGGAGAGGTATTTTCCTGCTTCCCCATATTTCTTGTGGTCCTGCAGCAATTTCTAGTCATCTCGTGGGTGGTCAATTTCGTCTCAAACTTGGAAGTTCAATCTGAGGGTCGAGGAGTGTGTAGGAAAGGAAACAGAGAGAGGAAAACAAAAGCAACACCTGAAAAAAAAATAAAACAAAACAAAATAAAGAAAAAGAGAAAAAAATGAAGAGAAAAACTTTTAAATAAAACTAAAAAAAAAAGAGAAAAATTAATATTCAAAAAATTACAAAAAAAAAAAACCACAAAAATTAGAAAACCGTGCAGCGCACAAGCGCGCCACATGACATGGCTAGATCACAGGAGCCATGGAGCTGGTTCTTGAAGAACGGCTGTTCTGTTCCCTCCTGCCTCTTCACGCGGGTTTTCTATACTGGAGGCTGAATTATCAGTGGGATCTCTTCATTCCTCCATTTCCCCCAAAATGACTAGATCGCAGGAGCCATGGAGCTGGTTCTTGAAGAAGGGCTGTTCTGTTCGATGGTATCTAGTACTTCTCATATATTATTCTCAAATTTTTGGGACAATTTTCTCAGTTTTTATGGTGGATTTTTCTAGGCCAGCAATTTTCTCTTCTGTGTCTGAGATTCTATTTTCTAAATGATCTAGTCTGCTTTTAATACTTTTAAGGGAGATTTTGACTTCCTGTATTATAGTCTTTTTCTCTAACAGGTCCCTTTGATTCATTTTTAAAGTGTGTAATTCCTCTCTTAGATCTTACAAGAATTTCCTCACTTCCTGGAACTCATCAACTTCTTTCTCCTTTCTCTTCAGCAGTTCATTGTCTCTTTTCTCTTCCATCTCTGTTAGCTTCGCCATTATGAATGTTCTAAATTCTTTATCAGACATTTCCATGATTTCCTTTGAACTGCTTGTGGATGAATAGGAGTTATTCTTTTCCCTTGGAGGAGAGGTATTTTCTTGCTTTCTTATATTTCTTGTGGTCCTGTTGTGATTTCTAGTCATCAGATGGATGCTGTGTTTCTTCCTAATTCTTGAAGTTCAATCTGAACATTCAGGAGCAAACAGAAAGAGATGATCTCTTGGTCATTCTGTTGTGATCTCTTTGTGCAGTAGATTCAGTAGATATTGAAGAATATGTTAACTCTAATAGTATTTGGATGTTTAGCTACAGTACCCTTAGATTCATCATGCTAGCTTGTTTGCTGGAGGCTGAATTATCAGTAGAAAATCTTCATTTTTCTTGTACCCCGAATTGACTATTTCACAGGAGCCATGAGGGATCTTCTCCTGAAGGCCTGGCCTCTCCTGCCACACTAGCTAGTTTGCTGGAGGCTGAATTATCAGTAGAAAATCTTCATTTCTCTTGTACCCTGAATTCACTATTTCGCAGGAGTCATGAGGGATCTTCTTGCAGCATCTTAAAATTTTTTCATTCTTTTTGTGGAAAATAGAAATGTCTCTAGACATGCCTAAGTGTCCCAATTTGCTATAGGACACATGCACTCACCAGAAAGATATATATAGAGAAAGGGAAAGTGAGAAAGCAAGTCATCAGATTTGGGACTCCAACCACAGTCAGTCATATGGGAGTCCAGTGCCTTAATTACTGTGCGACTGCTGGCCCCTATACACATTTTTTTATTAGTGAAATTTTTGCTATCAGACACATGTGCTTGCCAGAAAGAGAGGCTGGAAATCACCCCCCTCCCAGAAGGAATGGCCATGCCACAATCCCTTCTTCTCTATTCTCCTCTTGAGATCTAGGGCATGCATACACGTATGCCCATTGACTGAGATGTTCCTCGAGCTCGTAATCCTCCTGTCTCAACCTTCCAATTGGGATTACAGAACCCACCATTATGCTTCACCTTTTAGGGTGGGTGGGGAAACAAACCTGAACTTCTCATATGCCCTCTGCCTGCCAAGCAGAACTGTCCAGTACACACCATTACAGTTAGTCCCAAGAATGTCTTTGTGAGGTATTGCTGGTATTGCCTCTTTCCCAACAGTCACTCCAGCTCCATGGAATCAGAAAACCACACGTATTTTCCAGAATACATTCTCCTAGGACTCTCACAAGAGGCAGACCTTCAGCCCATTCTTTTTGGGCTGTTCCTATTCATGTACCTAATTACTCTGACGAGCAACCTACTCATTATCCTGGCCACCATCACCGACTCACACCTGAACACCCCCATGTACTTCTTCCTCTCCAACCTGTCTTTCTGTGACATCTGATTTACCTCCACCACCATCGCAAACATGCTGGTGAACATCTGCATCCAGAACAAGACCATCACTTATGATGGCTGCCTCGCTCAAATGTATTTTTTCCTCCTTTTTGGAGAGTTGGACATCTTCCTCTTGACTGTGATGGCCTATGACCGGCTTGTGGTCATCTGTCACCCCTTGCACTACACGGTCATCATGAACCCCCTGGCTTTGTGGCTTGGGGCTGTTGACATTCTGGATTTTGAGCATCCTGGACTCTCTACTCCAGACTTTGCTGGTATTACGGTTGTCCTTCTCCACTGACGTGGAGATCCCCCACTTCTTCTGTAAAATCAACCAGGTCATCCAGCTGGCCTGTTCAGACACCCTGTTCAATGTTATTGAGATGTATCTCTTCTCTGGGCTGATGGGTATTATTCCCTTTTCTGGAATCCTTTATCCTTACTCCCAGATTGTCTCCTCCATACTGAGGATTACATCCACCAGAGGAAAGTATAAGGTGTTTTCCACATGTGGTTCTCACCTCTCCGTTGTGTTCTTGTTTTATGGCACAGGTCTTGGGGTATACCTCAGTTCAGCCGCTATCCATAATTCCAAGGACAGTGCAACTGCTTCAGTGATACACTGTGGTCACCCCAATGCTGAACCCGTTTATCTACAGCCTGAGGAAAAAGGACATAAAGAGGGCCCTGAGACGTCTTTTTAGCACTGTCCCTTCCCATGAGTGACAGGAATATTTACCTTGGAGTTTGACAAGAACTAGGAACAAGAGTGTCATCCAGGCAGGTGGTGGTGCAGGGGCAATGTAAGAGCGTGCACAAGGAAGGTCCCTGGTTCAGCCCTGGGCATGTTTGTACACACTGGATGTGCATGTGCCATGATCCAGGCTGACTGAGGTGGCAAATAGACTCTGGGGTGAAGATCCTTTTGGGGGTGCCTCTCTCTATTCCTTTCTCACACTCATTGATGAAACATACATAAAATTTTGAAAAGAAAGAGTGGCATCCAGAACATAACCATTTGGTATCTTCAAATATTTTATTCTTGGGGCCAACAGGTGAAGTAGTATGTATGGCACTATTTTTCTACATGGGCAGTTGCAGTTTGAGTCCTGGACCTGGTGGCTTGAAAATCACACCAGGCACATGTATGCGCATGACTAAAATCCTGAGAGGAGAATAAAGGAGAAGGGATTGCAGTGTGGCCATCCCTGTTGAGGGATGATTTCTCAATTTTTATCTCTTTGCCTCTGGTGAGCGTATGTGCTTTATGGCAAAAAAATAAATAAATGATTTTTTTAATTTTAATTTTTTATATAAATTCAATCATATTATTTAGCTTACAAAGTGAACATTTCAGTATGAACATTTCTCCGCAGTCCAGTTGATCAGAGTATCTTCCACCAATAACACCACACCTCCCCATCCCGTCAATGCTCTCTCTCTGTATCCCTCTTCCAAATATCCTTCCTTAGGTCCCTCTTCCCCACACATTTCACTTCTGGCACTAACCCCCATCTCTTGTGTTTGTACAACCTTAGGTCAATCAGTTTCAGTTATAGAGTGCAGACACTCAGTATATATTAAGTGGGGACATACAGTGTCTCTCCTTCATAACCTGGCTTGCTTCAGTCAGCAGTAAATTTTCCATATCCTTCCACTTTTTGTCAAAAGCCAGGGTTTTGTTGGTTTTTATGGCTGAGTAGTATTCCATAGAGTATATGTGCCACAGTTTTTCAATCCATTCATCTGTATGAGGGCATTTGGGTTGGTCCCATGTCTTAGCAATCGTGAATAATACCACAATAAACATCGATGTGGAAGCACTTTTCCAATTAAGAATTCTTCTGTCCTTTGGGTAGATACCGAGGAGTGGGATTGCTGGGTCATATGGTAGTTCTATTTGTAGATTTTTGAGGAATCCCCAAATTGTTCTCCACAGTGGCTGGACCAATTTACATTCCCTACAGCAGTGTAAAAGAGTTCCCCTTCACCACACCCCCGCCAACACTTTTTTTTTTTTTTTTTTAATCTTAGACATTCTGACCGGGGTTAGGTGGTATCTCAATGTTGTTTTGATCTGCATTTCTCTTATGATGAGGGATGTGGGGCATTTTTTATATGCCTTTTGGCTATTCGTATTTCATCTTTAGAGAGTGTTTTTTTTTTTCAACTCCTTCTCCCATCTTTTAATAGGGCTGATCATATTTTTTCCAAACAGCACTTTGAGTTCTTTGGGTATTCTGCTTATCAGACCCTTATCTGATGCATAATTAACAAAAATATTTTCCCATTCAGAGGGCTATCGATTCACACTAATTACTGTGTCTTTTGCCATGTAGAAACTTCTTAGTCTGATGTAATCCCACTTGTCTATTTTGAGGATGATCGACTGTGCTTTGGGGGTCTTATTTAAGAAGTCTTTCCCTACATCGATGTCTCCCAGAGTTTCCCCAGTGTTTTCCAGGAGCAGTTTTATAATTTGAGGTCTTAGATTTAGATCCTTGATCCACCTTGACTTGATTTTTGTCAGAGGTGAGAGGTAGGGATTCAGATTCATCTTTCTGCAAGTGGAGATCCAGTTTTGCCAGCACTATTTGCTGAAGAGGTTTTCCTTTTCCCACTGGATTGACTGGTACCACTTGCCAAAAATCAGTTGGCTGTGTGTTAGAGCATTTATTTCTGGGGACTCTATTCTGTTCCATTGGTCCTCCTGTCTGTTTCTGTGCCAGTACCATGCTGTTTTGATTACCACAGCTTTGCAGTGTATTTTTGGGTCAGGGAGTGAAATTCCACCCACTCCACTCTTTTTGTGTAGAATTGTTTTGGCAATATGGGGTCTTTTATGATTTCAGACGAATTTTATTATTGTCTTTTCTAGATCTGTGAAGAATGTGCCTGGTACTTTGATTGGCATTGCATTAAATATGTAGATTAGTTTGGGTAGAATTGTCATTTTGATTATATTAATTCTTCCAGTCCAGGAACATGGAATGTCCTTCCACTTTTTGTGTCATTTTCAGTTTCCTTTTTTAGCTTCTCATAGTTTTTCTTCTGGAGGTCTTTAATTTCTTTGGTTAGATTTATTCCCAAATATCTTATACTTTTGGTGGCTATGGTAAATGGAATAACTTTCTTCAGTTCTATCTCAGTCTGCCTGTTATTCGTATATAGAAATGCTATCATTTTCTGTATATTGATTTTATATCCTGCAACTTTACTGTAATCATGTATTACTTCCAGTAATTTTTCCATGGAGACCATTGGGTCTTCTATGTATACAATCATGTCATCTGCAAATAGAATTTCACCTCTTCTTTTCCTATACTGATGCCTTTTATTTTTTTCCTCTTTTCTGATTGCATTCGTGAGGACTTCCAGTACTATATTAAAAAGGAGTGGAGAAAGAGGGCACCCTTGTCTTGTTCCCGTGTTTAGTGGGAACGCTTTCAGCTTTTCTCTGTTTAGGATGATGTTTGCTATGGGTTTTTCATAGATGGCTTTTATTGTGTTGAGAAATGGAACTTCTATGCCGATTTTTCTTTTTTTATTTACATTTTTTAATACTTTCAATTACATTATTTAGCTTACAAGGTGATCATTTCAATATATGAACATTTCTCCCAGTCAAGTTGATCAAAATATAACAACACTACCTCCCTGTCTCAACAATGCTGTCTTCATATCCCTCCTCGATTTTTCTGAGAGTCTTGATCATGAAGAGATGTTGTATCTTATCAAATGCTTTTTCTGCATCAATCGATATGACCATATGGTTTTTATCCTTATTCCTGTTAATATGATGTATTACATTTATGGTTTTGCGTATGTTGAACCAACTTTGCATTCCTGGAAAAAAAGCCTACCTGATCATGATGTATGATCTTTTTTTTAAGTTGTTGGATATGATTTTCTAGTATCTTGTTGAGAATCTTTGTGTCTATATTCATCAAAGATATTGGTCTATAGTTTTCCTTCCTTGTCCTGTCCTTACCTGTTTTAAGGATAAGGGTGATAGAGGCTTCATAAAATGAATTATGGAGAGATTCGCCCTTTTGGATCTTTAGAAATAACTTGAGCAGAATGGGGGTTTACTCTTCTTTGAAGGTTTTGTAGAATTCAGAGGTGAATCCATCAGGGCCAGGTCTTTTCTTTGTTGGGAGGTTATTTATTACTGATCCAATCTCCTGGTTTGTTATGTGCCTATTCAGACTTTGTATATCCTCCTGGCTCATTCTTGGTAGATTATATTTGTCCAGGAATTTGTCCATCTCATCCAGGTTGTCTTGTTTCTTATCATATAGATGTTCAAAGTAACCTCTAATGATGTTTTGAATTTCTACTCTGTTGTTATATAACCACCTTCATTGTAGATTTGATTCACCTGATTCCTTTCCCTCTTCTTCTTAATAAGTCTCAGTAGTGGTGTATCGATTTTATTTATCATTTCAAAGAACCAGCTTTTACTTTCATTTATTTTCTGTATAGTACGTTTATTTTCTATTTCCTCTATTCCTGCTCAGATCTTTATTATTTCTTTTCTCCTGGGGTTTTTTTTTTGATTATTTTGCTGTTGCTTTTCCAATTCTTTGAGGCATGATGTTAGGTGATCCATTAGCCTTCTTTCCGTTTTCTTCTTATGTGCACTAATTGCTATAAACTTCCCCCTTATGACTGCTTTTGCAGTGTCCCAAAGATTATGGAAACTCGTGTTCTCATTGTAATTGGTTTCCATGAATCTTTTGATTTTAGTCTTTATTTCTTCGGTAGTAGAGGAGTCATTCAGGAGTAGGTTATTTAGTTTCCATGTATTTGGATATTTTTGAGGATTTCTCTTGAAATTAAAATTAAGTTTAATTTCATCATGGTCAAAGAAGATGCTGAATATAGTTTTTATGCCTCTGAATCTGTAGAGGTTTGCTTTGTGCCCTATGATGTGGTCAATCTTCAAAAAGTTTCCATGTTGGGGTGAGAAAAAGGTATATCTCATGGTTTTTGTTAAGTTCATTTGATTTATGGTATCATTTAGATCCTTGATCTCTTTACCTATTTTTTGCCTAGATGATCTGTCCAGAGGGGATAGTGCAGTGTTGAGGTCTCCAAGAATTAGTGTGTTGCAGTCTATTTCCCCTTTTAGATCTAACAGTCTTTCCTTCACATATTTGGATGATATAAGCATTATATCTTCTTGATCTATAGAGTTTTTTACTACGATATAGTGCCATTCTTTGTCTCTTCAAACCATTTTTGTTTTAAAAACTATTTTGTCAGAAGTTAGTATCACAACTCCAGCTCTTTTTTGGTTTCCATTTGCATGGAAAACCTTTTTCCAACCCTTCGCTTTGAGTCTATGTATGTCTTTTTCCATGAGGTGGGTTTCCTGTAGGCAACAGGTAGAGGCTTTCTGTTTTATTATCCATTCAGCCAGTCTCTCTCTGTCTCTTGATTCGAGAATTTAATCCATTAACATAATGTTATTATCGACGTTACAGGATTTGTACAGACGTTTAAGTTGGCCATTGTCTTAGTTGACTTTTATTTCTTTGTTTCTGGCTGTTAATTCTTTAGTTTTCCTGTAACAGTACTTTCTTCAGGGTTTCTTGAAGAGCTGGTCTGGTGTTGGCAAATTCTTTCAGGTTTTGTTTGCCTGAGTAGATTTTAATCTTTTTTTCTCATATGAAGGATAATCCTGCTGGATATAATAGTCTTGGTTGAAATTGTTTCTCTCTTAAAACTCTCAATACATCTTCCCATTCTTTCCTTGCTAGCATTTTTTCCATTGAGAGGTTCGGTGTTAGCCTGATGGGATGACCTTTGTAAGTCTCTCCTCTTTTCTCTCTTGCCAGTTTTAGTATCATGTCTTTATCTGTGGTTTTTGAGAGTCTGGCTATAATATGCCTTCGAGAAAATCTTCTGGGGTTGAGTCTATTTGGGGTCCTTTGTTTTTCTTGGGTCTGGATACTTGAGTGCCTTTCTAGTCTTGGGAAATTCTCTTCCAGAATTTCATGGAATCAATTTTCCAAGCTGTTATTACTTTCTTCACCTTCTGGGATGCCAATTATTCTCATATTTGGGCGTCTTATGGAATCTAGTATTTCTCGTATATTATCCTCGTGTTTTTTAGTTATTTTTTCTATCTTCTTGGTGGTTTTTTCAAGGTCAGAGGTTTTATCTTCTACATCGGAGATTTGATCTTCTGCATGGTCTAATCGACTTTTAATACTTTCAAGAGAGTTTTTGATTTCCTGTATTGCAGACTTCATCTGTAATAGCTCCATCTGATTCTTTCTCAGAGTGCCCATTTCTTCTTTCATGTCGTGGAAGGACTTCTTAATCTCCTGAAGTTCGTTGTCTCTTTTCTGTTCCAACTCATAGAATTTGTTCATCAGGAAGGTTCTAAATTCTTTCTCTGACATTTTGGTGACATCTTTAGATTTTAGGAGAGATGGAGGGAAGTTACTCTGTTCCTTTGTTGGAGACATTTCCTGACTTGTTCAGACCTGAGGCTCTTCTCCTACTTCTGGCCATTAGACGATGTATTCACTTTTGAATATCTCTTAGGAGAAAGTTTCTTCAACTAGGAGCAAGCGTGTATCTCTTTTCTGTGAATTGATGTGTGCAGAAGTACCTCTCCTGGTGATTTTAGTAATGTGGTCTCAAGAGGGATACTCTATTCTAGATAATCACAGGTGGTTTGGAGGAGTCCGACCCGGTAGGGCCCCAGGATCTGTGTTGTGCTTTTGACTTTTACTTCTTAGGTCAGGCCAGCACATTGGCAAGGCCGCTGCTGTGTACCCTCCCGACTTAGGAATAAGACTTAGGTAGAATTAGCATGTCAGCAAGGCTGCTTGCTATTTGTTTTAGAAAACTGTGGGAGCCTTGCTGGGAAGCGACTCCGCTCTGACTCTCCAATATACTACTCTAAAAGAATTATATAGCTCTCTTATACATTTTGAGTATATGTTAAAATTTTTTTAGGAAGTCCCCTGACTGTTCCCCTTTACTTTGACCACCTATTGTTAATTACAATGCTTTATTCTGGACAGTTACAATAGAGAGTGTGATAAAGTCACATTTAGGCAGAAATTTTTTTGACCTTTGGAAGGCCTTTTAAGATACATTTAACTTAAGCTTGAGAATAATTTTTTAGGCCGAAATGGGCCCAGGGCACTCCCACCCCACGTTGAGTGCCAATCTGCCACTTTCCCAAAACTGCATTCCATAAAGACCCACCTACATCAAACAAACAATTGCGGAATTGCACTAGACCCACCCTTAATCCAACCCTGAATAGAATCTATGTTCCCTATTGTTAAAACTTTATGAGCTAATAATTAAAACATGTAGCCCCTCTCCCGTTTACTTGCATGTATCACATTTTCAATAAAATGCACGATAATTCCTAGCAGTTGTCACTCTTCAGAGAGCGATCTCTGAGGAGTGTCTGACTGAGGACGTGCATAAAAATGGCACTGAGGCCTTAGTCTTCTTCCTTTCCTGTGCCACCTCCCATGAGTCAACCCAACCCCGCTGAGGTTGGACCCCGGCAGTGGTTCAGTATTGAAGAGGATCCCAGGAACCTTCCAATATACTATGGAAGTTCAGAACTGGGATTTGAGATCTGTCAAATTCCTCAGGAAGAGTGGAGGATGAAGAAGAGAGGATAATGTAAGAGGAAAGAAAAGAGCACAGAGGAGATTAAAGAAAAAGTCACGCGCCACCCAATTTCACCAGTGGGCTATAGATGGAACAGGAGAACTCCTGCAGGACAAGGACCTGTCTGTCTGTGGGACGGGGGGGGGGGGGGGGGAGAGAATTAGCAAATCAAAAAGAAATAGCAAAGAAGGGAACCAGCAGTTAGCGTAATGGCTATGTCACTGGACTCCCACGTAGTCGACCGCGGGTTCGCGTCCTGGACCCGGTGGCTTAAAACTCACACCGGGCACGTGTGCATGTGTGCCCAAGATCCCGAGAGGAGAATGGAGGAGAAGGGACTGCGGCGTGATCATTCCCCCTGGGGGGTGATTTCTCGCTTTCTGTCTCTATGTCTCTCTCTGTCTGTCTGGTGAGCGCACGTGCCCTATAGCAAAGACCTCTCCAAAAAAAAAGAAAAAGAAAAAGAAATAGCAAAGAAGAAAAAAAATTGAAAAAATGAGGCCCTGCCTACATTTAAAGAAGGTGAGGTCCTAGTCTTGGGAGCGTTGTGTGGGCTGGGGGGCAGTTGTGCCCCAGCCTCAATGTCCCTTGCTGGGAAGTGGGCTATAGATGGAACTGGAGAACTTCTGCAGGGCAAGGACCTGTCTGGCCTGTGGGACAAAGGGGAGGAGAGAATTAGCAAATCAAAAAGAAATAGCAAAGAAGAAAAAAAATTGAAAAAATGAGGCTCTGCCTACCTTTTAAGAAGGTGAGGTCTTAGTCTTGGGAGCCTGGTGTGGGCTGGGGGCAGCTGTGCCCTGGCCTCAATGTCCCTTGCTGGGAAGTCCCATAACTATGTATAATTATTACATTTTTATGTTGTGGGATAATCATAAAAAAAATACATGAAGCATATGGAATCATTGACTTAAGGGCCATAGGGATAAAGAGAGATAAAAGAGAAAGATATTTGAAATACCAAAAGTGTCAGGATTTGGGGGCCAGCAGGTGATGTGGTAGTTAAGGCACTGGACCCTCACATGGCCAATGGTGGTTCATGTTCTGGACTTGGTGGCTTAAAAATCATGCTTGAGTGACAAGCAGATGGCATGGTGATTATGTTACTGGACTCCCATGTGGTTGACAGGTTTAAGTCCTGGACCCAGCTGCTGGGCATGTATGTGTGCATGCCCTAAGTCCTGAGAGGAAAATGGAGGAGAAGGGATTGTGGGATGGCCATAAACCCTGGGAGTGATTTCTCATGATCTCTTTCTCTGTCTTCTCCAGCAAGTACAGTCACCCTACAGCAAAAACCTGGGGGAAAAGTCAGGATTTTAGAACGCCACTCTTTCTTGTCTTTTATTTTCTTATTTTTTTACATTTGGTCATGGTACATCTTTACAGCAGACAAAATGAATCTTCCCAGTGTGAATACATTGCATACAAGTCCAAATATAATTTTTCCCCTTGATTCTCTCCCCACTTTCCCCTACTACCCGCCCTTCTCCTACACTGTCTCTAGCCATTACTTTTTAAAGTTTATTTACTTATTTCTTCCACCAGTCAGAGAACAAAAGAGTGCCTAACACCCTAAAGGATCCTCACACTACAATCCACCCCCAGCCTCACTCAGCCTGGATCATGGCACATGCACACCCAGTATGTACAAACAGCCACTGGGATTGAACTGGGGACCTTTCCTTGTGGGTGCACTTACATTGCCCCAACATCACCACCTACCTGGATGGCACTTTTGTTCCTAGCTCTTAGGTACTTGTCAAACTCCAAGGCAAATATTCCTGTCATTCATTGGAACGGGCTGTGCTGAAAAGATGCTTCAGAGCCCTCTTTATATCCTTGTTGCTCAGGCTGCAGGTAAACGGGTTCAGCATTGGGGTGACCACAGTGTACATCACTGAATCAGTTGCACTGGCCTTAGAATTGTGGGTAGCAGCCTAACTGAGGTACACCCCAAGACCTGTGCCATAAAACAAGAACACAACAGAGAGGTGAGACCCACAGGTGGAAAATGCCTTATACTTCTCTCTGGTGGATGTAATCCTCAGTATGGAGGAGATGATCCAGGAGTAAGAATAAAGGATTTCAGAAAAGGGAATAATATCCATCAGCCCAGTGGTGAGATATGCCTCGATGACATTGAACAGGGTGTCTGAACAGGCCAGCTGGACGACCTGGTTTATTTCACAGAAGAAGTGGGAGATCTCCATGTTGGAACAGGACAACCGTAATATCAGCAAAACCTTGAACAGGGAGTCCAGGACACTCAAAATCCAGAATGTCAGCAGCACCATGCCACAGAACTGCGGGTTCATGATGACCACGTAGCATAGGGGGTGATAGATGGCCACGAACCAGTCATAGGCCATCATAGATAGGAGAAAGATGTCCAACTCTCCAAAAAGGATGAAAAACTGTATTTGGGCAAGGAAGCCATCATAGGTGATGGTTTTGTTCTGGATGCGAATGTTCACCAGCATCTTTGGGACGGTGAGAGAGGTGAAACAGCTATCACAGACAGATAGATTGGAGAGGAAGAAGTACATGGGGGTGTGCAGGCGGGAGTCAGTGATGGTGGCCAGGATAATGAGTAGGTTGCCAGTCAGAGTAATCAGGTACATGGATAGGAACAGCCTGAAAATGATGCGCTGAAGGTCTGCCTCTTGTGAGAGTAAGAGGAGGATGAATTCTGAAAAATGTGTGTGATTTTTTGGTTCCATGGAGCTGGGGTGACTGTCAGGAAAGAGTCAATAACAGCAGTAATTTACAGAGATGTTATCAGGACTTCTTGCAATGGTGTGCTCTGGACAGTGCTGTTTGGCAGGCTGAGGGCACATGGGAAGCTCAGGTTTGTTTCCCCACCCACCCTAAAAGGCCAAGCATAATGGTGGGTCCTGCAATCCCAAATGGGGAGCTGATACAGGAGGATTACGATCTCAGGGCCAGCACAGCCAAGATAGCAAACCCTGTATAGAAGACCTGGGCATGGTGGTATACCCTTGTAGTTCCACCTACTCAAGAGGGAGGATCATATCCCAGTGAAACCTTCTGTATAAAGAAAGAAATGTTGGGGACCAGCTGGTGATATGGTGGTTACTTAAATGACTGAATGAGGGAATCAAGTTCCTGACCCTATGTAGAACTTGAAAAATACATTCAGGGACCAGCAGATGACGTAATGCTTCTGTTGCTGGACTCCCACATAGTTGACTTTGGTTCAAGCCCCAGATCTAGCAACTTAAAACTCCCACTGCACATGTGTGCATGTGTGCTTAAAATCCTGAGAGGAGAATGGAGGAGAAGGAATTGTGGAATGGCCATCCCCCTTGGGTAGAGATCTCTTGCTTTCTGTCACTCTGTCTCTCTCTGTCTCTCTGGTGAGTGTTCATGCCCTATAGCAAAAAATTCTCTCAAAACACACACACACACACACACACACACACACACATATTCAGATGTGTGTGAATGCCTGTTTTACAAGTTAATGGGTCTGGGACTCAAACTACACTGTAGGCCATGTGCAATCCACCACACCACATACTGATTCTACATATTGGGTTGATGGAAAAGTCATGATGCATTTATGCATAGAAAAACATTTTGGAAAAATACATCATGATGGACCAGCATATATCATAAAGGTTACATTTCTGGACTCCCATTTAGTTGACTGTGGTTCAAGTCCCAGACCCAGCAACTTGAAATATACACTGGACACATGCCCAGTGTGGATGCATGCCCAAGACCCTTAGAAAAGAATGGAGGAGAAAGGATTATGGAATGGCCATTTCCCTGGGGGGTGATTTCTCATTTTTTGTCCCTGTGTCTTTCTCTGTCTCTCTGGTGAGCACACATGTCCTATACTAATCATCTCTCTCAAAAAAAAAAAAAAAAAAGAAAAGAAAAATACATCATGACTTTCTCAACAATCTAACATATTTTTATATAAAACAAATGCATTTCTGTTTTTGTCAATGGATCCATTAAATATTCAGAGGATTAAAAATATATCCATTATCTGCTTGCCACTGCCCTGACTCAAGTTAGCAAACTGGTCCTTAGTCAAAATGTACTCTTCAATGCCAGCTTCCTGCTGCAATGTCTGTGAGGGAGAGTTATCTATATCCTTGCTTCTCAGAGTGTGGTCCATAGACCAAAAACATCTGCATTTCTGGAAAGTTTGTTATCCATGCAGGACCTCTGGCTGCATCTGCTGAATCAGAATGTGCATTTTACCAAATTCCCAAGTAATACAAATATACATTATAGTGTGATCAACATGGATCCAGAGACAGTTAAGTAAATTCTCGGGATTTGAGCATTAAGGCCTGAATATCTGTTGTGGACATTATTCAACCTGGGAATGGAGCCCGGATGGATAAGAATTCTCATCTTCCACTTGGAAAATGAGTGAACATAAATTTTGCATGATAACTACACCTTCCAGGGAACTGGCTGACCAAATACAAGAAAAAATGCAAAATAGTTAGAAACAGGCTAAATATACTATCCCTTTTTATTGTTTTCTGTAATAGCTAAATTGAATGCTAAACTGAATATTGTGGTTGGTCTATTATTTTAAGAAAAATTTTTGCTATAGGGCATGTGTGCTCACCAGAGAGAGACAGTCAGAAAGCAAGAAATCACCACCACTCCCACCCCAGGAGGAATGACCACACTGCAATCTCTTCTCCTCTATTCTCCTCTTGGGATTTTGGGCACCATTGCACATGTGCCTGGTATGAGTTTCAAGCTGCCAGGTCCAGGACTTGAACCATAGTTGCTCATGTGGGAGTCCAGCAGTATAACCACTACACCATCTGCTGTTCCCTTGTGGCAGATCTTGATGCTGAGCCTCAGTACAGATTTTGGTAAGTTTGAATCACAGCCACTAGCCTGCAAAAGAAAAAGGTTATGCTGGGAAAACATAAATATCTTTATAAAGATTTCTGGTCTCCAGAAAAGTAGTCTGCACAGACAATGGCAAAACCAAGAAACTTCTGAACTGGACTGCTTGTTAATAATCAACAATGGTGGGGCCAGCAGATGGCATAGTGGTTAAGATTCTGGGCTCTCACAGGGTTGAACATGGTTCGAGTCCCAGACCTGGTGGCTTGCTTTCTCACTTCCTCTTTTTCTCCCTCTGTGTGTCTTTCTCTGGTGAGCACACAAGCCCTATAGCAAAAACTTAAAATAATAATAATAAATTAAATAAATAATTTAAAATTTAACAATGACAAAAACCTTTAAAAATAATTAAATAATTAGGGAACCAGCCATTAGCATAATGGCTATGTCGCTGGACTCCCACGTAGTCGACTGTGGTTCACGTCCTGGACCCGGTGGCTTAAAACTCACGCCGGGTGTGTGTTCATGTGTGCCCAAGAACCTGAGAGGAGAATGGAGGAGAAGGGATTGTGGCGTGACCATTCCCCCTGGGGGGTGATTTCTCGCTTTCTGTCTCTCTGTCTCTCTCTGTCTGTCTGACGAGCACACGTGCCCTATAGCAAAAACCTCTCCAAAAAAAATAATAATTAATTAATTATTTTTTAAAATAATAATAGTAAAATAATTAATCTTCTGGTTCAGAAAATGTTTCTGTAATTTTTGTAGATTTATTTGTAACAAAACTGAATTGTACCATAGATACACTATGATATAGTGTAATAATGTCATTGGTAGGACAACAGGTGGAGTGGTGGCTGAGGCTCTGCACTCCCATATGGCTGACTGTGTCTCAAGTCCTGGAACTGGCAATTTGCTTTCTCAGTTTTCCTCCCCCACCCATGTCTCTTTCTTTCTTTCTTTTTTTCTTTTATTGTTATTATTATTCTATTTTATACATTTAATCACTCTACATCTCTTTGCTTGTAAATTGAATTTACCGAATGTGAATATACTTCACATCAGTTCAGTTGAGGATATAAAACACATTATCATCAGCAAATAATAACCCATTTCTGTGACTCATAAATGTCCTGCCTCTCTATTTTCCTCCTTAATTTCCTTCCTTACACTCTCCCCCTTCCCCTACCCTCCTCCCATATTGTCTCCAGAATCTATACCCATTTTCAATGCTTCTATGTTCTCCAATCTCTCAGTTTCCACCACCCCTGTCTTTCTGGTTAGCACATGTGCCCTGTAGCAAATTAGAAATGAATAAATAAATTATTTTAAAACATGGCATTGGTAAGGCTCAACAATCATGTAAATAAGCCTTATGATAACACTGATAACGATGATTACATGTATTGAAAAACTGAGTTAAAGCCTCCACAAGATAAATTTGGGAAGGATTGAACACATCCTTTCTGCTTGAAAATGGAGGAGGGAGTTGCAATGAATATGCATAGCCTTAAGAACTGAGAGGCACAGGAACCACAGACCTACAACTGCAGGGAACTTAATTCTGCCACCACCTTGAATAAGCTTGGAGGCAGATTCTTCCCCAGAGTCTCCAGATGAGATGATGATCCAGGAAACACTGATTTCAACCTTGGGATTCCCAAAGTAGAGAATCCAGACATCCGCATCTAGAATTTTTACTTGCACAACTTTGAGATAAAAAAATAGATGTGTGTTACTTTAAGCTAATTTGTTATGCAGCAATAGCAGACTAATACATGACAACCCAGAACCTTGCAGCATATTCTCAAGACCATGAAGGTATTGGGCGATCACTCAGACTTAGGACATGTCAAAAGTTGTTCTCTGCTTTTCTGTATTAGCAGGTGGAATGCAAAATTATTCTTAGAAATCTATGGCCATGGTTATCACCACTCTTTATTATTATAACCTTAAAATCAGAGCAACAGAAGTGTAGAGAAAACAATGGATTTTTTGAAGTCTTAGGTAGTTTCTGGTCAAAAGATACCATTTCCATATTTTCTGGGAAGTCTGAATAAGTATATTGACTCTAGAAAACCTAGGGCCAAGGATTTCAAGTCAACTTCTCATTCTGCATTCAGAGGGATGCATGGCTGAGAAGTTCCCTGTACAGTCCTCAGCATTGTCAAGGCCACCAGGAGCTTCATAGTCCTTAAAACATGTGTATAGGGATCAGCAGATAGCATAATGGTTACGTCACTGGACTCCCACATGGCCAACCACAGTTCAAGTCCTGGACCGAGGTTTGAATGTCACTCTGGGAGCATGTACATGTGTACTCAAGATCCCAAGAGGAGAATGGAGGAGAAAGGATTGTGATGTGGTCATCCCCCCTGATGTGTAGTTTCTTGCTTTCTGTCTTGCTGTCTCTCTGGCGAGCACCCATGCACTATAGCAAAAACTCTCTCTAAAAAAAATAATGTGTATAGATGCTAGATGGTGGCATGGTGATTAAGGCACTAGATTCCTACATGGCTGACTGTGATCTGAGTCTCAGACCTGGAGGCTTACTTTCTCACTTTCCCTCTCTTTTCATCTCTATGATGAGTGTATGTGCCCTATAGCAAATTCAAAAATAATACTAATAATAAATAAATAAATAAAATTAGATAAATGATTCTTAAAAACAAACAAACAAACAAACAAAACCTGAATGTTACTTAGATCAGTAGTCTACATGCAGGAGTGATTCTGCCTTCCAGGGGATACTTTGGCATGCGTAGAGACATTTTTGTTTTCCACAAGAAGTAGGAAAAAAATCTAATAATACTGCTGACCATCATGCAGTGCCCATGATAGCTCCCTACAAGAGAATGATCAGCCCTAAAATCCCACACTGTCATGGCATGAAATGCTGATTCTCATACATTTCATGATTCTGAATTATAAATATTTTTAAAATAATTTTTATTTTATTTTATTTATTATTATTCTTTTTAATTTGTTATAAGGTGTCCTAGAGAGAGACAGAGAGACAGAGAAAAAATAATATAGAGAAAAAAGGAAAGTGAGAAAGCAGGCCTCCAGGTCTGGAACTCGAACTGTGGGGGTACAGGGACTCAACCATCATGGTACCTTCTGGCCCCCAAATAAATTCCACTCCTGGGTATCTACCCAAAGGACAGAAGAATGCCTAGTTAGAAAAGTGCTTGCACATCTATGTTTATTGCAGCATTATTCACAATTGCTAAGACATGGAACTAACCCAAATGTCCATGAACAGAATAATGGGTTGAAAAAGTGTGGCACACATGCACTCAACCATAAATACTACTCAACCATAAAAAAAAAAAACAAGATCCTAGCATTGAAAGAAAGTGGATGAATATGGAAGATTTACTGCTGAGTGAAGCAATCCAGCTATGAAAGAGAAACATCGTATGTCTCCACTTGACATATACCGACTGTCCACACTCTGTGGTGGAAACTGAAAGATCAGAGGATATAGAAGTATGGAAAATGGTTATGGCTACTGAAGACAGTGTGGGAAGAGGGTGGGAGGAGCAGGAGAGGGTGAAGAAAGATAGTAAGGAGAAAAATGGAGAGACAGGACATTTGTGGAACACAGAAATGCATGATAATGTGTATAGTGTCTGTTGATGATAATGTGTATAGTATCCTTAACTGGACTGGTGTGAAGTGTTTTCAGCTGTGTAAATTCACTTTATAAGGTAAGTGATGAATAGTGATTAAATGTGTAAAATAAACTAAAAATTTTTTTCTCTTTAAATTTATTTACTTTTTACATTAATTCACTATACATCATTACAGCATACAAATGAAGTTTCCATCCAAAATACACTGTATATTGGTTCAATCAAGCACATCAACATACATGTTATCAGCAAATAATTTTCCAATTCTTATGTCTTGTATACTTTGTTTTTTGTTTTGCCATCCTTGATTCCCTATTCCTCACCCTCTGCCATGTCCCACCCTCCTCCCATATTGTCTCTGGTATCCATAGTTGCTCTCTATGCCTCCTCCCCCATTTAATTGAATTGCTAATGAACTTAATTAGTCTAAATATATCCAATAGCTAGCACAGCTGATATATACCTATACATGAACCCAAGTCTGACTTTAGGCATAAACCTCAGTGAATAGAATGAACATATTATAAAGTAGTACCCAGCTGTGGCTATATAGCTTACTACAGTAATCAAATATGCATTTTTTTTTAATTTCGATATGAACAGTTTTACTGTTTTTTTTTTCTCCTGCAACTTTTTTTTTTTTTTTGGTAATTCAATTTACATTCCTTCCCTCAGCATCATCACAGCATACAAAATGCGACCTCCCATCCAGTACACACTGCACAGTGATTCAATCATGCCCATTACAAAAAAAAAAATTTCCATTACTAGTTCCTCGAATCACTTCCACCCCTCTTTCTGGCCCTCTGTCCCTTCCCACCCTCCTTAACAATAGGGAACATAGATTCTGTTCAGGGTTGGATTAAGGGTGGGTCTCGTGCAGTTCCACAATTGTAGGTGAGTCTCCATGTAATACAGTTTCATGCAAGCGGTTTTGGTAAGCAGAGATGATTATCAGTTGATGTGGCACAGCATCCATCTTGTGACCACCGGGAATGGTGTTGTGGGGATCTGCAGCGTGAGTTATCCTAGGGTATCTGGCTTCCTTAAGAATGGTAGAGTAGATTTTGTTTATCCCTGAGGTAATGTAGGGCTGGTAACCATCATCTTCTCATTGTCCATAGGTAGAGAAAATCCTCCTATACAATATATTTCTCAATTGGTTGGGCTCTGCGTGCCGCGCATGCACGGGGCTCTGGGGCTCTGCGTGCTGCCCAGGACTCTGGGTCTGTGCGCCGCCCGGGGCTCTGGGCCTGCGCGCCGCCCAGGGCTCTGGCTGCTGGCCTGTGGCAGGTGCCGGCCCGGGGCAGGCTCTGCTTCACGTTCCGCAGCCCGGGCCGGCGCCCGACCCCTGCTGCCTCTCTGTCCTGGGGCGGGCGCCAGCCCAGGGTGGGCTCTGCTTCATGTTCCACGGCCCAAGGGCCGCCCAGCCCCCACTGCATCTCCGGCCCAGGGCAGGCGCCGGCCCAGGGCGGGCTATGCTTCGCGTTCCGCGGCCCGGGCTGCCCAGCCCCTGCTGCCTCTCTGGCCCGGGGCGGGCGCCGGCCAGGGGTGGGCTCTGTTTCGCGTTCCACGGCCAGGGCCGCCCGGACCCCGCTGCCTCTCTGGTGATGGTGCGTGGCCGCCAGGCCTGCGTGCGGCCGCCGGGCCTGTGCCTGCGCGTGGTCGCTGGACCTGCGCGTGACACCCGGGCCTGAGGGTGGCCCCCGGGCCTGAGCATGGCAGCCGGGCCTGTGCCTGCGCGTGGCCGCCGGGCCTGAGCATGGGAGCCGGGCCTGCGCGTGGCCGCCGGGCCTGGGCGTGGCCGCCGGGCCTGCGCGTGGCCCCTGGGCCTGCACATGGCCCCTGGGCCTGCACGTGGCCACTGGAAATGCGTGTGGCCCCCGGGCCTGCGCATGGCCCCTGGGCCTGAGCGTGGCCGCCGGGCCTGCGCGTGGCCCCTGGGTCTGTGCATGGCCGCCAGGCCTGAGCGTGGCCGCCGGGCCTGCGCGTGGCCCCCGGGCCTACGTGTGGCCGCCGGGCCCGCGCATGGTCGCCGGACCTGCATCTGCGTGTGACCACCGGGCCTGCGTGTGCCCCCCGAGCCTGTGCGTGGCCCCCGAGCCTGCGCGTGGCCGTGGGACTGTGCGGGGCCACCGGGCCTGTGCCTGCGTGCGGCCGCCGGGCCTGCGCGTGGCCCCTGGGCCTGAGCATGGCCGCTGGCCGCAGGTGGCAAACTGAAGCCGAAAACAAGGATTAAGAACTTGCAACTGTAAGCAACAAAAAGAAACTTTAGCTGTCTTAAAAATTTTTTTAAAAAAAGGCATTGAGACTCAATGAGAGCTGTTAGGTCATAATATGCAAAATTTATATTCAACTGTGTTGAATGGCGAGGAAGGTGAGAGCTCTGGAGTTGCCTTGGCCCCACTCTCTGGAGAAGGAGAACCAAGCAGAGGAGGAAGGGACAGGCCGTAGGCCAAATTCCATGTGTTTGCATGTAAGGGTCTGTGCCTGAGACCCCTCTGGGCATGTCACCTTTGTGACGGAAAGAGTAATTTAAGGTTCTAGCCTTGAGGATCTGCCAAAGCATAAACACACACACACACACACACACACACATACATACAGTCTGTAGTTATTTATCCAGTGTTCACAGATGTTCCACATTTACCACTGAGAGTTGAGTTTAGGAATCATATCAACACCAATAGTTTTAGATCTTGGTTTCTCCATTTATGAAAAGGCATTCAATAAAGTAAATACTGGCTTCTTTTTTTATCTTTTTTTTTTTTTTTTTTTTTAGAATTTTGTAATATGGTTTGTGCACTTGTTTTGTTGGAAAGAAACAGAGAAAGGGAAAGTGAAGAATCACCCCCCGGGGGGATGGCCACATTGCAATCTTATCTCCTACCTTCTCTCTGGATTGTGGGCACACATGTATGCACGCACACACACAAGCCTGGTGTGCTTTTTAAGCTGCTGGGTCTGGGACTCAAACCATGGATTTGGCCATATCTGACCCAGTGCCCTAACCACCATACCACCTGCTGGCTTCATTTTTGTGCATTCCATTACTCAGGTTGTGTTCATTCTTCTGGTGTTCATATCCTACCCCCAGGCTGGCTCTCACTAAATTCAGAAATAGCCAATATTAGATAGCTACAAATATAGGGCCTTTTATGATTATGACCTCCTAAGCCAGTAACATCTCTAGTGTGCCTATTCTTTCTCACATTGTTGCCCAGTCATTTAGGGCTATCCTGATGTTATTTATTGTGCCACATAGCATAAAATTCAACATTGTAACATTAAATTTTTTTCTTCCTTTTTTTTTTTTTGGAGAGGTTTTTGCTATAGGGCACGTGTGCTCACCAGACAGACAGAGAGAGACATAGAGACAGAAAGTGAAAAATCGCCCCCCAGGGGGGATGGTCACTTCACAATTCCTTCTCCTTTATTCTCCTCTTGGGATCTTGGGCACGCACACACATGCGCCCAGCGTGAGTTTTAAGCCACCAGGTCTGGGACACGAACCGCGGTCGACTATGTGGGAGTCCAGCGACATAGCCATTATGCTAACTGCTGGTTCCCTTTTTTAAGATTTTTGGTATAGGGTGCACATGCTCACTAGAGAGAGACAGAGAGAAACAGAGAGAAGAAAGTGAAAAATCATCCCCTAGGAATGATGGTCATGCTGCAATCCCTTCCCCTCCTCCATTTTCTTCTCCAGATCATGGGCACGTATGCATACAAACCCTTTGTATTTTCAAGTCACCAGGTCCAGAACTTGAACTGCTGTTGACAATATGGGAATCCAGTCCCTTAACCACCATGCCATTAGCTGACCCCTAGTGTAATCATTTTAGAGTGTACAATTCAGTGGCATGTCACAAAGCGATGTCCACATCACCATTATCTAGTTCCAGAACTAATTTTACCCCAAAAGAAAACTACATTCCTATGGCAATCATTCACCACTCAACTCTCCACCAGACTTGAAAATTACTAATCTTGCTTTCTCTACAGATTTGTTTATTCTGGGTATTTAGTAAGAATGGCGTCAGCAAATGCATTGTGTCATGTCTGGCTTCATTCACTGTTTATTACTCAACATGTTTGCACCCCAATTTCTTCTGCCTAAAGGACTTTTTTTCTTAAGTTTTTTTCCATAGGGGATGTTCACTCACCAGAGAGACAGAGAGAGAGACAGTGAGAGGGAAAGTAAGGTATCAGCCCCCAAAGGGGATGGCCACACTGCAGTCTCTTCTACTCCATTCTCCTGGAATTCTGGGCACACTAGCCTGGCATGAGTTGCAAGCTGCCAGATCCAGGACTGGAAGCACAGTTGACCATGTGGGAGTCCAGTCCAGTGCCTTAACCACTAAGCCACCTGCTGGCCCCTGCCTAGAGGACTCTTACCTTGAAAACTCCAATTCTTTTTACAAGATTCATCCCCCTCCCTTTCAGATAGCCTTTTTTCTTGTGTTTCTTCCTCTCAAATAACTGCCCCAAGGAAAAGCTGAACATTCATCATTGCATTTAGTCTACATTATGTTGCCTATCACAGTGTATTACATTGAGTTGATTTTTTTTTGTTTTTGTCTACTCTTTGTCTTATCCCTTCCTTTATTTCACAACACATTTTGTCAGTGTCCATCCCAGGGCTTGTGTCTAGCTGAATCATGATCAGTGGGCTGCTGGTGAGAAAGAGAAAGAGGACGAGAATGAGAAAGCCCTCCATCTTGCCAGGACCGGGGAATTGGAAAGAATGAGACAAAGACATAGAGTAGAAATGGACACAGGCAGCCTGAGCCTAGGTAGCCCAAGGAACTCATGCTGTCCTTGAGCCGCTGCTGCTGCTTGAGCTGCTTGAGCTGCTTGAGCCACCCAGACAAAATGGGCCTCTTTATTTATAGTACAAGGAGACATTACACATGTATGTTTCATGACACTTCATAGATTGATTGCCAGGTTACAGACAATAAGAAGCAGTTAAAAAATCTATAAGCACTTAGTCATACTGGGCCAGGCATATCCCATGGTGATAATCCCATCAAGAGAAAGTCTTCATATTCTTTTCTAATGCAGAGAAACCTAGCTATAGGTGTGGGGAAGGAGCTAAAGAACTTCTCCATAAGGAGTGTACCACCACACCCAGAGAAGGCTAAAGAGCCTTTCAGATGCAGAGCAGTGATTGGACTTTGCTAATTGGGGTCAAGATGTTTCTTGAAGTCCATCAGATGTGTCTGTTGGCACTCCCCTAGCAATTTCCGCCCTTGCTCTGTCTGCAGCAAAGGTCAAGGAAAAGACAAGTTACAAGGTTCTGCCAAATTCCAGAAGGACAGGTGATGTTTGCTCAGAGCATGTCCCCACAGGTTCTCTCTCTAAACGTGTCCTCACAACATTTGATATTCAGCATAGAGTAATTCCTTGTTGTTATCGCCTCAGTGAATGGAGAAGCAAATGCAAGAATAAATACATAATTACATGACTTTAAAGGAAAGTCATTAGTAATGGAAGAAAGGATCAAGGATACAGAAAGAAAAGCTGAAGTGAATGTGGAGGATACAAAGGAGGGACAAGCAAAACAAAAAGGACAGCTGATAGTACTGAATAAAAAACCATAGCAAAGAAACAATATTAAATGTTAGGGAGACTAGCAGTTGGTGTAATGGTTATGTCGCTGGACTCCCATGTAGTTCGAATCCCAGACTCAGTGGCTTAAACTTATGCCAGGTGCGTGTGCGTGTGTGCCCAAGATCCCAAGAGAATGGAGGAGAAGGGATTGTAGTGTGGCCATGCCCCCCTGGGTGATGATTTCTCGCTTTCTCTCTCTCTATCTCTGTCTTTCTGGTACATGCCCTATAGCAAAAACCTCTCCAAAAAAAATTTTAGGGACCAGAAGGTAGCATAGTGGTTAAAGTGCTGGACTCCCACTTGGCTGACCACAGTTCAAGCCCCAGACTGATGACTTGAAAATCATGCTGAGGCTGTGTGCATGAATGCCCAAAATCCCAAGAGGAGAATGGAAGAGAAGGGATTGTGGTGTAACCAACCCCCTTTGGGATGTGATTTCTTATTTTCCCTCTCTGTCTCTGTCTCTCTCTCTCTCTGGTGAGCACACATACCCTATGGCAAACAAACAAACAACAAAAACCAAAACAAACAAGCAAACAAAAACAAAACAGAAAAATAAAAAAGAAGAAACATTAGGCTGCAGCTATTTCCAAGTCCAGGATCTAGAAATGGGAAGATCTTGGTCTTATTGAACTTTTACCTTTTTGCCTGTTAAGAATCTCTGATTGACCTAAGGTTGTACAAACACAAGAGATGGGGGCTAGTGCCAGAAAAGGAGTGTGTGGAGAAGAGGGACCTAAGGAAGGACATTTGGAGGAGGGATATGGAGACAGAGCATTGACAGGATGGGGAGGTGTGGTGTTATTGGTGGAAGATATTCTAATCAACTGGACTGGGGAGAAATGTTCACATATTAAAATGTTCACTTTGTAAGCTAAATAATATGATTGAATGTATATAAAAAAATTTAAAATAAAATAAAATAAAAAGAATCTTGGCAAGTTATGCTTTTAAAAGAAAATCCACTCTCCATAGATTATTCATCTGCACTTACAAGGATGTTCTGATTTCTCAAGATCCCCGAAGAGTCCACTTTCACTGGTTCTGTTCTTCCCATGAACAATTGCTAAAAAGAGGTCTGTTCCCAGGAAGAGCAGAGAGACAGAGTTATGCATGGGATCTCTGGGTGACCCAGCAGTGTATCCTGTCAATGATTAAACCAAATTGGAGTAGAAGTCCAATAACAGGAACTCCTTACAATATGTGAGGATACTAGTACAGAATTCCCATGGTTTCTCATTAAATAAGTTGTTGTATTGTTACTGAATTCTCTGAGGAATATAATTCTTTAAAAGCTAAGGAGCTAAAACAAGTAGACAGTTTTTGAGTGTCCTACCCCTTGGGGTAATATTGGAGCCACAGTCTGTCTTCTTTCCTCAGAGAATTTTTTTTTCTTTTTTTGGAGAGGTTTTTTCTACAGGGCGCATGCACTCGCCAGAAAGACAGAGAGAGACAGAGAGATAGAAGACGAGAAATCACCCCCCAGGGGGATGGCCACGCCACAATCCCTTCTCCTCCATTCTCCTCTTGGGATCTTGGGCACACATGCACACATGCCTGGCATGAGTTTAAGCCGCCAGTTCCAGCACTTGAACCGCGGTCAACTACATGGGAGTCCAGCGACATAGCCATTATGCTAACTGCTGGTCCCTCAGAGAATTATTGAAGAAACAGAATATACTGGGAATCTCCTCTATATTTAGCTGCCATAATTTACCATATTATAGTCCTGATGCAAGGGATTGGACAAGGTCTTCTGAATTCTTAGGGCTTTGATTTAGGAATGTGAAAATCATCCAGAAATTCTTTCATGGTGTGATTTCTACATGTTTGGTATCTGGACTTTTGCTACTCCTTCAGCTATGAGTTTTTAAATAAAAACTTTTATAATAAATCATTGCTCATGTTTAATATATGTCATCATTTTGTCTTCCATACATTCAACCTAAAGGTCATTTTAAAATATCAAGTTCAGAATATATTCTCCTCTTTTTTTTAGATGAGAATCTAATACACAATTTCCAACATTACCCATTCTCTTCAGATCAACATATCTCACCAAATGAAATCCATCTTATTTATTATTTTATTTTCAACTTTTGCTATAGGGCATGGGTGCTCATTAGAGAGAGACAAAGACTAGAAAGTGAAAAATCACCCCCTGAGGGAAAGGTTAGGCTGAAATCCCTTTCCTCCAGGCTCCTCTCTAATTTGGGGGCATGCCTGCACATGTACTCAATGTGATTTTTAAACCACCAGGTCTGGGATTCAAAAACCTTGCAGCTGACTACATGTGATTCAGCTCCTTAACCTCAATACTAAAGGCTAGTCCACAAAATCCACCTTTAAACCCTTATGCATTTTGGTACACTTAACTTTCTTGCTGAGATTTACTTATGACAAGTATTGTCATTATTTATGTAAATTTTATATATGTATTTTTTAAATCTTAGGACAATCTACAAATTCCCTTTGCTTTTTTTTTTTAAATAAAATAAGGCATTTTCTTGTTCACATTTTTATTTAGTTTCCCCAGTATGCATTTATTGTATATTGGTCCAGCCAAAGATATGACCATATGAATTATCATCATTGTATTTTCCTGATCACATTTAAAAAATATTATTAAAATTTACATTTAGTCACTTTATAGTGTAACATGATTTTTCCCAGCATGAATTGCCAGGGACCAGCCTCGGCAGTGGTGGGTGGCTCGTACACAGGAAGGCGACGCAGGTGAACAGAAGACAAAAATTAGACTGAGACCTCTTTGCCCTTTTGCATGTTCTCAGCCGGCCACAGCCAGAACCAGCTCCAGGCTGCCACGCCGTAGCTAATAAGACATGCGTATTTATTGAGGGAGGTTTAGGAAGTAAAGGGGGTGAGGGGTAGTAAAAAATCCACTCTAAGGAACAGGGTATACAAAGCATGGAAACAATAATTATAAAACATGCTGTTTGTCTTGTCAGATTAGTTAAAAATCAATCACAGTTCTCAGGATGAGGAAGTCCATTTGTCTGTTGTATTTTCTTCTTAGATCTTGATTACTGGGAAGGGTCTTTGGAAGAAGGGGCTTGCAGGATGTTTGGTAACTTCAGTCTCGGGCTAGGGCAATAACATTGCTGGTTGCAAAGACCTAAATAGATATTTTGTTTTGTTAAGTAAAGACACAGTTAATATATGGGCTATTCATACATTACAACAATAGAAAGTGAGTCTATGATCTTATATGGGAAAGGAAGATGATCTTGTAGCTCAGGAGACAACACAGGATGTTTTGTTAGCAATTTTTCATAGTCAACAGCACATAGATGAGAAACTCTTTGTTGTTGAAAGCTACCTGTTGCTTTAGATAAGAGCTCCCAGCTAAGTTAATCTTTCTCTGGAGCCCTCAGGTTTGTTCATCCTGTTGTCCCAGCCAGGCCTTTTCCTTTAATAAACCTGCGGGTTTCTCCATTTATTTGCTGAGTCTGTCAATTAGTGAGTTCTTTTGTTTTATCTCTGAGTCTCTGTTAGGTGGTGAATGTGCTGACTTTGCCTAGCATGAGTTAACTTTGGCCTGTAGCTTTAACAAGGGGTATTTACAAAAACTAGCCTTTCTTAGGGAACCACATTCTTACAAGGTAACTAATTGGCTTTATTGTAATGGTTGGGGGTGATGTTTTACCCTTACAGGGCATCATAATAACAGTAAAACTCATGGCAGAGAAATTGAATACCAGCCAGTTCAAGGACACAAGGGAGACCTCGTAAACTGGGCCTTGCCTCAGTTTCTTCCCAGTCCAGACCTTGCCTTAGAATGGGAGGCAGCATCCTTACCAGCTTGTGTTGCCTGCATGGCCCCGTCAATGAATACAGTGCATATTAGTCAAGTCAAAGATATTATCCTAGACATTATCATCAACACATTTTTATAAATGACCATTCATATCTTGATTTTTATGCTGTTTCAGTGACCATGCTGTCTTTTTAAGATAGGGTGAATTATTTTCATAATATGCATACTTAAGTGTTGACTAGAGACAGTCAGTTAATATTACTTCTGTCTGCAATGATGTTATTCCTGATGTTGTTACTGAACTCAAATCAGGTCCGCTCGCCCAAGCGCTATAAAACCAAGTCATAGGCACATGGTGTGGTGAAGGAAAGTACAGCTTTATTGCAAAGCGCAAAGCAAGGAGAGCAGGCAGCTCATGCTGAAAAGACCCGGTCTCCCCCGAGATGTTTCCCACATGTGTTTTTAAGGGCAAAATTAGGGGCAGAGGTCCCAAGCACATGATCAGTTCAGTGATTGGTTAAAGAGGGCGTGATCATCTCCTGGGCATTCTTGATGGTGAGGCCTTAGATAATCAAATTCCTCTTCAGGTGTCTGGAACCATTCAGCCTGGAGTCTCTGAGCTCACAACCAGCAGTTTCCAATCTACCAAACATCTTACATATTGAAATGAAAACCTTCTTTCCTTTAAGTGAGAGTTTTAGAGGTCAAATGGCCCTCACTCATGGTCCATATTGGTCATTACCATAACCAAAGTCTGAAGACTTACTCTTTACTCTGGGCCATTACAATGCAAATGGACTTTATATTTCAGGAACCCTAGCAAATACATTAGGGAGTTCTTGCTCGGTTTCAATGTCAATTTATTCTTACAGATTAATGGTAAAATCATCTAGCTTTGTGTGGCAAGAAAAATACCATTGAAATTTATTGGATGTTCCTTTACAATTATAAATTAATTTAGAACAAAATGAAGATTTTGTTATATTCAGATTTGCATTTCAGTAACAGTAATTATCCTCTAGGTATTTCAGTCTTTTTTTTTTTTTTTTGTATAAACTCTCATGTAGCTTTTTTTTTTTTCAAATGTAGGTTGTACTAATTTATTAGTAATACTATTCTAACACATTAGATTAACAATATCATCATTAATAACATTAATGATGATATTCTCTCACATTATATCTCCAATATTATTAGTGTTAATATTTCAGGAAAAGTTTTGATTTTCTGTACTTACAAAGAATCATGATTGTTTTCAGAATTATATCATTAATATTTAAGATTTGTTTTGTAAATCTATTCAAAAATTCTACTCTCTGCAAAGAATATGAATTTGTAAGATATATTTCACTATCTTACATTCCCTTGACTGTAAATTCCAGAACACTGTTATAATTTATGGTATTGGTTAAAATTCTACTTTTCTCCCTTTCTTTCAAGGAAATAACCATAGAGTTTTATAATTTAATAAAACACCTACCATCCTTTGGGATAAATTTTAATGACATGTTGACTTGTACTTTTAATTTCTAGGTATCATAGGTTTTTTAAAGGTACAAATAAGTATTTAGTGATTAATCACTTAGAAAAAAAATAAGAACCTTCAGTCCTGTCTCCATATTCCCAAATAAATTTCAAGTGTAAAATGTGAAAACAAATCATATGAACTATAAGAAGAAAACATAAATAAATACATAGAAGAGATGTATTTAATTTTATTTATTTATTTATTTATTTATTTATTTATTTATTTATTTTAGGTTTCGCCATAGGGAAAGTGCACTCGAGAGAGAGAGAGAGAGAGAGAGACAGAAAAAGAGAAAGAGACAAAGGGATTGCTACTCCACAATCATTCTCCTCTATTCTCATTCTGGGATTTTGGGCAGTTACACACACGCTTAGTCTGATTTTCAAGTAGCCAGGTCCAGTACTCAAACTGCGATTGGCCATGTGGGAACCCAATACCTTAATCACCATACCACCTGCTGGCTCCTAAAATTTGGTTTTTAATTAATGAGTAAACATATGTATTTATATACATATGGGATACAATATGTTTTGATGTATGTATACATTATGGCATGTCTAAATTAAGCTATTTACACATAGGTACATATTATTTTAGTAGAAGTTCTTCTGAACATGGAACTTTGCCAGAAAAGGAATGAGAGGGATTTTTCCCTCCTTATTTATTGATTTATTTTTAGTTTTACTATAGGGAACATGAACTTTTTGGGATGAGAGAGAGAGAGAAAGAGAGAGAGAGAGAAATCACTCCCTGGGTCGGGGGGATAGCCACACTGCAGTCCTTTCACTTCCATTCTTTTCACAGGATTTTTCGGTATGCACACATATTCACCTGGCATGATTTTCAAGTTGCCAGGTCCAGGATTTGAACTGCACAGTCAGCCATGTAGAATCCAGCACCTCTATGCCACCTCTTGGCCCAAGAGAGGAATTTTTCTTTAAAAGCAAAGACACTGCAGAAAGTTAGCAGAAATATGGACTTAAAGTACAAGTTTATTTTGGCGCAAAATTTTAAAAATCAATGCAGTTTTTTTTTTCCAAGTTAGACATTTCCATGAACTTTTGGAAGACATACTTGGTCTCTCTCTTAAAAAAAAATAGATTTTTAAAAAAATTTTAAACAAAAAGATGGGGGCTAAATAATCCAAAACACATATCTATCTGCAAGAGCACTCTAAATTTTTACAGATTCAGCTGCCTCCTGGAAAAAAGTTAAAGATCACCAGGAACCCATAAAAGTTGGAGTAAACCATGGAACAGATTATTTATTTATGTATTTATTTATTAATATATTTATGTATTTATTTATTTTTGTATGAAAGCAAAGGATACTTTATTTAGAAAAAGTGAAAGTGCTTTCCTGAGAGGTAGGAGTGGGCTAAGAGCAAGTGAGAAAGTGTGGCTTAAGGGACCTGGCAGTTACATTCTGTGAGGTTTATAATTTTTTTAAAGAGATTTTTGCTATAGGGCATGTCTACTCATCAAGATACAGAGATAGACAGAAAGACAGAAAGTGGGAAAGTACACTCCCACCCTGGGGGATGGCCATACCACAATCCCCTATCCTTCATTTACCTCTCAGAATTTTGTGCAAGCTCCCACATGCCCCTTTTATTTATGTATTTATTTATTTATTTATTGTTATCATAATATTGTTTATATTACATTGAATCACATATAACTTTGCAGTGTATAACATTTCTTTTTCCAGAAGGAATACCATGCATATCAGTCAATACAAAGACATTAAAATCCCCATCATCATCATCAAATAACTTTTCACTATTTTTTCCAGATTATTATTATTATTTCAATTATTTTTTAAACATTCAATCACTATTTATCATTTTGCTTGTAAAAAGACATTACCCAACATGAAATATTTCTCAGACCAGTTCAGTTGAGAATACTATACATGTAATCAACAGGTAATAAACCGCTAGTGCCCACATGCCCTTTGTGAGTCTCATGCTACTGGGTCCAGGACTCAAACCACAGTCGACCATGTGGGAATCCAGTGCCTTAACTACTATGCCATCAGCTGGCCCCAAGGTTTATACATTTTTTTTAGAGATATTTTTTCTATAGAGCATGTGTGCTCACCACAGAGACAAAAAGCAAAAAAATCATCCCCAGGGGAAATGACCACAACACAATCCCTAATCCTCCATTCTCCTCTAGTAATTTTGGGCTTTCATGCACACACCCCTGGTGTGAGTTTTAAGCTACTGGGTCCAAAACTTTAACTATGGTCAACTACATGGGAGTCCAGTGACATAACCATTATGAAATTTGCTGCTCTTGGTTTATTATGCTTTAATCTAGGTTGTGTTGGTTAATCATGGCTGAGATCGCTGACTGTTCTCATGTCATTGGCTATATTAAATATGGCTGGGGCTACTGATTGATCTCATTGGCTTTATCAAATGTGTCTGGGAGGGCATTGATTCATCTCATTGGCTATATCAAATGTGGCTAGGGCCACTGATTTATCTCATTTGCTATATTAAATATGGTGCAATCATCTAGACATCCCCCACTAATCTCCCACCTAGAGGGAACAGATTCATACTCATGGCCAAGTGGAATCAACCCTGCCAACACCTTGACTTCACACTTCTAGTCTCCAGAATTATGAGACAAAACAGTACTGTTATTTAAATGACCTGTTTTGTGGTACTTTGTTGCAGCTGTCCAAGCAAGTGAATAAATACACAGGCTTCAAAACTTCTCAAAATCAAGATATAATTAGAGGGGCTAGCAGATGGTCTAGCAGTTACATCACTGGACTCCCACATAGCCAACTACAGTTCGAGTCCCAGACTTGGTGACTTGAAAATCACACCAGCAATATCTGTGTGTGTGTGTGTGTGTGTGTGTGTGTGTGTGTGTGTGTATGTGTGTCCAACATCCTGGGAAGAGAATGGAGGAGAAGGGATTACAGCATGGCTATTTGCCAAGGGTGTGATTTCTCACTTTCCCTCTCTCTGTTTCTGTCTTTCTCTCTCTTTCCAGTGAGGGCACACACTCTAAGGCAAAAATATCCTAAAAGATAGACACAATAAAATATGATAATTCTATAACTAAAAGAGTATGAGGTGATGTTTGGACATAAACAAAATCCATGAACAAAGGCCTCCTTGCTACTCAGGAAAGCCCCTCAATGACCTCATCATTGAGAAGCATCCCCCTACCAAGGAGTCTCTCCAGGGCCCCTTTCATGTCCCTGTTCCTCAGACTGTAGATGAAGGGGTTCGGCATAGGGGTGACCATAGTATACATCACTGAGGCCATCGTATTCATCCTAGAGGATGCTGTGTCTGCAGAACTGAGGTAGACCCCCCAGGCCTGTGCCATAGAACAGGGACACCATCGAGAGGTGAGAGTCACAGGTGAAGAAGGCTCTGTACTTGCCCTCAGTTGATGAAATTCTCAGGATGGAAGAAACAATTTGATAGTAAGAGAAAAGTATTCCAGTGAAAGGAATCACAGCCAAAAGGCCTGTTGCACAGTACACCACTATGCTATTGATGTGGATGTCAGAACAGGCGAGTTTCAGGACTTCAGGAAGATCACAAAATAAGTGTGGGATTTCTATGTTTGTGCAGAAGGACAGCCTCAAAATGGACAAGGTCTCAAGAAGGGAGCCCATGACACTAATGCACCAGGCTCCAAGAATCAGTAGCTCACAGAACTGGGCATTCATAATGACTGTGTAGTGCAAGGGGTGACAGATGGCCACAAACTAGTCATAGGCCATCATGGTCAGGATTAAATTGTCCAGGCATCCAAACACAATGAAAAAAAATCTGAGTTAGACAGTCTATATAGATGATGATCTTGCTCTGTATCTGGATGTTCACCAACATCTTTGGGATGGTGGTGGAGGTGAAACAGATGACAGCAAAGGACAGGTTGGAGAGGAAGAAGTACATAGGGGTGTGCAGGTGGGAGTCTGAGATGGTGGCCAGGATAATGAGTAGGTTCCTGATGATGGTGACCAGGTACATGGACAGGAACAGCCCGAAGAGAATGAACTGAATCTCTGACTTTGCTGAAAATCCCAGGAGGAGAAATTCGGCAACACGTGTTTGATTTCCTGTTTCCATAGTAATGAAATAGCTTCCAGGAAAGAGGAAAGAAGTAACAGACAATTAACACAATGAGAGCACTGAAATTTGGTTACATTTAATTTCAAGCAAAAGAATTCATGCAATTGTTCCTTTTCCTTCTTTTCTTCCATTGGGGAATTTGAAATGCTTCTATTCTTTCCCTTGCTACCATTACTCTTTTTATCTGTTTGTTTGTTTATTTATTTATTTGAGTTTGTTTTACACATTCAATCCCTCTACATCACTTAGCTTGTAAAGTGAATTTATCCAACATGAATACACTTCACACCAGCCCAGTTGAGGATATTATACATGTTATCATCAACAAATAATGATCATTTTTGTATTGCATAAATGTCTATTTTTCTCCTTAATTTCTTTTCTACAATTTCTCCCTTCTCCCTATTCCCACACTGTCTCCAGTATCCATAACCCTTCTGCATGGTTCTATATCTGCTATTCTTTCAGATTCAGTTATAGAGTGTAGAGCTTCAGTATAAAGCATAACTTTGGTTCTATGGTATTTACACCCTCCACAGCCTGGCTTCCCACTGACTAGCCAGAAATAGAATAGAGACTTAGGTAAGCACACCTGACAAAAATATGCACTCTTTCCAAAATTATTGGGCCACTGGAAAAGTCATGATGTATTTTTCTATGGTTTTCTATGTAAAAATGCATCATGACTTTTCTGACGACCCAATAATTTAGAAGAGTAGCTAAGGAAACAGATAATCACAACCATAATAAGCCTCAAGGTGGAGAGAGAATTAAATTTCTAGAGTCACCACATTATATTATTCAAAATACCCAACTCTCAACAAAATATTATGAGGCATGAAATGAAAAAAGAAAGCATGGCATAGGAAAACATTAATTAGTAAAACCTGACCCCGAGAAAGCTCAAGTATTAGACAGACTTACAGAGAAACACGTTATTTTATTATTTTTTTTATGGATTTTGCCTTAGAGCATTTAACCAAAGAAAGACAGAGAGATACAGTGAGATGGAAAGTGAGAAATCATCCCCCCAGGGGAGTTGCCATGCCACAGTCCCTTCTCTTCCATTATACTCATGAGATTTTGGGCATGCATGCACATATGCCTGGAGTGATTTTCAAGCCATCAGGTCCAGGACTCAAACTGTGGTTAGCCATGTAGGAGTACAGTGCTGTAACCACTATACTACCTGTTGGTCCCGACATTGGATTCTAAACATCACCTGTTGTATCTGTAATCTTCCAAGCATTCTCTGAGATCTTTAGAGGACAGAATTCTAACTACTTTCTTATTCTAAGATACTTTTTATTTTTTCTTTCTTTCATTTTTTTTGCATTCAATGACTGTACATCACTATAGCATACCAAATTAATTTTCCAAGCATGACTACACTGTATATTAGTCCAGTCAAAGATATTACCGTACACATTATCATCAACAGATAATTTTCCCTTTTTGTGTCCTTTAAACATTTCGGTTCTTTTCCTCCTTGATTCTGTCCCTCCCTCCCACTCCCAATTTCCTGCCTTACTTCCACTGTCTCTAGTACCCACAATTGTTCTTCATGCTTTTATACCTTATGATCTTTCAGTTTCTGCCCCAGAGTGAAGATATTTGGTATATATTAAGTGGGAACTCTAAGATACTTTCTAAGGGGCCCTAAGGAGTCATGTCTACAAACACTAATCTCGCTGTAACTGACTACTGTTAGTAGTGGTGGTTAATATGTTGGACTCACACATGGCTGACTGTGGCTCAAGTCCTGGATCTGGCAGCTTGCTTTCTCACTTTTTTTTTTTTTGATTTTTCTGTCTCTCTGGTCAAGTTAAATAAATAATAATAGTAAATAAAATTAAATAAGCAATTTTTAAAAAACATAAGAAACCTTAAAAAAAATGGAAAATTATTTATTTAATTTTATTTGACCAGAGAGAGAAAGTGAGAAAGTAAGTTGCTAGGTCCAGGACTTGAACCATGGTTAGCCAAATGGGAGTCCAGTGCCTTAGCCACCTAACCACCTGTTTGCCCCATGTCATAGACTCCTTTGTTCCAGTGATTGTAGGATTCTCCCTACATCTTAGTCCTGGTAAAATGTTATTAGATACATAACATCTATGTGTAGATACAGCAGATACATAAGCTTTCTTATCTCTGTTAAAGTTAAACACAGATATCCTTTTGCTGATTGCCTTTTGGAAACAAAGACTTGTGCTTTTAACCAATACTAACTGAAGAATTTCTAAACCCACCTATAACCTAAAACTGCTCTCCTTCCTGGTATCCCAACTTTTTGGAGGTGGGCTAATGTAAAAATTGTATATGCTTGGGACCAGCAGTTAGCGTAATAGCTATGTTGCTGGACTACCACGTAGTTGACCATGGTTCTTGTCCCGGACACAGTGGCTTAAAACTCACGCGGGGCATGTGTGCGTGCGTGCCCAAGATCCCAAGAGGAGAATGGAGGAGAAGGGATTGTGGCGTGGCCATCCCCCATGGGGGGTGATTTCTCGCTTTCTGTCTCTCTGTCTCTCTCTGTCGGTCTGGCGAGCTCATGCGCCCTATAGCAGAAACCTCTAAAAAAAAATTTTATATGCTGATTAGCAATTTTGTGTCTCCTATCCTACTTTCAGAACTTAAACAAATTTAAAAAAAGACAAAAACACTGCATCTGAGCATGTCAAAAAACACTTGTGTAGCTCCGTGCATCCCCACCGTTCCTCTTCCTTGGACCCCAGGTTGGTTGTCTGGGACTTTAAGATGAACTCCCCCCCCAATCCCACCCGCGAACCGGACTGAGCCAGCCAGCAGTTCCGGACACCAGGCGGACTGAGGCTGCAGGCCCAACCCCTCTGAACCTCCGTGCATCCCCACCGTTCCTCTTCCTTGGACCCCAGGTTGACTGTCTGGGACTTTAAGACGAGCTCCCCCCCCCATCCCACCCGTGAACTGGACCAACCCGGCCAGCAGTTCCGGACACTAGGCGGACTGAGGCTGCAGGCCCTACTAACCTGGTCCTGTCACTCAGCCTCTGGCCCTTTCCCACTAGCATTTGGACTTTCTGAATATTGGTTATTTAAATAGCGCATGGCGTGCTTTGCACGCCGCAAAATTTCCTTTTTTTGTTATTCTTTGCTCTTGAGGTGTTGCTTATTAGGTCAGTTGGAGACTCACCACTCCTTAGAAACAGGGAGGATCTTGGGCCATCCAGGACTATATGCAACAGTTAATGGTAATTGTGAGCAACAGATAGGCCAACCATAAGAGAAATCATCAAATTTCTATTCCTGTACAACTTTTAACACTCAGAGATACCCTAAATAAGTTAGGAAGCAGCATATAGAGTACCTGATGACCAGAAACAATTGCAGAGGCTCAAGAAATATAAACAACCAAAAAAAGGCCTCTCCCTCAAGGGAAATCATCAAGCTACATCACCCACAGTCAATACAATGGACGTCGTGGACATGTCTGATAAGGAATTCAGAATATTTGTGGTGAACAAACTAACTGAGATGGAACAGAAAAGACACAAGGAGCTTCATGAGATGAGGAAGTCCTTTAATGATTTGAAAGAAGAAATGGATACCTTAAACAGGACCAGATGGAACTTCTAGGATTGAAGAATGTGATACAGGAAATCAAAACCTCCCTTGAAAGTATTAAAAGTAGGTTAGACCAGGCAGAAGATCGAATCTCTAATGTAGAAGACAAAACATATGACCTAGAAAATAGTATCAAGAAGATTGAGATAACAACCATGAAAAATGAGGACAATATACAAGGAATACTCGATGTCATCAAGCTCCCAACATCCAGATAATTGGTATTCCAGAGGAGGAAGAAAATAATAAGGGCCTAGAAAATTTATTCCACAAAATCCTGGAAGAAAACTTGCCAAACCTAGAAAGGCATTCAAATATCCAGACCCAAGAAATACATAGGACCCCAAGTAGAATCAACCCAAGAAGATCCTTTCCAAGGCACATCATAGCCAGACTGGCGAAAACAACAGACAAAGACAAGATACTAAAGTTGGCAAGAGGGAAATGTCAAGTTACTTACAAAGGTCACCCTATTAGGCTTAGATTGGATCTTTCGGCGGAAACAATGCAGGCAAGGAAAGAATGGGAAAGCATAGTCAAAGTGTTGAATGAAAAACAATTTCAACCAAGAATACTATACCCGGCAAAATTATCTTTCATATGGGAAAAAAAAGATAAAAACATTCTCAGATAAACAAAATTTGAAGGAATTTACCAACTCCAGACCAGCTCTTCAAGAGGTTCTGAAGGGAGTACTATACCAGGAAAACTAAGAAATCAGACAGACAGTTATACGAGAACAAAAAGAAACCAAGAAAATGGCTCACTTAATGATAGGATCAGGTATGGAAATATCGATAATTACATTGAATGTCAATGGATTAAATTCTCCAGATAAGAGACATAGACTGGCTGAATGGATAAGAAAACAGAAACCCTCTATCTGTTGCCTACAAGAAACTCACCTTATGGATAAAGATAGACATAGACTAAAAGTAAAGGGCTGGGAAAAGTTATTCCATGCAAATGAAAATCAAAAAAAGGCTGGAGTAGCGATATTGATCTCAGACAAAATAGATTTCAAGACAAAGACTGTAAGAAGAGACAAAGAAGGGCATTATATAATAGTAAATGGAGTAATCAGTAGTTAGATTACTTATGATATTGTGTGATCAACAAAATGTTGGGGAAAAAGGAATGGAAGACAACTGTATATAGGAGAGATAGTGTAATAAGAGAGTGGGAAAGGGCAGAGGGTCAAACATCGGGTAAAAAACATATATACGTATACATGTGTATGAAAGTAGAAATGGAATATTATTGATGATAACATGCATGATTAAGCCACTATGCAGTTTATTCTAGATGGGAAACCACATTTAGTACGTTGTGATGATGCTCAGGGAATGAATGTTAAGTAATAAAAAAAAAAAGTTGCAGGAGAAAAAAAAACAGTAAAACTGTTCATATCGAAAATTTAAAAAAATTAATATTTGATGACTGCAGTAAGCTATATAGCCACAGCTGGGTACTACTTTATAATATGCTCATTCTACTCACTGAGGTTTATGCCTAAAGTCAGACTTGGGTTCATGTATAGGTATATATCAGCTGTGCTAGCTATTGGATATATTTAGACTAATTAAGTTCATTAGCAAATCAATTAAATGGAGGGGGGAAAGGCATAGAAAGCAACCATGGATATCAGAGACAATGTGGGAGGAGGGTGGGACATGGCAGAGGGTGAGGGATAAGGCATCAAGGATGGCAAAACAAAAACCAAAGTATATAAGACATAAGAATTGGAAAATTATTTGGTGAAAACATGTATGTTGATGTGCTTGATTGAGCCAATACACAGTGTATTTTGGATGGAAAATTCATTTGTATGCTGTAATGATATACAGTGAATTAATGTAAAAAATAAATAAATTAAAAAAATAGTAAATGGAGTAATCCAACAAGATATAACCCTTATAAATATCTATGCACCCAACTCAGGTGCACCTAAATATGTGAAGGAAAGACTGCTAGAGCTAAAAGGAGAGATAGGGAGAAATACTATAATTGTTGGAGATCTCAACACCCCATTATCTCCTTTAGACAGATCTTCTAAACAGAAAATAAATAGAGAGATACAGTACTTAAATGATACTATAAGTTGAATGGGCTTGACAGATATCTATAGAACTTTCCACCCTACATCCACAACATATACATTTTTCTCACCCCGGCATGGAACCTTTTCAAAAATTGATCAAATGTTAGGACACAAATCAAGCCTTTACAGATTTAAAGGCATAGAAACTGTACCCAGCATCTTCTCTGACCATGATGGAATTAAACTCAAGATTAATTTCAAGAAACAACCCCGAAAATACACGAACACATGGAAACTGAACAACCTACTTCTGAATGACTTCTTCACTACTGAAGAAATTAAGGCTGAAATAAAGAAATTTATGGAAACAAATGATAATGAGTATACAAGTGTCCAGAATCTATGGGGTACAGCTAAAGCAGTCATAAGAGGGAAATTCATAGCAATTAGCGCACATAAGAAAAGGATGGAAAGATGGCAAATAGATAACTTATCATCATGCCTCAGAGAATTGGAAAAACAACAACAAACAAACCCCCAAAATGCCAGGAGAAAAGAAATAATAAAGGTTTGAGCAGAAATAAATGAAATAGAAAATAAATGAACCATACAGAAAATAAATGAAAGCAAAAGCTGGTTCTTTGAAAAGATTAACAAGATCGACACACCGTTGGCTAGACTGATCAAGAAGAAGAAAGAAAGAAACCAGATTAATCAAATACATGATGAAACAGGCAATATTACTACAGACATAGTAGAAATACAGAATATCATTAGAGGATACTATGAGCGACTATATGCCAACAAACAAGATAACTTGGAGGAGATGGACAATTTCCTGGATGCATATAATCTACCAAGATTGAATCAGGAGGACATAGAGAACCTGAATAGACCCATAACAAGCCAGGAGATTGAATCAGTAATAAATAACCTCCCAACAAAGAAAAGCCTAGGTCCAGATGGCTTCACTTCTGAATTCTACAAAACTTTTAAGGAAGAGTTTAACCCCTATCCTACTAAAATTATTTCTAAAGATTCAAAAGGAAGGAAACCTTCCAAATTCATTTTATGATGCCTCCATCATCCTCATCCCCAAAACAGATAAGGACATGACAAAAAAGGAAAACTACAGACCAATATCATTGATGAATATAGATGCAAAAATTCTCAACAAGATACTCACAAATCATATCCAACAACATATAACAAAGATCATTCATCACGACCAGGTAGGCTTTATACCAGGGATGCAAGGGTGGTTCAATATACGGAAGACCATATATGTAATACACCATATTAACAGAAAGAAAGATAAAAACCATATGATCATCTCAATTGATGCGGAGAAAGCATTTGACAAAATACAACAGCCTTTTATGATTAAGACTCTCAGTAAGATTGGTATAGAAGGGTAATTTCTGAACACAATAAAAGCAATCTATGAAAAACCTACAGCTAATATTATACTGAATGGAGAAAAGCTGAAAGCTTTTCCTCTGAGAACAGGTACTAAGCAACGCTGCCCACTTTCTCCACTGCTCTTTAATATACTACTGGAAGTCTTAGCTATTGCAATCAGAGAAGAGAACAATATTAAAGGCATTCAAATAGGCAAAGAAGAGTTGAAAATATCTCTATTTGCAGATGACATGATGGTATACTTTGAAGACCCAAAGGTATCCATGAAAAAGCTTCTTGAAGTAATAAGTGAATACAGTAAGTTGGCAGGATACAAAATCAATATCCAAAAATATATAGCATTTCTCTTTATGAACAACAAGTTGAATGAAGCTGAGCTGAAGAAAGAAATCCCTTTCACCGTAGCCACAAGATGTATAAGATACCTAGGGATAAACCTAACTAAGAAAGTTAAAGACCTTTATAAAGAAAACTATGAAAATCTTTAAAAAGATATTGAAAGTGACATTAAAAAGTGGAAGGACATCCCATGCTCCTGGATTGGAAGAATTAACATATCAAAATGGCAATTCTACCCAAATTGATCTACACATTTAATGCAATTCCAATCAAAATACCAGAAATATTCTTCACAGATCTAGAAAAGACAATCACAGAATTTGTCTGGAATCATAAAAGACCTCGTATTGCAAAAGCAATCCTGCACAAGAAGAATGGAGTAGGAGGCATATCACTCCCTGATCCCAAGATATACTATAAAGCTCTGGTCATCAAAACAGCATGGTTTTGGCATAAAAACAGACATGTAGACCAATGGAATAGAATAGAGACCCCAGAAATAACCCCCAAAGCTTACAGCCAACTGATCTTTGACAAAGGATATCAGTCAATCCATTGGGAAAAGGAAAACCTCTTTAGTAAATGGTGCTGGATAAACTGGGTATCCACCTGCAGAAAGATGAAACTGAATCCCCATCTTTCACAATTAACAACAATCAACTCAAAATGGATCAAAGATCTAAACCTAAGACCTCAAACAATAAAACTACTGGTGGAAAATGCTGGGGAAACTCTGGGAGACATTGGAATAGGCAAAGACTTCTTAAATAAGACCCCCAAAGCACAGACAATAATCCCTAAAATAGACAAGTGGGACTATATTAGACTAAGAAGTTTCTGCACAGCAAAAGACACAGTATCAAGTGTGAACCGACAACCCTCAGAATGGGAAAATATTTTTGATAAATATGCCTCAGACAAGGGACTGATAACCAGAATACACAGGGAACTCAAGTGCGTTATGCAAAAAAAATTATTAACCCAATTAAAAGATGGGAAAATGAGCTGAACAAAAATCTCTCTAAGGAAGACATATGAACAACCAAAAAGCATATGAGGAAATGCTCAACATCCCTCATCATAAGGGAGATGCAGATAAAAACCACAATGAGATACCACCTAACCCCTGTCAGAATGGCAAAGATGAAGAATATAAAAAGTGATAAGTGTTGGCGGGGATGCGGTGAAAAGGGAACCCTCCTACACTGGGAATGTAAACTAGTTCAACCACTGTGGAGAACAATATGGAGGTTCCTCAAAGATCTACAAATAGAACTACCATTTGACCCAGCAATCCCGCTTCTGAGTATATACCCGAAAGACAGGAGAACACTCAGTCAGAAAAGTGCTTGCACATCAATGTTTATTGCAGCATTATTCACAATTGCCAAGACATGGAACCAACATAAATGTCCACAAACTCATGAATGGATTGGAAAAGTGTGGTATATATACTCTATGGAATACTACTCAGCCATAAAAAATAACAAGACCCTGGAATTTGATAGAAAGTGGTCAGATATGGAGGATCTATTGCTGAGTGAAGTAAGCCAGGCTATGAAAGAAAGATATTGTATGTATCCACTCAATATATACCGACTATCTGCACTCTATGGTAGAGAGCAAAAAATTGGAGGACATAAAAGCAGTGAAAGTACTTAATGAGACTAGGACAGTGTGGATGGGGGGGGTGAGGAAAAGAGGATAGAGAAAGATAACAAGAGAACAATAGAGAGGCAAGATGTTAGTGAGAAACAGATATGACTTATTACCTCTTGATGATGACATGTATAGTATTCTCAACTGGATTGGTCTGAGAAATATTTCATAATGGGTAAAGTCTTTTTATAAGCAAAATGAGTAATAGTGATTGACTGTTTTAAAAAATAATTAGAAAAATAATAATAATAATTGGGAAAAACAGAAAAGATATTGAATGATGAAGTGGGGAGATTAATGTCTCTGTATTGACTGACATGCATGGCATTCCCTTTTGAAAAAGCAATGTAATACACTGTAAAGTTATATCTAATCCAATGTAATATAGAGTATGATGATAATAAAAATAAAAATTAAAAAAATACACTTGTGTATCACCACCCTGATCACTTATATTAGTGCTTAGAATATACTACTTCAATTATTATTATTTATTTTTACAGAGCTTTGGTTATTTCTTTTTTGTAATTTTTTACTTCATTTAATAAAAAAATTAAAAACATATGTAACCTTTACAATTTGTGTATTCTTCTAAAAATAACTTCAACATTATTGATTTTTGTTTGTTTTACATTTTTTAAATTGACATTTAATCACTGTATATCTTTACAGTAATACAACGTGTTTTTCTCCCAGCATGAATACAATTCAAGTCAGGTAAAAAATATTAGAGTTTTGATTATTTCTACTGGCACATTATTTATTTATTGTTTTTAGGATTTTGCCATAGGGTATGTGTGCTCACAAGAGAGAGACAGAGAGAATGAAAGTGAGAAATCTCTTCTCAGGGAGATAGCCACACAATGATCCCTTCTCCTCCATTTTCCTCTCTGGATTTTGGGCACCCACACACAGGTGCCCTGTGTGATTTTCAAGCTGTCAGGTTCGGGACTTGGACCATGATCAGTCATGTGGGAATCCTGTGTCTTAATTACCATGCCACCTGGTGGTTTCTCTATTGACACCTTTTATTTTTTTTAAAGAGAGATTTTTTGCTATAGGGCATGTGTGCTCACTGAAGAGACAGAGACAGAGAAACAGGAAGCAAGAAATCACTCTTCCAGAGAGAATAGCTATGCCACAATCCCTTCTTCTCCATTCACCTCTTGGGATTTTGGGCATGCATGTACACGTGCCCAGCATGAATTTGAAGCCTCCAGGTCTGGATCTTAAACTGTGGGCTAAGTGGGAGTCCAGCAATGTAAGCATTATGCCATCTGCTGGTCCCTCTATTGCCACATTTTATACTCACAGTTGTGCTGACGAGAAATAGATGCACAGAACCTAAGAAACATTTCCAGGGTCCATCAGGTCATGGAAGGAAAAGGCTGAAGTAGAACTCGTTTTTGTTGTATTCCAAGTCAGAAACTTTCTCACTCCTTGGGGCTGCCTCCTTCAGTCAGTGTCCTACAGTTAAGAGGAAATGATAAAAGAGAAATAGAGCTGGATCCCTGGGACTTAAACATATATAAGGAAAGGAGAGTGACTCTGAAATTGTGCTATGAGATTAAAAGCAAGAAGAGGGCCAGCAGGGGGCATGGAGGTGAAGGAGGCTGGATTCCACATGGCCAGCAGCATGGTTTGAGTCTTGGATCCAGCAGCTTAAAAAATCACCTGAAAGTATATGTGTGCATGCCCAAAATCCTGAGAGAAGAATGAAGGAGATGGAATTGTGGTGTGGCCATCTCCCCAGGCAATGATTTCTCACTTTTCCTCTCTCTCTCTCTCTCTCTCTCTCTCTCTCTCTCTCTCTCTCTCTCTGTGTGTCTTTCTTTCTGGAGAATGCATATGCCCTACAGTAAACAAACACAATAAAAGAACAAAGAAACTTGGAGTAGGCTGCACAGATTTCCTGCAGAGCTAGAGTCGTGAACTATGTAGAACTTTGAATCAATCCCCTTTCACTAGCTCGTTATCCCGACCATACCCCAGAAGGCACCACTAATGCAACACTTTCCTTCCCTCCACACCAATTTCTCGTGGTACTCAGCAGAATCGCTCTGGTTTCTCCTGATGGTATCATTTAACAGACTTGGCTTTCCTGATCTTCCTTCCTGGGACCATGGGTGTCAGGGAATGGATGTCAGACCCTAGTTCTCTGGACTCAATGAGCATTTTGGAGAGGTATAGAGAGGGTACTTGTAGCCTGGAGCTGGCGAGCTGTAGCTGAGCTCTGCAGATGGAGGATTTGCAGTTGTGGAGACTATTCTCGGAGCTCTTCATTAAAACAAAACTAAACAATGCATTGCTTTATTGTTGCTAAATTCTCTGGGCAATTCAGCTGCTGGGCACCCAGGGAACCATAACTTGAAGAAACTTTTTCTCCATGGATTTGCCTTTGGGGCCAGATGTACCCTCCTTCCCTACCAATGGAGCCCATCTCCCCTGGAGAGAGCATTCCCTAATGAATATACCCTCTCAGGTAGAGAAAACTCTTGAAGACTGCCCTTGTGAACCTCCAAGTTGCTGTGAGCAACTGAGATTCCAGAGTCTGACTTAGAGATATGTTGGGACCAGCGACCAGCAGTTGGCATAATGGCTATGTCGCTGGACTCCTATGTAGTCTATCTTTTTAGCAAGTGCACATGCCCTACAGCAAAAATCTCTAAAAAAAAAAAAAAAAAAGAAAAGAAAAGAAAAGAAAAAGAAAAGTAAGATATGTGTATGTCTCCTGTGGAGATGTACATAAGCAAGTGGGAGCATAATAGATATGTCAGATGTTATCAGTGAGGTTGCCTTGGGGCCAGCAGGTGCTATAGTGGTTAAGGCACTGGATTCCCACATGGCTGACCATGGTTCAACATTCAGACCTGGCAGCTTGAGATTATGCTGGGTGCATGTGCACGCATGCCCACAATCCCAGGAGGAAAATGGAGGAGAAAGGACTGGGGGATGGCCATACTACAGGAGGAGCAATTTCTCACTTCCTGACTCAGTATCACTCTCTGTCTCTCTGGCAAATGCATGTGCCCTATGAAAAGATAAAAAAAAAAAAGGAATGAGGATGCCTCTGGGTCAGCAAGACTTCTACATGGTTGACCATGGATTAAGTCCCACCAGAATATCAGTTTGGAATGAAGCCAGGTGTGTGCACTTGTGTGACCCAAATTCCAAGAGGAGAAGGAATTGTGACATATCCATCACTCCTAGAGGGGTAATTTTTCACTTTCCTCCTCCCTGTCTTTGTTTGCCTTTGGTAAGCATATGCACCCTACAGCAAAAAGATAAATGAAATAAAACAATGATGTTGCCTCTTCACTGGTGGGACCTCAAGACACAAGTTGTTCTCCATGCTGGTGTTGTATTTGCACTTAATCTAGTTGGATACAAATGTCCCACAAATTAAAATGCATCCTTTTTTTATTATTATCATTTCCTTCTGTTTCCTTGAGTTCTGGCCTTTGTTTTATGAGTCACCTTTGGAAATACTCTGAACCCAGATTCTCTCTCTCTCTCTCTCTCTCTCTCTCTCTTTTATTTTAATAGCTATATTCTCATAGGAGCATAATCCTTACTGTTGTGGGATTGTTTCATTGTATACTGCAATGTGGGTGAAAATGTGCACAGTGGTTGTGGAGTGTGTTTGGGTCATTCTGGGATCAATCCTCCCCCTCTCCCACACCCTGTCTGTGGAGGGATTGACTTCCGCAAGGTCAGTCCCTGGTAGTAGAAAGATTAAGGATGGCTCCCCTGAAAAATATAGACATGCGGCCAGCAGATGGCATAGTGGGTAACGTGCTGGACTCTCACATGAATGACGGACTGTGGTTGAGTTCTGGATCTGGTGGCTTCAAACTCCCACTGAGCACATGTGTGCACACACCCCAAAAGTCCAAGAGGATAATGGAGGAGAAAGGATTGTTACATGGTCATTCTCCCTAGGGGGATGATTTCTCACTTTCTCTCTCACTGTCTCTGTCTCTCTCTCCCCAGTGAGTGCATGTACTCTAAGGCAAAAACCTCTTTAAAAAAAGATGACATATACTGAACTATATACCATTTAAAAAATCTTTTTTTTTTTTTTTTAAAAAAAAAAAACAACAACCGTTTTCTTTTTACCAAAGTATGGACAATTTAAATGGGTTGAGAAATGGTGATTTCTCATTCTTATTTGTGCTGTTTTTTCTTTGCTCCAGTTTCAACAGGGAGCATGTATTACTTTTGCAAAATATATTTTTTTATTATTTTTTTTTCATTTATTTATTTTGGCATTTTTCCACATTTACTTTATATAGCAAAAAATTTTAGCTCATACTCCATAATTCATGACAGTTTACAAACAACTTTCAAAATCTCAAAATACTGAATTTTAAAGATAATGTTCAAAATATGTCTTATAATTTTGTATAATTTTAAAATTCTAAAACAACAGAAGCAGAATGGTTTCAAAAATATATATATACATATATATACAAATATATATATATACACACACACACATTTAGAGTGCAGACACTCGGTATATATTAAGTGGGGACATACAATGCCTCTCCTTCATAGCATGGCTTGCTTCGCTCAACAGTAAGTCTTCCATATTCATCCACTTCCTTTCAAAAGCCAGGGATTTGTTGGTTTTATGGATGAATAGTATTCCATTGAGTATATGTGCCACAGTTTTTCTAACCATTCATCAGTTCGTGGGCATTTAGGTTGTTTCCATGACTTAGCAATCGTGAAAAGTGCCGCAATAAACATCGATGTGCAAGCACTTTTTCGATTAAGTATTCTTCTGTCCTTCGGGTAGATACCAAGGAGTGGGATTGCTGGATCATATGGTAGTTCTATTTGTAGATTTTGGAGGAATCTCCAAATTGTTCTCCACAGTGGTTGTACCAATTTACAGTCCCATCAGCAGTGTAAGAGAGTTCCCTTTTCACCACACCCCCTCCAGCACTTATCATTTTTTGTTTTTTTAATCTTAGACATTCTGACTGGGGTTAGGTGATATCTCATTGTTGTTTTGATCTGCATTTCTCTTACAATGAGGGATGTTGAGCATTTTTTCATATGCCTTTTAGCTATTCGTATGTCATCTTTAGAAAGTGTTTTTTTCAACTCATTCTCCCATCTTTTAATAGGATTGATTGTCTTTTTCCGGAACAGCCACTTGAGTTCCTTGTGGATTCTGGTTATCAGTCCCTTGTCTGATGCATAGTTTACAAAAATATTTTCCCATTCTGAGGGCTGTCTGTTCACACTAATCACTGTCTCTTTTGCCATGCAGAAACTTCTTAGTCTGGTGTAATCCCACTTGTCTATTTTAGGGATCATAGACTGTGCATTGGGAGTCTTATTTAAGAAGTTTTTCCCTACCCCAATGTCTCCCAGAGTTTCCCCGGTGTTTTCAAGGAGCAGTTTTATAGTTTGAGGTCTTAGATTTATATCTTTAATCCACCTTGACTTTATTTTTGTCAGAGGTGAGAGGTAGGGGTACAGATTCATCTTTCTGCAAGTGGAGATCCAGTTTTGCCAGCACCATTTGCTGAAGAGGTTTTCCTTTTCCCTCAGGATTGACTGGTGCCCCTTGTCAAAAATCAGTTGGCTGTATGTTTGAGCATTCATTTTTGGGGACTCTATTCTGTTCCATTGGTCCACCTGTCTGTTCCTGTGCCAGTACCATGCTGTTTTGATTACCACAGCTTTGTAGTATAATTTTGGGTCAGGGAGTGAGATGCCGCCCACTCCATTCTTCTTGTGCAAAACTGCTTTGGCAATACGGGGTCTTTTATGATTCCAGACAAACGTTATGATTGTCTTTCCTAGATCTGTGAAGAATGTGTCTGGTACTTTGATTGGCATTGCATTAAATAGGTAGATTAATTTGGGTAAAATTGCCATTTTGATTATATTAATTCTTCCAATCCAGGAACATGGGATGTCCTTCCACTTTTTTGTGTCATTTTCAATTTCTTTTTTTATCTTCTCATTGTTTTCCTTATGGAGGTCTTTAACTTCTTTAGTTAGATTTATCCCTAAGTATCTTATACTTTTTGTGGCTATGGTAAATGGAACAACTTTTTCCAGTTCCATCTCAGTCTGCCTGTTGTTCGTATACAGAAATGCTATAGATTTCTGGATATTAATTTTGTATCCTGCAACGTTACTGTATTCATGTATTACTTCCAGAAATTTTTTTTATGGAAACAATTGGGTCTTCTATGTATACAATCATGTCATCTGCAAATAGAGAGCGTTTCACCGCTTCTTTTCCTATTTGAATGCCTTTTATTTTTTCCTCTTTTCTGATTGCAATGGCCAAGACTTCTAGTACTATATTGAAGAGGAGTGGAGAAAGTGGACATCCTTGTCTTGTACCCGTTTTTAGTGGAAAAGTTTTCAGCTTTTCTCCATTGAGGATGATGTTCCCTATGGGTTTTTCATAGATAGCTTTTATTGTGTTGAGAAATGGCCCTTCTATGCCCATTTTGCTGAGAGTCTTGATCATGAAGGGATGTTGTATCTTATCAAATGCTTTTTCTGCATCAATTGATATGACCATATGGTTTTTATCTTTCTTCCTATTAATATGGTGTATTACATTTATGGTTTTGCGTACGTTGAACCAACCTTGCATTCCTGGGATAAAGCCTACCTGATCATGATGTATACATGATATAATGTATATAATGTATAATATAATATATAATATATAATATGTAATGTATAATACATGTATAATCTTTTTGATAAGTTGTTGTATACGATTTGCTAGTACCTTGTTGAGAATCTTCGCGTCTATATTCATCAGGGATATTGGTCTATAGATTTCCTTCCTTGTCCTGTCCTTATCAGTTTTAAGGATAAGGGTGATAGAGGCTTCATAGAATGAATTAGGGAGAGATTCACCCTTTTGGATATTTAGAAATAACTTGAGCACAATGGGGGTTAACTCTTCTTTGAAAGTTTTGTAGAATTCAGAGGTGAATCCATCAGGGCCAAGGCTTTTCTTTGTTGGGAGGTTATTTATAACCGATTTGATCTCCTGGCTTGTTATGGACCTATTCAGACTTTCTATATACTCCTGGCTCAAACTAGGTAGATTATACCTGTCCAGAAATTTGTCCATCTCATCCAAATTATCTTGTTTCTTGGCATACAGATGTTCATAGTATCCTCTATTAATGTTTTTTATTTCTACTATGTCTGTTGTTATTTTGCCTGCTTCATTGCAGATCTGATTCACCTGGTTCTTTTCTCTCTTCTTCTTAATAAGTCTCGCTAGTGGTGTATCAATTTTGTTTATCTTTTCAAAAACCAGCTTTTACTTTCATTTATTTTCTGTATAGTTCGTTTATTTTCTATTTCATTTATTTCTGCTCGTATCTTTATTATTTCCTTTCTCCTGGAGTTTTTTGGATCTTTTTGCTGTTGCTTTTCCAATTCTGTGTGGCATGATGTTAGGTGATACATTTGCCTTCTTTCCATGCTCCTCTTATGTGCACTAATTACTATGAACTTCCCTCTTATGACTGCTTTAGCAGTGTCCCAAAGATTATGGAAACACGTGTCCTCATTGTCATTGGCTTCCATGAACCTTTCGATTTCACTCTTTATATCTTCAGTAGTTGTGGAGTCATTCAGGAGTAGGTTATTAAGTTTCCATGTATTTGAGTATTTTTGAGGATTTCTCTTGAAATTAAACTCAAGTTTAATTCCATCATGGTTGGTGAAGATGCTGGGTATAGTTTCTATGTTTTTGAATCTGTAGAGGCTTGCTTTGTGCCCTATGATGTGGTCAATCTTCGAGAATGTTCCATGTGGCGGTGAGAAAAAAGTGTATCTTGAGGTTTTAGGATGGAATGTTCTACAGATGTCTGTTAAGTCCATTTGATTTATGATATCATTTAGATCTTTTATCTCTTTACCTATTTTTTGTCTAGATGATCTATCCAGTGGGGATAGTGCAGTGTTGAGGTCTCCAACAATTAGTGTGTTGCAGTCTATTTCCCTTTTTAGATCTAGCAGTCTTTCCTTCACATATTTGGGTGCTCCTGTGTTGGTCACATAGATATTAATAAGCGTTATATCTTCTTGATCGATTGATCCTTTTACTACAATATAGTGCCCTTCTTTGTCTCTTCGAACAGTTTTTGTTTTAAAGCCTATTTTGTCAGAGATCAGTATTGCGACTCCAGCTCTTTTTTGGTTCCAATTTGCATGGAAAATCTGTTTTCCAACCATTCACTTTCAGTCTATGTATATCTTTATCCATGAAGTGGGTTTCCTGTAGGCAACAGATAGAGGGTTATTGTTTTTTAACCCATTCAGCCAGTCTGTGTCTCTTGATTGGAGAGTTTAATCCATTAACATTCAATGTTATTATTGATGTTAATCGATCTGTCCCGGCATTTAAGTTGGCCATTGTCTTAATTGCCTTTTACTCTTTTGTTTCTGGCTGTTACTTCTTTAGTTTTCCTGGAACAGTAGTTTCTTCAGGGTTTCATGGAAAGCTGGCCTGGTGCTGGCAAATTCTTTCAGGTTTTGTTTGTCTGAGAAGATTTTAATCTTTTTTACCCATATGAAGGATAATCTTGCAGGATACAATAGTCTTGGTTGAAATTGTTTCTCTCTTAACACTTTCGATACGTCTTCCCATTCTTTCCTTGGTTGCATTGTTTCCGTTGAGAAGTCTGGTGTTAGCCTGATGGGATGACCTTTGTAAATCACTTGTCATTTCTCTTTTGCCAGTTTTAGTATCTTATCTCTGTCTGTGGTCTTAGCCAGTCTGGGTATGATATGCCTTGGGGAAGATCTTCTTGGGTTGATTCTATTTGGTGTCCTTTGTATTTCTTGGGTCTGGATGTTGGAGTGCCTCTCTATGCTTGGGAAATTTTCTTCCAAGATTTCATAGAATAGGTTTTCCATGCTCTTATTAGTTTCTTCACCTTCTGGGATACCAATTATTCGGACGTTAGGACGTCTAATGGAATCTAGTAATTCTTGTATGTTATCTTCATGTTTTTTTGTTATTTTCTCTATCTTTTTGCTGGTTTTCTCTAGGTCAGAAGTTTTATCTTCTACATCAGAGATTCGATGTAGCATGGTCTAATCAACTTTTAATACTTTCAAGAGAGCTTTTGATTTCTTGTATTACAGACTTCACCTCTAATAGTTCTGTCTTATTCTTCCTCAGAATTTCTTCCTTCATATCGTTGAAGGACTTTCTCATCTCCTGTAATTCATTGTCTCTTTTCAGTTCCAGCTCATAGTACTTGTTCAACATGAATGTTCTAAACTCTTTCTCAGACATTTTGGTAACGTCCTCTAATTTTTCAGGAACAGGAAGGGAGTTACTGTGTTCCTTTGATGGAGACATATTTCCTGCTTTATTCAGGCCTGAGGTTCTTGTACTTCTAACCATTGGGAGATGTGTTACCTTTGAAAAACATTTTACGAGGTTTCATCTAATAGGAGAAAGTGTGTTTCCTTTCTGATGTGGAATGGAGACAGCCAAAGTCTACCTTCAATTGTGTTTAGTAATGTAAACCAAGAAAAAGTATTCTCTTCAGGTGTCCAAATAAATGTTTCTAATTCTTCACAGGTGTTTCAAAGAAATGGAGGATTCTAGAGAGTCTTAAAATGCTAGAATGTTACAGAATTGCAATTCTAGACCTAGCTGGACAACCAGGGATGGTGCAGATAAAGGGCGTGAGGATTGAGAAACTGGGAAGAAAATAATATGTAGAATAAAGAAAAAGTCACGCGCCGCGGTAGTGCGGGGTGCACGATTTCACCAGGGGTCGAAAGAGGGGTGTGTGGTGTGGATGAACTAAGGGCGTTCCTATGTGTTAATCAGAAGAGATAAATTTACAAATGAAAGACGTGGGTAACAGGACAGAGAAAAAAAAGGGGGGGGAAAATTGTACCTGGCTGAAAGAGGCAAGTCTGGGTTGGGGTCCCGGGGCTGGAACTACTGGGGGGCAGTCCTCCCTTGAAGATCCTGGCCCAGGGGTCGAAAGATGGGAGTGTGGTGTGGATGAACTGAGGGCGTTCCTGGCTGAAAGAGGAGAGTCTGGCTTGGGGTCCCGGGGCAGGAACTACTGGGGGACAGTCCTCCCTCGAAGATCCTGACCCAGGGGTCGAAAGATGGGAGTGTGGTGTGGATGAACTGAGGACGTTCCTATGTGTTAATCAGAAGAGAAATTTACAAATGATAGACATGGGTAACAGGCCAGAGGAAAAAAAAAGGGGAGAAATTGTACCTGGCTGAAAGAGGGGAGTCTGGTTTCGGGTCCCGGGGCTGGAACTACTGCGGGGCAGTCCTCCCTCAAAGATCCTGGCCCACGGGTCAAAAGATGGGAGTGTGGTGTGGATGAACTGAGGGCGTACCTGGCTGAAAGAGGGGAGTCTGGAGTGGGGTCCCGGGGCTGGAACTACCGGGACGCAGTCCTCCCTCGAAGATCCTGGACCAGGGGTCGAAAGATGGGAGTGTGGTGTGAAAGAAGTGAGAGCGTTCCTATGTATTATTCAGAAGAAAGAAATGTACAAATGAAAGATGTGAGTAACAGGACAGAGAAAAAAAAAAACGGGGTGGAAAATGTACCTGGCTGAAAGAGGGGAGTCTGGTTGGGGTCCCGGGGCTGGAACTACTGGGGGGCAGTCCTCCCTAGAAGATCCTGGACCAGGGGTGGAAAGATGGGAGTGTGGTGTGAATGAACTGAGGTCATTCCTGGCTGAAAGAGTGGAGTCTGGTTTGGGGTCCCGGGGCTGGAACTACTGGGTGGCAGTCCTCCCTCGAAGATCCCGGCCCAGGGGTCGAAAGATGGGAGTGTGGTGTGGATGAACTGAGGGCGTTCCTATGTTTTATTCAGAAGAAGGAAATGTACAAATGAAAGATGGGGGTAACAGGACAGAGAATAAAAAAGGGGGTGGAAAATGTACCTGGCTGAAAGAAGGGAGTCTGGTTGGGGTCCCGGGGCTGGAACTAAAGGGGGGCAGTCCTCCCTCGAAGATCCTGGCCCAGGGGTCGAAAGATGGGAGTGTGGTGTGGATGAACTGAGGGCGTTCCTGGCTGAAAGAGGGAAGCCTGGCTTGGGGTCCCGGGGCTGGAACTACTGGGGGGCAGTCCTCCGTCAAAGATCCTGGCCCAGGGATCGAAAGATGGGAGTGGGGTGTGGATGAACTGAGGGAACTAACTGTGTTCCTGGCTGAAAGAGGGGAGTCTGGCTTGGGGTCCCAGGGCTGTAACTACTGGGGGGCAATCCTCCGTCGAAGATCCTGGCCCAGAGATCAAAAGATGGGAGTGTGTTGTGGATGAACTAAGGGCGTTCCTATGTGTTAATCAGAAGGGAGAATTTTACAAACGAAAGATGTGGGTAACAGGACAGTGGGAAAAAAAAAGGGGGAAAATTTTACCTGGCTGAAAGAGGGTAGTCTGGCTTGGGGTCCCGGGGCTGGAACTATTGGGGGCAGTCCTCCCTCGAAGATCCTGGTGCAGGGGTTGAAAGATGGGACTGTGGTGTGGATGAACTGAGGGCTTTCCTGGCTGAAAGAGGGGAGTCTGGCTAGGGGTCCCGGGGCTGGAACTACTGGGGGGCAGTCCTCCCTCGAAGATCCTGGCCCAAGGGTCGAAAGATGGGAGTGTGGTGTGGATGAACTGAGGGTGTTCCTACGTGTTAATCAGAAGAGAGAAATTTACAAATGAAAGACGTGGGTAACAGGAAAGAGAAAAAAAAAGGGGGGGGGGAATGTACCTGGCTGAAAGAGGGGAGTCTGGCTTGGGGTCCCTGGGCTGGAACTACTGGGGGAAAGTCCTCCCTCGAAGATCCTGGCCAAGGGTTCGAAAGATGGGAGTGTGGTGTGGATGAACTGAGGGCGTTCCCTGGTGAACGAGGGGAGTCTGGTTTGTGGTCCCGGGGCTGGAACTACTGGGCGTCAGTCCTCCCTCGAAGATCCTGGCCCAGGGGTTGAAAGATGGGAGTGTGGTGTGGATGAACTGAGGACATTCCTGGTTGAAAGAGGGGAGTCTGGTGGGGTCCCTGGGTTGGAACTACTGGGGGGCAGACCTCCCTCGAAGATCCTGGCCCAGGGGTCGAATGATGGGAGTGTGTTGTGGATGAACTGAGGGCATTCCAGGCTGAAAGAGGGGAGTCTGGCTTGGGGTCCCGGGGCTGGAACTACTGGGCGGCAGTCCCCCCTCGAAGATCCTGGCCCAGGAGTCGAAAGATGGGAGTGTGTTTTGGATGAACTGAGTGCATTCCTACGTGTTAATCAGAAGAGAGAAATTTACAAATGAAAGACGTGGGTAACAGGACAGAGAAAAAAAAAAGGGGAAGAAATGTACCTGGCTGAAAGAGGGGACTCTGGCTTGGGGTCACGGGCCTGGAACTACTGGGGGGGAAGAGCTCCCTCGAAGATGCTGGCACAGGGATCGAAATATGGGAGTGTGGTGTGGATGAAGTGAGGGTGTTCCCAGCTGAAGGAGGGGAGTCTGGTTAGGGTCCCGGGGCTGGAGCTACTGGGGGCCAGTCCTCCCTCGAAGATCCTGGCCCAGGAGTTGAAAGATGGGAGTGTTGTGTGGATGAACTGAGGGCATTCCTATGTGGTAATCAGAAGAGAGAAATTTACAAATGAAAGACGTGCCTAACAGGTCAGAAAAAAAAAAGGGGGGGGGGAATGTACCTGGCTGAAAGAGGGGAGTCTGGCTTGGGGTCCCGGGGCTGGAACTACTGGGGGGCAGTCCTCCCTCGAAGATACTGCCCCAGGGGTCGAAAGATGGGACTGTGGCGTGGATGAACTGAGGGCGTTCCTATGTGTTAATCAGAAGAGAAATTTACAAATGAAAGACATGGGTAACAGGCCAGAGGATAAAAAAAGGGGGAAAATTTTACCTGGCTGAAAGAGGGGAGCCTGGCTTCCGGTCCTGGGGCTGGAACTACTGTGGAGCAGTCCTCCCTCAAAGATCCTGGCCCAGGGGTCAAAAGATGGGAGTGCAGTGTGGATGAACTGAGGGCGTTCCTGGCTGAAAGAGCGGAGTCTGGCTTGGGGTCCCGGGGCTGGAACTACTGGGGGGCAGTCCTCCCTAGAAGATCCTGGACCAGGGGTCGAAAGATGGGAGTGTGGTGTGAATGAACTGAGGTCATTCCTGGCTGAAAGAGTGGAGTCTGGTTTGGAGTCCCGGGGCTGGAACTACTGGGTGGCAGTCCTCCCTCGAAGATCCTGGCCCAGGGGTCAAAAGATGGGAGTGTGGTGTGGATGAACTGAGGGCGTTCCTATGTTTTATTCAGAAGAAGGAAATGTACAAATGAAAGATGGGGGTAACAGGACAGAGAAAAAAAAAAGGGGGGTGGAAAATGTACCTGGCTGAAAGAAGGGAGTCTGGTTGGGGTCCCGGGACTGGAACTAAAGGGGGGCAGTCCTCCCTCGAAGATTCTGGCCCAGGGGTCGAAAGATGGGAATGTGGTGAGGATGAACTGAGGGCGTTCCTGGCTGAAAGAGGGGAGTCTGGCTTGGGGTCCCGGGGCTGGAACGATTGGGGGCCAGTCTTTCCGCGAAGATCCAGGCCCAGGGGTCGAAAGAAGGGAGTGTGGTGTGGATGAACTGAGGGCATTCCTATGTGTTAATCAGAAGAGAGAAATTTACAAATGAAAGATGTGGGTAACAGGACAGAGAAAAAAAAGGGGGGGAAAATTGTACCTGGCTGAAAGAGGGGAGTCTGGCTTGGGGTCCCGGGGCTGGAACTACTGGGGGGAAGTCCTCCCTCGAAGATCCTGTTCCAGGGGTCGAAAGAAGGGAGTGTGGTGTGGATGAACTGAGGGCGTTCCTATGTGTTAATCAGAAGAGAGAAATTTACAAATGAAAGATGTGGGTAACAGGACAGAGAAAAAAAAAAGGGGAAAAATTGTACCTGGCTGAAAGAGGGGAGTCTGGCTTGGGGTCCCAGGGCTGGAACTACTGGGGGGCAGTCCTCCCTCGAAGATCCTGGTCCAGGGGTCGAAAGATGGGACTGTGGTGTGGATGAACTGAGGTAACAGAGGACGTTCCCGGCTGAAAGAGGGGAGTCTAGCTTGGGGTCCCGGGGCTGGAACAACGGGGGGGCAGTCCTCCCTCAAAGATCCTGGCCCAGGGGTCGAAAGATGGGAGTGTGTTTTGGATGAACTGAGGACGTTCCTATGTGTTAATCAGTAGAGAGAAATTTACAAATGAAAGACGTGGGTTACAGGACAGAGGAAAAAAAAGGGGGAATATTGTACCAGGCTGAAAGAGGGGAGTCTGGCATTGGGTCCCGGGGATGGAACTACTGGGGGGCAGTCCTCCCTCGAAGATCCTGGACCAAGGGTCGAAAGATGGAAGTGTGGTGTGGATGAACTGAGGGTGTTCCTATGTGTTAATCAGAAGAGAGAAATTTACAAATGAAAGACGTGGGTAAGGGGGACAGAGAAAAAGAAAGGGGGAAAAATTATACCTGTCTGAAAGAGGGGAGTCTGGTGGGGGTCCCGGGACTGGAACTACTGGGGGTAGTCCTCCCTCAAAGATTCTGGCCCAGGGGTCGAAAGATGGGAGTATGGTGTGGATGAACTGAGGGAACTGAGCGCGTTCCTGGCTGAAAGAGGGGAGCCTGGAATGGGGTCCCAGGGCTGGAACTACTGGGGGACAGTCCTCCCGCAAAGATCCTGGCCCAGGGGTCGAAAGATGGGAGTGTGGTGTGGATGAACTGAGGGTGTTCCTATGTTTTATTCACAAGAAGGAAATGTACAAATGAAAGATGTGGGTAACAGGACAGAGAAAAAAAAAAGGGAAAAATTGTACCTGGCTGAAAGAGGGGAGTCTGGCTTGGGGTCCCGGGGCTGGAACTACTGGGGGGCAGTTCTCCCTCGAAGATCCTGGTCCAGGGGTCGAAAGAAGGGAGTGGGGTGTGGATGAACTGAGGGCGTTCCTATGTGTTAATCAGAAGAGAGAAATTTACAAATGAAAGATGTGGGTAACAGGACAGAGAAAAAAAAAAGGGGGAAATATTGTACCTGGCTGATAGAGGGGAGTCTGGCTCGGGGGTCCCGGGGCTGGAACTACTAGGGGGCAGTCCTCCCTCGAAGATCCTGGCCCAGGGGTAGAAAGATGGGACTGTGGTGTCGATGAACTGAGGTAACAGAGGGCGTTCCTTGCTGAAAGAGGGGAGTCTAGCTTGGGGTCCCGGGGCTGGAACAACGGGGGGGGCAGTCCTCCTTCGAAGATCCTGGCCCAGGGGTCGAAAGATGGGAGTGTGTTTTGGATGAACTGAGGACGTTCCTATGTGTTAATCAGAAGAGAGAAATTTACAAATGAAAGACGTGAGTAACAGGACAGAGGAAAAAAAAGGGGGGGAATATTGTACAGAGGCTGAAATAGGGGAGTCTGGCATGGGGTCCCGGGGCTGGAACTACTGGGGGGCATTCCTCCCTCGAAGATCCGGGACCAAGGGTTGAAAGATGGAAGTGTGGTGTGGATGAACTGAGGGCGTTCCTATGTGTTAATCAGAAGAGAGAAATTTACAAATGAAAGACGTGGGTAACGGGAAAGAGAAAAAAAAAGGGGAAAAATTACACCTGTCTGAAAGAGGGGAGTCTGGTGGGTGTCCCGGGACTGGAACTACTGGGGGTAGTCCTCCCTCAAAGATCCTGGCCCAGGGGTCGAAAGATGGGAGTGTGGTGTGGATGAACTGAGGGAACTGAGCACGTTCCTGGCTGAAAGAGGGGAGTCTGGCTTGGGGTCCCAGGGCTGGAACTACTGGAAGGCAGTCCTCCCTCAAAGATCCTGGCCCAGGGATCGAAAGATGGGAGTGGGGTGTGGATGAACTGAGGGAACTGAGGGTGTTCCTGGCTGAAAGAGGGGAGTCTGGCTTGGGGTCCCGGGGCTGGAACTACTGGGGGACAATCCTCCCTCGAAGATCCTGGCCCAGGGATCAAAAGATGGGAGTGTGTTGTGGATGAACTAAGGGCGTTCCTATGTGTTAATCAGAAGGGAGAATTTTACAAATGAAAGACGTGGGTAACAGGACAGTGGGAAAAAAAGGGTGAAAATTTTACCTGACTGAAAGAGGGTAGTCTGGCTTGGGGTCCCGGGGCTGGAACTACTGGGGGGCAGTCCTCCCTCGAAGATCCTGGTGCAGGGGTTGAAAGAGGGGAGTGTGGTGTGGATGAACTGAGGGCGTTCCAATGTGTTAATCAGAAGAGAGAAATTTACAAATGAAAGATGTGGGAAACAGGACAGAGAAAAAAAAAAGGGGAAAAATTGTACCTGGCTGAAAGAGGGGAGTCTGGCTTGGGGTCCCGAAGCTGGAACTACTGGGGGGCAGTCCTCCCTCGAAGATCCTGGTCCAGGGGTCGAAAGATGGGACTGTGGTGTGGATGAACTGAGGTAACAGAGGACGTTCCCGGCTGAAAGAGGGGAGTCTAGCTTGGGGTCCCGGGGCTGGAACAACGGGGGGGGCAGTCCTCCCTCAAAGATCCTGGCCCAGGGGTCGAAAGATGGGAGTGTGTTTTGGATGAACTGAGGACGGTCCTATGTGTTAATCAGTAGAGAGAAATTTACAAATGAAAGACGTGGGTTACAGGACAGAGGAAAAAAAAGGGGGAATATTGTACCAGGCTGAAAGAGGGGAGTCTGGCATTGGGTCCCGGGGATGTAACTACTGGGGGGGCCGTCCTCCCTCGAAGATTCTGGACCAAGGGTCGAAAGATGGAAGTGTGGTGTGGATGAACTGAGGGTGTTCCTATGTGTTAATCAGAAGAGAGAAATTTACAAATGAAAGACGTGGGTAACGGGACAGAGAATAAAAAAGGAGGAAAAATTATACCTGTCTGAAAGAGGGGAGTCTGGTGGGGGTCCCGGGACTGGAACTACTGGGGGTAGTCCTCCCTCAAAGATTCTGGCCCAGGGGTCAAAAGATGGGAGTGTGGTGTGGATGAACTGAGGGAACTGAGCGCGTTCCTGGCTGAAAGAGGGGAGTCTGGAATGGGGTCCCAGGGCTGGAACTACTGGGGGTAACTCCTCCCGCAAAGATCCTGGCCCAGGGGTCGAAACATGGGAGTGTGGTGTGGATGAACTGAGGGCGTTCCTTTTTTATTCAGAAGAAGGAAATGTACAAATGAAAGATGTGGGTAACAGGACAGAGAAAAAAAAGGGGGGAAAAATTGTACCTGGCTGAAAGAGGGGAGTCTGGCTTGGGGTCCCGGGGCTGGAACTACTGGGGGGCAGTCCTCCCTCGAAGATCCTGGTCCAGGGGTCGAAAGAAGCGAGTGTGGTGTGGATGAACTGAGGGCGTTCCTATGTGTTAATCAGAAGAGAGAAATTTACAAATGAAAGATGTGGGTAACAGGACAGAGAAAAAAAAAAAGGGGAAAAATTTTACCTGGCTGAAAGAGGGTAGTCTGGCTTGGGGTCCCGGGGCTGGAACTACTGGGGGGCAGTCCTCCCTCGAAGATCCTGGCCCAGGGATCGAAAGATAGGAGTGGGGTGTGGATGAACTGAGGGAACTGAGGGCGTTCCTGGCTGAAAGAGGGGAGTCTGGCTTGGGGTCCCGGGGCTGGAACTACTGGGGGGCAATCCTCCCTCGAAGATCCTGGCCCAGGGATCAAAAGATGGTAGTGTGTTGTGGATGAACTAAGGGCGTTCCTATGTGTTAATCAGAAGAGAGAATTTTACAAATGAAAGACTTGGGTAACAGGACAGTGGGAAAAAAAGGGGAAAATTTTACCTGGCTGAAAGAGTGTAGTCTGGCTTGGGGTCCCGGGGCTGGAACTACTGGGGGGTAGTCCTCCCTCGAAGATCCTGGTGCTGGGGTTGAAAGATGGGAGTGTGGTGTGGGTGAACTGAGGGCGTTCCTGGCTGAAAGAGGGGAATCTTGCTAGGGGTCTCGGGGCTGGAACTACTGGGGGGCAGTCCTCCCTCGAAGATCCTGGCTCAGGGGTCGAGAGATGGGAGTGTGGTGTGGATGAACTGCGGGGGTTCCTACGTGTTAATCAGAAGAGAAATTTAAAAATGATAGACATGGGTAACAGGCTAGAGGAAAAAAAAGGGGGAAAAATTGTACCTGGCTGAAAGAGGGGAGTCTGGCTTCGGGTCCCGGGGCTGGAACTACTGCGGGGCAGTCCTCCCTCAAAGATCCTGGCCCAGGGGTTGAAAGATGGGAGTGTGGTGTGGATGAACTGAGGGCATTCCTGGCTGAAAGAGGGGAGTCTGGCTTGGGGTCCCGGGGCTGGAACTACTGGGACGTAGTCCTCCCCCGAAGATCCTGGACCAGGGGTCGAAAGATGGGAGTGTGGTGTGAATGAAGTGAGGGCGTTCCTATGTATTATTCAGAAGAAAGAAATGTACAAATGAAAGATGTGGGTAACAGGACAGAGAAAAAAAAAATGGGGTGGAAAATGTACCTGGCTGAAAGAGGGGAGTCTGGTTGGGGTCCCGGGGCTGGAACTACTGGGGGGCAGTCCTCCCTCGAAGATCCTGGCCCAGGGGTCGAAAGATGGGAGTGTGGCGTGGATGAACAGAGGGCGTTCCTATGTGTTAATCAGAAGAGAAATTTACAAATGAAAGACATGGGTAACAGGCCAGAGGAAAAAGAAAGGGGGAAAATTTTACCTGGCTGAAAGAGGGCAGCCTGGCTTCGGGTCCTGGGGCTGGAACTACTGTGGGGTAGTCCTCCCTCAAAGATCCTGGCCCAGGGGTCAAAAGATGGGAGTGTGGTGTGGATGAACTGAGGGCGTTCCTGGCTGAAAGAGGGGAGTCTGGCTTGGGGTCCCGGGGCTGGAACTACTGGGGGGCAGTCCTCCCTAGAAGATTCTAGACCAGGGGTCGAAAGATGGGAGTGTGGTGTGAATGAACTGAGGTCATTCCTGGCTGAAAGAGTGGAGTCTGGTTTGGGGTCCCGGAGCTGGAACTACTGGGTGGCAGTCCTCCCTCGAAGATCCTGGCCCAGGGGTCGAAAGATGGGAGTGTGGTGTGGATGAACTGAGGGTGTTCCTATGTATTATTCAGAAGAAAGAAATGTACAAATGAAAGATGGGGGTAACAGGACAGAGAAAAAAAAGGGGGTGGAAAATGTACCTGGCTGAAAGAAGGGAGTCTGGTTGGGGTCCCGGGGCTAGAACTACTGGGGGGCAGTCCTCCCTCGAAGATCCTGGCCAAGGGGTCGAAAGATGGGAGTGTGGTGTGGATGAACTGAGGGCGTTCCCTGGTGAACGAGGGGAGTCTGGTTTGTGGTCCTGGGGCTGGAACTACTGGGCGTCAGTCCTCCCTCGAAGATCCTGGCCCAGGGGTTGAAAGATGGGAGTGTGGTGTGGATGAACTGAGGACATTCCTGGTTGAAAGAGGGGAGTCTGGTGGGGTCCCTGGGTTGGAACTACTGGGGCGCAGACCTCCCTCGAAGATCCTGGCCCAGGGGTCGAATGATGGGAGTGTGTTGTGGATGAACTGAGGGCATTCCAGGCTGAAAGAGGGGAGTCTGGCTTGGGGTCCCGGGGCTGGAACTACTGGGCGGCAGTCCTCCCTCGAAGATCCTGGCCCAGGGGTTGAAAGATGGGAGTGTGGTGTGGATGAACTGAGGACATTCCTGGTTGAAAGAGGGGAGTCTGGTGGGGTCCCTGGGTTGGAACTACTGGGGGGCAGACCTCCCTCGAAGATCCTGGCCCAGGGGTCGAATGATGGGAGTGTGTTGTGGATGAACTGAGGGCATTCCAGGCTGAAAGAGGGGAGTCTGGCTTGGGGTCCCGGGGCTGGAACTACTGGGCGGCAGTCCCCCCTCGAAGATCCTGGCCCAGGTGTCGAAAGATGGGAGTGTGTTTTGGATGAACTGAATGCGTTCCTACGTGTTAATCAGAAGAGAGAAATTTACAAATGAAAGACGTGGGTAACAGGACAGAGAAAAAAAAAAGGGGAAGAAATGTACCTGGCTGAAAGAGGGGACTCTGGCTTGGGGTCACGGGCCTGGAACTACTGGGGGGGAAGAGCTCCCTCGAAGATGCTGGCACAGGGATCGAAATATGGGAGTGTGGTGTGGATGAAGTGAGGGTGTTCCCAGCTGAAGGAGGGGAGTCTGGTTGGGGTCCCGGGGCTGGAGCTACTGGGGGCCAGTCCTCCCTCGAAGATCCTGGCCCAGGAGTTGAAAGATGGGAGTGTTGTGTGGATGAACTGAGGGCATTCCTATGTGGTAATCAGAAGAGAGAAATTTACAAATGAAAGACGTGCCTAACAGGTCAGAAAAAAAAAAAGGGGGGGGGAATGTACCTGGCTGAAAGAGGGGAGTCTGGCTTGGGGTCCCGGGGCTGGAACTACTGGGGGGCAGTCCTCCCTCGAAGATACTGGCCCAGGGGTTGAAAGATGGGACTGTGGCGTGGATGAACTGAGGGCGTTCCTATGTGTTAATCAGAAGAGAAATTTACAAATGAAAGACATGGGTAACAGGCCAGAGGATAAAAAAAGGGGGAAAATTTTACCTGGCTGAAAGAGGGGAGCCTGGCTTCCGGTCCTGGGGCTGGAACTACTGTGGAGCAGTCCTCCCTCAAAGATCCTGGCCCAGGGGTCAAAAGATGGGAGTGCAGTGTGGATGAACTGAGGGCGTTCCTGGCTGAAAGAGCGGAGTCTGGCTTGGGGTCCCGGGGCTGGAACTACTGGGGGGCAGTCCTCCCTAGAAGATCCTGGACCAGGGGTCGAAAGATGGGAGTGTGGTGTGAATGAACTGAGGTCATTCCTGGCTGAAAGAGTGGAGTCTGGTTTGGAGTCCCGGGGCTGGAACTACTGGGTGGCAGTCCTCCCTCGAAGATCCTGGCCCAGGGGTCAAAAGATGGGAGTGTGGTGTGGATGAACTGAGGGCGTTCCTATGTTTTATTCAGAAGAAGGAAATGTACAAATGAAAGATGGGGGTAACAGGACAGAGAAAAAAAAAAGGGGGGTGGAAAATGTACCTGGCTGAAAGAAGGGAGTCTGGTTGGGGTCCCGGGACTGGAACTAAAGGGGGGCAGTCCTCCCTCGAAGATTCTGGCCCAGGGGTCGAAAGATGGGAATGTGGTGAGGATGAACTGAGGGCGTTCCTGGCTGAAAGAGGGGAGTCTGGCTTGGGGTCCCGGGGCTGGAACGATTGGGGGCCAGTCTTTCCGCGAAGATCCAGGCCCATGGGTCGAAAGAAGGGAGTGTGGTGTGGATGAACTGAGGGCATTCCTATGTGTTAATCAGAAGAGAGAAATTTACAAATGAAAGATGTGGGTAACAGGACAGAGAAAAAAAAGGGGGGGAAAATTGTACCTGGCTGAAAGAGGGGAGTCTGGCTTGGGGTCCCGGGGCTGGAACTACTGGGGGGAAGTCCTCCCTCGAAGATCCTGTTCCAGGGGTCGAAAGAAGGGAGTGTGGTGTGGATGAACTGAGGGCGTTCCTATGTGTTAATCAGAAGAGAGAAATTTACAAATGAAAGATGTGGGTAACAGGACAGAGAAAAAAAAAAGGGGAAAAATTGTACCTGGCTGAAAGAGGGGAGTCTGGCTTGGGGTCCCAGGGCTGGAACTACTGGGGGGCAGTCCTCCCTCGAAGATCCTGGTCCAGGGGTCGAAAGATGGGACTGTGGTGTGGATGAACTGAGGTAACAGAGGACGTTCCCAGCTGAAAGAGGGGAGTCTAGCTTGGGGTCCCGGGGCTGGAACAACGGGGGGGCAGTCCTCCCTCAAAGATCCTGGCCCAGGGGTCGAAAGATGGGAGTGTGTTTTGGATGAACTGAGGACGTTCCTATGTGTTAATCAGTAGAGAGAAATTTACAAATGAAAGACGTGGGTTACAGGACAGAGGGAAAAAAAGGGGGAATATTGTACCAGGCTGAAAGAGGGGAGTCTGGCATTGGGTCCCGGGGATGGAACTACTGGGGGGCAGTCCTCCCTCGAAGATCCTGGACCAAGGGTCGAAAGATGGAAGTGTGGTGTGGATGAACTGAGGGTGTTCCTATGTGTTAATCAGAGGAGAGAAATTTACAAATGAAAGACGTGGGTAAGGGGACAGAGAAAAAGAAAGGGGGAAAAATTATACCTGTCTGAAAGAGGGGAGTCTGGTGGGGGTCCCGGGACTGGAACTACTGGGGGTAGTCCTCCCTCAAAGATTCTGGCCCAGGGGTCGAAAGATGGGAGTGTGGTGTGGATGAACTGAGGGAACTGAGCGCGTTCCTGGCTGAAAGAGGGGAGCCTGGAATGGGGTCCCAGTGCTGGAACTACTGGGGGAAAGTACTCCCGCAAAGATCCTGGCCCAGGGGTCGAAAGATGGGAGTGTGGTGTGGATGAACTGAGGGTGTTCCTATGTTTTATTCAGAAGAAGGAAATGTACAAATGAAAGATGTGGGTAACAGGACAGAGAAAAAAAAAAAGGGAAAAATTGTACCTGGCTGAAAGAGGGGAGTCTGGCTTGGGGTCCCGGGGCTGGAACTACTGGGGGGCAGTCCTCCCTCGAAGATCCTGGTCCAGGGGTTGAAAGAAGGGAGTGGGGTGTGGATGAACTGAGGGCGTTCCTATGTGTTAATCAGAAGAGAGAAATTTACAAATGAAAGATGTGGGTAACAGGACAGAGAAAAAAAAAAGGGGGAAATATTGTACCTGGCTGATAGAGGGGAGTCTGGCTCGGGGTCCCGGGGCTGGAACTACTAGGGGGCAGTCCTCCCTCGAAGATCCTGGCCCAGGGGTAGAAAGATGGGACTGTGGTGTCGATGAACTGAGGTAACAGAGGGCGTTCCTTGCTGAAAGAGGGGAGTCTAGCTTGGGGTCCCGGGGCTGGAACAACGGGGGGGCAGTCCTCCCTCGAAGATCCTGGCCCAGGGGTCGAAAGATGGGAGTGTGTTTTGGATGAACTGAGGACGTTCCTATGTGTTAATCAGAAGAGAGAAATTTACAAATGAAAGACGTGAGTAACAGGACAGAGGAAAAAAAAGGGGGAATATTGTACAGAGGCTGAAATAGGGGAGTCTGGCATGGGGTCCCGGGGCTGGAACTACTGGGTGGCATTCCTCCCTCGAAGATCCGGGACCAAGGGTTGAAAGATGGAAGTGTGGTGTGGATGAACTGAGGGCGTTCCTATGTGTTAATCAGAAGAGAGAAATTTACAAATGAAAGACGTGGGTAACAGGAAAGAGAAAAAAAAAGGGGAAAAATTACACCTGTCTGAAAGAGGGGAGTCTGGTGGGTGTCCCGGGACTGGAACTACTGGGGGTAGTCCTCCCTCAAAGATCCTGGCCCAGGGGTCGAAAGATGGGAGTGTGGTGTGGATGAACTGAGGGAACTGAGCACGTTCCTGGCTGAAAGAGGGGAGTCTGGCTTGGGGTCCCAGGGCTGGAACTACTGGAAGGCAGTCCTCCCTCAAAGATCCTGGCCCAGGGATCGAAAGATGGGAGTGGGGTGTGGATGAACTGAGGGAACTGAGGGCGTTCCTGGCTGAAAGAGGGGAGTCTGGCTTGGGGTCCCGGGGCTGGAACTACTGGGGGACAATCCTCCCTCGAAGATCCTGGCCCAGGGATCAAAAGATGGGAGTGTGTTGTGGATGAACTAAGGGCGTTCCTATGTGTTAATCAGAAGGGAGAATTTTACAAATGAAAGACGTGGGTAACAGGACAGTGGGAAAAAAAGGGTGAAAATTTTACCTGACTGAAAGAGGGTAGTCTGGCTTGGGGTCCCGGGGCTGGAACTACTGGGGGGCAGTCCTCCCTCGAAGATCCTGGTGCAGGGGTTGAAAGAGGGGAGTGTGGTGTGGATGAACTGAGGGCGTTCCAATGTGTTAATCAGAAGAGAGAAATTTACAAATGAAAGATGTGGGAAACAGGACAGAGAAAAAAAAAAGGGGAAAAATTGTACCTGGCTGAAAGAGGGGAGTCTGGCTTGGGGTCCCGAAGCTGGAACTACTGGGGGGCAGTCCTCCCCGAAGATCCTGGTCCAGGGGTCGAAAGATGGGACTGTGGTGTGGATGAACTGAGGTAACAGAGGACGTTCCCGGCTGAAAGAGGGGAGTCTAGCTTGGGGTCCCGGGGCTGGAACAACGGGGGGGCAGTCCTCCCTCAAAGATCCTGGCCCAGGGGTCGAAAGATGGGAGTGTGTTTTGGATGAACTGAGGACGGTCCTATGTGTTAATCAGTAGAGAGAAATTTACAAATGAAAGACGTGGGTTACAGGACAGAGGAAAAAAAAGGGGGAATATTGTACCAGGCTGAAAGAGGGGAGTCTGGCATTGGGTCCCGGGGATGTAACTACTGGGGGGCCGTCCTCCCTCGAAGATTCTGGACCAAGGGTCGAAAGATGGAAGTGTGGTGTGGATGAACTGAGGGTGTTCCTATGTGTTAATCAGAAGAGAGAAATTTACAAATGAAAGACGTGGGTAACGGGACAGAGAATAAAAAAGGAGGAAAAATTATACCTGTCTGAAAGAGGGGAGTCTGGTGGGGGGTCCCGGGACTGGAACTACTGGGGGTAGTCCTCCCTCAAAGATTCTGGCCCAGGGGTCAAAAGATGGGAGTGTGGTGTGGATGAACTGAGGGAACTGAGCGCGTTCCTGGCTGAAAGAGGGGAGTCTGGAATGGGGTCCCAGGGCTGGAACTACTGGGGGTAACTCCTCCCGCAAAGATCCTGGCCCAGGGGTCGAAAGATGGGAGTGTGGTGTGGACGAACTGAGGGCGTTCCTATGTGTTAATCAGAAGAGAGAAATTTACAAATGAAAGATGTGGGTAACAGGACAGAGAAAAAAAAAAAGGGGAAAAATTTTACCTGGCTGAAAGAGGGTAGTCTGGCTTGGGGTCCCGGGGCTGGAACTACTGGGGGGCAGTCCTCCCTCGAAGATCCGGGTCCAGGGGTCGAAAGATGGGACTGTGGTGTGGATGAAATGAGGTAACAGAGGGCGTTCCTTGCTGAAAGAGGGGAGTCTAGCTTGGGGTCCCGGGGCTGGAACAACGGGGGGGCAATCCTCCCTCAAAGATCCTGGCCCAGGGGTCGAAAGATGGGAGTGTGTTTTGGATGAACTGAGGGCTTTCCTATGTGTTAATCAGAAGAGAGAAATTTACAAATGAAAGATGTGGGTAACAGGACAGAGAAAAAAAAAGGGGGGGAAATTGTACCTGGCTGAAAGAGGGCAGTCTGGCTTTGGGTCCAGGGGCTGGAACTATTGGGGGGCAGTCCTCCCTCGAAGATCCTGGCCCACGGGTGGAAAGATGGGAGTGTGGTTTGGATGAACTGAGGGAACTGAGGGCGTTCCTGACTGAAAGAGGGGAGTCTAGCCTGGGGTCCCAGGGCTGGAACTACTGGGGGGCAGTCCTCCCTCGAAGATCCTGGCCCAGGGGTCGTAAGATGGGAGTGTGGTGTGGATGAACTGAGGGCGTTCCTATGTGTTAATCAGAAGAGAGAAATTTACAAATGAAAGACATGGGTAACAGGACAGAGGGAAAAAAAGGGGGGAATATTGTACCTGGCTGAAAGAGGGGAGTCTGGCTTGGGGTCCCGGGGCTGGAACTACTGGGCGGCAGTCCTCCCTCGAAGAACCTGGCCCAAGGGCAAAAGATGGGAGTGTGGTGTGGATGAACTGAGGGCGTTCCTGGCTGAAAGATGGGAGTCTGGCTTGGGGTCCCGGGGCTGGAACTACTGGGGGGCAGTCCTCCCTCGAAGATCCTGGCCCAGGTGTCGAACGATGGGAGTGTGTTGTGGATGAACTGAGGGCATTCCTATGTGTTAATCAGAAGAGATAAATTTACAAATGAAAGATGTGGGTAACAGGACAGTGGGAAAAAAAAGTGGGAAAATTGTACCTGGCTGAAAGATGGGAGTCTGGCTTGGGGTCCTGGGGCTGCAACTAATGGGGGGCAGTCCTCCCTCGAATATCCTGGCCCAGGGGTCGAAAGATGGCAGCGTGGTGTGGATGAACTGAGGGCGTTCCTGGCTGAAAGAGGGGTGTCTTGCTTGGGGTCCCAGGGTTGGAACTACTGAGGGGCAGTCCTCCCTTGAAGATCCTGGCCCAGGGGCTGAAAGATGGGAGTGTGGTGTGGTTGAACTGAGGGCATTCCTGGCTGAAAGAGGGGAGTCTGGTGGGGTTCCGGGGCTGGAACTACTGGGGGGCAGTCCTCCCTCAGAGATCCTGTCCCAGGGATCGAAAGATGGGAGTGGGGTGTGGATGAACTGAGGGAACTAACGGTGTTCCTGGTTGAAACAGGGGAGTCTGGCTGGGGTCCCGGGGCTGGAACTACTGGGGGGCAATCCTCCCTCGAAGATCCTGGCCCAGGGATCAAAAGATGGGAGTGTGTTGTGGATGAACTAAGGGCGTTCCTATGTGTTAATCAGAAGGGAGAATTTTACAAACGAAAGACGTGGGTAACAGGACAGTGGGAAAAAAAAAAAGGGGAAAAATTGTACCTGGCTGAAAGAGGGGAGTCTGGCTTCGGGTCCCGGGGCTGGAACTACTGCGGGGCAGTCCTCCCTCAAAGATCCTGGCCCACGGGTCAGAAGATGGGAGTGTGGTGTGGATGAACTGAGGGCGTTCCTGGCTGAAAGAGGGGAGTCTGGCTTGGGGTCCCGGGGCTGGAACTACTGGGACGCAGTCCTCCCTCGAAGATCCTGGACCAGGGGTCGAAAGATGGGAGTGTGGTGTGAATGAAGTGAGGGCGTTCCTATGTATTATTCAGAAGAAAGAAATGTACAAATGAAAGATGTGGGTAACAGGACTGAGAAAAAAAATGGGGGTGGAAAATGTACCTGGCTGAAAGTGGGGAGTCTGGCTTGGGGTCTTGGGGCAGGAACTACTAAGGGGGCAGTCCTCCCTCGAAGATCCTGGCCCAGGGGTCGAAAGATGGGACTGCGGTGTCGATGAACTGAGGTAACAGAGGGCGTTCCTTGCTGAAAGAGCGGAGTCTAGCTTGGGGTCCCGGGGCTGGAACAATGGGGGTATTCCTCCCTCGAAGATCCTGGCCCTTGGGTCGAAAGATGGGAGTGTGTTTTGGATGAACTGAGGGCGTTCCTATGTGTTAATCAGAAGAGAGAAATTTACAAATGAAAGACGTGGGTAACAGGACAGAGGGAAAAAAAAGGGGGAATATTGTACCTGGCTGAAAGAGGCGAGTCTGGCTTGGGGTCCCAGGGCTGGAACTTCTGGGGGGCAGTCCTCCCTCAAAGATCCTGGCCCAGGGTTGAAAGATGGGAGTGTGGTGTGGATGAACTGAAGGCGTTCCTATGTGTAAATGAAGAGAGAAATTTACAAATGAAAGACGTGGGTAATGGGACAGAGAAAAAGAAAGGGGAAAAATTATACCTGTCTGAAAGAGGGGAGTCTGGTGGGGGTCCTGGGACTGGAACTACTGGGGGTAGTCCTCCTTCAAAGATCCTGGCCCAGGGGTCGAAAGATGGGAGTGTGGTGTGGATGAACTGAGGGAACTGAGCGCGTTCCTGGCTGAAAGAGGGGAGTCTGGCTTGGGGTCCCGGGGCTGGAACTACTGGGGGGCAGTCCTCCCTCGATGATCCTGCCCCAGGAGTCGAAAGATGGGAGTGTGGTGTGGATGAACTGAGGGTATTCCTATGTGTTAATCAGAAGAGAGAAATTTACAAATGAAAGACGTGGGTAACAGGACAGAGAAAAAAAAAAGGGAAAAATTGTCCCTGGCTTTAAGAGGGGAGTCTGGTTTGGGGTCCCGGGTTTGGAACTACTGGGGGGCAGTCCTCCCTCGAAGATCCTGGCCCAGGGATCGAAAGATAGGAGTGGGGTGTGGATGAACTGAGGGAACTGAGGGCGTTCCTGGCTGAAAGAGGGGAGTCTGGCTTGGGGTCCCGGGGCTGGAACTACTGGGGGGCAATCCTCCCTCGAAGATCCTGGCCCAGGGATCAAAAGATGGTAGTGTGTTGTGGATGAACTAAGGGCGTTCCTATGTGTTAATCAGAAGAGAGAATTTTACAAATGAAAGACTTGGGTAACAGGACAGTGGGAAAAAAAGGGGAAAATTTTACCTGGCTGAAAGAGTGTAGTCTGGCTTGGGGTCCCGGGGCTGGAACTACTGGGGGGTAGTCCTCCCTCGAAGATGCTGGTGCTGGGGTTGAAAGATGGGAGTGTGGTGTGGGTGAACTGAGGGCGTTCCTGGCTGAAAGAGGGGAATCTTGCTAGGGGTCTCGGGGCTGGAACTACTGGGGGGCAGTCCTCCCTCGAAGATCCTGGCCCAGGGGTCGAAAGATGGGAGTGTGGTGTGGATGAACTGCGGGGGTTCCTACGTGTTAATCAGAAGAGAAATTTACAAATGATAGACATGGGTAACAGGCTAGAGGAAAAAAAAAAGGGGAAAAATTGTACCTGGCTGAAAGAGGGGAGTCTGGCTTCGGGTCCCGGGGCTGGAACTACTGCGGGGCAGTCCTCCCTCAAAGATCCTGGCCCAGGGGTTGAAAGATGGGAGTGTGGTGTGGATGAACTGAGGGCGTTCCTGGCTGAAAGAGGGGAGTCTGGCTTGGGGTCCCGGGGCTGGAACTACTGGGACGCAGTCCTCCCTCGAAGATCCTGGACCAGGGGTCGAAAGATGGGAGTGTGGTGTGAATGAAGTGAGGGCGTTCCTATGTATTATTCAGAAGAAAGAAATGTACAAATGAAAGATGTGGGTAACAGGACAGAGAAAAAAAAATGGGGTGGAAAATGTACCTGGCTGAAAGAGGGGAGTCTGGTTGGGGTCCCGGGGCTGGAACTACTGGGGGGCAGTCCTCCCTCGAAGATCCTGGCCCAGGGGTCGAAAGATGGGAGTGTGGCGTGGATGAACAGAGGGCGTTCCTATGTGTTAATCAGAAGAGAAATTTACAAATGAAAGACATGGGTAACAGGCCAGAGGAAAAAGAAAGGGGGAAAATTTTACCTGGCTGAAAGAGGGCAGCCTGGCTTCGGGTCCTGGGGCTGGAACTACTGTGGGGTAGTCCTCCCTCAAAGATCCTGGCCCAGGGGTCAAAAGATGGGAGTGTGGTGTGGATGAACTGAGGGCGTTCCTGGCTGAAAGAGGGGAGTCTGGCTTGGGGTCCCGGGGCTGGAACTACTGGGGGGCAGTCCTCCCTAGAAGATTCTAGACCAGGGGTCGAATGATGGGAGTGTGGTGTGAATGAACTGAGGTCATTCCTGGCTGAAAGAGTGGAGTCTGGTTTGGGGTCCCGGGGCTGGAACTACTGGGTGGCAGTCCTCCCTCGAAGATCCTGGCCCAGGGGTCGAAAGATGGGAGTGTGGTGTGGATGAACTGAGGGTGTTCCTATGTATTATTCAGAAGAAAGAAATGTACAAATGAAAGATGGGGGTAACAGGACAGAGAAAAAAAAGGGGGTGGAAAATGTACCTGGCTGAAAGAAGGGAGTCTGGTTGGGGTCCCGGGGCTGGAACTACTGGGGGGCAGTCCTCCCTCGAAGATCCTGGCCAAGGGGTCGAAAGATGGGAGTGTGGTGTGGATGAACTGAGGGCTTTCCTGGCGGAAAGAGGGGAGTCTGGCTTGGTGTCCCGGGGATGGAACGATTGGGGGCCAGTCCTCCCGCGAAGATCCAGGCCCAGGGGTCGAAAGAAGGGAGTGTGGTGTGGATGAACTGAGGGCGTTCCTATGTGTTAATCAGAAGAGAGAAATTTACAAATGAAAGATGTGGGGAACAGGAAAAAGAAAAAAAAAGGGGGAAAAATTGTACCTGGCTGAAAGAGGGGAGTCTGGCTTGGGGTCCCGGGCTGGAACTACTGTGGGGCAGTCCTCCCTCGAAGATCCTGGCCCAGGGGTCGAAAGATGGGACTGTGGTGTGGATGAACTGAGGTAACAGAGGGCGTTCCTTGCTGAAAGACGGGAGTCTAGCTTGGGGTCCCGGGGCTGGAACAACGGGGGGGCAGTCCTCCCTCGAAGATCCTGGCCCAGGGGTTGAAAGATGGGCGTGTGTTTTGGATGAACTGAGGACGTTCCTATGTGTTAATCAGAAGAGAGAAATTTACAAATGAAAGACGTGAGTAACAGGACAGAGGAAAAAAAGGGGGAATATTGTACCAGGCTGAAAGAGGGGAGTCTGGCATGGGGTCCTTGGGCTGGAACTACTGGGGGGCATTCCTCCCTCGAAGATCCTGGCCCAGGGGTTGAAAGATGGGAGTGTGGTGTGGATGAACTGAGGGCATTCCTGGCTGAAAGAGGGGAGTCTGGTGGGGGTCCCGGGGCTGGACCTACTAGGGGGCAGTCCTCCCTCGAAGGACCTGGCCCAGGGGTCGAAAGATGGGAGTGTGGTGTGGATGAACTGAGGGCGTTCCCGGCTGAAAGAGGGGAATCTGGCTTGGGGTTCCGGGGCTGGAACTACTGGGGGCCAGTCCGCCCGCGGAAATCCTGGCCCAGGGGTCGAAAGATGGGAGTGTGTTGTGGATGAACTGAGGGCTTTCCTATGTGTTAATCAGAAGAGGGAAATTTACAAATGAAAGATGGGGGTAACAGGACAGAGAAAAAAAAGGGGGTGGAAAATGTACCTGGCTGAAAGAAGGGAGTCTGGTTGGGGTCCCGGGGCTGGAACTACTGGGGGGCAGTCCTCCCTCGAAGATCCTGGCCAAGGGGTCGAAAGATGGGAGTGTGGTGTGGATGAACTGAGGGCTTTCCTGGCGGAAAGAGGGGAGTCTGGCTTGGTGTCCCGGGGATGGAACGATTGGGGGCCAGTCCTCCCGCGAAGATCCAGGCCCAGGGGTCGAAAGAAGGGAGTGTGGTGTGGATGAACTGAGGGCGTTCCTATGTGTTAATCAGAAGAGAGAAATTTACAAATGAAAGATGTGGGGAACAGGAAAAAGAAAAAAAAAGGGGGAAAAATTGTACCTGGCTGAAAGAGGGGAGTCTGGCTTGGGGTCCCGGGCTGGAACTACTGTGGGGCAGTCCTCCCTCGAAGATCCTGGCCCAGGGGTCGAAAGATGGGACTGTGGTGTGGACGAACTGAGGTAACAGAGGGCGTTCCTTGCTGAAAGACGGGAGTCTAGCTTGGGGTCCCGGGGCTGGAACAACGGGGGGGCAGTCCTCCCTCGAAGATCTGGCCCAGGGGTTGAAAGATGGGAGTGTGTTTTGGATGAACTGAGGACGTTCCTATGTGTTAATCAGAAGAGAGAAATTTACAAATGAAAGACGTGAGTAACAGGACAGAGGAAAAAAAGGGGGAATATTGTACCAGGCTGAAAGAGGGGAGTCTGGCATGGGGTCCTTGGGCTGGAACTACTGGGGGGCATTCCTCCCTCGAAGATCCTGGCCCAGGGGTTGAAAGATGGGAGTGTGGTGTGGATGAACTGAGGGCATTCCTGGCTGAAAGAGGGGAGTCTGGTGGGGTCCCGGGGCTGGACCTACTAGGGGGCAGTCCTCCCTCGAAGGACCTGGCCCAGGGGTCGAAAGATGGGAGTGTGGTGTGGATGAACTGAGGGCGTTCCCGGCTGAAAGAGGGGAGTCTGGCTTGGGGTTCCGGGGCTGGAACTACTGGGGGCCAGTCCGCCCGCGGAAATCCTGGCCCAGGGGTCGAAAGATGGGAGTGTGTTGTGGATGAACTGAGGGCTTTCCTATGTGTTAATCAGAAGAGAGAAATTTACAAATGAAAGATGTGGGTAACAGGACAGAGAAAAAAAAAGGGGGGGGAAATTGTACCTGGCTGAAAGAGGGCAGTCTGGCTTTGGGTCCAGGGGCTGGAACTATTGGGGGGCATTCCTCCCTCGAAGATCCTGGCCCACGGGTGGAAAGATGGGAGTGTGGTTTGGATGAACTGAGGGAACTGAGGGCGTTCCTGACTGAAAGAGGGGAGTCTAGCCTGGGGTCCCAGGGCTGGAACTACTGGGGGGCAGTCCTCCCTCGAAGATCCTGGCCCAGGGGTCGTAAGATGGGAGTGTGGTGTGGATGAACTGAGGGCGTTCCTATGTGTTAATCAGAAGAGAGAAATTTACAAATGAAAGACGTGGGTAACAGGACAGAGGGAAAAAAAGGGGGGAATATTGTACTTGGCTGAAAGAGGGGAGTCTGGCTTGGGGTCCCGGGGCTGGAACTACTGGGGGGCAGTCCTCCCTCGAAGAACCTGGCCCAAGGGCAAAAGATGGGAGTGTGGTGTGGATGAACTGAGGGCGTTCCTGGCTGAAAGATGGGAGTCTGGCTTGGGGTCCCGGGGCTGGAACTACTGGGGGGCAGTCCTCCCTCGAAGATCCTGGCCCAGGTGTCGAACGATGGGAGTGTGTTGTGGATGAACTGAGGGCGTTCCTATGTGTTAATCAGAAGAGATAAATTTACAAATGAAAGATGTGTGTAACAGGACAGTGGGAAAAAAAAGTGGGAAAATTGTACCTGGCTGAAAGAGGGGAGTCTGGCTTGGGGTCCTGGGGCTGGAACTACTGGGGGACAGTCCTCCCTTGAAGATCCTGGCCCAGGGGCTGAAAGATGGGAGTGTGGTGTGGTTGAACTGAGGGCATTCCTGGCTGAAAGAGGGGAGTCTGGTGGGGTTCCGGGGCTGGAACTACTGGGGGGCAGTCCTCCCTCTAAGATCCTGGCCCAGGCGTCGAAAGATGGGATTGTGTTGTGGATGAACTGAAGGCATTCCAGGCTGAAAGAGGGGAGTCTGGCTTGGGGTCCCAGGGCTGGAACTATTGGGCGGCAGTCCTCCCTCGAAGATCCTGGCCCAGGTGTCGAAAGATGGGAGTGTCCTTTTAAAAAAATCTTATAAACAATAATATCTTCCCTAAAGGCAATAGAGATACAAAAATCTGTAAATATATGTTAAAATGCTGATAACTGTAGTAACATTGACACATAATAAAGATAAGTAAATCAAAATGGTGATCAGATATTAGGGGTCCTCAAAAACTTCACAGAAATTGTTCATTGTGAAAAAAAAACCCTATGTCTGGATTTCAAAATTTCTTTGCACTCAAGTAAACACATGCTTTAATTCTTTTTTTTTCTTTGTAAACTTTTTTAAAGTTTCTTCATTTACTAATATTTGCTCTGAGTAATGGTTTTTTTTAAAAAATAAGAAGTCTTGGGACCAGTGGTTAGCATAATGGCTATGTCGCTGGACTCCCATGTAGTCGACTGCAGTTCGCATCCTGGACCCAGTGGCTTAAATTTCACTCCGGGCGTGTGTGCATGCATGCCCAAGATCCCAAGAGAAGAATGGAGGAGAAGGGATTGCGGTGTGGCCATACCCCCTGTGGCTTGCTTTCTCATTTGCTCTCTTTCTATTTCTCTCTGGTGAGCACACACACCCTATAGCAAATTTTAAAAATAATAATAAAATTAAACAAATAATGATAAAAAAAAAACCCTCCTAGTGGTGTACCTCTAGAAGTCTGTAGAGTTCATGGAGAAGAAATAATAGACTTGATTCATTTTATTTCTAACATGTCCCCAAGGGGAACAGAAAAACAACAGGAAAAGTTTCCCTTCTGCCTTGACCAAGTACCCAATAGGGAAATCAGGTGCTTAGAGATGAATTAATAAGATGAAAATGTGCCAAATGGGAGGACATAAGGAGTTGTAAAGATCTCTTCTGTTATTTTCCAAGGTATCAGTCTTGGACTGGATGGGCATGGTTGTTTCTTTTAGATTCCTGAATCTGGCTTGAAACCAATGCTTACCTCATTGCTACCATCTCATTCAGGAACAGACATTTAGTTTCCATCATCAACAATTGAGGGCAGAATTCAGACTTTTCCATGGTTCCCTTCCTTTCAGAGACTCTATCCAGGTGAGTCTGAGAGTACCCGGTAGATACTGCAGGAAGGGTTGGGAGAGGATGGTAGCTACAAATGTTTACCTGAGATCACCAGAGAACCAAATGTAACCCAGCTCAGACCTGAGAGTTTGCTGTGCTTGTTGTATCTTGGTTGAATAATTAATGTAGAAATCATTTATTTCAAATGCTAAAAAGGCAAATGTTGGTTAGACTCAATAAGGCAGGAATAATTCTTTTTTGTTTTTTTTGTTTATTTTGAGAGTTTTTTGTTTGTTTGTTTGTTTTGTTTGTTTGTTTGTTATAGGGCGCGTGAGCTCGCCAGACAGACAGAGAGAGACAGAGAGATAGAAAGCAAGAAATCACCCCCCAGGGGGGATGGCCACGCTGCAATCCCTTCTCCTTCATTCTCCTCTTGGGATCTTGGGCACGCACGCACACGTGCCCGGTGTGAGTTTTAAGCCACTGGGTCCGGGACACGAAAAACGGTCGACTACATGGGAGTCCAGCGACATAGCCATTACGCTAACTGCTGGTCCCATGGCAGGAATAATTCTTGACAATTAAGTGATGGAAATGAAAGTTCAATTGATGAGAAAGAATGGGAAGCATAAATGGTGTTAGTAAAATCAAATTATATACATGGAGTTTTGCTGTAAAGAGACAGGGAAAATAGAGTATTAAATTTGGAGGAACATGCAGGTCGGTTAAGGTTTTTATTATTTAGAAAAAATTATTGGGTATATTTATTTGAGTATGTTTCTGTAGTTACTAAAATGGCCCATACTGGGTTGGATACAAGGCCTGGTTGTAAAAGCAGCAGAATCCCACATGATTGACTGCACAGTTTAAGTCTTATTATGTGTGACTTGAGAAAAATGTTGGGTGTGTGTGTGCGCACCTAAAATCCTTAAAGGGAAAAGAGATAGAGGAGAAAGGGCTGTTATGTGACCATTGGCTATGGGGCAAAATGCTTTATCACTTTCTCTCTGTTTCCATTTCTCTCTCTGGTGATCACACATGCCCTCTAGCCAAAGGGGGAAAAAAAAAGATCCAGACCAATGGATTACTTGACAATACTACCTTGCAACAGCATCTCATGAGCCATGTATTTTGCATTATTTTTCTCATATTGGGTATTCAGATGAAAAGTAAATGTTTATTTAATAGATGACAAGGGGTGTCATAACAAGCATTTCTTTATAATTATATCCTGACTCGTAAGTCTGAATATATTTGTGAGTGTGTTAGTCATTGCCCTTCTATATAACCAATTATCTGTGTGAGATCTTCACTTTTGCACAGTGAGTTTGAAATCTTTTTATTCCTACTCTTCATTGCATTCTTCCAAACATAAAAATTGGAAATTTTTCCTTTTTTTTTAATCAACCCTACTGTTTGACACTTAGTTCTCATCCTCCTACTTCTTTCCTCCTCCCCTTCTTTTCTCCTTTTTCTTCTCCTCCTCCTGCATTTCTAGATGTACTTGGAGGGAATGTTAAAGTTTATCATTTTGCATGGCCTTATGTATCTGTTGGTCATATGATGTACCTTTCTCCACCATTGCTTAGATAATTTAAAAAGCTTGCCTTGCCCTTAGAGATAAAAATAAAAAGCCAAAAAATAACATCTATAATTTTAAAAAAATAAAAACTGCTGCAACAGAAAGTGAGAAAATGGCCTACTTCATCTGCTATTGAACCATATAAAAATAAATATGGTCAGATACATATGGAATAGTTACAAGAATAACAACTATAGCGGGGGCTGGGCTGATATGGTGATGCCGTGATGAGGGAAGTGGAGCAAAAGGTCTCAGATAGTGGAGACAATGTGGGAAGAGGTTGGAAGTTAGGGGAAGGTGAGAGGAAGGGAATCAAGGAGAAAAATATAGAGTCAAGACATTTAAGTAACATGGAAATGGAGAATCATCTGTTGATGCAAACATATATGGTAATATCTTTAATTGAACTGGTGTGAAGTATATTTATGCTTAGAAAATCATTTTCATGCTGTTGTGATGTACAGTGATTGAATGTATATATAAAAAAAATGTCTTGGGACTAGCATATAGTGTAACTGTTACATCTCTGAACTCTCATATGGCTTACTGTGGTTTGAGTCCCGGACCAGGCAGCTTAAAACTCATGCTGGGCACGTGTGCATGTGTGCTCAAAATTCTCAGAGGAGACTAGAGGAGAATGGATTGTGGCATGGCCATACCTCCTGGGGGGTGATTTCTCACTTTCTGTCTCTATCTGGTGAGCTCATGCATCCTACCAAAAAAAAAAAACCAAAAACTTCTCAATGTGTGGCCCTGAGTCTGAGATCACCCCAGACCCAGTCTGGATACCCATTCTCTCCACAACCTGCTTCCTCTCTTGGGCTCTTTATCCCTGCTGCTTCTCCCTCCTTAGCAGGGACATACATTGTTTTTAAATTTTAGCATATTTTTCATGACTGCTTTAGTGCCTTTCTCCTTCTTTTCTTTCACATCATTATGCATTTCTGTGAGGCCACAGTCTCTCATTTATTCAAACAAAATGTAGTTATTTAGCTCCTAGTCCCAGCTGATCTAAGTGGAGGTAGAAGGAGGATGTACCTGTGCTAAAGCAATCCCAGCCTATCAAAGAAGAAAGATTTGGCACTGAATAAAAGCAATACCATTAGAGTCCCTACATCTAAATAAAGTGCATGCAAGAGGTATTCAATTGTGGGAATGTTTAAAACAAGATTCATGAAGGAGCTTACCAGGGAGTCTTGATAGAGTAAATGAAGTTATTTAGATGGATAGGGGATAAAATATTTCAAATAAACCAGTGGGAGAGATTCTAAGCAGAGGGAAGTGGACACATAAAGGCAAACATTAAGACTCTGACTTTTCCTGAAGATGAAAATCAAATTCAAGTTTGTGAGATCTGTGTGGGTTAGGAAGGGGCAGTGTAAAGGTAAGGCAGAATAATTTGTCACAGAAAATTGAGACTTTTTTTTTAGATAATGTATAAGAGTGGTACATATCTGGGGAACCAGCAGTTAGCGTAATGGCTATGTCGCTGGACTCCCACGTAGTCGACCGGGTTCGCGTCTCGGACCTGGTGGCTTACAACTCATGCCGGGCGTGTGTGCGTGCGTGCCCAAGATCCTGAGAGGAGAATGGAGGAGAAGGGATTGCGGCGTGACCATCCCCCCTGGGGGGTGATTTCTCGCTTTCTGTCTCTCTGTCTCTCTCTGTCTGTCTGGCGAGCGCACGCGCCCTATAGCGAAAAACCTCTAAAAAAAAAAAAAAAAAAAAAAAAAAAAGAGTGGTACATATCTGTGGAATGGTAGTTAAGGTGGCTGGATCCCATTTTGCCAACTGCATCATTCAAGTCCAAGGTCTAATGACTTTAAAAACACACGAGGCATGTGTGCATAAATTCCCAAGGAGAAGAGATTGCAGCATGGCCTTTCTGCCTGGAGGGTGACTTCTCACTTTCCTTCTCTCTCTCACTCTCTCTCTTTCTCTGTCCCACTCTGGTGAGTGCACTTACCCTATAGCAAGCTAAAAAAATTTAAAAAAAGCAATGTGTACTGACTAACTGAGGGTGATTAGTATATTTATTATCTCAAGTATTCATCTTTAGTTTGAATTAGGAACAAACTTCTCTTTTAAAATAATTATTTACTTAATTTTATTTGTGATTATGATTATGTAATTTTGCTATAGGACTCATACACTCATGAGAGGGAGAGAGAGTGAGAAAGAGGGAAAGTGACACAACAAGCTGCCAGTAACAGGACTCAAATTGTGGTTGACCACATAGAAATCCAGCACCTAAACCACTACACTACCTGTTGGCCACTCTTTTTTATTTAAATGAAGTTGCGACTTCCATAGAGATTTTAAAAAGTTTTATTTATACTTAATCACCAGAAATGTTTGGAAATTCTTATTCGTGTCACTGAAAAACATGAATTTCTGGTTTGTGAAATCTCAATAACTATTCTTTAATAATAAATAAATAAATAAATAAATAAATAAATCAGAGATGGATGAGCAGAAGGCAGGACTGATCAGTACCTGAAGAATCAGTAAAAACAAGAAAGGAGAACCACAAAAAAAGAAGGAAATATTTCTTCTCAAGCAGCTCGTATTATTAAACTGCTTTTCTTTTTCTTAAATTTTACTGAAGAAATATTGGACAATTATAATATTCTTATTTTTTAATTTGTTTTTAAGATTTATTTATTTATTTATTTATAATTTGACCTGAGAGAGAGTGAGAAAGTAAGCCTCCAGGTCCAGGACTTGAACTATGGTCAGCCATGTGGAAATCCATCACCTTAACCACCACAACACCTGCCTACCCCAACTGTTATACTATTTTTTCTTTTTCTTCTTCTTCTTCTTATTTATACATTTAATCATTATACACCATTTAGATTGTAAAGAGAATTTACCCAGCATGAAATACATCTCAGACCATTCCAGTTGAGACTATTATACATGTCATTGTCAACAGATAATTAACCATTTCTGTGTCCCACAAATGTCTTACCTTTCCACTCCCCCCCCCCCAAATTTCCTTCCCTACACTCTTACCCTCTCCCACTCTTCTTCCACTTTGCCCCTAGTATCTATAACAATTTTCAATGCTTTTATGCCCTCCAGTCTTTCAGTCTCTACCATAGAGTGTGGACAGTCAGTATATGTTAAATGGAAACATACAATGCCTCTCTCTCATAGCCTGACTTGCTTCACTCAGCAATAAATCTTCCATATTTGTACACTTTCTATCAAATGTCAGAGTCTTTATTTTTATGACTGAATAGTATTTCATAGAGTATATGTGCTACACTTTTTCATTCCATTCATCTGTATGTGGACATTTGGGTTGGTTCCATGTATTATTCTTATAGAAAAAAGTACACTTGGCAACCAAGAACATTTATTATTTTTAGTATGGTCAGAGACTACAGATTTTTACTTATACTTTCATAATTACTTTCTTTTTAAATACTTTTTAATTCATTTTTATTTACATCTTATTACTGCATGTTTTGCAAAATACGAAAGTAATGTTCGCAGCATGAATACACTACATATTAGTTCAGTCAATAAGTCATCAGGCATGTCATCCTTAACACATAGTTTTCTTTTCTATATTGTCACCTTAACTGGTTGATGTAATTCAGGTATGGTTTGTCCCCTAACAGTTTACATTTTGGAATTTGTTCTTAGTGATCAGTAAGTGGATCTTCCCCAAAAGTTCATGTGTTGAGACTATGGGAAATATATGGCCAAGTAAATAGAATAGATTCAAAACAACCATATTCAATAAAGTGGAATGAGAATATACAATCAATTATTAAAGAAAAGATTTAAAATGATCATTTAGTCACATCAGCCTAGTTCTCTAATTTCAGGTTAAATGAATAAAAGCTGTATATAAAATATTTTTTTAAAATATTATTAAAGAAACAGTAGAAGAAAAAGTATCAACAGTATAATTTTGTATCGTATAAGCAAATGGACTCAAATGTTCTTATGTAAAAGATATACATTATTTTAGGTGAACACAAAAAAATGTGTTGTACAAGATGTTTGAAAATGATTGTTATAAAAAATCACAAAACACATGTTGTAATACTAAGAAAAACAATGTGAAATAAGATGGTGAAAGTTATAAAAGAAAAGTTATTACTAATAATAATTCGAAAGACCTTCCTTAGTTTAGAAAGCAATGAGGGTTCCCAGCAGGCGGTGTGAAGGTTGTGGCATTTGATCCTAAAGGGTGAACTGCACGGTTCTAGTCATGGATCCTGTTTCTTGGAAAACACACCAGGGGTGTGTACATGCATTCCACAAGTCTAAGAGGAAAATGGAGGAGAGAAAATTGTGGCATGGCCATACCCCTTGAAGGGTGCTTTCTCATTTTCCTTCTCTCTCTCTCTCTTCCTCTCTCTGGCAAGCACATGTGCCCTAGAGCAAAAACAAAAACAAAAAAAGCAAGGAAGGGTATGCAACAGGAATGACTGATAGATATAACCACACTAAATTTAAAAATTTTTACATAGTACCCTTCATGATATTTATATATTATTCCTCTATCATAACTAAATAGAAAACTAATTACAAAAACTTTAATTCTTTGAAAGGATAAAATCAAGACCGTGGTATGAAAAAGCAAAGAAATTACGAAGACCATTCTGTATAGAAAAAGGCTAAGAAACTCCAAAATATTTTCAGCCTCAGCAGTAATTAAATAATTGATGTGAAAAGCTCTTTGGTTTTCCCCAGTGTTCTATCAAATAAAATTTATTTTTTTCTTGTGACTACCCAACTTGGGAGAAGGTACTGCAAAATGTTTGCCTCAGGAACTGCTGTTGCAAGGTAATATTTGTAAGCCATCCATTGGTCTGAAATTTGTTATGAATGTAGAAATAAACCCAAACACATTCCAACTTAAAAAGTAAATAAAATATCCCCCACATCAGTGCACACATTATTCCAAACAAAATTTAAAATTTTTCTTTTTATTTATGGTGAATCTCCATAAATAGCAAAAAAGGTCTACATGGACATCAAAATTGGCTATATTCTATGTGTATTTTGTAATAAGTGGAATGATTAGAGTGGGTTCTTTTGTACTCTTTGAAGGCATTGTACAAAAAATAAATGTTTTGACAAATTAGAAGATCCTAAAGGACAATTACTTACATACTGAGAAAACCAAAGCAAAAATAACAGGTTAACCAGAAGAAGAAAATAACTTTTCCCCCCTGTATAAGTGAAGACTGACTGAATAAAATCTGTCTGCAACTGAAAGTGAAACTAGCATAATTTCTTGTACTTCTCTAAATACTGGTTCTCCTTTGAGTACCTGGTAGGAGACCCTCCTTTGGAATACCTGGTCTTCTACCAGGTCCTTGGAGTCTAGTGACTCTCATCTCTTCTCAAGCCCTATATTCAGGGTGTCCTCAGTGGACTTACCTATTAATTTTCCATCTTCTTTCAAAATGTTATATCTCTTTGGTTTCTTTTATTTCAAATGCCATCTCTTCTAATAAAGGCTTTCAATAAATACCAGTACAATGGTGGGGGCCTTAAAAAAAGAGCAAATCCCTCTCAACAAAAATGATATATTGCAGGGATGGAGATGACATAAAAATATTACTGAAGCAGTTTGTATTTAGTCTCTTAATCAAAGATTTAGACATAAGGTCCTAGGACTCTATTCATTTTCTGAAGGCAAAGGGTTTATTTTTTTCTTGTATATGAATAGGGAGTTGGAAGTGAGGGACAAAGAAGGAATATTTACCTCTGAGGAGGGCTTGAACCTCAGGGATAGAATTTCCATAGAGGCTCTTTAAGCATATACTTTCATTCTCATTCTTTTCTCTAAGAGTATCCAGTCACTGAAGGAAAAAGTGAAGATGGGCATCCTTTAAGGCTTGATTCACACATAGACGTTTTAATTGACTTTGACTATTAGAATGTATTGATATTAATAGTGGGTCATGATGCCCTTTGGTGCATTTCTGTGATTGTGTGGAACCCTGCCTCAGCCATGTGAACAAGTCCAGGCTGTCTAGCTGCAAGAGGAGAAGAAATGTGGAAGGGGCTAGTTGTTTTTGTCAAGAGCACCATAGATCAGCTAACAGCCAGCCAATTCCTCAATAGAAGAGAAATCTCACCCAAAATTTCCAGCACTTCCTCTTTTGACTTGCAGATGACTACAGATTCATGAGGAGACCAGTAAAGCTCAGAAATACCAACCTTCATGTGATCACATTAGTTAGCAAAGGTATTACAGTAAACCATTTTCTTTAAGGATGTCTTGTTATGCAACCTTAACTAACTGATACAATATCCAAGTAAATAGAATGAAGGGAAATTATAATAAATGTCCACTTTTTATTTTTGATCTTTTTTTCCTGCTATTTTAGCACTGCATTAATGATTCCTCTGTCATTTAGTTATTTTAAAAGATTGTATTAAAAAGTGACTAATATAAATTTCCTTTCTGGGAAACCAAGAAAGATTAGAAACATATGCATGTTTGTGCAGAAATACTTGTGATGCTGAATCACACGATTGCACAGAAATACAAGGTGACTTTTGAGGGGGTATTTGATCACATAGGTTAAAAAGATACCTGCACATAATAGAAATATAAAATATATGATACTGAAATAGTCATTCTCTGCCCCTTTGATGATTGTAATGAAGTTTAGAAAAGGAGGATATATTTTATTTAGAGAAATGGAAAGATTTATAGATTTAGGCAGCTCAAGAAACAGAAAAATATTTCAATGAAAAAAATATATAAATCAAATGAAACCATCCTTCATCAAAATAAAGAATCCACTTTATACTTGAACACCAATCTTCTACCAATATTCAGTACATCTGAAGAATTTTTAAAAATATTTGCATAGTAATACAATGCATAGCTTAAAATTTGGTGTATCTTATTTTTTCAAAGTCATAATTCATTTATTGAATGAATAGTATATGCAAGAATATCAATAAAAGGAAACTAATACTACAAACTACAATTTTGAAAATAAAATCAATATAACAGGATCAAAATATACATAACATGAAAGAACTGTTTTAATTTTTTTATCCATAATGCATTCCTTATCTTTACAATGAACTTAAATGTCCATTAGAACAAAACTGTATACCTTGGTCTAACTTTAGTGCTTTTCAAAAAAGCAATAACATTCTAGAATACTTTTTCTTTTGCTTTGAGACATCTGAGATTCATGATTCACACATTCATTCAAGTACGTAGATTCTGATTTAATAGTAAATCTACAGATCTCATTATTCTCTTAATATCTTGAGGAGCACGCACTTCTGAGCAAGTACTCTCTAAAGTTCTAAAATTACTGATCCTTGAAATAAAATTTCTCTCAATTGTGGGTCTTTCATAAATTGAGATGAAAGTAGAATTTACTCCCCACCCCACCTCCCCCTAGAAACAGAGAGCTTTTATTAAAGTATAGAAACTCAAGTCTATCTTTCTACTCTAAAGAACATTTCTTGCTAACATTTCTGGTAAGGCAATACATGCTCCAGAATAATCTTCAATATACGCTTCCAAAGATTGCACTGTTTAATATTGATAACAAAAGAAAAAAACATTAAAGAAAAAAGGGAAGAAAGATGCTTCAAAATTTCAGGCTATATTAATAATAATCTGGAAAAAATGATAAAAAGCTATTTGATGATGATGATGTAGATAGCAATGTCTTTGTCTTGGCTGGAACGCATGGTATTCCTTCTGTAAAAAGAAATGTAATATACTGTAAAGTTATACATGATTCAATGTAATATAGACAAGTTTATGATAATAATAAAAAAGAAAAAGAAAACAATTTCAGGCTATAATATGCATACAAGACAGTAATGGCAGTATTTTTTTTGAAATGATGTAAATGTTATATATGTATCAAATAATGTCATGCTTATTAAAACTACAGTTAAAGACTTATTTTGGTGCATCATTTTAAAATTCTTCTCTAACTTTAAGGCCATACAAAGAAAAACCACTAACTGAAAGGTGTCTTTCCAAGCAGATTCCACTTGGCGACATGTAGATAGTAACGACTTATTTCTGTTGACTATGAAGGCACTATGGACCCCAGGCTAGGTAAGAAACAGGAACTTAAAGATGGGAATAAAACCCAATGGCAAATTATAAACTACAATTGCTGTGCTAAACTCTACATTTTCATGAAGAACAGTTCAAGTGGTCATGTCAGGGAGTGATGGGCAGAAAATTTCAAAACTGTGGTCTCAGATTTCTTCTACTATTAAATTACCTTAGCAGCGAGGGGAACCAGCAGTTAGCGTAATGGCTATGTCACTGGACTCCCATGTAATCGACTGTGGTTCACATCCCGGACCCGGTGGCTTAAAACTCACGCCAGGCGCGTGTGCGTGTGTGCCCAAGATCCCAAGAGGAGAATGGAGGAGAAGGGATTGTGGCGTGATAATCCCCCCTGGGGGATGATTTCTCGCTTTCTGTCTCTCTCTGTCTGTCTGGCGAGCGCACGAGCCCTATAACAAAAACCTCTCAAAAACAAACAAACAAACAAAAACAAATTACCTTAGCAGCCAAGTATATTTATTTACACCACATAAGAAAGAGAGGGAGGGAATCAAGGGGAAAAAGAAAGACGTGGAATATTTAAGGGATACAAAAATGGCAAATTATCTGTTGATGTGTATAGTAATATTTTGACTGAACCAATATACAGATTATTCTCGATGGGAAAATTTATTTGGAATGTTGTAATAATACACAGTAATTAACTGTAAAGAAAGAAAAGAAAAAGAAAAAAGTATAACATTTGATTTTTTAATAGGAGAAAGGAAAATATTTTCAGTATATGTCATTCAAGAGAAAAATTCAATTCAAATTCTTTAATAAATCCAGGTAGCTCCATGAAATGAGTGGGGATTTCCAAGTATTTACAATCTATGGTTGGGATAAACTTGTGAAAATACAAAAAGGAGAAAAAAGAGAAAAAAATGGAAATCAAACTGAGTAAAAAAGTGATGTACTCAGATTGTATGAAGACATTGAAACTGAAGTCATGGAAGTTCCAGGAGATAATAGGATGGGACAAGTTTTATTCCCAGAATCTTGTCAGATTTTTACCACTTCTCCCTGATGATTGAGCCCTGCTAACAACTGCATTTCTTCAATATGAGGACAGTTGATCCTTTTATAGTTTTCCTCCACAGGAAACTTCTCAGGGCCCTGTTTATGTCTTTATTCCTCAGACTGTAGATGAAGGGGTTCAGCATGGGGGTGACCACAGTGTACATCACCGAGACTGCTGCACTTGAGTGTGAGCTATGGGTAGGACCAGCACTGAGGTACACTCCTAGGCTTGTATAATAAAATAAGGAGACAACTGATAGGTGAGAGGCACAGGTGGAAAATGCTTTGTACCTCCCCTGAGCTGATGAGATTGCACGAATGGAGGAAACTATCTTAGAGTGAGAGTAAAGGATCCCAGTGAAGGGGCCATCAGCAAACAACAGAGCTGCAAAATACATTACCATGTCATTAATAAAAGTGTCAGAGCAGGCAAGGTGGACTAACTGATTGATTTCACAGAAAAAGTGGGAGATTTCCACCTGTGCACAGAAGGACAGTCCCAACACCATTAAACTATGTAATAGTGAAATCAGGACACTCATGATCCAGGACAATAGGACTAGCAACACACAGAGATGGGGGTTCATGATGACTGTGTAGTGCAAGGGGTGACAGATGGCCACGTACCAGTCATAGGCCATCACAGTCAGCAGAAAGTCATCCAATGCTGCAAAGACTAGGAAAAGAACATCTGGGTGATGCAGCCTGCATAGGTGATGACCTGGCTCTGTATCTGGATGTTCACCAGCATCTTAGGAATGGTGGTGGAGGTGAAAAATGTGTCAACAAAGGACAGGTTGGAGAGGAAGAAGTACATGGGGGTGTTCAGGTGGGAGTCTGATATGGTGGCCAAGATGATGAGCAGGTTTCCACACACAGTGATCAAGTACATGGAGAGGAAAAGCCCAAATATGAGGGGCTGCAATTCTGGTTCTTCTGAAAGTCCCAGAAGAATAATTTTTGAAATTCTTGTATCATTCTCTGATTCCATGTGATGGAAGTGACTATTAGGAAAAATAAATAAACATGACTGATATTTCACTTATAATGGCTCATAAAGTTAGCTGCCACAGTTCACAAAAATTACTCATATTTCTTGTTTATGACAGTGTATATGGTAATAACTTTGACAGTACAAATACACAATGGATTCATATGGAGAGAAATAAATAAATAAATAAATTTGAAAAATCAACAGCATAAAAAATTAGTCACATATTTGTAATGCTACAATTTTTGGTTTTCAGTTAAGAAATTGATCTCTCACTTGGGACCAGCAGTTAGCATAATGACTATGTCACTGGACCCCCATGTAGTCGACTGTGGTTCAAGTCCCAGTGGCTTAAACTCACATTGGGTGCATGTGTGTGCATGCCCAAGATCCCCAGAGGAGAATGGAGAATGGAGAGGAAGGGATTGAGGCATGGCCATCCTTCCTGTGGGATATTTCTCACTTTCTTTCTCTCTGTCTCTCTGTATTTCTGTCTTGCCATGTGCCCTATGGCAAAATAAATAAAATAAATAAATAAACTCTCCAAAAAAAAAGAAAGAAATTTATTTCTATTTTTCAATTTCTAGCATATGCATATACTCACCAGAGAGCCAGAGAAACAGGATAGAGGAGAGAGGAAACACTCTTTGATGGATCATGGTCATGCCATAATTCCTTCTCTTCCATCTCCCCATTCTAGCATGATTTTTGACATGCGTGCACACGTACTCAGCATGTTTTTCAAGCAGCCAGGGCTGGCCAACCACATGAGGTCTGGCTCTCTATATCACTAAACTACAGGGCTGACCCTTTGTCTTTTTATGTATGATTTCTCTTCCCTTTAGTACACCTTACCCTTCCAGGCTATGTCTGACTGGGAATTTCTTTTCCATTCTCAAACTTTTCTCAAATCTTATATCATTTGCGTAACATAAACTGAAAGGCTACCTTATCCCATGTACCATCTGGGTAATGAATATAAGTTGCTAACGTACTAAAATACTTATTATGGATAGATAGTATGTACTGTCAAATAATCGTGTGACATATCTCATATTACATATTTATAAGTACTTTGAAGACAATGTAATTAGGTAGAAATGAGAGAGTGAACATGGGGACCATTTATCAGCAGATAAAATAACATTTAAACAGAGACCTAAAGGAAGAGAGCTGGGGTTATAAGGACATCTGGGGATTTGTTGATCTTACAGAGGAGATGAGCAAGAGGGAGAATAATGGGATGGTGTCAGGGGACATGGAGGAATGAGGGGCCTGCTGATGCTGAAGCTTGAGGTCACTGTGTGTTCTTCAGTCACGTGCTGTCCTAGTCCTTCATAAATGTGGCAAGATTTCAGTTGGCAAGATTCCCATGGTCATGTTGAGTCCACATTGTGATAGGACCACTCTATGCTATGTATTTATAGAAGCATTTAAAAGAGAGAATGGGTGCCAGTTGGTGGTGTCATGGATGAGGCACAGGACTCCCACATGGCTGACCATGGTTCAAGTCTCAGACCCGGCTTGTGCTTTCTCACTTTCTCTCTCTCTCTCTCTCACTCTCTTTCTCTCTCTGACTCTGGTGAGCACACTTGTCCTATAGCAAGTTAAAATAATAATCCTAAATAAAAACAGAATAAATTAAATTTAAAAAATAAAAAGAGAGAATCATTGGGAATATATGAGCAACTATGTAGAACATATTCAAAACAATCTTATTCAATAAAATGTAATGAGAATCTAAAATAAATTGTTAAAATGTTAAGACAATAATTTAGTCTCATTGACATAGGTCTCTAATTTCAGGTTAAATTGAAAAGACCTGGATATAAAGTAATAAAATATATATTACAAGAAGCAATTTGAAAAAAGTATCAATAGTATCTACCATTTTAATTTTGTGCCATGTAAACAAAGGGGCTAAAACATGCTTATGAAAAACATACACATAATTTTAGGGAAATGAAAAAGAATTGTAAAAGATGGTTGAAAATGATTAAGTTAAAAAAAAGATTCAGCCACAAAACACATATGGTAGTGATAAGAAAAAAATGTGAAATAAGATGGTGATTGTTACAAAATAAAATTTATTACTACTAATAATTCAGAAGATGTTCCTAAGTTTAAAAAGCAATGAGTCAGGGAAGTAGTATTATTATATTTTGATCAACTGGACCAGGGAGAAATGTTCACATATTGAAATGATCACCTGGTAAGCTAAATAATGTGATTGAATGTATTTAAAAAATGTAAATAAGGGAACCAGCAGTTGGCGTAATGGCTATGTCGCTGGACTCCCATGTAGTCGACCGCGGTTCGCGTCCCAGACCCGGTGGCTTAAAACTCACGCCGGGTGCGTGTGCGTGCGTGCCCAAGATCCCGAGAGGAGAATGGAGGAGAAGGGATTGCGGTGTGACCATCCCCTCTGGGGGGTGATTTCTTGCTTTCTGTCTTTATGTTTCTCTCTGTCTGTCTGGCGAGCTCACACGCCCTATAGCGAAAACCTCTCTGAAAAAAACAAAAAACAAAAAACAAAAAGTAAATAAAATAAAAAAATAAAAAATAAAAAGCAATGAGGGTGCCCAGGAGGTGGTATGGAGGTTGAGGCATTGGATCCCACATGTCTGACTACACTGTTCAAGGCCTGAACTTAGTGTCTGAAAAATTCCTGACAATCACACCAGGTGTGTGTGTCTGTGCCAAAATCCAGAGACGAACATGGGGCAGAGGGGCTTATGACATTGCCTTCTCCCCTGGGGTGTGAGTGATTTCTCACTTTGTCTCTATCTCTTTCTCTTTCACTTTCTCTGGTAAGTACATATGCCCTAGAGCAAAAACTAAAAACATTAAAAATAAAAATTTAAAAAGCAATGAGGGTTATGAGTATGTAGTACGATTGACTGAGAGATGTGACCATATACAATTTATACGTTTTCATAGTACTCCTCAATATTCATCTACCCCCCTGTCTATCATAACTAAATAGAAAGTAGCATACTTACTGCAAAAACCATAAATATTAGAAAGAATAAAATCAAAAGATCCTCAATACATAAAAGCAAAGAACCTGTAAAGGCAATTCCCAGTAAAGAAAAAAGCTAACAAACCCCCAAATGTTTTCAGTCTCAGCAGTAAAGAAACAATTGTGTATAAAACTCTTTAGTTTTCCAAAGTTTCTATCAAGTAAAATGGACTTTTTTCTTGTGACTACCCAACATGGGAGAAGATATTGCAAAATGTATGCCTCATGAGCTGCTGTTGCAAGGTACTATTTCTAAGCCATCCTTTGATCTGATCTTTGTGATGAATATAAAAACATGCCTAAATGAATCCCATTTAAAAAATGAAATAGGGGTGGTGGTTAAGGGCACTGGACTCGCACATGGTTGACCAAGTTTCAAGTCCTGGTCTTGGGCAGCTTGCTTGCTCTCTCTCTTCCTCTCTTGTCAAATAATTAAATAAATAAATAAATAAATAAATAAATAAAAATAAAGTACTTCTCTTTTTATACATACTAAATAAATTAACTACAAATTAATTAGTCAAACAAACAAAGAAACACTGTGATCTTGTGGCTCTGGGCTGTGCTCGTTTGGGCTCTCAGGTGACCTCAGGTGAACATTCTCAATTTCTATTCTCTGTGAGCCTTTCCTGCAGTACCTTCTGGGTTCTCAGACTTACCTGACTGGGGGTACTGAGAAAGTGGTGTCCATGTGAGCGTCTGAATTCCTTCCTGGATGGATGATTATAAAGACTAAAGCTCTATTCTCTGACAAGACAGCAGAAAGAAATGAAGCATCCTAGTCACAGCTAGATTTAGGACTACAAGAAAAGTCAGCTATGTCCTGTCCTACACAAGGACAACAGCAGAGGAGGTATTAACAGCTCTCAATATTGGCTCATTTGACCTTTCTCTCCAACTCCTGGGCACTTGATATCCCTGTGGGACACTGAGCTGGGTGTAAAGAAATATTTCCCTGATCTCTCTCTTTTCCCAAGAGATCAAGTTAGAAGTCAAATGAATACTGTCGTTAATATTGCTCTTTGAACTCACCTTCCTCCAGAGGTCTAACCTCCTTAGCACTTTTGCCCAATCCAAAATTAATCTGTTCTCCAAAGTCTGAGATACCTGACTAGGTCCCTTGGAACTACAATGCATTAAATTGTGGTGAGAACATAGCACTTGATATCTCTAGAAAATGACTGTGTTTTCTTCAAGGGCAAGAACTGTGTTACACTATGAAACCTTTGGTAGCTACCATGATCCTTAGCTTTAGAGGTTTTGATGAGGCACAAAAAATTTCAAGCTTGGTCATAGGGTTGTTTATTTGTATATTTTAGAGCAATCTCCATATTAGAATTTTAACCAACTTGCATTCCCACCAACAGTATAAGAGAGTTCCATTTATTGAAATGCAGAAAGAACCACCATGACCCACTGTAAATGGCACCATATTCTAATGGCCAAAACCAATTAAAACTTCTACATCTGACTCCAACCTTAAAGGATATCCTCTTTCATCTTTGCCTTCAGTTGCTAGATAATCTTGGAGAAAAGAATGAGAAGGGAAGTATATGCTTAATGAGCCTCTATGGAAATTCTACTTCAGGGGTTCAAGCCTCCTCAGAGGTAGATATTCCTTGTTTAAATATCCTTCATTTCCAACTCTCTACTTCTAAGAAAGAAACTTTTCCTTCAGATAATGAATATTGTCTTGGGACCTCATGTCTAAATCTTTGAATAACAGACTAGAAGGTCTCCTACCAGGACGGTATCTTACCACATGCTCCAAAGGAGGGACAGTGTTTAGAGATGTACAAAAAACTATGCCAGGGTCCCTTCCAGTTGCAGAAAGTTTTGGTCATCAGTCAGTCTTCACCAATGAAGGGGGAAAAATGCTATTTTCTTCTTCTGGTTAGCCTATTATTTTATTATTTTCTTAAGAGGTTTTTGCTATAGGGCATGTGCACTTGCCAGAAAGACAGAGAGAGACAAAGAGACAGAAAGCGAGAAATCACTCCCCAGGGGGAGATGGCCATGCTGCAATCCCTTCTCCTCCATTCTCCTCTCGAGATCTTGGGAACACATACGCATGTACCCAGCGTGAGTTTAAGCCACCAGGTCTGGGACTCGAACTGCAGTTTACTAAATGGGAGTCCAGTGACATAGCCATTACACCAACTGTCCCAAACCTATTATTTTTTTATATAAGATTTCTCAGCATGTAAGTAGTTCTCCTATGGAGTCTTCTAATGTGTCAAGATGTTTCTTTTTGTACAATCTCATTGAAAAATAGAAAAAAGTTCACTATAACCATTCCACATATTACAAAATACACATGAAAACTAACCAACTTTGATGTCCACACAGATATTTTTTCTATCATTATTATTATTATTTGCTATAGGGTATCTGTGCTCACTAGAGAGACAAAGACAGAGAGAGGTTAAGTGAGAAATCACCCTCGCAGAGTGGATAATTATGCTGCAATCCCTTGTGCTCCATTCATCTTTCAGGATTTGGGGCATGCATGCACACTTGTCTGACATAACTTTCAAGCAACCAGGCCTGGGACATGAACTGTGCAGTCAGCCATGTGGGATCTAGCTGCCTTAACTGCCATGCCACCTGCTGGCCCAGCTTACCATTGACTTTTGTGCTAGATAATTCTCTGTGGTGAACATTGTCCTGTCCATTCTGGAATGTTGATCATCTTGCTTGGCTTCAATCCATTAGGAACCAGAGACTCCTCCTAAGTGTAACAACCAAAAACTTCTCTAGGCATTACCAAGTGTCTCCTGGAGGCAAAATTTTCCTGGATAACCACTGATAACAACTGGCCCAGAGAATGAGACCTGGAAACGCCTTGATGGAATCTGAATCAAAGTCAACCCTTACTTGGTTCATACCTTGGGCAGATCACCTAACCTTTCTGAGTCCCATTTCAGCAAATGTAGAACAAATTCCTAATAGCATAATCTTATGGAATGCTCACGTGTAAAAATTAAATGATATGGGCCTGCGCGGTGGGCCGGGGCCCTGCCTCGCGTGCCCCTGCACGGCGGGCCGGGCCTGCACGGCGGGCCGGGGCTCTGCCTCGTGTGCCCCTTCACAGCCGGGCCTGCGCGGTCCCTGCTGCCTCTCTGGCGCTGGGTGTGTCCCGCGCTCGGCACCGACACGGGCTGGCAGCGCGGACCGGCCGAGCTCGCCGTCCTTCCTTTCTCGGGCCGGGCGGGCGAGCAGAAGGTGGCGCTGGATCCTGCGCACATTCACGCGCTTGGGGCTGGTGTGTGGCCGCCGGGCCTGCGTGCGGCCGCCGGGCCTGTGCGTGGCCGCCGGGCCTGTGCATGGCTGCCGGGCCTGTGCCTGTGCGTGGCTGCCGGGCCTGGGCGTGGCCACCAGGCCTGCGCGTGGCCTCCAGGCCTGCGTGTGGCCGCTGGGCCTGCGCGCGGCTGTCAGGCCTGTGCCTGCGCATGGCCGCCGGGCCTGCGCGTGGCCACCGGGCCTGCGCGTGACCCCCCCCCGGGCCTGCGCGTGGCCATCCCGGGTCTGCGCATGGCCGCTGGGCCTGCACCGGCCACAGGCAGCAAACTGAAGCCAAAAACTAGGATTAAGAACTTGAAACTACAAGCAACAGAAAGAAACTTTAGCTGTCTTAAACCAATTGAGAAATATATTGTATAGGAGGATTTTCCCTGCCTATGGACAGTGAGAAGATGATGGTTACCAGCCCTGCATTAACTCAGGGAAAAACAAAAACTACTCTACCATTCTTAAGGAAGCCAGATACCCGAGGATGACTCACACTGCAGATCCCCACAACACCATTCCCAGTAATCACAAGATGGATGCTGTGCCGCATCAACTGATAATCACCTCTGCTTTCCAGAACCGCTTTCCTGAAACTGTATTCCATGGAGACTCACCTACAATTCTGGAACTGCACGAGACCCACCCTTAATCCAACCCTGAATAGAATCTATGCTCCCTATTGTTAAAAACTATATGAGCTGATAATTGAAAAAAAGGAAAAAAGAAACTGAAAGAACTGGAAGGTATAATAGCAGGGATGGCAACTGCAGATACTAGAGACAGTATGGGAGAGGTAATGGGAATGAGTAATTGAGGGCGGAAGGGAGGGATTCAGGGAACAAACAACACACTTAATAGATACAAAAATTAGAAGTTGTCTGTTGATGATAATGTATATGGTATAATCATTGTCTTGACTAATGTGCACTGTATTCATGCTGGGAAAAACCATGTTGCACACTGTAAAGAGGTGCAATGATTAAATGTAAAAAAAAAAAAAATTATCCTTTAGAAATTGCAAAAAAAACCCAGCAGAGTATGGGGGGAGGTGGAAACATTTTTTAAGGGTACTGTAACCCTACAACTGTGAAAAGAAAAAGCTGTAATTTCAAGACTTTATGGATTTCTAAAATTTCTAAAGAATTGGGAGACCTGAACTCATTGTTAATTTTAATTTTAACTGGTAAAAATATTTTTTTTAAAAAATGAGAAGCTATTTGCCAATGATAATGTATATAGTAATATCTTTGTCTTGACTCACATGCATGGTATTCGTGCTGGAAAAAGAAATGTTGTACACTGAAAAGACTCATGTGATTGAATGTAAATAAGTTAAAATAAATAAATTTTAAAAAATGCATCATCAAAAAAAATTAAATGATACAACCCATGTAATATTCAATCTCAGCCCATAGTACATGAAGAGATGTAAATAAACTTCTTATAATTAACAAATATTCATAAGTGAAGGCATAAATGGTAGTTCTCTTTAAAATTTTTTATTTTATTTTTATAAAGCAAAAATTGCAGAATCTTTTTTAACAGAAAACTTTATATTTTTAAAATATTTTTTAAAATTTTAACTTATTTTATATATTCAATCACTATACCTCACTACAGCTTGTAAAGTTAATTTACCCAACATGAATACACTTCACACTAGTCCAGTTGAAGATACCATACACAGTATCATCAACAGATAATCATCCATTTTTGTATCCATAAACATGCCTTACCTATATTTTTCTCCTTGAGAATGTTACATTATTCTGTCAGTTTCTTCCCTCTGCTCCTTCCACCCACTCTCTACCACCCACTTTCTATCACTCCCTCTTGTTCCTTACAGTCTCTGACATCTACACCTATCTTCTCCTACTACCATATCTTCAGAACTATTGTTTGTTTCAAAGTGGTGAATATAGAGGACTTACTGATAATGACAAATAAAAGGATCTAAAGATAAAAAAGCTCTTAACTTGTGTTACAAATTAAGAATTTGATTTTTTGTTAATGAAAATAAGCTTTATTACATCAAGTAATAAATACATACAAAGATGCAAATAGTTTTTTTTTTTTTTTGGAGAGGTTTTTGCTGTAGGGCGAGTGTGCTCGCCAGAAAGACAGAGAGACAGAAAGCGAGAAATAGCTCCCTCAAGGAGGATGGCCATGCCATAGTCACTTCTCCTCCATTCTCCTCTTGGGATCTTGGGCACATGTGCACACGTGCCTAGCATGAGTTTAAGCCACCAGGTCCAGGACTTGAACCACGATCGACTTCATGGGAGTCCAGTGACATAGCCATTACGTTAACTGCTGGTCCCATATGCGAACAGTTTTACGTAATTTTCTTCCAGATATTTTGCTCAACTTACAGTAAATGCAAAACTGAAATCTACACACAGTCTTAGTATGAAAATGTTCGGCAAGGGGGGCAGCATCCCCTGCGTCCCCACGCCCACTGAGCGCCTGCACACTTTTCATTGTTGACGGCTCAGGCTACGCCGGCAAATTCCAGAATTTGATTTTTTTATATATTTAGTTTTATGAAGGAAAAGTTATAGAACATCTTTTTTCCCCACACACAAAAAAAATTACATTCTTTTGTTAAAGATATTTTTTGCCTTTCCCCCTCCCACTCATGCTCTCCCATCCACCTTCTACCATTCATTCCCCTCCCTTATTGTCTCTGGTATCTACACTCATCCTTTCTACTATTGTATCTTTGGATCTTTCCATTTCTGACATAGCGTGTAGACATTCAGCACATATCGACTGGGGATATACAGTGTGCATCTTTCAAAATCTGTCTTCATTTCACATTGAGTCCTCTATATTCACCCACTTTGCAAATGAACAGAATAGAATAATATCCAAGGAAGACTTTTGAGTGGCCAAAAGGCATATGAAAAAATGTTCAATCTCTTGTTGTAATGAAATGCTAATTAAAACCGCAACAAGATATCATTGAATTCCAGTTAGAATGATTAAGATCAGTAAAAGACTGACAATCATTGGTGAGGCTGTGATGGAAAGAAAAACCTCATACACTGTTGTTGCAAAAGTAAATTAGTACAACCTCTAATATGAACTGTATGTAATAATCAAAACTGTATGAATAGAACTGCCACATGACCAAATGTGAAATGTCTATGTATCTCATCAAAAGCATCATGAAGCTAAGGATTGTGGTAGCTCTCCAAGTTTCATAGCTTAACACAGTTCCCTCTATTGATGAAGAAAGAACAGCAATTTTCAATAGATATCAAGTACTGTGTCCTCACCACAATTTAACACTTTGCAGTTCCAAGGGACCTACTCAAGTATCTCTGACTTTGGAGAACATTTTAACTTGAGATTGTGCAAAAGTCCTAAGGAGGTTAGACCTCTGGAGAAAAATGAGTTCAAAGAGGAATAATAAATAATGACAGTATTCACCTGACTTCTAACTTGATCTCTTAGGAAAAGACAGTGATTAGGAAAATATTTCTTTCTGCCTAGATCATTGTCCCATAGGGATATCAAGTGCCTAGAAGCTGGATTTACAGAAGAGAAAAGTGTCAAATGAGCAGATATTGGGAGTGTAAATACTTCCTGTGATGTTGTCTTTGTGCAGGACAGAACATGGTTGACTTTTTTTTTGCAGTCCTAAACCTAACTATGAAACTGATGCTTCATTCTTTCCTGCTGTCTTTTCTGAGAACAGACCTTAAGCCTTTATGATCATCCATCTAGGGATAAATTCAGACTCCCACATGGATACCACCTTTTCCACAACTCCAGCCAGGTGAGTCTCAGACCCCAGCAGGTACTGTAGGAAGAATTCCAGAGAATGGAAGCTGAGAATGCTTACTTCAGGTCCCCTGAGAGCCCAAACCAGCATAGCTCAGAGCCACATCAGTGTACTTACTTGCTTGACTAATTAATTTGTAGTTAATTTATTTAATATGTTAAAAAGAGAAGTGTCTGTGAGACTCAGCAGTGCAGGTGAGAATTAAATCATGGGGAATGGAAATCCAGCTAGGGAAGATCAAAAAAGGCACAGGAGGGACAAAGTGGTTTCAGTAAAGTTAGGAAATTTCCATGGTGATTTGCAATAAGTGGGTAGGAACATTTAATATTTTGTTTGGAGGGATGTGCACTGAAGTGTGGGCTACTTTATTTACTTTTTAAATTTTTATTTATTTATTTATTTGTTATCATCATAATCTTGTTTATATTGCATTGAATCACATATACCTTTACAGTGTATTACATTTCTTTTTCCAGAAGGTTATGTACATTTTTTTTTAAAGAGTAGGCTAAATTATTTTTATTTCATTCATTTTTGGAGGTTTTTAAAATTTAATGTTTGTATTTTTTATATATTTTACTTCTCCCCTCCCCCTTTGCTTCCTTCCCTCTCACCCTCCACCATTTCTCACCATCCTCCCATACTGTCTCTGGTACCCACAGTTGCTCTCCATGCTTTTATACAGTCCAATATTTCAGTTTCTGCCATAGAGTGCAAACATAATGTATATAAGTGGAGGCATCCAATGCCTCTCTTTCATAGTCTGGCTGGCTTCACATAGCAGTAAATCTTCCATGTTCATATGATCAACTCAATTTCAAGATCAACAAATAAGATGAACAGCAACCTTCTAATGAAAACATACAAACAGCCAAAAAGCATGTGAAAAAATGCACAACATCCGTTATCATAAGGAAAATGCAAATCAAAACCACAGTGGGATATCACCTAACCCCAATCAGAATGACTAAAATTGAAAAATGTATTTAGTTACAAAGATGGGATGTGTTGGGGCATATTTTTATAGTCATTGCAAAGGTCAGACCAATGAATGGCTTACAAATATTACATCACAACAGAGCTCAAAAGATATATTTTTCAGCATTTTATTTGTTAGGACACTGGGGGAACTAAAGAGATTTACATATCAATTATTTCACTACTGCTGAGACTAAAAATATTTTAGAGTTTCTTAACCTTTTCCTTTAGTGAAAATTGTTTTAGCAAGTTCTTTGCTTTTTCATACCAGAGGTCTTTTGATTTGATTATTTTTAAGTATTGGGGAGTTTGCAATAAGTTTACTATTTTCTTTTTACTTATGATAGATGTATAGATAAAACTCTTGAGGAGAACTATGTGAAAACTTTTAAATGTTGTGTGGTCAAGTCTGTTAGTCATATTGCATACCCATACCCCTCATTGCTTTATTTATTTATATATTTTAGTTTTTTCTCTAGGGCACATTTGTTCACTGCCAGGTCTAGGACTTGAACTGCACCATCAGTGATGTAGGATCCAGTGCCTTAGCATTCACACTACCTCCTGGGCACCCTCATTGTTTATAAAACTTAAAAACATCTCCTGAATAATTTGTAGTAAATTTTTTTCTTTTGTAACATTCACGATATTATTTCACTTTTGATTTTCTGATTACTTATTTTCTTATTACTTATTTTATTCTTAAATCATTGTTTAACTTAATGATTATGTTCTTTTCTTGTGTTTATTAGTTAGTTAATTATTTTTATATTTAATTAATTAATTGTTCTACATTTTTTCACTGAGCATTGTCACAGCATTAATGATTATTTTCTATTACCTTGCACAGCACATCCTTTGGCATTCACATAAAATCAGGTGTATCATTTTCATAAGCACATTTAAATCCATTTGTTTATATGGCACAAACTTTTAATAATAGATACCTTTGATACTGTTTCCTTCACTGCTTCTTTAAAAAAATATATATATTTTAATATTTTATTCCCAGATATTTTTAATATAACCTGCAATTAGAGACCTATAGCAACGTGATTAGATTATCATTTTTAGGGTTTTTAAAATTTGTGTTTTCATTCCATTTTATTAAACACAGTTGTTTTGAATCTGTTCTATTTACTTGGCTACATATTCTTTATAATTCTCTCTTTTTAAATGTTTCTATAAGTACACAGCACAAAGTGGTCATATCACAATATGGCTCCAACTTCACACGTCCATGGGAATCTTGCCAACTGGAATCTTGCTTCTGTGCCTCCACTGTTAGAGGGCTAAAAAAGCATGTAACTAAAGAACCCTCAGTGTCCTCAAGCTTCAGCATCAGCAGGTCCCTCATTCCTCACAATTCCCTGATGTAATCTTATTATTCTATTTCTTGCTCACTTCCTCTGTAAAATGACCACTTCCCCAGATATCCTGCAGCTCCTGCCCTTTCTTCCCTGAAGTCTCTGATCAAATGTCATCTTTTCTACCAGTTAATAGTCCCCGTTGCCACTCTCTTACTTCTACATCATTTCATTGTCTTCAAAGCACTTGCCTTTTTTTTGAGTTTTTTTGCGTTAGAATGCATGCACTTGCCAGAGAGAGAGAGAGAGAGAGAGAGAGACAATGAGAAGGAAAGTGAGAAATTACTCCCCAGAAGAGATGGCCAAGCCTCAATCCCTTCCCCTCAGTTCTTCTCCCATGATCTTGAACAGGCACACACACATGCTTGGCATGAGTTTCAAGACACAGGGTCTGAGACTCATACCATAGTTTGCATTGTGGGAGTTTAGCAAGGTAACTGCTGCGCCATCTGCTGGTCCCCAAAGCACTTATTGTTATGTGATATGTCACACACTTACTTCCTTGTAAGTTCATAATATCCTCCAATAATTGTTAAGTAATTTGGTGGGTTTTCAGTTTATATTACTGAAATGCGTGGGAAAATTTGGAGAGAGATTGAGAACGGAACAGAAATTTCCCATCAGACATACCCTGGAAGGGTGAGATGTGCTAAAGGAAAGAGAAACCATACACAAAATATAGAGAATGGGTCAGCCCTGTGGCATAGTGATTCTTTAATTAATTAATTAATTTCTTTAATTTTACATTCATTCATTGTGTTTCATTACAACATACAAAAACAAGTTTTCCCATCTAGAATACAGTGTATATTGTCTGATTCTAAGACATTACCATACATATTATCTTCAACAGATATATTTCCATTTTGGGTTTCTTAAATGTTTTCTTTCTTGTTTTCCTTTGATTCCCTCCCTCTGACCTTCTGCCATTTCACACCATCCTTACACACTATCTCTTGTCTCCACAGTTGCTCTCTAGGCTTTTATATAGTCTAATATTTTAGTTTATATCAGAGGACAGCCATTCAGTATGTATTAAATGGGGATATACAATGCCTCTCTTTCATAATATGACTTATTTTGTTTAGTAGTAAACCTTTCTTATTTATCTACTTTCTTTTAAATGCCAGGGTCTTAGTGTTTTTCTATGGTTGAGTAGTATTCTGTAGTAGATATGTGCCATGCCATTTCAATCCATTCCTCTGTTCATGGACATTTGAACTTGTTCCACATCTTAGTAATTGCAAATAATGCCCCAATAAACATGGATGTGCAAGTGTTTTTATACAGATTCTAGAACCTGGGTCTCACATGCTAACACTGGTTCAAATTCTGGCACTGGATGCTTGTAAAACACTCTGGGTATGTGTGCATGCATGCTGAAAATCAAGACAGAAAGGAGGGATGGAAGAGACGAGATTGTGGCATGAAAATGACCCATGGGAGAGTGACTTCTCCCCCACCTCCTTTCTCAGTCTCTCTAACAAGTATATTCACCTCATTGCAATGAAAAATTTAAACATTAATTTATTTAATAAAAAATAAAAAGCTATAGCATTTTATCTATGTGCATAATTATTGTGAATTCTGTGAGTAACTCTGCAAGCCATTTTGAATGGAAAAAATAGACATGTTAATTTCTTCTTCCTAGTAGTCACTTCCATTACATGGAACCAGAGAATGATACAAGAATTTTAGGATTTCTTCTTATAGGACTTTCTGAGGAACCCAAATGACAGCCTCTAATATTTGGGCTTTTCCTCTTTATGTACCTGATCACTGTGTGTGGAAACCTGCTCATCATCCTGGCCACCATCTCAGACTCCCACCTTTACATCCCCATGTACTTCTTCCTCCTCAACCTGTCCTTTGCTGACATCTGTTTCACCTCCACCACCATCCCAAAGATGCTGGTGAATCTACAGACTCAGAGCAAGGTCATCATCTATGCAGGCTGTATCACCCGGGTGTATTTTTTCATGCTCTTTGCATCATTAGATGACTTTATCCTGACCGTGATGGCCTATGACTGGTTCATAGCTATTTGTCACCCCCTGAACTACACCATCATCATGAACCCTTGGCTCTGTGTGTTGCTGGCTCTGCTGTCCTGGATCATGAGTATACTGATTTCATTGATACATAGCTTAATGGCATTGTGGCTGTCCTTCTGTACACCATTGGAAATCCCTCACTTTTTCTGTGAACTTAATCAGGTTATCCATCTTGCCTGCTCTGACACTTTTCTGAATGACATGGTGATCTATTTTGCATCTGTGTTGCTGGCTGGTGGTCCCCTCTCTGGGATCCTTTACTCTTACTGTAAGATAGTTTCCTCCATCCATACTATCACATCAGCTCAGGGGAAATACAAAGCATTTTCCACCTGTGCCTCTCACCTCTTGGTTGTCTCTTTATTTTATTTTACAATGATAAGTGTGTACCTTAGTGCTGGTGCTACCCACAGCTCACACTCAAGTGCAACAGCCTCAGTGATGTACACTGTGGTCACCCCCATGCTGAACCCCTTCATCTACAGTCTGAGGAAAAAAGACATAAAGAGAGCTCTGAGAAGTTTCTTCTGGAGGAAAACTATCAATGCATAAATTACCCTGGTACTGAGAAAGGGCAGAATTGCACTTTTTAGCATGGCTCAAAGCATTTGAGGCAGAAATGTGAAAATCTGATCAGATTCTGGAAGTAGAACTTGTTCCATTTGCCTCTCTCCTAAAACTTCAAAGCTTTGATTTCAGCCTCTCTATGCATTGTAAGTATCTCACTATTCCACTCTGTCATATATCTATACAAATCTTTCCTTTTAGGTTGTATTTTCACAAGCTTGTCCTAATCTGTAAATCAGAAATAGCTGTAAATTCCAATTAATTTTATGAAGCTACATGAATTTCTGAAGAAGAATTTCTTTTTAGACAACATATACAGAGTAAATTTTACTTCTATTAAAATCCATAGTTTGGGCCTGCACTGGGCGGCCCAGGGTGCCTGTGCCAGGCAGCCCAGGGAGCGGGGCTCTGCTTCACGTGCTGGCCGGGCTTGCACGGCTTGGCCTGTGCGGCCAGGGCTCTGCTTTGCATGCCGGCCCAGCCGGGGCTCTGCTCTGCATGCCGCGGCCCGGACTGCCCGGCCCCCACTGCCTCTCCAGCACTGGGTGTGTCACGCGCTCGGCACCGATGCGGGCCGGCAGCGCGGATCGGCCGAGGTCGCCGTCCTTCCTTTCTTTGGCCGGGTGGGTGGGCGGGAGGTGGCACAGGGACCCGCGCGCATTCGCGCACTAGGGGCTGGCACGTGGCCGCCGGGCCTGTGCCTGCGTGCGGCAGCCAGGCCTGAGCGTGGTCGCTGGGCCAGCGCGTGACCCCCGGGTCTGCGCCTGTGCGTGGCCACCGGGCCTGTGCGTGGCTGCCGAGCCTGCGCCTGCACGTGACCACCGGGTCTGCACCTGTGCGTGGCCCCCGGACATGTGCATGGCAGCCGGGCCTGCACCTGCTAGTGGCCGCCGGGCCTGTGCATGGCCGCCGGGCCTGTGCCTGTGCATGGCTGCCGGCCGCGGGCGGCAAGCTGAAGCCAAAAAAAGGATTAAGAACTTGCAACTATAAGCAACAGAAAGAAACTTTAGCTGTCTTAAACCAATTGAGAAATATATTGTATAGGAGGATTATCTCTGCCTATGGACAGTGAGAAGATGATGGTTACCAGCCCTGCATTACCTCAGGGAAAAACAAGAAGTACTCTACCATTCTTAAGGAAGCCAGATACCCGAGGATGACTCACGTTGCAGATCCCCACAACACCATTCCCGGTAATCACAAGATGGATGCTGTGCCGCATCAACTGATAACCATCTCTGCTTACCAGAACCACTTCCCTGAAACTGTATTACATGAAGACTCACCTACAGTTGTGGAAATGCACGAGACCCACCCTTAATCCAACCCTGAATAGAATCTGTGTTCCCTATTGTTGAAAACTATATGAGCTGATAATTGAAAAAAAAAAACTGAAAGAACTGGAGGGTATAATAGCAGGGATGGCAACTGCAGATGCTAGAGACAGTATGGGAGAGGTAATGGGAATGAGTAATAGAGGGTGGAAGAGAGGGATTCAGGGAACAAACAACACACCTAACAGACACAAAAATGAAAAGTTGTCTGTTGATAATGTATATGGTAATATCATTGTCTTGACTAATGTACACTGTACTCATGCTGGGAAAAACCACGTTGTACACTGTAAAGATGGGCAATGATAAAAAAAAAGAAAAAACATCAGCACTCTGGCAAAAGGAGAAAGATCTGAAGATATGATAGTGGAAAGGATAAATGTAGATACCAGAGGCCGCAAGGGAGGGGAGTGGGTGGTAGAGAGTGGGTATGAGGGGCAAAGGGAAGAAACATTTAACACCAAAAAAATGTAGAGTTCTCTGTTGAAAACTATATGTATATATATGTATATTGTATACATCATAATGGGGACTTTATGTAAAATGTGAATTTAATTAATCTGAGAAAGAAAAATAAAAGACAAAAATTTAAAAATAAAAAAAAGAAAAGAAAAGCCTCTTGAAGGAAAAAAAAAAAGAGTGATGCTTTTACACCTTTCTAAAAGCAAGGGACACTGATATACTTTCTTTCCCCAAACAGCACTTTTTATTAAGTGCAGAGAAGTTCACTTTGTGTACTTCATTAACAAAAGTTAAAAAAAAAAAAAGATTTCTTCGTCGAGATGCAGAATTTCTCTCTGTCTCCTCCATTGAGTATGGGCTAGTCTTTGTTCTAAAAAATAGAACATGGAGTAAATAATGTTGTTTGGAATCTGAATCTAGGCAATAAAAGGTAATCCAGTCTAAAAAAAAAAATCCATAGTTTGTATTTCTCTTATGGGAACAAAATAGCTACACTTGGCATCTAATTTTATTTATATAATTTTTAAAAATTTTTAAATATTTGTTTACATTTAATCTGATGTCATAATTTTTGTTGCTTTATAGCTTATCTTTGGATTTTATTCTGATACTTAAGGTCCTACTTCTTATTCAGTCCAGTGTTCAAAGTGCCTGCATAGTCACTGTCAAAACTTAATTACTATCTGGATTCTCTGAGAAGATTCCACATGGATACTGGGAACTAGATATTTCAGGGCACAGGCGAAATGAAGATTTTCTACTCATAATTCAGCCTCCAGCAAGCAAAGCTAGTGTGCGATCACTACAGAACGGCAATCCGATTCTAGAACACCTCTGTCTGCTTGCTCCTGAACATTGAGGCTTAACTTCAAGAATTTGAAAGAAACACGCCATTCATCAGATGACAAGAAATCACCGTCGGATCACGAGAAATATGGGAAAACGAGAAAATACCTCTCCTCCAATGGAAAAGAGTAACTCTCCTTCATCCACAAACAGTTCGGTGAAAGTCATGGAAATGTCTGATAAGGAATTTAGAGCATTCGTAATGTTGAAGCTAACAGAGATGGAAGAAAAGAGAGATAATGAACTGCTAAAGAGAAAGGAGAAAGAAGTTGCCGAGTTCCAGGAGATGAGGAAATTCTTGCAAGATCTAAAAGAGGAATTACACACTTTACAAAAGACTCAAACGGAACTGCTAGAGATCAAGTCTATAATACAAGAAGTCAAAATCTCCCTTGAAAGTATTAAAAGCAGACTAGATCATTCAGAAAATAGAATCTCAGATGTAGAAGAGAAAATGGCTGGCTTAGAAAAGTCCACCATGAAGACTGAGAAAATGGCTCAAAAATTTGAGAATGATATGCGAGAAGTACTGTATACCATCAAACGTCCAAATATCCGGATAATTGGAATTCCAGAAGGTGAAGAGACCCATAAGGGCATTGATAATCTATTCCATGAAATCCTGCAAGAAAACTTTCCAAACCTAGAGAGGCATTCGAAGATCCAGTCCCAGGAAATACAAAGGACCCCAAATAGAATCAACCCAAGAAGATCTTCTCCAAGACACATTATAGCCAGGTTGACCAAAACCGCAGACAAAGACAAGATACTAAGATTGGCAAGAGAGAAACATCAAGTTACCTACAAAGGACATCCCATCAGGCTAACAGCAGATCTCTCATCGGAAACAATGCGAGCGAGGAGAGAATGGGAAAATATATTCAAAGTGTTACGAGAGAAACAGTTTCAGCCAAGAATACTGTACCCGGCAAGATTATCTTTCAGGTGGGAAGAAAAGACAAGAACATTCTCAGATAAACAAAACCTGAAAGAATTTACCAGCACCAGACCAGATCTCCAAGAAGTTCTCAAGGGTGTGCTGTATCAAGAAAATTAAACACAGACACACGGAAATAAGAGTCCAAAAACTATGAAAGTGGACAACTTAATCAGAGGGACAAGTCTGAATTTGAATATTATATCCCAGAATTTAATCAGGAAAATTGAACCAGAACAGAAGATAAAAGTACACGAGACTGATAGGTTCATGCACCTTCCATTTGAACAGAATTCTAACTTGTTTCCTGGCTTTAAGCAAAGTTCCTTGGCATTTCTTTGAGTTAAGTTAAAACTGGTTTTCTTAGTAGTAATGAGTGAACTCACCATTGAAAGTAGTTAGATTATGTAGGAAATTGTGTGATCAATGCAACGTGGGTGGGAAGGGAATGGACAATTGTAGACACCGGAGGTGGTGTGAGAGGAGGGTGGGAAGGGACAGAGGGTCAGAAAGAGGGGTGGAAGTAATTCTAGGAACTAGTAATGGAAAATTTTTTGTAATGTGCATGATTGTATCACTATGCAGTGTGTACTGGATGGGAGATTGCATTTTGTATGCTGTGATGAAGCTTAGGGAAGGAATGTAAATTGAGTTACAAAAAAAAAGTTTCAGAAAAAAAAAATATTTATATATTCAATGACTGTAGTAGGATATGTAGCCACAGCTAGGTGCTACTTTATAGGATGCGTAAAGTAAGACTTGTGTTCATGGAAATGTGGGTATCACCTGTGTTTGCTATGAGGGTATTTGGATTGATTAGGGTCTTTGGCGTTACAATAAAATGTGAGGAGAAAACAGTATAGAAAGCAAACATAGATACCAGAGACTGTGGGAGGAGAGTGGGAGATGGCAGAGGGTAAGAGATAGAGAATCTAGGATGGGGGGAAAAAAGCAAAACATACAGAAGACAAGAAATGGAAGATCATTTGCTGACAATAACATGCTTGTTGATGTGCTTGATTGAGACAATATATAGTGTAATTTGGATGGAAAATCTCATTTTGTATGCTGTAATGATGTTCAGAGAATGAATGCAAATAAATAAATAAATTAATTAATTAATAAAAAAAACTTAATTACTATCTGGATATATTCAAGCAGAATCTGCTTGGAAAGACAAATATAAGTAAATAATTTTTCTTTTTGTGACCTTAAAATAAGAGATGTATTTCCACATAATGCATCAAGTTTTAAGCTATACATTGTATTACTGTGCAAAATATTTCCCTTTCATTTTCTAGATCCACTCATTAAAGTATAGAAATTTGATGAATTTTGGTGAAGAATAGTTTGGTTTAAATGATTTTATTGTTTAAATATATTTCTGTTTCTTTCATTTATTTATCATATTTTATTTATTGTGTTTCTTATATATTTTGCCTCTTTCCCTCCCTTGATTTCCACCATCTCATCCTCTGCCTACATATACAAGTCTTTTCATTTCTCTAATGAAATATCTCCTTTCCTAAACTCATAATCATCAAAGGGGTAGTAAATGAACATTGCCAGTATAGTCTATATTATTTTTCCTTTAAGTTTAGATAGCTCTTCAATCTTCATGATCAAAGGATTATTCACTAATAATCCTATTAATTTCTATCCAGGTCACAAGTTTTTCTCTACAAATGTGCATATTCTTCTACCTTCTGGTTTCCTAGAAAGGAACCTCATATTAGTCATTTTTTAGTACAATCCTCTTACATAACTTTGACTAACAGAGTAATCATGAATGTAGTTTTCACATTAAAAAAGACCAAAAATACACATCAGAAGATTACTATAATTTTCCTCCACTCTGTTCACTTTGGTTATTGTATCAGCTAGTTACTGCTGCATAACAAGCCATCATAACAGAAAATAGTTTACTGTAATACTTTTGTTAATTAATGTGATTTCATGGTGGGAAATATTTCTGAGCTGTCCAAGTTTTCTCATGAATCTGCAGTCATCTGTGAGTTAAATGAGGGAGTCACTGTTACTGTAGCTGAGTTTTCTCATCTACTGAATATTTAACTGGCTGTTGGCTGATCTTGAGTTGCCTCGACTAAGAAAACTGGTCTCTCCACTACTTTAATACTCTTTTTAAGAATTATTTTATTTATTTTTAAATTTTATTTTTATTAATTTTTATTATTATTCATACATTAAATCACTATACATCATTTAGATTTTAAAGAGACTTTACCCAGCATGATATACACCTCAGTCCATTCAATGAACATCATCACAGCATCCAAAATGCAATTTCCCATCCAGAATACACTGTGTAGTGAAGTAATCATACATGTTATCATCAACAAATACAGCTGGATAGCTTGGATCTCTGTCATGAACATGCTATTTATCATAAATAAACTTATTTTTAAATGTTTCCTTCAAAAACAGCAAAATACACTTTCTTCTTTATTGAACATGGCTAATTCTCTAGGACACATCATATATTAGGCCACAAAACTGGTCTCAAGTTTAAGACTGAAATCAGATCATATATCTTTCCTGAGCACCATGGATAAACTGTCAAGAATTATGGAGTATGAGCTAAAATTTTTTGCTATGTAAAGTAAATGTTTGTGTAAAAATGTAAAAATAAATAAATGAAAGAAAAAAAGTAACAGGAAGACTTTGGAAAATTAAAAAGTACAGTCAACTGCCACATTATGACATTCTGATCAATGATAGATCATGTGTATCATGTTGGTTCCATAAGATTATAATGGGGGCCAGCAGGTGGTATGGTGGTTAAAGGCGCTAGACTCCCATATGGTTGATTGCCCTTTGAGTCCCATATCTGGTGGCTTCATGCTCATTCTCACTCTCTTTCTCCCTCTCATGAGTGTGTATGCCCTATAGCAAATGAGAAAAATAATAATGATGATAAATAAAATTAAATATATAATTCTTAATAAATAAAGATTAGAGTTGAGTTCAAAATTTCTATCATGTAATGACATTGTAGCTGTTGTAACATCATAGCACCACCCATTACTCACTTGTTTGTGGTAATACTGGTGAATGCAAATTTCCTGCACTGTCAATCACACAGAAGTAGAGCACATATAGTTCTGTAACATATATAATACTTGATAATGATAATAAGTGATTATTTTACTGGTTAATATACTTACTATTACAATACTTTTATTATTGCTTTAGGATGTGCTCCTCCCATTTAATGCAAAAAGTTCACTGTAAGTAAAATTCCATGGTACTCTGGCATTAGCCTCATATATATTGTGCTTATCACCTTTCTTGATTTCATCACTTTCCCTTGTGCTTGATTTAAAATTGTGTTGTTTTTGTTACACACTGCTCTTCAAAAGAAGTAGAGTTGAAGGCAGTGATATTGGTGATTCTGACCCTTCATGGGCCCAGGCTAATGGGTGTGTAACAAAACCAAAAAAGTTTAAAAAGCAAAAAAAAAAAAAGTAAAACTAAAACCAATTTAAATGAAAATCTCACAAAACAGAAGTATATGAAAAATATTTTTGTAAAGTTATACAAAACATGTGAGTCAAGCTAAACGTTATGACACAAGTATCAAACATTTCCATAAAACCTCATAATGCAAAAAAAAAATTCACAATTGCTAGAACATGAAATCAACCCAAATGTCCAAGAACAGACAAGTAGATTGGAAAAATGTGGCACATGTACTCTATAGAATACTACTTGGCCATTAAAAAAAAAAATGAGACCATGATATTTCACAGAAAGTCGACAAATACAGAAGATTTAATGCTAAGTGAATCAAGCCAGACTATGAAAGGCAGACATTGTGTGCCCATGCTTAATAAATACTAAATGTCTGTGCTCTGTAGCAGAAAGTGAAATATTGGAAGGTATAATAGCAGAGAGTGCAACTATAGATAGCAAAGACAGTATAGCAGGGGGCTGGGTAAAATGGGGAGGGGAATCAGGGAATAAACAAGCAAAAAATTTAAGAGATACAAAAGTAGAGAATTATCTGTTGATGATAATGTATATGGTAATAGCTTTGATTTGTCTAATATGCACTGTATTCATGCTGTGAATACTTTATTTTACACTGTAAAAATGTACAGTAATTAAATATATAAAAATAAATTAAAAATTACATTCAGCTGGTGTTCATCTGTTCTTAAAGAAAGAAAAAATTGTTAAACATATTGGATGATATAAAAGCATGGAGAGGAACTGTGGACACCAGTGTGGGAGTGTAGGGACACATTTAGAGAGAGAACTTGAGGTGTGGGGACATGGTCTGAGCAAACACCACCTGTCCATTTGGGGTTTGGCAGAACCTTGTAAATTGTCCTTTCCTTGACCTTCGCTGCAGACAGAGCAAGGGTAGAAATTGCTAGGGGCATGCCAACAGACACATCTGATGGACTTCAAGAAACATCTTGACCCCAATTAGCAAAGTCCAATCCCAGCTCTGTATCTGAAAGGTTCTTTAGCCTTCTTTGGGTTTGGTGGTACACTCCTTATGGAGAAGTTCTTTAGCTTCTTCCCCACACCTACAGCTAGACTTCTCTGCATTAGAAAAGAAGATTATGGGACTTTCTCTTGATGGAATTATCACCAAGGAATACATCTGGCCCAGTATGACTAAGTAAGCCCTTATAGATTTGTTAACTGCTTCTTATTGTCTTTAACCTGGCTGCAAATCTATGAAGTGTCATGAAACATACATGTGTAATGTTTCCTTGTACTATAAATAAAGAGGCCCAGTTTGTCTGGGTGGCTCAAGCAGTGGCTCATCTGCGGCACAAGTTGCTTGGGTTACCTAGACTCAGGCTGCCATTTCTACTCTCTTTGTCTCATTCTTTCCAATTCCCCAATCCTTGCAAGATGAAGGCCTTTCTCATTCTCATCCTCTTTCTCTTCCTCACCAGCAGCCCCCAATCATTATTCAGCTAGACCCAAGCCCTGGGGCAGACACCGACATGGGAGGAGGGTGAGAAAAAGGGAATCAAGAAGTGAAAGAAGGAAGTAAAAAAAAAAAGAAGTAAAATATATAGGAAACACAATAAATAAATTATCATAGTGTAAATGTCCAGTGTTCAGAAAATGGAATACAGTAGTGCTCTAGTTGCTCACATTCACTCATCACTCACTCAGTGATGCATCTGAACAACTTCTAGTCCTGCAAGTGCTGCTCTCACCACCACAATGACAGCCATGTGACAAGAGGCATCAATTAAGTAGCTAGATTTAACCATTCCAAAATTTATGTGTACATCCTCAAACCATAGTGAACACAGTAAATACATACAACTGTATGTCATTTAGAAAATAAATTTTTAAAAAAGTTCTTGTAAGGCGCTTATCTCAGCAGAAGCTGTATAAAATTATTATTATTATTATTATTACTTATACATTCAATCACTATACATCATTTAGATTATAAAGAGATTTTACCCAGTATGATACATATCTCAATGCAGTTGAGAATACTATACACATCCTCATCAACAGGTAGCAAACCATACCTGTGTCCCACAAATATCTTTCTATCTTTATATATTTGATACTGAATTTTTTCTTACATTTAATCATTGTACATCTTAACAGAAGACAATATGGCTTTTCCAAAACATACATACATTGCATATTGGTCAAGTCAAAGATATTACTGTATAAATAATCCTCATCAGATAACTTTCTATTGTGATGTCTGTTAAATTTTCTTTTTTTCTGAGCCTCTCTCTCCCACCCCCTGCTAACCACTCCTCTGATACAGTCTCTGGTATCTACATTTGCCAGCCCTATTGTTATACCTTTGGATCTTACAATTTCTGCCATAAAGTGCTGATATTTAGTATATTCATTCATTTATTTATTTATTTTGTATTTACTTATTTTTAATCTTTTTTTTTTTTGAGACTTTTCTGCTATAGGGCACATGCGCTCACCAGAAAGACAGAGACAGAGAGATAGAAAGCAAGAAATCACCCCCCAGAGGGGATGGTCATGCCACAATCACTTCTCCATTCTCCTCTCGGGACCTTGGGCACGCATGCACACGCGCCCAGCATGAGTTTAAGCCACTGGGTCCAGGACTTGAACTGCGGTTGGCTACATGGGAGTTCAGCGACATAGCCATTACACTCACTGCTGGTCCCAGTATATTAAACTTTTTTTAAACTTTTTAAATTTAATTTTCTTTTTTACATTCAATCACATTATTTAGCTTACAAACTGGCTATTTTGACATGTGAACGTTTCTCCCTAGTCCAGTTGATAAAACTATGGTATTATCTTCAACAGACAATACCACATTTCTTTGTCCCATTAATGCTTTGCCTCTCTATTTTTCTTCTAAGTGTCCTTCCTCAGACTCTGTTCTTTCACACACACTATATCTGGTATTTACATCCATTTACTGTTTCTATATACTTTAGTCAATCAGTTTCAGTCATAGAGTGTGGACACTTGGTATATGTTAAATGGGGACATACAATGTCTCTCCTTCATAGCCTGGCTTGCTTCACTCAGCAGTAAATCTTCCATATTCTTCCACTTTCTTTCAAAAGCCAGTATATTCAATTTTTTTGTTTTTATTTCTTTTTATTTCACTTTCTTTTATACATTCATGGTTTTTTTTTAATAAATGAAGGATTAAGGGACCAGCAGTTAGCGTAATAGCTATGTCACTGGACTCCCAGGTAGTCGACCACGGTTCGAGTCCCGGACCCGGTGGCTTAACCTCACGCCAGGTGCATGTGCATGCGTGACCAAGATCCCGAGAGGAGAATGGAGGAGAAGGGATTGTGACATGGCCGTCCCCCCGGGAGGTGATTTCTCGCTTTCCGTTTCTCTGTCTCTGTATGTCTGGCGAGTGCACGTGCCCTATAGCAAAAACCTCTCAAAAAAAAAAGAAAAAAAAAGGATTAAATGACAGCTCTTAACCAGTGCGTGTGTGTTTGTGTGTGTGTGTGTATACATATAGACATTCTATATTTTATGTATATACTAACATGTACGTATATACTATTAACAAAAGCATCATTAAACAAAAAGCTTTAGTACCTATGGTTTTATACTCAAGAAACAAAGTTTGCCCCCTTGTTGAAGAGGAAAATAAAAATTTTCTGGAGATATCAAGGGTGGTATTTCCACAAGGCAATGCTTTGGAAAGTCAAGCAACCTGGTCAAGGCAAGTTACTTAATTCCAGTCTGTAGAGAAAACTTGAACTCTGGGTTAGGATTAGATGTTAGGAGGTTAGATTTTTTTTCTCTAAAAGCCCATGGAGAAAGAGAAATCAAATTGGATTCCCTTGACATTTAATCTGGTGTCTTGGGTACAAAGCAGGAAGATAATTTCTTTTGGAGTAGAGGCATGTCTCCCAGAGAAATGATGTACTCAGGGTTGGAGTAACAAGAGGAAATATCTCTACTGGGAAGTTACAGAGACCTGAGAAAATCTCCTCTGTTTCTGTCACCTATGGCTGCATAGAGCACGATTGATTCTTTTGGAATCTTCTGAATTTTGGGACAGGATTTCAGTGTGCAACATCAAACATTCAGGGAGGAATTTCAACCTCCATACAGGATTTTCCTCTCAGAAAATTCATCTAGGAAAGTCTAAGAGCCCAGCTCATACTGCAAGAAAAAGTTAGAGAGAATGGATACTGTGAAAATGTAACCAGTCACCCAAGAGCCCATCCAGCCTAACCCAGAAGGAATTGTTTGCTGGCTTATTTTCTTAATGAACTGATGTATGTGTTAATTTATGATACTAAAAAGATTACTGGTATGTCCAAATTTGTTCACTGTGTATAAAATGTCAGGCTCTCATTATTCTATGTGGCTGAGTAGTAATTCCAAAATGTATATGTACCACATTTTTTTTCAATCTGTTCTTAGACATTTGAGCTTATTCCATGTAAAGTGATTACATGTAAATAAAAAATATATATTTAAAAAGATAATTGATCGTCAAAGACAGCCAAGGAAGGCTATGTTTATAATATTGAGTTCATAATACACATAATTACTATTATGTGAGGTCTTGGAGGCTTAATTAGAGGAAGAAATGAGAGGCTTAAAGTGATTCATTTGAAAGTAGAACTTAGTGGCCAGCAGGTGGTGTGGTGGTTAAAGTGTGCAGGACTCCCACCTGGCCAACTGCAGTTTAAGTCCTTGACCCAGTCTGGTTGCTTTCTCACGCTCTCTCTCTGGTGAGTGCATGTACTCTATACCAAATTTTAAATAATAATAATTAATAAAATTAAACAAATATTTTTAAAAGAAAGTAAAATTTGTGTCTGAGGATTTTTGCAATTAATTGGAGAAGAGACAGAGGATATTAATTGTGGAAAGATATACAATGAAGTGAGGAACTTTCTTATTTGTTTTGGAGGTAGGGCAAGGTTGAATATATTTCCACAATGATGAGAAAGATAGAGACTGATGGATTCCTTCAAATATTACAAGAGTTGTTCAAGAACCATGTATTTTATGATATATCCTCTCATGTTGGGGATTTAGATGAAATAAAATATTATTTAATAGATGATAAATGCTGTACTAAATAACTCTACTTTGCAATGACTTTCTTACTCCTGAGGTGAAATGTGTTTTTGAGATATTAAGCTCTAGAAAACTGTATGTCCCAGTTATTTCATTTTTCTTTTTCTTTCTTTTTTTTTAAGAGAGTTTTTTGCTACTGGGTATGTGTACTCACTGCAGAGATAGAGACAGAAAGTGAGAAAGCAACACCCAATGTAGGTGGTCACACTGCAATTCCTTTTCCTGAATTCTTCTCTCAGGATATTTGGCAAGCAGACACACACACACACACACACACACACACACATACGCACACCTGGTGTGAGTTTCAAGTCACTGGATCCAGGACTTGAACCACAGTCAGCCATGTAGGAGTACAGTGACATCACTATTACGTTATTCACTGGTCCCCCTTCTAATTATTTTCTTTGGTCCAGTGGGTTTGAAGCATTTTTATTCTTGTTTTTGTATTGCAGTCTTTAAAATATAAGAATTGGAGTTTTTTTTACCAAGTTTGATATTTGCCATCAGGTTGTTTTATTTTAGTATTGATGTATATGAAAGAAATAGGTGAGTGTTTTTACATTTCATGTTTAATACAGTTGTTAAGAAATCATATTTAACCTTGTGCTGTTCCTTTGCTATTATTTTGATTTCATAACTTCTCCTTGCTTCAATATTTTATCTGATGTACACATATTCATTCAGTTTTATGAAAATAGAACAGTAACTAAAACAGGTGAAGTCTCTGTTCATGTTTTTCATAACATGCCTGAAACATGTCAATTTATATGCCTCAGATACATGAAAGCATGTATCCATAAATGTGTAGAGAGCATGCCTTTTGGGAAAGGTGAAGTATGGGACAAGGATTCCTAAACAAAATGGTAAGGGAGGCATTTTACATCCCTGTTCAATATATACCAAATGTCTCCACTCTAAGGCAGAAAACGAGGGATTGGAAGTCATAATGGCAGGGAGAGCAACTGTAGATACTAGAGACAGTATAGGAAGAGGTGGGTAACAGATTGAGGGAAGGGGATCAGGGAAAGAAGAAAACATTTAACAGAAACAAAAATGAAAAGTTATCTGTTGATAATAATGTATGTGGTAATACCTTTGACTTGACATATATGCACTGCATTTATACTGGGGAAAATCATTTTGTATGTTGTAAGGAGGTACAGTGACTAAACATAATAATAATCTTTTTTTTTTTCAAAATTGAAAATGTAACAAAATTCCATAGAGCAGACAAGATTTGCACATAAAATGTAGAAACTATGTACTTGACTAGTCTATGTTCTAGACTACACATGATAGCATTTCTATCAGGTGAGTAATGTATGTTTGTGTCATGTTTTATCTTTTGGTGTAGTCATCTCTACCACCAAGGAGCCAGAGAATGACACACAAATCACAGAATTTATTCTGGATTCAGAGAAATCCGAACTGCATTCCTATCTTTTTGGGCTATTCCTCCCCATGTACCTAGTGAATGTATATGGAAATATGCTCAGCATCCTGGTCACTATCTCAGAACCCCACCTGCAAACTCCCATGCACTTCTTCTATCCTTTGTAGACATCTGTTTCACCTCCACCACCATCCTAAAGATGCTGGTGAACATACAGACACAGAGCAAGGTCATCAACTATGCAGGCTAAATCATCCAGATGTATTTTTCATGCTCTTTTCAGGGTGGTATATTTTTCTGTTGACCATAATGGCCTATGACCATAATGACCATAATGGCCTATTTTTCTGTTGACCATAATGGCCTATGTTAATTACTGTACATCTTTTTGTGGCCATTTGTCACCCCTACACTATATGGTTATCATGAACCACCAGCTCTCTAGACTGCTTGTTCTGGTGTCCTGGATGTTGAGTGTCCTCACTTCTTTGTTTCATAGCTTACTGGTGGTGTGGTTGTCCTACAGTACAAACTTAGAAAACCACATGTTCTGTGAATTTTTACAAGTGGTCCATATTGCCTGCTCTGACACCGTTCTTGAAGACATGATGATGAATTTTTCATTTTTATTGGGGGGGGGGGGGTGGAACCTTTTCTGGGATCCTTTATTCTTATTCTAAGATAGTTTCCTCCATTTGTAAGCTCATCTTATGAGCTCAGGGGGAATATAAATCACTTTCCACCTGTGTCATCATAAAAGTCATGATACATTTTTGCATATAAAAACACAGGAAAATATGTCATGATTCTTCAAATAACCACAATACTTATTTCTGAGAAGCTGTAAAAAGTAGGTGATATTTCTTTCTTTTTCTTTGCCTTATTCTTTTTCTTTTTTTTTAAGAGGTTTTTGCTATAGGGCATGTGCGCTTGCCAGAAAGAGAAAGACAGAGAGACAGAAAGCGAGAAATCACCCCGCCCCCCCCCCCCAGGAGGATGGCCATGCCGCAATCCCTTCTCCTCCATTCTCCTCTCAGGATCTTGAGCACGCACACATGCCTGGCATGAGTTTAAGCCACTGAGTCTGGGACTCGAACTGTGGTCAACTAAATGGGAGACCAGCAACATAGCCATTACACTAACTGCTGGTCCCGCCTCTTTCTTTCTTGTCCTTTCTTTCTTTCTTTCTTTCTTTTTTTAAAAGAATTATTTCATTTAACTTATTTATCTATTTATTTACATATTTCTTCATTTGACCAGAGTGGGGGGAGAAAGTGAGAAAGCAAGCCACCAGGTCCAGGACTCAAACCATAGCTAGCCAAGTGGGAGTCCAATACCCTTAACCACCATGGCACCTCCTGGCCCCAAGTTTCTTTTTCCTTTCTTTCTTCTTTCTATTTCATAGAGACAGAAATCTAAATTCAGGAAATACAAACACCAAATAGATTTAACATAACAATAAATTCTCCAAGGCACATCATAGCCAAAATGAAACAAACTAAAGATAAAGACATTATTCTAAAAATGACAAGAGAAATGTCAAGTTACTTACAAGGTTACCTTATTATTAGACTAACATCTAACCTCTGAACTGAAACAATGCAGGTAAGAAAAGAATGAGAAGACATATTTAAAACTCCTAAAGAAAAGCAATTTTAGCAAAGAATACTATTCCCAACAAGATTATCCCTCAAATGTGAAGGAAAAATAAAATAATTCCCAGATAAACAAAAAATGGAAAGAATTCACCAAAAGTGGGCTTAAGGGAATATGATACTTGGAAAACTAAAAGAAGATGAAGAAAAGTAAGGAAACACAAAATGATCAGAACACAAAACAAAATAAATATCAAAGTGAGAAGTATAAGCTGACATATATTAATAATATTTAATGTTAATGTATTAAATTCCCTGATTAAAAGACAGATATTGGCTCAATGACTTAAAATAAAAAAACAAGAACTCTTTATATGTTGTTTATAAGAAATACACCTCATTGACAAAGCTAGGTATAGACTGAGAGTAAAAGACTGCAAAAAGTTGTTTCATGCAATAGAAATTAAAAGAAAAGTGGCATTTCTAAACACTTCATTTCCTGTCAGGAGGGAAGTTTTGGAGGGACAAGTATGAACTTGGTTGCACAAAAGCTGAGGTCTAGACTCCAACAATTGTCTATCTTAAGTGAGATGTGAGGTTTCTGATATGAGTCTTGGTGGAGAAGGCTTCAAAATACTTACACCTACTCTAACCCTTGACCATATCCTCAATCCGTAAAGTCCAGTAGACAGATCAGTACAGGCTGTATCAGCATCACAAGGTACATAATTATAAATGCAGAATGTCTAGACCCATACAAGGTTTCCCAAATCATAATCTGCATTTAGATGAATTCTCAAAGTGATTCATGTACACGTGACCAGTGGAGATTTTGGTCTAGAGCAATCTCTCAGCCTCCCCAGTGTTAACATCCTGGTTGTATGATTGTGGTGTGAGTTCTGCTTTGTATTATAATATGCTAAGTAGTAACCCTTTCTTCAATTCACCAGGTGCTATAGTAGCATCTCCCATTTATTACAACAGAAATTTCTGCAGGCATTTCAAGTGCTCCCTAGAAGCATAATGACCTTAGTTGAAGACCATTGACCTGGAGCAGAAGGCCAATAAATATCTTTTAAAAATTATTGCATGAATTTTTATTTGCATTTAGTAATTGTACTTCTCTGTAACATATGGAATGTTTTTTTCTTTTTTTTTAGATGTAATTACTGTACATCTTTACAATATACAAAGTGGACTTTCTAGGCATGAGTATACTGCATATTAGTCCAATCAGCAATATTATCATACATATTATTGACAATTTTCCATTTTCTATCTATTAAATGTTTTGCTTCTTTTGCTCCTGATTCCCTCCATTCTGTCCCCCATTGTCTACTTTCCTTCAACATTGTGTCTAGTATCATCAGTTTTCCTCTCTGAATTTATACATTCCAATCTTTCAGTTTCTGCTTTAAAGTGCAAACATTTGGTATATATTGAGTGGGGACATACAATGCCTCTCTTTCATAGTCTGGCTTGTTTCACTTAGCATTAAATCTTCCATCTTATCCACTTTCTATCGAATGCCAGACATCTTTTTCATGGCTGTATAGTACTCCATACTGTATATGTGCCATGCTTTTTCAATCCATTCATTTGCTCTTGGAACATTTAGGTTGATTCCATGTCTGAGCGATTATGAATAATGCTGCAATAAACATAGATTGCAAATGCTTTTCTGACTCGGCATTTTCATGTCCTTTGGGTAGATATCCAGGAGAGGAATTGCTAGAGTATATGGTAGTTATATCTGAAGATTTTTGAAGAACCTTCAACAATATGGCTTTTCAAAGCGTGCATGAAGGGCATGTCAATATAGTCAAAGATATTACAATATGTATAATCAAATAACTTTCTATTAATGTGTCAGTTAAACTTTTTTTTTCCTAAGCCCCTCTCATCTACCTACTACTAATCACCACCTTCTTATACAGTCTCTGGTATCTATAATTGTCCTCTCTGCCATTATATTTTCAAACTTCCAATTTCTCTCTTTCTTCTTAAAATTCTATTTAATCACTATACATCATTACAGCATGCAATCTGTTTTTTCCCAGCATAAGTGCAGTGCATATTAGTCAAGTCAAAAATATTACCATATACTTTATTATCATCAGATAATTTTTCATTTTGTGTCTCACAAATGTTTTTTGTTTCTGTAAACATCTTGGTGGGGTTCTCACTGAACCTCATCTCTTACATGATTTATAGCTTTCTTCACATCACTTAACTCTTCTGAGCCTCATTTATGCAATTGTAGAATCAATTCCTAATAGTACTGAACTTATTTAAAAATTAAATGATACAACCCATGTATATTCTGTTTTGTTTTATTTTGCTTTGTTTTATTATAAGGCATACACACTACACTTACTTCAGAGGGAGAGCCAGAGAGAGAAAGTGAGAAATCACCCCCAAGTTGAAATCCTCCTCTTTCACTCTCTTCTAGGGATTTCATACACATACACACATACGCACAAGCCATGTTTTCTAAGCCACTGGGACTCGAACTGCAGAGTTGATCATGTGGGTTCCAGTCACCTTAACCAGCACACCACCTGGCTGGCCCAGTCCATATAACATTCTACTATCAATCCACAGGACATAAATGTATAAATGTTATTTTTTTTCTTGAAGATTGCAATAATTTTAGTGATAAAATCATTTAGAGGTAGAATTTCTGTTTTTTATTTATATATTTTTATCATGACTAAGGTTTCATAAATGGAGGACTAATGACAATTGTTAAGTTGTGTTCTAGTTGCTTTGCCATAGGTATCAAAAAGTCCATGACTGTTGTAACTACTCAAGGCTGTAGAGCAAATGAACATGTTTCTATGCCTTCATGGAAAGGAATAGCAACTTTCTGAAGATATCCAGGGCTGTATCCACATGAAATCAATGCTTTGGTCTTTAAAGAGAACTAACAAAGAAAATTATGTCAGCCTCCAGGGACATTTTAATTTTGGCAAAAGTGCTAACAAGATGAGAGTTATGTAGATAGCAGAGTCCCCAAAGACGGAGCAATAAAGACTGCATTCACCTGACATCTTACTTGGTCTCTTGGGAACAGAGAATCAGCAGGAAAATTTTCCTTTCCGGCCACACTGTGACTCACAGGGAAATAAGGTGCTCAGGAATAATAGTAACAACAGAAAAATGTCAAATTATCAGATATAGGGAGATATAAGGATCTTTTTTGTTACTGTCCCTCAGAGGGTGCAGCCTTGGGTTGTATGTGGGTTGGTTATTTTGTTTTCTTGTGCTTTATTTTTCATGCCTTAAGTCTGGCTAGAGTATTAATGCTTGCACTTTTATGCTGTCTTATCTTGGGTTCACACTTCAGTCTATATCATCAACCATCCAGGGAGAAGTTCAGACCCTCACATGGAGACATTCTTGTCAGAGAACTCATCCAGGTGAGTCTTAGAGCCTAGTAAGTACTGCAGAAAAAATTCACAGAGAATAGAAGTGGAGAATGTTTGCTGAAGTCACTTGAAGGCCAACCAGCCTTGCCCAGAGCCAAGAGATCACCATGCTTATTTGGTTGGCCAATGGATTAATTTGTGATTAATTTATTCTATATGCTAAAAATGAAATGCTAGGGGCAGTGGTGATATGGAGGTTAAGGTTGGTGGATCTTACATGGCCAAATGTGTCATTTCATTCCAAGGCCTGGTGTATTCCACCAGATTCAAGTGCATGTGTGCCCAAAATCCCAAGAGGAAACTGGAAGAGACAGGCTTGCAGTTTAACCATCTCCCCTAGAGCTTGATTTCTCTCTCTCTCTCTCTCTCTCTCTCTCTCTCTCTCTCTCTCTCTCTCTCACACACACACACACACACACACACACATCCTATGGGAATACAAATTTTAAAAAGTCTTTTTTTTTTTTTTTGGAGAGGTTTTTCACTATAGGGTGCGTGCGCTTGCCAGACAGAGAGAGACATAAAGACAGAAAGCGAGAAATCACCCCCCAGGGGGGATGGTCACGCCGCAATCCCTTATCCTCCATTCTCCTCTCGGGATCTTGGGCACGCACACACACGCGCCCGGCATGAGTTGTAAGCCACCGGGTCCGAGACGCGAACCACGGTCGACTACGTGGGAGTCCAGCGACATAGCCATTACGCTAACTGCTGGTTCCCCAAAAGTCTTTTAATCTCTGCAAAGCATGCATCATTGTTGACAATTATGTGAGAAGAATTCCACTTAAATTGTATGAGACCAAAGGACTGGGAGAAGTAAGATAATTCCACTAGAATTAGAACATATTCATGGAGATTTGCAGTAAGGGGATTAAAAATTGTGTTATATGGTTAGCAAAGCTGTGCCCTGAAATTTGGGCCTTTTTCAATGAAGTTTTAAGATGAGATGTATTTGAGCATGTTTCTTTATTTATTACAAAGATCAGACCAAAGGATTGCTTCCAAATACAACCTAGCCAAAGCAGTTCATAACAGACATTTCCCAATATTTTCCCTCATATTGAGTATAAAATGAAAAAAAAAATAGGTTTATTGGACACATGACAAAACTAGAGTTTTACATTGTAATGATTTCATTAGTACTGAGGCTGAATGTAATTTGATCTTTGCTAGTCTTTTTATTTGTGTGTGTGTACAAATCATCTGCAAGTTTTTTTTATTATTATTACTTGCTCAGGGCTTCAAGATCATTTCACCAGTGCTAGCATCTTATTGATCTTATTTATTCCAGTTTATTTATTCCAATCTCTCTGGATCACCCAAATCTTTCAGATCTGTTTCCCTCTCAGTGCATCTTTCTCACCTCTTTCTGCTTAATTAACAGATCTTTTAATGTTTCATTAAAAACAGAGCACAGAATAGCCACTTCAAAATGCAGTTTACATGTCTATGGGAAGTGTGCAAATAAAATCTTGCTGCTGTGTCCACATTTTCACAGATACATGCACATAGGGTAGAACAGCATGTAACAAGGAACCCTCAGTGTCTTCAAGTTTCTGCCTCAGCAGGCCCCCTCATTCCTCAGCATCCCCTGATTTTTCATATTTTTCCCTCTTGCTCTTTCCCTCTGCAAGTCATTCACATCCCCAGAACCCCTCACAGATCCCACCGTATCTTTCCCTGGGACTCTGTTCAAATGTCACCTGGTGGGGCCAGCTGGTGGCATGGTGTTTAAGGCACTGGACTGCCACTTGCTTAACTGTGATTCAAGTCCTGGACCAGGCAGCTTCAAAATCATGCTGGGCATGTGTGTGTGTCTGTGTGTGTGTGTGTGTGTGTGTGTGTGTGTGTGTGTGTGTGTTCCCAAAATCCCAGGAGGAGAATGGAGAAGAAGGAACTGTGGCATGACCACATCTCTTGTGTAGTGATTTCTAACTTCCCTCCCCTCTGTCTCTCTCCTCTTTGGTGAGCATATGTGTCATATGACAAAAAACAAATACCAAAGAAATAAAAGTCACTTTGCCTGGCATTTCTGCCTGCCACCTCCAGAGAAACCTCCCATGTATACTCTCTCATAGCGTCACAATTTTGTGTTCTTCAAAGCACTTATTAATATCTTATATGTTACATGATTAGTTAACTCTTTATCAAGTCCTCTTACCTGATTGTCAATGGATTGTATTTTAGTTTCTCAGCAATTTATACTCTTTATCTAGATTATGCTTGAAACATGGAGTGTTGGAAGATGAGGGGCTCTTAAATGATATTACTAGAAATGATTAAAGAATTTCTCATCAAAATTACAGAATTCATGACTTCTTTAGGAAAGATTGAGAGTGGGACAGGAATTCCCAGACAGAGGTAGCCCAGAAGTAAAGGATGTATAAAGGGTAAAGGCACAATGCACAATATGTGTAGATTAATTTATTGACCAAAAAGAATTTAAACTGTAGCATTTTAACTCTTTGGGTAATGCCCTTTTGAGTTCACATTCATCATTTTGCCTTCCTTTTTCCTTGTAGTCACTTCTACCACATGAAACCAGGGAATGATACAAGAATTTCAGAATTTATTCTTCTTGGACTTTCAGAGGAACCAGATTGGAGCCCTTTATATTTGGGATATTCCTCTCCTTTTACCTGATCACTGTGTGTGGAAACCTGCTTGTCATCCTGGCCACCATCACAGACTCCCACCTGCACACCCCAATGTACATCTTCCTCTCCAACCTGTCCCTTGTAGACATCTGTCTCACATCCACTACCATCCCAAAGATGCTGGTGAACATCCAGACACAGAACAAGGTCGTCACCTACGTGGGCTGCATCACCCAGGTGTTCTTTTTCATACTCTTTATAGGGTTGAATGACTTTCTGCTGACCGTGATGGCCTATGACAGGTATGTGGCCATCTGTCATCCCCTGCACTACACGGTCATTATGAACCCCCAGCTCTTTGTGTTGTTGGTACTCACATCCTGGATCCTGAGTGTTTTGTAATCCTTGATACATAACTTAATGGTGTTGCAACTGTCCTTCTGTACATACACCGAAATCCCCCACTTTTACTGTGAACTTAATATGGTGGTCCACCTTTCCTGCTCTGATCCCTATCTTAATGACATGTTAAGCTATTCTGCAGCTGGACTGCTGGGTGGCAGAACCCCTCGCTGGGATCCTTTACTCTTACTCTAAGATTGTTTCCTCCATACTTAGAATGTCATCAACTCGGGGGAAGTATAAAGCCTTTTGCACCTGTGCCTCCCATCTCTCAGTTGTCTCCTTATTTTATGGTACAAGTCTAGGAGTGTATCTGAGTGCTGTTGACAATCAAAATTCACACTCAAGTGCAACAGCCTCAGTGATGTACACTGTGGTCATGCCCATGCTGAACCCTATCATCTACAGTCTGAGGAATAAAGACATAAAGAGGGCTCTGAGTGACTTACTGGTAAGGAAACCATTATAGAATAAATTGTACTGGTAGTAAAGAGCTCAGAGCTTCAGACTCAGAAATGGTGATAATCTTAACATATTATGGAAGCAGAACTTATTCCTTGTAATGCTCTTCACAAACTTCTGTGACTTAGATTTCAACTTCTTTATACCATTTAAGAACATCACCTTATTAAGTTTGTGCTCTGTCTCATAGCAGCTTTTTCCTTTTGTTCACTTTTGTATTCCATAATTTTTTTCCTAATCATAGATCAGAAATACTTGGAACTCCCTTTTAATTTCATGAGTCAACATGGATCTCTAAGAATAATTGTTTCTGAAATGATATATACCAAGTAATTTTCCTTTTCTTCTATTATAAATAATTCTATGTTGTACTTCCATTACAGGAATAAAATAACTACACTTGGGAGGGAATCAAAGAGAAAAGGAAAGAAACAGAACATTTAGGGGACATAAAAATGGAAAATTATCTGCTGATAATGATGTCTATGGTAATGTCTCTGACTGGACTTGTATACAGTGTAGTCATGCTGGAAAAATTTATTTTGCATGATGTTATGATATACAGTCAGTGAATGTAAAAAATTAAATAAAAGAAGAAAAACTTTATTACTAAAAAAATAAAATTATTTTTATAAATTAGAGAAAGGGGGCTGGCAAGTGACATGGTGGTTAAGGGCGCTGGACTCCCACATGGCCGACCACGGTTCAAATCTCGGATTTGGCGGCTTGCTTTCTCACTTCCTCTCTATCTGTCTGTCTCTCTGATCAAACTGAAAAATAATAATGATAATAATAATAAAGTTAAATAAAATAATTCTTTAAAAAAATTTAGAAAAAGTACACTTGGCAGGTATGGTCAGTATTACAAGGAAAAGACCTGACTTCAGGATATTCTAGTTTTGTGTCCATCTTTTCTTTTTATATCACTATCATAACTATTTCTAATATACAGTTTAACAGATCAATTTGGTTTATTATTTTCTTTGTGTTTTCTTCTCATATTTACGATCCCATTTGTCCTTGACCCCAGTGTCCACAGTACCTATGTGTGCTCATAGGAGCCAGTAAATAGTCATTAATTTTTGCCAGAACTTCTTCAATACAGTATAGGAAGTCCTGAAAAAAATTGACTATCTACAGACTCACACCACCACATACCCATGTATTGGGTTGTTGGAAAAGTCATGATGTATTTTTCTGTTTTTCTATGAAAAAAATATGTCATAATTTTTCCAACAATCCAATGCTTCCCTACCCCACCCACTCCTTTGTAGACATGAGTTTCAACTTCACCACTGTCCTAAATATGCTGATGAATATGCAGACACAGACAAGGCCATAACTTATGAGGGCTGCTTCACCCAGATGTATTTTTTTAAACACATTTCAGGATTAGATGACTTTATCCTCAACATGATGGTCTATGATGGGTTTGGGGTCATCTGTCAACCCCTGCATTATACAGTCATCATGAATCCCCACCTTTGGGGACCACTGCTTCACTTTTTTTCTGCTCATGAGTGTCCTTTGTCATTACATAATTTTTATCACTGGTCCATGTTGCTTGTTTAGATACCTGTCTCTTCCTTTTATTTCTTCCTTCCTTTCTTTCTTTTCTCTTTCTTTCTTCTTCTTTCTTCTTTCTTTCTTTCTTTCTTTCTTTCTTTCTTTCTCTTTCTTTCTTTCTTTCTTTCTTTCTTTCTTTCTTTCTTTCTTTCTTTCTCTCTCTCTCTCTCTCTTTCTTTCTTTCTTTCTTTCTTTCTGTCTTTCATTTCTTTTTTTTTTAGATTTTTGCCCTTGGACATGTGCACTCACCAAAGACAGAGAGTGAAACAGAGAGAAAAAATATCTTGGGGGGATTGCCACCCTGCAAAATCCTTGCTCTTCCATTCTCTTCTCGGGATTTAGGGCATACATGTACATGTGTCCTGCCTGATTTTCTCTTACTTTTTTCTTTTTTTTTTAAGAGGTTTTTGTTTTTGTTTTTGCTATATGGTGTGTGCACTCGCCAGAAACACAGAAAGAGACAGAGAGACAGAAAGCAAGAAATTACACCCCCCGGGGGGGTGGCCATGCCACAATTCCTTCTCTTCCATTCTCCTCTCAGGATTTGGGCAAGCACACATGCCCGGCATGAGTTTAAGCCACCGGGTACAGGACTCAAACCACAGTCTACTACGTGAGAGTCCAGGGACACAGCCATTAAGCCAACTGCTGGTCCCTCCGGCATAATTTTCTAGCTGCTATCTCCAGGACTAGAATGATGTTTGGCCATGTGGGAGTCCAGTGCTAAACTTCTATGCCACCAGATGGCCCCTGGACACCTCTCATAATGACATGATGAGTTTTACATCTGTGTAGGTGGGGGATAGAACTGTTTTGGGGGATCCTTTATTCTTACTCTAGTTTCCTCCACATGTGCAGTCTAATCAGGTCAGAGGAAATATAAAGCCTTTCCCATCTCTGCCTCTCACCTCTCAGTTGTCTCCTTATTTTATTGTATAGTAAAATAGAGGGAAAGAGAAAGCTAGAAGGCACCTCCTAAGGGGGATAGCATGTCACCATGCCTTCTCCTTCATTCTTCTCTTGGGATTTTTGGGCATGGGCATACTAGCACAAGCTCCCAGTATGATTTTCAAGCCATCTGGTCTGGAACTTGAACTGCATAGTTGACCATGTGGGATCCAGCTGCCTTATCCACCATCTCTCACACTATCTCTAGTATCCACAGTTGCTCTCCATGCTTTTATGTCTCCCAGTCTTTCAGTATCTGCCATAGAGTACAGAAATTCTGTGTATTTTAAGTGGGAATATACAATGCCTCTCTTTCATAGTCTGGCTTGCTTCACTTAGCATTGAATCTTTCATATTCATCCACTTTCTATCAAATGTCAGGTCTCATTGTTTTTCATGACTGAGTGGTATTCCATAGTGTTAATATGCCACACTTTATTAATCCATTCATCTGTTCTTGGCAATTTGAGTTGGTTCCTTGTCTTCGCAATTATAAATAATGTTGTAATAATCATGGGTGTACCAGTGTTTTCCTGACTGAACTTATTCCTATCTTGTGGGTAGATACCCAGGAGTGGAATTGCTGGAGCACATGGTAATCCTGTTTGTAGGTTTCTGTGGAACCTTTATATTGTTCTCCACTGTGATTGAACTAATTTACATTCCATCAACAGTATGGAGTTCCCTTTCTACCACAGCCTAACCAGCACTGATCATTACTTTTTTTTAAGGTTTTTGCTTTTTCCTTTAGGGTGTGTGCACGCGTTGGAGAAAGACACAGACAGAGAGTGAGAGAGAAAGTGAGAAATAACATCACAGAGGGAATGGTCACACCATAATCCCTTCTCCTTCATTCTTCTCCCAGGATATTGGGCACGCACGCACACACACACACACACACACACACACACACACACACACATCCATCATTGTTTTCAAGCCACTGGATTCAGGACCTAACTATTGTTGGCCATGTGGGCATCCAGTGACATCTACTCTCCCTGCACCTACTAATCTTTATTTTTTTTAATCTCAGTCATCCTGACTGGGGTTAATTTCTAATCAAACATTTGTTCCTATTCTATGATCATTTCTTTATCAGCACATAATTTCTAATTATCAATAGATTACAATTATTTTAGTGTCTCAAAGTTTTACACTAATTTCCCAGAGTTTGCGTGGAACAAGAGTCAGCTCTCAAATTATATTACTCAAATGGATAAAAGAATTTCTAAATACACATGATTTGTGTATTTGTGACCTCTTGTGGAAAGATTGAGAATGAGATAGAAATTCCTAACTGGAGACAGCCCATAGAGAGGAATATAGGAAGGGAAGGCATGCCACCATGATATAGGTAGAATAATTTATTAACTGAAAAACATGAATTGCTCTATATATTATTATAACTCTGTGAGTAATAGATTTTTGAGCAAAATTTAGTCATTTTATCATTCCCTTCCTGATAGACACCTCTACACATGGAACCAGAGACTGATACAAGAATTTTGGACTTTCTTCTTCTGGGATTATCAGAGGAACCAGAATTGCAGCCTCTCCTATTTGGGCTTTTCCTCTCCATGTAGCTGATCACTGTGTGTGGAAATCTACTCATCATCCTGGCCACCATCTCAGACTCCCACCTGCACATCCCCATGTACTTCTTCCTCTCCAACCTGTCCTTCATAGACATCTGTTTCACCTCCACCACTGCCCCAAAGATGCTGGTGAACATCCAGACACAGAGCAAGGTCATCACCTATGCAGGCTGCATCACCCAGATGTACTTTCTCATACTCTTTATAGTGTTGGATGACTTTCTCCTGACCATCATGGTCTATGACCAGTATGTGACCATCTGTCACCCCTTGCACTACTCTGTCATCATGAACCCCTGGCTCTGTGTTGTGCTTGTTCTGGTGTCCTGGATTACAAGTGTTCTGTATTCCTTGTTACAAAGCTTAATGGTGTTACAACTGTCCTGGACACACACCTAAATCCCCCACTTTTTCTGTGAATTTAATCATGTAGTCCATCTTGCCTGTTCTGACACCTTAATTAATGACATTGTCATGTATTTGGGATCCATACTGCTAGCTGGTGGTCCCTTCACTGGGATCCTTTACTCTTACTGTAAGATAGTTTCCTCCATACGTGAAATCTCATCAGCTCAGGGGAAGTACAAAGCATTTTCCACCTGTGCCTCTCACCTCTCGGTGGTCTCCTTATTATATGGTACGAGTCTAGGAGTGTACCTTAGTGGGACTGATACTCAAAATTCACACTCAAGTGCAACAGCCTCAGTGATGTACACTGTGGTCATTCCTATGCTGAACCCCTTCATCTATAGTCTGAGGAATGAAGACATAAAGTGGGCTCTGAGAAGACTCACTGAGAGGAAAACTATTGTAGAATAAAGTGTCCTGGTACTGAAGAAGTGTCCTTGTTAGCAGAGTTCACAACATCAGACTCAGAAATGCTGACAATTTGATTATAATTAAAGTAGAACTTGCTCATTCTAATCATCTCCTGGATCTTACATGACTTTGATTTCAATTTCTTTATACAATTTAAGAACATTACATTTTGTGCTCTGTCCAATAGCAAGTTTTCCCTTTGTTCATTTTTGCATTTCACAAGTTTATCCTAATCATAGTTCATAAATACTTGGAAATACTTAGAAAATGTATGGAACAACAAGAATTCTGGTTGAATAATTTCTTCTCAAGTGAGATACATCAACTAGTTTTCCTTTTTTCTATTAAAAATAATCTTCTGGAGACTAGCAGATGGCAAAATGGTTAAATCACTGGACTCCTGTGTAGTTGACCACTGTTCAAGTGTTGGACAGGGCAACTAGAAATTACTCTGGACACGTGTGTGTGTGCCCAAAATCCTTGGAAGAATGGAGGAAAAGATATTGTGGCATGGCCATCTCCTCTAGGGGATGATTTCTCACTTTCTATCTCTCTGTCTCTCCAGCAACCACAAACACCTTATAGCAAAAGTCTCTCTAAAAAAAATACTAGTAATTATCGTATATTATACTTCCATCATAGGAACAAAATAAGCACACCTAGCAATATGGTCAATTTTATGTATAATATACAAAATTCTGACCCCAGAATCTTCCAGATTTGTGTCCATCCTTCCTTGGTATATAAATGCATTAATTGTTTCTAATATAGAGTTTAATACACTGATTTGTTTTATTGTCTGTCATCTGGGTTTTTTCTCATATTTATTATTCTGTTTCTTTTTGAGCCCTGTGTCCACAGTGCCTATGTAACCACTAGCAAAAATAAAATAAGTAGTCTCTAAAGACAGCCTCCTCTATGTGCCCAAGTACTGCTTCTATTCCACCTTGTTTTTCTTTCACCTCCGCCACCATTCCAAAGATGTTGGTGACTATCCAGCCACAAGGCAAAACCATAGCTTAAGAAGGCTGCATCACCCAGATGTCCCTTTCCATACTCTTTGCAGGAGTAGACAACTTTCTCCTGACTGTGATGGTCTAGGACCAGTATGTGGACATCTGTCACCCCCTGTGAACTACTGTCATGATGAGTTCCCAGTCCTAAAGACTGCTACTTCTGGGACCAGCAGTTAGCATAATGGCTATGTCACTGGACTCCCACGTAGTTGACTGCGGTTCAAGTCCCTGACCCGGTAGCTTAAAAAAACTCATGCTGGGTGCGTGTGCGTGCGTGCCCAAGATCCCGAGAGGAGAATGGAGGAGAGGGGATTGCGGCGTGGCCATCCCCCCTGGGGGGTGATTTCTCGCTTTCTGTCTCTCTGTCTCTCTCTGTCTGTCTGGCGAGTGCACGCCCTATAGCAAAAACCTCTCAAAAAAAAAAAAAAAGACTGCTACTTCTGTTGTCCTGGATTATAAGTATCCTGACTTTGTTGTTACATAATTTAATTGTTTTGTGGCAGTTCTGTACACACCAAAAAAGCTCCCATTAAGGCCAGCAGGTGGAATAGTGGTTAAAACACTGGATTCCCACTTGACTGACAGTGGTTCAAGTCTTGGACCTGGTTTCTTGAAACTCATCCTGGGTGCATGTGCAAGCATGCCCCAAATCCCAGGAGGATAGTGGAGTAGAAAAGATTGTACAAAGGCTATAATCTTTGGGGGGGAGGGGTGATTTCTCATTTTCTCTCTCAACTGTCTCTGTCTTTCTCTACTCTAGCAAGTGTACATGCCCTATGACAAAAAACTTAGCAAAAAAAGAGCCCCTGTTTTTTCTGTGAATTTGTATAGATGGTCCACCTTACCTGTTTGTCATTTCTGTAAATGACATGGACATGTATTTTGCATCTGTGTTTTAGAGGGGAGGAACTCTCACTGGGAACCTTTACTCTTACGGTAGGTTAGTGTTCTCCATATGATCAATCTCAACAGCTCAGGGGAAATGGAAAGTATTTTCCACCTGTGCCTCTCACCTCTCAGTTGTCTCCCTATTTTACTGTACAGTACTAGAAGTGTGTCTTAGTGCTGGGGCTACCCACATCTCACAGACAAATGCAGCAGCCTCTGTGACCAACACTGTAGTCACCCCCATGCTGAGCCCCTTCACGGCCAACTGTGTGGTTTGAGTCCTGGAACCAGGGTCTTGAAAATCACACTGGGCTGGACCAGCAAGCATGTTGGTTAAGGTGCTGGACTCCCACATGGCTGACCATGGTTCAAGTCCTAGATATGTCAATCTGCTTTCTCACTTTTCCTCTCTCTCTCTCTCGTGCATGCACATGTGCTCTATAGCAAATTTAATAATAGTAATAAATTATTAATTTTTAAAAACAGAAAAAAATACAGTGGGTGCATGGTCATGCATACACAAAATCCCAAGATGAGCATGGAGAGACAAGGGAATGCCATGTTGTCATCCCCACTAGGGAATAATTTCTCATTTTTCCTCCCTCTCTCTTGTCTCTCTCTGGTGAGTGTATACATCCTACAGCAATAACTAAAATATAAACAATAATAATAATAATAATAATAATAATAATAATAAAGCAAAATTTCCAAAAGCAACCACTATATCCATCCAGTCTAAGACTGGAGACTCTAATGAAAATAGAAGAGATATTTATAGCTCAATTTATCTGCTCATTTCACACATTTCCCTTTTTTTTGTTTTGAAGGTTTTTGTTTGTTTGTTTGTTTGTTTGTTTGTTTTTATTTTGTTTTGCCATAAGGTGTGCATACCTGTTGGAGAGAGATAGTTAGATGGAAAGTGAGAAATCTCCACCCAGTGAAAATGACCAAGCCACAGTTCCTCTTCCTCCATTCTCCTACTGAGATTGTCACCATGCATGCACACATGCCAAGTGGGATTTCTAAGCCATAAGGTCTGGGACTTGAACCACCATTGTCCATGTGTGAGTCAAGCACCTTAACTACCACACCTACAGGCCCTGATTTCTCACTTGCTACTCTAAACACAGACTACCTGATCTTCCTTGTAGACACTGCTCTTCTGTGCATTGTAGAAGGCAGTATCCTTGTCTCCACCCACTAAGTGCAGTAGCACCTCCCTAGTTATGACAAACCAGAAGTTTCACCAGACATTGCCAAGTGTCTCCTGAAGGTATAGTCACTCTGCTTGAAAACTACTAGCCTAGGGAATAACACCTGAAAACCTCTTTATAGAATTTCAACCAAAGCTCATTCCTTACTCAATTCCTAACTTTGGGCAGATCACACAACATAATTTATAACTTTGGCAAAGGTAGGATGAGTTCCTAATAGTATTGCCCTCATATATCAGCCATGTGTAAAATCAAATGATACAGGGGCCAGTGCGTGGTGTAATGATAAAGGCACTGGACTCCAACCATGGTTCGAATCACAGACATGATGGCTTGAAACTCACACCAGGCACAATTGCTGGCTTTTATAGAACAAAGTTTTATAGCAGATGAAAGTGGTTCCAGCCCTTGGTGAAAAGGAAGTAGCATTTGTGGTGGCTGGCTGGAGCTGTATCTTCAAATAGTGAGTACTTTGAAGTTTCAGGGAAATTAGCAAAGGCAAGTACTTTGGAGCACATTTGAACTCAGGTTGGCAAAGATGCTAACATAGATCTCTAGAGGCAGGGGAATTCACAGAGGGGAAGGATAAAGACTGGATTAAGCTGATGTCTAGCCTGGACTCATGGGAAATATCAATGAGCAGAAAAATTTTTCTTTCTTCCCAGACCAGGGTCCACATGGGAAATCAAGTAGCCTGGGTTCAGAGTAAAAGGAAGGAAATGTACCAAATGTGCAGATGAAAAGGCTGTAAATATCTCTCCTATTTTCATCAGAGCTTGCAACCTTGAGCTGGCTGGAACATGGTTTCTGCTTTGTAGTGCTAAGTCAGTTTATGGGACCAATGCTTCACTCTGTCCTTTTGTCCTGCAGGGGACAGAGCTTCAGTCTTCATTAATTAGACTTCTGCAAAGAAATGTAACTGCCTAAAGAAAAAATGTGTTTTCAGAGACTTCACCCACATGAGTCTGAGAGCTTGCAAGAAAAGGTTCAGATAGAATGGAAACTGAGAATATTTGCCAGAGGTCACCTGAGAGCCCAATAAACCTAGCCCAGAGCCTAGAGATCATGTTTACTTGGAAGATGAATTTGTAATAAATTTATTTAGTATGTTAAAAATAGAAGTGTCAGGACCAGCACATGGTGTGGTGATTAAGGCACTGGACTCCCATATGGCTGACTGAATTTTGAGTTTTAGACCTGGGGGTTTCAAAGTCATACCAGGTATGCGTGCATGCATGCCCAAGACCCCAGGAGACTGGAGGAAAAGGGATTGCAGTGTGGCCATCCCCTCTGAGGAAGTAGTTTCTCTTTTTTTCTCTCTCTCTTTCTCTTCCCCTCCCTCCCTCTGTAATGAGTGCATTTGTCCTACGGCAAAATAATAATAATAATAATAATAATAATAATAATAATTGAAGTGTCTAATTGCTTATTGGTCTTCAGTCCACATCAAGTGTAGCTTCTGTTCTAATCAGTTTAATAGCTGAAACGTTTCTATCAGGGCAAAAATTAAATCAAATTTTGGAGCAGGCAAATGAAATGGGGAGCTTGCTTCATCCAATCCATGCATTGACCTTGTATTACAGTATCTCCAGGCATGTTGCATCTCCTTTGTGGGATTAAAAAGTATTATCTGGGGGTCAACAGGTGGCATGGTGTTTAAGGAGCTGGACTCCCATATAACCAAGTGCAGTTCAGGTCCCAGACCAGAGGTTTGAAAATCACAACAGACATGTATACGTGTATGCCCCAAATCCTGAGAGTATTTAGAAGGGATTGCAGCATGGCCATCCCCACTAAGCAATGATTTTTCACTTTCCCTCTCACTGTCTCTCGCAAGTGCACATACTCAATAGCAAAAAACTAAAAAGAAAAAAGCATTTTAGACTGAAATGCTTTGATGAGAATGGAAGATGTATTTGATGAGACTGAAGAAGGCATGGGAGGAGTAAAGGGGTTTCAGTAACATTAGATCACATCAGGGCTAGCATCCCTCCAAATCAGATACTCAATTTTCCTACTCCTTCCTGAAAATCCTCATGGACATGTTCTTATTTTTATTTTTCTTAGTAGTCTTTCCCTTAGGACACTTTTGTTAGACAGAGAGACCGAGAGAGTGAGAGGGAACATGAAACATCACCCCCCAGCGGGGTGAGGGGTATGGCCACATCATAATCCCTTCTCCTCCATTCTCCTGAGAATTCTGGGCACATATGCACATAGGCCCAGCATGATTTTTCAAGCTGCCAGGTCTGGGAGCTTGAAATGTGGTCAACCATGTGGGAGTCCAGTGTTGTAACCACTACGCAACCTGCTGACCCGAAGAGCAGTTTTTATGTATTGGGTTCTTTTGATTTCATTCTTTCAAAGAAATAATTGGAACTTTTTACTAAGTTTATCATTTATTATTTTTTGTGATACCTAGCTAGTTAGCATTCTTATAGATAGATGATAGGTAGATAGATAAGTAGAGATAATTTATGGGATAATATATGAAACTGATAAATAGAGATAATTTATGGGATAATATATGAAACTATTAAGTCGGTGTGTCCAAGTCTACCAGTTGGTCAACTTGCAGAGTCATCTCCCTCAATTACATTTTTTGAAAAAATTTTTATACAGCTCATGCTTTCACGAGAGAATGAGAGAGAAAGTGAGAAGTCCACTCCACAATCCCTTCTCCTCCATTCTCCTCTTGGGACTTTGGGCATGCACCTACGTGTGCCCAGTGTGATTTTCAAACCACTGCCTCTGAGACTGAAACCACACAGTTGTCATGTGGGATGCAGTGCCTTAACCTCCACACCACCTGCTGCCACTCCCCCTTGTTTTATAAACTTAACAAATTCTGCATCATTCATACTAATTTTCTTTTGTACATTTTACTGTTTATTTGGATGTCAGAAAACGGATTATGCATTTTTACATAGAAAAACACAGTAAAATGTGTCATGAATTTTCTGACAGCTCAATACTTCACATGTTACTCTTATTCCTATTGTTTTACCTTTTGTAGTTGAATTGAATTTTTTAAATAGGAAGAGTGATGCTTCTATCTTTTTGCATTCATCTGAAAATCACTCACTGGTCCTCCCTACACTCCTTACTTGGACTGTCTATAATATAGCAGACTTTCAATTTGTGTTACTCAAATGCATAATGAAATTTCTCAGTAAAATTGTAGAATGGTCAGTCAGTGGCATGGTGGTTAAAGTGACTGGATCGCACATGGCCAACAGTGTGGTTTGCATTTTTAATGTGGTAGCTAGAAAAATACACAGAGTGACTGTGTGTGCCCCAAATACTAAAGGGAGAATGGAGAAAAAGAGACCATGGCATGGCCATCCTTCATGGAGGGTGTTTTCTCACTTTCTCCATCTCTTTTTTCTTCTCTAGGAAGCCCATGCACTCTCTGAAAAATAAATAAATATCAGTATTTTTTTTTAATCTTAGTCATTCTGAATGGGGTTTTGTGATATCTGCTTGTGGTTTTGATCGGCATCTCCCTTACAATGAGAGATGTTGAGAATTTTTTTTTTTCTTTTCCTTTTTTTTTTTCTTTTCCTTTTTTTTTATTTTTTATTTTTTATTAATTTATTTATTTTTGTATATACTTTCAATCATATTGTTTGGCTTACAATGAGACCATTTCAATATGTGAACATTTCTCCCCAGACCCGTTGATCGAAATATCTTCAACAGATAACACCACACCTCCCCATCCCGTCAATGCTCTACCTCTGTATCCCTTCTCCAAATGTCTTTCGTTGGGCCCCACTCCTCCACATACACCTCATCTGACATTCACACCCATCTCTTGTGTTTGTTCAACTGTTAGTCAATCAGTTTCAGACATAGAATGCAGACAAACGGTATATGTTAAGTGGGGACATACAATGTCTCTCCTTCATAGCCTGGCTTGCCTCACTCAGCAGTACATCTTCCATATTCTTCCACTTTCTGTCAAAAGCCAGGGCTCTGTTGGTTTTTATGGCTGAGTAGTATTCCATAGAGTATATGTGCCACAGTTTTTCAATCCATTCCTCCATACGGGGACATCTGGGTTGGTTCCATGACTTAGCAATTGTGAATAGTGCCGCAATAAACATCGATGTGCAAGCACTTTTCCAATGAAGAATTCTTCTGTCCTTTGGGTAGATACCGAGGAGTGGGATCTCTGGATCATATGGCAGATCTATCTGTAGATTTTTGAGGAATCTCCAAATTATTCTCCACAGTGGTTGGACCAATCTACATTCCCACCAGCAGTGTAAAAGAGTTCCCCTTTCACCACACCCCCGCCAACACTTATCATTTTTTGTTTTTTTAATATTAGACAATCTGACTGGGGTTAGGTGGTATCTCATTGTTGTTTTTATCTGCATTTCCCTTACGATGAGGGAGGTTGAACATTTTTTCATATGCCTTTTGGCCATTCGTATGTCATCCTTAGAGAGTGTTTTCTTCATCTCCTTCTCCCATCTTTTAATAGGGTTGCTCATCTTTTTTCCAAACACCTTTTTTAGTTCCTTGTGTATTCTGGTTATCAGTCCCATATCTGATGCAACATTTACAAAAATATTTTCCCATTCTGAGGGCTGTCGATTCACACTAACTACTGTGTCTTTGGCCATGCAGAAACTTCTTAGTCTGATGTAATCCCACTTGTCTATTTTGTGGACGATGGACTCTGCTTTGAGGGTCTTCTTTAGGAAGTCTTTCCCTACACCAATGTCTCCCAGAGTTTCCCCAGCATTCTCCAGGAGCAGCTTTATAGTTTGAGGTCTTAGATTTAGATCCTTGATCCACCTTGACTTGATTCTTGTCAAAGGAGAGAGGTAGGGGTTCAGATTCATCTTTCTGCAAGTGGAAGTCCAGTTTCTCCAGCACCACTTGCTGAAGAGGCTTTCATTTTCCCACTGGATTGACTGGTACCCCTTGTCAAAGATCAGTTGACTGTATGTTTGGGCACTTATTTCTGGGGACTCTATTCTGTTCCATTGGTCCACATGTCTGTTTCTGTGCCAATACCATGCTGTCTTTATTACCACAGCTTTGTAATATATTTTTGGATCGGGGATTGAGATGCCACCCACTCCATTCTTCTTGTGTAGAAGTGCTTTGGCAATACGGGGTCTTTTATGATTCCAGACAAATTTTAAGATTGTCTTTTCTAGATCTGTGAAGAATGTGTCTGGTACTTTGATTGGCATTGCATTAAATAGGTAGATTAATTTGGGTAGAATTGCCATTTTGATTATATTAACTCTTCCAATCCATGAACATGGGATGTCCTTCCATTTTTTTGTGTCATTTTCAATTTCTTTTTTTACCTTCTCGTAGTTTTCCTTGTGGAGGTCTTTAACTTCTTTGGTTAGATTTATTCCTAAATATCTTATACTTTTAGTGGCTATGGTAAACGGAATAAGTTTTTTCAGTTCTATCTCAGTCTGCCTGTTATTCGTATATAGAAATGCTATCGATTTCTGTATATTGATTTTATATCCTGCAACTTTACTGAATTCATGTATTACTTCCAGTAGTTTTTCCATGGAGACCATTGGGTCTTCTATGTATACAATCATGCCATCTGCAAATAGAGAGAGTTTCACCTCTTCTTTTCCTATTCGAATGCCCTTTATTTTTTCCTCTTTTCTGATTGCGTTGGCGAGGACTTCCAGTACTATATTGAAAAGGAGAGGAGAAAGTGGGCATCCTTGTCTTGTTCCTGTGTTTAGTGGGAAAGCTTTCAGCTTTTCTCCATTCAGGATGATGTTCGCTATGGGTTTTTCATAGATGGCTTTTATTGTATTGAGAAATGGCCCTTCTATGCCAATTTTGCTAAGAGTCTTGATCATGAAGGGATGTTGTATCTTATCAAATGCTTTTTCTGTGTCAATCGATATGACCATATGGTTTTTGTCTTTCTTCCTATTAATATGGTGTATTACATTTATGGTTTTGCGTATGTTGAACCAACCTTGCATTCCTGGAATAAAGCCTACCTGATCATGGTGTATGATCTTCTGTATAAGTTGTTGAATACGATTTGCTAGTACCTTGTTGAGAATCTTTGAGTCTATGTTCATCAGAGATATTGGTCTATAGTTTTCCTTCCTTGTCCTGTCCTTATCTGTTTTGAGGATGAGGGTGACAGAGGCTTCATAGAATGAAATAGGGAGAGATTCACCCTTTTGGATCTTTAGAAATAATTTGAGCAGAATGGGAGTTAACTCTTCTTTGAAAGTTTTGTAGAATTCAGAGGTGAATCCATCGGGGCCAGGGCTTTTCTTTGTTGGGAGGTTACTTATTACTGATTCAATCTCCTGGCTTGTTATGGGCCTATTCAGACTTTCTATTTCTTCCTGGCTCATTCTTGGTAGATTATATTTGTCCAGGAATTTGTCCATCTCATCCAGATTATCTTGTTTCTTAGCGTATAGATGTTCAAAGTATCCTCTAATGATGTTTTGAATTTCTACTATGTCTGTTGTTATGTTACCAGCCTCATTGCAGATTTGATTCACCTGGTTCCTTTCTCTCTTCTTCTTAATAAGTCTCGCTAGTGGGGTATCAATTTTGTTCATCCTTTCAAAGAACCAGCTTTTGCTTTCACTTACTTTCTGTATAGTACGTTTATTTTCTATTTCATTTATTTCTGCTCGGATCTTTATTATTTCCTTTCTCCTGTAATTTTTTGGATTTTTTTGCTGTTGCTTTTCCAATTCTCTAAGGCTTGATGTTAGGTGGTCCATTAGCCTTTTCTCTGTCTTCCTCTTATGTGCACTAATTGCTATGAACTTCCCTCTTATGACTGCTTTGGCAGTGTCCCAAAGATTATGGAAACTTGTATCTTCATTGTCATTGGCTTCCATGAATCTTTTGATTTCGGACTTTATTTCTTCGGTAATAGTGGAGTCATTCAGGAGTAGGTTATTCAGTTTCCATGTTTTTAGGTATTTTTGAGGATTTCTCTCGAAATTAAACTCGAGTTTAATTCCATCATGGTCAGAGAAGATGCTGGAAATAGTTTCTATGCCTCTGAATCTGCAGAGGCTTGCTTTGTGTCCTATGATGTGGTCAATCTTCGAGAAAGTTCCATGTCGGGGTGAGAAAAAACTATATCTTGTGGTTTTTGGGTGGAAAGTTCTATAGATGTCTGTTAAGTCCAATTGATTTATGGTATCATTTAGGTCCTTGATCTCTCTACCTATTTTTTGCCTAGATGATCTGTCCAGAGGGGATAATGCGGTGTTGAGATCTCCAACAATTAGTGTGTTGCAGTCTATCTCCCCTTTCAGATCTAACAATCTTTCCTTCACATATTTGGGTGCTCCTGTGTTAGGAGCATAGATATTAATAAGCGTTATATCTTCTCGATCTATAGAGCCTTTTACTATGATATAGTGCCCTTCTTTGTCTCTTCGGACACTTTTTGTTTTAAAGCCTATTTTGTCAGAAATTAGTATCACAACTCCAGCTCTTTTTTGGTTCCCAACTGCATGGAAAGCCTTTTTCCAACCCTTCACTTTCAGTCTATGTATGTCTTTTTCCATGAGGTGGGTTTCTTGTAGGCAACAGATAGAGGGTTTCTGTTTTTTTATCCATTCAGCCAGTCTGTGTCTCTTGATTGGAGAATTTAACCCATTAACATTCAATGTTATTATCGATGTTATAGGATCTGTACCGACATTTAAGTTAGCCATTGTCTTAGTTGCCTGTTATTTCTTTGTTTCTGGCTGTTGCGTCTTTAGTTTTCCTGGAACAGTACTTTCTTCAGGATTTCTTGAAGAGCTGGTCTGGTGTTGGCAAATTCTTTCAGGTTTTGTTTGTCTGAGAAGATTTTAATCTTTTTTTCCCAAATGAAGGATAATCTTGCAGGGTATAATAGTCTTGGCTGAAATTGTTTCTCTCTTAACACTTTCAGTATGTCTTCCCATTCTTTTCTTGCTTGCATTGTTTCTGATGAGAGGTCTGGTGTTAGTCTTATGGGATGGCCTTTGTAAGTTATTTCTCGTTTCTCTCTTGCCAGTTTTAGTATCATGTCTTTTTCTGTGACGTTAGACAGCCAGGCTAAGATGTGCCTTGGGGAAGATCTTCTGGGGTTGATTCTATTTGGGGTCCTTTGTATTTCTTGCGTCCGGATGGTTCGGTGCCTCTCTAGGCTTGGGAAATTTTCTTCCAGGATGTCATGGAATAGATTTTCCATTCCGCTATTAGTTTCTTCACCTTCTGGGATGCCGATTATTCTGATGTTTGGGCGTCTAATAGAGTCTAGTATTTCCCGTATATTATCCTCATGTTTTTTAGTTATTTTCTCGATCTTTTTGTAGTTTTTTTCTTGATCAGAGGTTTTATCTTCTACATCAGAGATTCGATCTTCAGCATGGTCTAATCGGCTCTTAATACTTTCCAGAGAGTTTTTGATTTCTTGCATTATAGACTTTATCTCTAATAGTTCCACCTGATTCTTTCTCAGAGTATCCATTTCTTCTTTCATATCCAGGAAGGACTTCCTAATTTCCTGTAGTTCGTTGTCTCTTTTTTTTTCCAATTCACAGAATTTGATCACCATGAATGTTCGAAATTCTGTGTCTGTCATTTTGGTAACGTCCTCCATATTTACGAGACATGGAGGGGCATTTTCCTCTGTTGGAGACATATTTTCTTGTTTATTCAGACCTGAGGCTCTTTTTCTACTTTTAGCCATTGGGAGATTACTTGCCTTTTAAAGACTTCTTGGGAGAACGTTTGTCCCACGAGAAGTAAGAGTCTTTCCTTTTTGATGGGAATAGCTGTTTGTTGAAGTCTCTCTTCTGTTGTTTTTACCAATGAGTTTTCAGGAAGGGAACTCTACAGAAGTGTCTCACAAGAAGTATCTCCTTTTTCAAAGAGGATCAGTACTAGGGAGGATCCCAGAGACACTTACCTTCCTAGGAAATTTCAGATATATGATTCTAGACCTGTCTAGTCTATCTGGCACAGTAAAAAATAAGGAGGAGAGGACAATATGCAACGAAAGGAAAGACAACACAGAAAAATAAAGAAGAAGCCAGAGGCTTGCAGGAGACGCTATTGCCTGCTGGGAGTCCAGGAAAGTCTGGGGGGAGAAGGAGGGCTAGGTGTTAAAAAGAGAATGCAGGGAGTTCAAGAGAAAAGAAAAGAAAGGAAAAAAAAAACCCCGCCTCAAGGAGATCCTGGCTACCTACCTAGAAGGTGGAGTCTGGGGCCTAGGAGTCTGGAAGTGGGGTGGGGGTCAGAGGTGACCCTCCCTGAGTATCCCTTGCTGGCCAGAGGCTTGCAGGAGACGCTATTGCCTGCTGGGAGTCCAGGAAAGTCTGGGGGAAGAAGGAGAACTAGGTGTTAAGAAGAGAATGCAGGGAGTTCAAGAGAAAAGAAAAGAAAGAAAGAAAAAAAACCTGCCTCAAGGAGATCCTGGCTACCTACCTAGAAGGTGGAGTCTGGGGACTGGGGGTCTGGAAGTGGGGTGGGGGTCAGAGGTGACCCTCCCTGAGTATCCCTTGCTGGCCAGAGGCTTGCAGGAGACGCTATTGCCTGCTGGGAGTCCAGGAAAGTCTGGGGGAAGAAGGAGAACTAGGTGTTAAGAAGAGAATGCAGGCAGTTCAAGAGAAAAGAAAAGAAAGAAAAAAAAAAAAAACCCGCCACAAGGAGATCCTGGCTACCTACCTAGAAGGTGGAGCCTGGGGCCTGGGGGTCTGGAAGTGGGGTGGGGGTCAGAGGTGACCCTCCCTGAGTATCCCTTGCTGGCCAGAGGCTTGCAGGAGACGCTATTGCCTGCTGGGAGTCCAGGAAAGTCTGCGGGAAGAAGGAGAACTAGGTGTTAAGAAGAGAATGCAGGGAGTTCAAGAGAAAAGAAAAGAAAGAAAAAAAAAAAACCTGCCTCAAGGAGATCCTGGCTACCTACCTAGAAGGTGGAGTCTGGGGCCTGGGGGTCTGGAAGTGGGGTGGGGGTCAGAGGTGACCCTCCCTGAGTATCCCTTGCTGGCCAGAGGCTTGCAGGAGACGCTATTGCCTGCTGGGAGTCCAGGAAAGTCTGGGGGAAGAAGGAGAACTAGGTGTTAAGAAGAGAATGCAGGGAGTTCAAGAGAAAAGAAAAGAAAGAAAAAAAAAAAAACCCGCCTCAAGGAGATCCTGGCTACCTACCTAGAAGGTGGAGTCTGGGGCCTGGGGGTCTGGAAGTGGGGTGGGGGTCAGAGGTGACCCTCCCTGAGTATCCCTTGCTGGCCAGAGGCTTGCAGGAGACGCTATTGCCTGCTGGGAGTCCAGGAAAGTCTGGGGGAAGAAGGAGAACTAGGTGTTAAGAAGAGAATGCAGGGAGTTCAAGAGAAAAGAAAAGAAAGAAAAAAAAAAAACCCGCCTCAAGGAGATCCTGGCTACCTACCTAGAAGGTGGAGTCTGGGGCCTGGGGGTCTGGAAGTGGGGTGGGGGTCAGAGGTGACCCTCCCTCAGTATCCCTTGCTGGCCAGAGGCTTGCAGGAGACGCTATTGCCTGCTGGGAGTCCAGGAAAGTCTGGGGGAAGAAGGAGAACTAGGTGTTAAGAAGAGAATGCAGGGAGTTCAAGAGAAAAGAAAAGAAAGAAAAAAAAAAAAAACCCGCCTCAAGGAGATCCTGGCTACCTACCTAGAAGGTGGAGTCTGGGGCCTGGGGGTCTGGAAGTGGGGTGGGGGTCAGAGGTGACCCTCCCTGAGTATCCCTTGCTGGCCAGAGGCTTGCAGGAGACGCTATTGCCTGCTGGGAGTCCAGGAAAGTCTGGGGGAAGAAGGAGAACTAGGTGTTAAGAAGAGAATGCAGGGAGTTCAAGAGAAAAGAAAAGAAAGAAAAAAAAAAAAAAACCCGCCTCAAGGAGATCCTGGCTACCTACCTAGAAGGTGGAGTCTGGGGCCTGGGGGTCTGGAAGTGGGGTGGGGGTCAGAGGTGACCCTCCCTGAGTATCCCTTGCTGGCCAGAGGCTTGCAGGAGACGCTATTGCCTGCTGGGAGTCCAGGAAAGTCTGGCGGAAGAAGGAGAACTAGGTGTTAAGAAGAGAATGCAGGGAGTTCAAGAGAAAAGAAAAGAAAGAAAAAAAAAAAAAACCCGCCTCAAGGAGATCCTGGCTACCTACCTAGAAGGTGGAGTCTGGGGCCTGGGGGTCTGGAAGTGGGGTGGGGGTCAGAGGTGACCCTCCCTCAGTATCCCTTGCTGGCCAGAGGCTTGCAGGAGACGCTACTGCCTGCTGGGAGTCCAGGAAAGTCTGGGGGGAAGAAGGAGAACTAGGTGTTAAGAAGAGAATGCAGGGAGTTCAAGAGAAAAGAAAAGAAAGAAAAAAAAAAAAAAACCCGCCTCAAGGAGATCCTGGCTACCTACCTAGGAGGTGGAATCTGGGGCCTGGGGGTCTGGAAGTGGGGTGGGGGTCAGAGGTGACCCTCCCTAAGTATCCCTTGCTGGCCAGAGGCTTGCAGGAGACGCTATTGCCTGCTGGGAGTCCAGGAAAGTCTGGGGGAAGAAGGAGAACTAGGTGTTAAGAAGAGAATGCAGGGAGTTCAAGAGAAAAGAAAAGAAAAAAAAAAAAAAAAAAAACCCACCTCAAGGAGATCCTGGCTACCTACCTAGAAGGTGGAGTCTGGGGCCTGGGGGTCTGGAAGTGGGGTGGGGGTCAGAGGTGACCCTCCCTCAGTATCCCTTGCTGGCCAGAGGCTTGCAGGAGATGCTATTGCCTGCTGGGAGTTCAGGAAAGTCTAGAAGGTGGAGTCTGGGGCCTGGGGGTCTGGAAGTGGGGTGGGGGTCAGAGGTGACTCTCCCTCAGTATCCCTTGCTGGCTAGAGGCTTGCAGGAGACGCTATTGCCTGCTGGGAGTCCAGGAAAGTCTAGAAGGTGGAGTCTGGGGCCTGGGGGTCTGGAAGTGGGGTGGGGGTCAGAGGTGACCCTCCCTCAGTATCCCTTGCTGGCCAGAGGCTTGCAGGAGACGCTATTGCCTGCTGGGAGTCCAGGAAAGTCTAGAAGGTGGAGTCTGGGGCCTGGGGGTCTGGAAGTGGGGTGGGGGTCAGAGGTGACCCTCCCTCAGTATCCCTTGCTGGCCAGAGGCTTGCAGGAGATGCTATTGCCTGCTGGGAGTCCCGAGAATTTTTTTCATATGCCTTTTGGCTATTCATATATCTTCCTCAGAGATTTTTTTTTTTTTTTTTTGCTATAGGGTGCGTGCGCTCGCCAGAAAGATAGAGAGAGACAGAAAGACAAATAACCCCCAGGGGGATGACCACACCACAATCCCTTCTCCTCTATTCTCCTCTCGGGATCTTGGGCACGCACACAATGCACCCGGCGTGAGTTTAAGCCACCGGGTCTGGGACTCGAACCACGGTCGACTACATGGGAGTTCAGTGACATAGCCATTATGCTAACTGCTGGTCCTGAGAGTGGTTTTTTTCAACTTGTTCTCCTATCTTCTAATAGGGTTGATCATCTTTTCTCAAGACAGCTGCTTGAATTCTCTGTGTATTCTGGTTACCAGTCCCTTATCTGACACATAGTTACAAAAATATTTTCCCATTCTTAGGGCTGTCAATTCACACTAATTACTGTGTTTTTTGCCATGCAGAAACTTCTTAATCTGATGTAATCCCACTTGTCTACTCTTGGGGAAATTGTGCAAAAATTAAAGAAAAAAACCCTCAACTTTCAGCTTCAACAAAGTTTTTAATGTATGAAAAAAAGACTGTACCACAATGTTAGGGTGTTGAACCAAAAATGGACTGATTTTGTATTATCATATTATAAAGTCACTGAAATATAAATAAATAAATAAAGATAAAACTATAGAGTCTCTGACCTTTTAGGGTTAAGGTTGACAATAAGACATGAATTCCCAATCTGAGATAATGTATGAAGGAAAGATCATAACCTTACTCAAAAGGTAGAAATCAATTTCTTGACTATAAAACATAAATTGTAGCATTTTATCTATGTGAGTTACACTCTTTTGAGTGAAAAATAAGTCATGTTTCTTTTCTTTTTCCTGGTAGTTATCTCCACTACCTGGAACCAAAAAATAATACAGAAATTTCCAAATTTCTTTCTTCTCGAACTTTCAGAGGAACCAGAATTGCAACCCTTTCTATTTAGGCTACTTCTTTCCAAGTACCTGATCATTTTCTGTGAAAACCTGCTCATCGTCTTGGCCACCATCTCAGACTCGCACCTGCACACCCCCATATACTTCTTCCTCTCCAACCTGTTCTTCATAGACATCTGTTTCACCTCCACCACTGTCGCTGAGATGTTGGTGACCATCCAGACACAGAGCAAGGTCATCACCTATGCAGGCTGCATCACCCAGATGTTCTTTTCCATACTTTTTTCAAGATTGTATATTTTTCTGCTGACCACAATGGCCTATGACCAGTTTGTGGCCATCTGTCACTCCTACACTACATGGCTATGATGAACCACCAGGTCTATGGACTGCTTGTCCTGGTGTCCTGGATCCTAAGTGTCCTGACTTCTTTGTTACATAGATTACTGGTGGTGTTGTTGTCCTTCTGTACACACTTGGAAATCCACCACTTGTTCTGTGAATTTTTACAAGTGATTCAAGTTACCTGTCCTGTCACCTTTCTTGAAGACATGATGATGAATTTTACATCTTTATTGGTGGTAAAGTGGAACCACTTCTGGGATCCTTTACTCTTATTCTAAGATAGCTTCCACTACTTGTACAATCTCATGAGCTTAAGGAGAGTATAAAGCATTTTCCACCTGGGTCATCAGAAAAGTCACGATGCATTTTTCAGAAGACATCAGGAGTTGTCTGTGTACAAGTCAGTGCTTTAGTCTTCAAAGCAAATTAACAAAGACAGGTATCTTAGACTCCAAGGGACATTTTAATTTTTGCAAAATTGCTAGCAAGATGACAGCTCTGTAGACAGCAGAGTCCCCAGAGAAGGAACAATAAAGACTGTATTTACCTGACATCTAACTTGGTCCCTTGGGAACAGAGAATCAACATGAAAGTTTTTTTTTTTTCTGAGCAGACTGTGTCCCACAGGGAAATCAGGTGCTCAGGGATTGTACTAACAAGATGGAAATGTGCCTAGTAAGCAGATTTAGGGAGATGTAAGGATCTCTTTTGTTCTTGTCCACCATTGTACAGTCTTGAGTTGAATGTGAAGATAATGATTACCTAAGTCTGGATAGGGTGTATGACACCTTGCTGCTGTCTTGTCTGGGAACTGCACTTCTATCTCCATCATCCACCATCCAGGGTGGAGTTCAGACCCTCACATGAAGATCTTCTTGTCAGAGACCCAACCCAGGTGAGTCTTAGAGCCCAGTAAACAATGCAGAAATGGTTCACAGAGAATGGAAATTGAAAATGTCTTTCTGAAGTTATTTCAGAGATCAACCAACCTTGCCCAGAGATTGCTGTGTTTATTTGCTTGGCCGATAAATTAATTTATAATTAATTTATTTTATTTATTAAAATGTGAAGTTTTGGGACCAGCAGTTGGTGTAATGGCTATGTTGATGAACTCCCATGAAGTTGACGATGGTTCGAGTCCTGGACCTGGCATCTTGGACTAACACTGGGCGCATATGCATGTGTGCCCAAAATCACAAGAGGAGAATGGGGGAGAAGAGACTGCAGCATGGTGATCCTTCCTGGGGGGGTGACATTTTGCTTTCTGTCTCTCTGTCTCTTTCTGTGTTTGTGGAGAGCGCATGCTCCCTGTAGCAAAACTTCTGAAAAATAAAAGTGTAAAAGTGAAGTTTTAGAGCCAGAAGGTGTGGCGGTTAACACAGCTGGATTCCACATGAGCGACTGAGCATTTGACTCCTGGATCTGGAGTGCCCTTCAGGTGTGTGTGTGTGTGTGTGTGTGTGTGTGTGTGTGTGTGCAAAATCCCAAGAGGAAACTGGAGGTTAAAGGAGAAGACAGTATTGCAGTGTACCCATCCCCACTGGAGGGTGATTATTCACTCTGATCCTTCAGCCCATCTCTCTCAGGCAAGTGCACATGCCCTATAATAAAACAAAACAAAAATATATTTTAATCTCTACAATGCATGGGTCATTGTTGACAAGTGATGAGCTTTTAAATGACCTGGATGAGACAGAAGAACTGGGAGGAGAAAGGTAGTTATACTCAAGTTAGAGCATACCAAGAAGACTTATAATAAGGGGGACAGAACTTTGAGTATTTGATGTGGAAGTATGTGCACTGAGGTGTTGACATTTTTTATTGAACTTTTAAGATGAGCTATATTTGAACATGCTTCCATAGTTGCTATAAAGATCAGAAAGAAGTGCTTTCAAATAGAGACCAGCAGTTAGCGTAATGGCTATGTCGCTGGACTCCCATGTAGTCGACCATGGTTCAAGTCCCGGACCCGGTGGCTTAGACTCACGCCAGGCGCTTGTGCGTGCGTGCCCAAGATCCCAAGAGGAGAATGGAGGAGAAGGGATTGTGATGTGGCCATCCCCTCTGGGGGGTGATTTCTCACTTTCTGTCTCTCTGTCTCTCTCTGTCTGTCTGGAGAGCACATGTGCCCTATAGCAAAAACCTCTCCGAAAAAAAAAGAAAAAAGAAATGCTTTTAAATAGTCCCTTGCAACAACAGTTCATGATAGACGTTTCCCAGCATTTTCTCTCCTATCAGGTTTTCATAAATAAATAAATAAATAAATAAATAAATAAATAAATAAATAAATAAAGTTTGAATTGAAGTATCACAGGGGAGAATTAAAGAGCTTTACTATGCAACAATTTCTTTGATGGTGATGCTGAATTTATTTAGGCTTTTGCTAGTCTTTTTATTTTTGTGTGCATGCAAGTCATCTTTGTAAGTTAATTTTTTCTTTCTTCCCCAGTGCTTGAAGAGCATTTCACCAGTGTTACATCTGATTGAGCTGGTGAGTCTCTCTTTATTCTAATCTCTCTGGGCCACCTAAGCCTATCAGATCTGTTTCCCTCTCAGCACATTTCTTTCATTTCTCTCTGCTTCTTCTTTAACATCTTTTTAAATACAGAGCATATGTCTATGGGAAACTTTCCAAATAAAATGTTGCTGCTAGATCCACATTCTCACATGGCTACATACACAGAGGGTGGGACAGCTAGGAATGAGGAACCCTGAGTCCTCAAGTTTCAGCATCAGCAGGCTCCCTCATTTCTCAACATCCCCTGAAATCTCACCTTTCTCCTCTTACTCTTTGCCTCTGCAAGTTGTTCACCTCCCCACATCCCTTTGCTACCTTGGGACTCTATTCAAAGGTTACCTTGTCTGTCACTTGTGCTGTCTACCCCAAGAAAAAGCACTCATATACACTTTCACTTATCTACATGATTTCATGTTCTTCAGAGCAATTCTTAATATCCTATACACTACATTTTTCCTTTTTTTTGAAAGGTATGGAGAAAATTCTATTTCATTTTGAGAGGCTTTACTTTAACAATAAATGTACCCTTGCCACAGAAAACTTATTAATATTTTGCAAATTGTTGAATAAAGTAAATATTTAAGTTAATTTTTATGAGGTTTTTAAGACATTAAATAGGAGACAGTGGGACCAGCAGTTAGCATAATGGCTATGTCGCTAGACTCCCACATAGTCAACCGTGGTTCGTGTCCCAGACCCGGTGGCTTAAAACTCACACTGGGCATGTGTGCATACGTGCCCAAGATCTCAAGAGGAGAATGGAGGAGAAGGGATTGTGGCATGGCCATCCCCCCTGGGGGGTGATTTCTCGCTTTCTGTCTCTTGGTCTCTCTCTGTCTGTCTGGTGAGCACACGCACCTATAGCAAAAAAACAAAAAAAAATAGGAGACAGTAATTGCTATTTGCATTTGCATGTATGATCACAATCAAAATGATAAATTAAAAGAAAGAATAAAGCTTAACACCCTGGAAACGTAGTAAGTTGCAATTTCTTTCTTTCTTTTTTTTTTTTTTTTTTTTTTTTGTAAATTATGGTAGTGTTTTATTTTTTCTCTTATTTTATTAATTTTTTTCCTTCAATCACTGTGTATCATTACATAAGATGAATTTTCCCAGTATAAATACACTGTACATTAGTCCGATCATAGATTTTGCCATATATAGTATTATCAAATGATAAATTTTCATTTTTGTGAATTAAAGGCTATCTATATTTGCATATGTGATTTTTTCCTTAAGAAACATATATTTCCTTAAAAGGTGTGCTTCTTTCTTTTCCCCTTGATTCCCTCCCTCTTAACGTCTCCCATTTCTCACCTACCATGTCCCACACTGTCTCTAGTATCCACAGTTGCTCTCCATGCTTTTATGCCTCCCAATCTTTCAGTTTCTGCCATAGAATGCAGACACTCCATATATATTAAGTGGGGATATACAATGGCTCTCTTTCATAGTCTGGCTTGCTTCACTTAGCATTGAATCTTTCATATTCATCCACTTTCTATCAAATTTCAGGTCTCATTGTTTTCTCATGACTGAGTGGTATTCCATAGTGCTAATGTGCCACACTTTTTTAATCCATTCATCTGTTCTTGGCAATTTGGGTAGGTACTTTGTCTTCGTAATTGTGAATAATTCTATAAAAATCATAGATGTACCAGTGTTTTTCTGACTGAACTTATTCCTATCTTATGGGTAGATACCCAGAAGTGGAATTGCTGGAGCACATGGTAATTCTGTTTGTAGGTTTCTGTGGAACCTTCATATTGTTCTCCACTGTGTTTGAACTGATTTACATTCCATCAACAGTATAGAGAGTTCCGTTTCTGCCACAGCCTAGCCAGCACTTATCATTACTTTTTTTTAAAGTTTTTGCTTTTTTCTTTTGGGTGTGTGTGCTTGTTGGAGAGAGAGACAGACAGACAGTGAAAGAGAAAGTGAGAAATAACATCACAGAGGTTATGGTCATGCTATAATCTCTTCTCCTTCATTCTCCTCCCAGGATATCGGGCACAAACACACACACACACACACACACACACACACACACACACACACTTACATCCATCATGGTTTTCAAGCAGCTGGATCCAGGACCTAAACTGTGGTTAGCCATGTGGGTGCCCAGTGACATCTATAGTCCCTGCACCTATCATTTCTTTCTTTATTTATTTTTTTCTCTTTAAATTTATTTTTTACATTAATTCACTATACATCATTACAGCATACAAATGAATTTTCCATCCAAAATACACTGTGTATTGGCTCAATCAAGCACATCAACATACATGTTATCAGCAATTAATTTTCCAATTCTTATGTCTTGTATACTTCGTTTTTTGTTTTGCCATCCTTGATTCCCTATCCCTCACCCTCTGCCATGTCCCACCCTCCTCCCACATTGTCTCTGGTATCCATGGTTGCTTTCTATGCCTTCCTCCCCCCCCATTTAATTGATTTGCTAATGAACTTAATTAGTCTAAATATATCCAATAGCTAGCACAGCTGATATATACCTATACATGAACCCAAGTCTAACTTTAGGCATAAACCTCAGTGAGTAGAATGAACATATTATAACGTAGTACCCAGCTGGGGCTATATAGCTTACTGCAGTTATCAAATATGCATTTTTTTAAAATTTCGATATGGACAGTTTTACTGTCCTTTTTTTTTCTCCTGCAACTTTTTTTTTAATTACTTAACATTCATTCCCTGAGCATCATCACAACATACTAAATGTGGTTTCCCATCTAGAATAAACTGCATAGTGGCTTCATCATGCATGTTATCATCAATAATATTCCATTTCTACTTTCATACATATGTATATGTATATATATGTTTTTTACCCCATGTTTGATCCTCTGCCCTTTCCCACTCTCTTATTACACTATCTCTGCTATATTCAGTTGTCTTCCATTCCTTTTCCCCCAACATTTTGTTGATCACACAATATTAAAAGTAATCTAACTACTTTCAATAGCAAGTTCAGCTGGTAACTTCAAGAAAAGCAATTTTGAACTGGTAATATTTCCTTGAAACTTAGGCCTAGAAACAGGTTAGTATTCTGTTCAAATAGTAGGTACATGCACCTATCGACAGCTCAAGACAGGACAAAAATCCTTTAAAACCAGACAACAAAGCTTAGAAGAAAAGCAACAGTATTTTAGTCAAGTCACAGAATGTTGCTTCGTCAGTTCAGTCTCATGTACTTAATCTTTCTTCTGTTGTGGTTTGATCTTCCAGATTGAATTCTGGGATATAATATTTATCTCCAAACATTGTCCCTACAATTAAATTGCCCATTTTCTTAGTTTTTGAACTCTTATTTCTGTGTGTCTGCATTTAATTTTACTGACATAGCACTCCCTTAAGAACTTCTTGGAGATCTGGTCTGGTGCTGGTAAATTCTTTCAGGTTTTGTTTATCTGGGAATGTTTGTGTCTTTTCTTCCCAAATGATCAATAATCTTGCTGGGTACAGTATTCTCGGTTGAAATTGCTTTTCCCTTAACACGTTGAATATATTTTCCCATTCTTTCCTCGCTCGCATTGTTTCTGATGAGAGATCTGCTGTTAGTCTGATGGGATACCCCTTGTAGGTAACTTGCCGTTTTTCTCTTGCCAGTCTTAGTATCTTGTCTTTGTCTGTTGTTTTGGTCAATCTGGCTATAATGTGTCTTGGAGAAGATCTTCTTGGGTTGATTCTATTTGGGGTCCTCTGTATTTCTTGAAACTGAATCTTTGAGTGCCTCTCTAGGTTTGGAAAGTTTTCTTGCAGGATCTCATGGAATAGATTATCAATGCCCTTATGAGTTTCTTTGCCTTCTGGGATGCCTATTATCCAGATGTTTGGATGTTTGATGGTATCTAGTACTTCTCATATATTATTCTCAAATTTTTGGGCCATTTTCTCAGTCTTCATGGTGGATTTTTCTAGGCTAGCTATTTTCTCTTCTATGTCTGAGATTCTATTTTCTGTATGATCTAGTCTGCTTTTAATACTTCCAAGGGAGATTTTGACTTCCTGTATTATAGCTTTCATCTCTAACAGTTCCATCTATTTCTTTTGTAAAGTGTGAAATTCCTCTTTTAGATCTTGCATGAATTTCCTCCCCTCCTGGAACTCAACAACTTCTTTCTCCTTCCTCTTCAGCAGTTCATTGTCTCTCTTCTCTTCCATCTCTGTTAGTTTTGCCATTATGAACGTTCTGAATTCTTTATCAGACATTTCCATGAATTCCCATGAACTGTGTGTGGATGAAGACAAGTTATCCTTTTCCCTTGGAGGCGAGGTATTTTCCTGTCTTCCCATATTTCTTGTGGTCCTGAAGCAATTTCTCGTAATCTGGTTGATGGTCAGTTTCTTCCCAACTTGGAAGTTCAATCTGAGCATTGAGGAGCGTGCAGAAAAGGAAACAGAAAGAGAGAAACAACAGCAAAAAAAGAAAAAATAAATAAAAAAATAAAAAAAAACAAGAAACAGAAAAAGAGAAGAAAAAAACGAAGATAAAATTTCTCAATACAACTTTAAAAATTAATATTTAAAACAATTTCAGTAAAAAAACAAAAATTGGAAAACTGTGTGGTTTGAAACATATTTTGTGTTTTGGAGGGGTGGAGCCCTCTCTGGGATCCTTTACTCTTACTCTAAGAGAGTTTTCTCAATATGAGCAATCTCATCAGTTGAAGAGAAGTAGACAGCATTTTCCACCTGTGCCTCATACCTCTCTTTGTCTCCTTATTTTACTGTACAGTCCTAGATGTGTGTCTTAGTGCTGATGCTACCCACATCTCACAGACAGTGCTGCAGCCTCTGTAATGAACACTGTAGTCACCCCATGCTGAACCTGTTCATGACCAATTATGTGGTTTGAACACTAGAACCAGGGGCTTGAAAATCACAGTGAGATTGGCCACCTTGTGTCATAGTGGATAAGGCACTGGACTCCCATACGGTTAACTGTGGTCCTAGTCCTAGACGTGGTGTCTTGTTTTTTCACTTTTCCTCTCTGTCTCTCGGGTGAGTGCATGTGCCCTATAGAAAATTTAATAATAGTAATAATGAATAATTCTTTAAAAAAAAGAAAAAAAAGGGACTGGCAGATGGCATGGTGGTTAAGGACATTGGCTTCCCACATGGCCAATTGTAGTTTCAGTTCCAGACCTAGTGGCTTGCTTTCTCATTTTCCCTGTCTCTCTCTTTTTCTGTCCCTCTCTGGTCAAATTAAAATAAATAAAGAAAGAAAGGTAAATGAAATAACTCTAAAAAAGGAAGAGAAAAGAAAATAAATAAAAATTATACTGGGCGTATGTGTATACATGTCCAAAATTTCAAAAAGAGAGTAAGGTTTGCCAAATGGTCATCCTCATTAGGGTATGATTTCTCACTTTTCCTCCCACTCTTTCTGCCTCTCTGGTGAGTGCGCAACAACCTCGAACAAAAACTAAAATGTCAATAACAATAATAATAATAATAAAATAAAATAAAATAGAAGTTCCCAAAAATAGAAGAGATAGGAGTTGTCAAATGGCATGGTGGTTAAAGGCACTGTACTCCCAATGGCTGACCACCTAGTGACTAACTTTCTCTCTCTCTCTCTCTCTCTCTCTCTCTCTCTCTCTCTTTCATCAACTTAAAAAAATAGCAGAAATGATAAATAAAATAAAGGAAATAATTCTTTTAAAAAAATAGAAGAAATTTTTTAGCTTCCATTATCTGCTCATATTGCACATCTCCCTCTTGTTCTCTTGTTTTGCTTTGTTTATTATTATTATTTTTTTATTTTTGCCATAGGATGTGTGCACTAGTTGGAGAGAGACAGCAAGAGGAAACTGGGAAATCACCTCTCATGGGAAATGGCCACCCTGCAATCCCTTCTACTTCTGGGATTTTCAGTAAGCATGCACATATGCTCATTGTGATTTCCAAGCTACCAAGTCCAGGACTTGAACTGGCATCAGCCATGTTAAGGGAGTCCAGTATCTTAACCATCATGCCACCTGCTGGTCCTGATTTCCCTCTTGCTATTCCATACTCAGACTACCTGATCTCCCTTGTGGACACTGCTCTTCTGTGCATTGTAAAAGGCAGTGTTATTGTCTCCACCCATTAAGTACCAGTAGCACCTTCCCAGTGGTGACAACCAGAAGTTTTACCAGACATTGCCAAGTGTGTCCTGAAGCAAAAATCATTCTGCTTGAGAACTACTAGCCTAGGGCATAAGACCTGAAAGCCTCTTTATAAAATTCCAACCAAAGCTCATCCCTTATTCAATTCCTAACTTTGGGCAGATCACACAACATTACTTATAACTTCTGCAAAAGTAGGAAAAGTCCCTAATGGTATTGGCCTCATATATCCGCCATGTGTAAAACCAAATGATATAGGGGCAAGCAAGTGGTATAATGATTAAGGCACTGGACTCCCACATGACCAACCATGGATCGAGTCCCAGACCTGATAGCTAGAAACTCACGCCGGGCACAATTGGTAATTTTTATACAACAAGGTTTTATAGCAGATAAACACGGTTCCCTCCCTTGATGAAAAGGAAATAGCATTTGCTTTGCTAGCTGAAACTGGATTATCAACTTGTGAGTACTTTGGAGTTTCAGGGAAACTAGTGAAGGCAAGTATTTAAGAGCACATTTGAACTCAGGTTGGCAAAAGATAATAACATGGATCTCTAAGGGCAGGGAAGTTTACAGAGAGGGAAGGATAAAGACTGGATTCAACTGATGCTAAGTCAGCTGACTCATGGGAACAATCAATGAGCAGGAAAATTTCCAGGATCCACATGGGAATTCAGGTATCCTGGGTTCAGAGTAACAAGAAGGAAATGTACCAAATGTGCAGATAAAAGGAGCTGTAAGTATCTCTCCTATTTTCATCAGAGTTTGCAGCCTTGAGCTGGCTGGAACATGGTTGCTGCTTTTGCAGTCCTAAGTCAGACTACGGGACTTCACTCTGTCTGTTTTTCTTGCTGGGGATAGAGCTTCAGTCTTCATTATTTAGACTCCTGCAAAGAAATGTAGGTGCCTAAAGAAAAAAGATATTTTCAGAGACTTCACCCAGGTGAGTCTGAGAGCCTGGCAAAAAGGTTCAAAGAAAATGAAAACTGAGAATGTTTTCCAGAGGTCACCTGAGAGTCCAATAAACCTAGTCCAAAGCCTGAAGATCACTGTGTTTGCTTGGAGGATGAATTTGTAATGGATTTATTTAGTATGTTAAAAATAGAAGTGTTAGGACCAGCACATGATGTGGTGGTTAAGGCACTGGACTCTGACATGGCTGACTGCAGTTTAAGTCTCAGACCTGAAGGTTTCAAAATCACACCATGTACATGTGCATGCATGCCCAAGAGCCCAGAAGACTGGAGGAGAAGGGATTGCAGTACGACCATCCTCTCTGAGAAAGTGGTTTCTCTTTCTCTCTCTCTTCCCCTCCCTCTCTCTCTAGTGAGTTCACTTGTCCTATGGCAAAAATTAAAAACAAATTTTTTGAAGTGTCTAATTGATTTTTAGCCTTTCAGCTAATATCAAGTGGCATCTGCTCTAATCAGTTTAATATCTCAAAAAGTTTTAATGTCTAGCAATGACACTTGTGTACAAGTTCAAAATTGTGTATCCAACTGTCTACACTTGCCACCAGAATCTCATTCCTGCAGAAATAAAGAAAATGTTAGTTATGCCATTGGCTTTGTTCAATTGCCTGTAGGCTTGTTTTTTTACAAGTGGAGCCTACATGTTTACTCATATTCCAACTAATCTATCTTATAACACCTTATGCTGCCTTAGCTGCAAAGCAACGATGTTACCTTCTAAGTAATGTGGTCAGCAATACTTAGGCCTGTCTATGCTGGACCTCTCCTGACCACTCCTCTTCATGGTGTGGAGACATCCAGAACTCACAATAGCCCAAGTCCAACAGCTGCTGACACTACCCAGGCCTCTGCAAATTCACTGCTTCTCCTCCTTTGAAATTATAAAAGCCACCTGAGGCCTTGAAAAGACAGATACCCTGCTTATCTAACCCTTTCTTCTCTAAAGTAAATGTTGAGCTTCTTTTTCTTGATAGGATATCTTTAGCCTGCTGGAGCTCCCTCTTCCCCCAAAATCCCCAAGGAAAGACTCTACTTAACCCTCAGAGGGCCACTTCAGAGTGTTAACTCCTCCATGCCCACTGGCAGTAACAATAAAGAGTATTACTATCTCTCTAGAGTGTTGCTTTTCATCCCTCAGCCATCTGTTTCCCCACACTTGGTGCACTGGCCAGGAAGCAAAAACTCAGACTGGCCCTTTGAACCACTGATCCCAGGGTGCTCCCTCCTCCAGGATGAGCATTGTGGTGTTGAAGGATAGGCATGCCCCTGACTTGTTTGATGAAATCCTTCAGCTGGTGTGCCCAGCTGGAGAACAAGTATTTCTGGGTCATCAGACTCTAATCAGAGAAAAGGACCGACTCTTTCTCTGGAAAAGGACCTGGATGCATCACCTATGGTCAACTCTGGTAATCTGGTAAGCCCCAGGGGTCTGTAGAGTTCCTCAGTTAGTCCACTCAGTGAGTGGTTGAAGAGAGCCCTGCACTCTCCTTTGGTCACAGGACTGGCAGTCTGGACTCATCTGTTTCTGGTTGGTCTGTAGAGTCCATCAGTCAACCCACTCAGTGAGTGAAAGAGGAGATTTGAACACTCTCCTTCAGTCCAGGACTGGCAGTCAGGACACATTTGTCTTTGGGTTGATGTGAGGAGGGAATGCATAACCTCTGAGTGAATGTGAGTGTGACGAGTGAATGTGTTTGTGGTCCCACAGTGCATTGCACTATGGGGCATGAGTCTTTCTGTTTTCTGTGGTTCTGTGGTGTTTCTGAAAAGACTGTGGCGGTATTACACACTGAGGGCCCCCTTCCCTCTCCACGTGTGTAATCTGGTGGAAGTTTTATATCCAACTGCCTATTGTCAAGGAAACACACAAAGCCCCACAAGGGGCAGGGCCAGAGCAAACACCTGAATGGTCTTCTGCTGGGAGGGGGATACCCATCCTTTTTTTGTGACATCATTCATGGGAGGGGGGACACAGGGGCAGTTGGGAGGAGGGACACAGGAGCAGTTGGTAGGGCTTTCCCTGTAGAGATGGATAGGCAGAGTAGATGTTAGGTCATGAGTTTTGTCTCTGGAAGCTGGGACATGAGTTCCCCTCAACTGTGATGGAAGACATCCTCTCTCCTACCCCAGGAGTGAGACCTGCCCACTATCCCTGGGAAAGGAGAGGGCAGGCACCAATCTCTCTACCTATGAAGGGCCAGAGTGACTCCACTTCTTTCAGCATGACTCCATTTTGTTAAATCCACCTTGCTGAGAATCAGCACCATCTCAAGGAGGTGAGCCGGTCATGTAGGAGAGGGTCATAATGAGAACAAAAGAAATACCAGAGACCTGAAGTAACATTCTTGCCCAACTTAATGGTCTAAAGACCAATCAATAAAGGACAACTTGCTTCTTAAAATCTACAGCCAATGTATAGCTGTTGAGTGCATTCCTCAGTACCCTTTGACCTCCCCCTTAACAGCCAAATAAAAAACCCAGCCTAACTAACACTGGGGCTTTCAACTCTGACCCACTCTGTGGGTAAGATTGAGAGTCCTGGCTGGAGCCTGAATAAAAATGACCCTCCTGTGCTTACATCAGATTCAACTCCTTGTGGTTTTTTGGAATTCTGTGACGGGGCACTACACCTAGATCACCTGTTACCACTTCCTTCTCCATTCCATTTGTCATCTGCCACAGGAGTACTCCCTTTTGCACCAGAGTATCAGCCATTGGAGAGCTGAGAAGAGGGACCCCAGGGAGAAACTGCTGTGATCTTCCTATTGCAGCCCTTGGTCAAGATCACCCTAAAAAAAACTCAACAAACTTATCATCTACAGGGTCTGTTCCTTTAAGCAATAGCCTTCGGGCTTCCCAACCTCTGGACTAAGACCCGCCCCCAAGAGTCAAGGTCCCTCCAGTATCTGCTAATGGATCCCTTCCTCCAACCAGTGATCTTCCGCGCCTTTTGGGAAGTGCAGATATTTAATAACTGAAAAAGTCAGAATTCAGGGCACAATCCAAATCTCACAAGCCCACTGTGCTGGATTGTACGCTGACTAACTTTAAGAAAGGTTTCTCTGGGGATTATGGAGTTAAAATCAGACCAATCCAAAAGCCTTGTGGCAGCTCAGCCTGCCCAGCGGAGAGGCCACCTATCTTCCTGAATTCCATGCCCAGATTCTGCCACTCCTGGTTTCATCTGGCGAGCTACTGAAATCAGGGGCAACCTCACGACCCGAGAGACCCAAGGGCCACCCCAGTTCAGTGCAGATGGGGCTATTACAGAAGGCAGTGCAACATTATTACCAGCCCTTTACCACCACTGACTTGCTTAATTGGAAACACCACACACCCCGTACTTAGAACAGCCCAGGCAATGAGAGAGCTCATGGAATCTATGCTCCAGGCCCATCAGCCCACTAGGGGTGACTAGCCAGCTCCTCCTCACTTTACTGAATACAGAGTAACAACACAGAGTCCTTGTTAGGTTGTAACCTGCAAAAGCATGGTTACAAGAGCCTGCTCCCAAAATACAGAGAGGCACTCTTGCAGGGGATGAAGCCTGTACAAAGAAACCTACCAACGGGACAAAAACAACAGAAATAATTCAAAAGACAATGAGCCACCAGGACAGTTTTACAGAGGCTTTGCGTAGCATACCGGACCTATACTCCATTTAATACGGAGAGCCCTGAAAGCCAGCGAATGATTAATGTTAAATTCGTAGCCCAGCCAGCTCCTGACATCTGCAAGAAACTCCAGAAACAGGATGGGTTTGCTGGGATGAATGCTTCCCAACTCCTAGAAATTGTTGATTGAGTGTTCATAAACTGAGACAAAGAAGAAAAATAAATGCCAATTGGCTGCACAGCTCATGAAGCAGAAAGGGGCCCTCCCTGCTCGCCACTGCCCTCAGACAACAGGATGCCCCACCTGGTTCCATTGCTGGGAAGGGAACTGCTGACTGGACTTAGAGCACAAATCAGCTTTGACTCATTTAGCTTAGCTGCTTTAACCTTCAGCCCTGCCAAAATCCTGGCTGTGGCAATGCCCTGGAAGTAGGAGCAACAAATGTTTGCTACCGAGGCCCCAAGTGGAAATGATGAGGCACTCTCTCCACTTGTTTAAAACTTCCCTGCCTTTGGGTCAAGGAGAACCCACCAGGAATGGCAATCAACCACCCACGTTTGATGGTCAAACTGAAATCTCAGGTGCCACCTGTATGTCTCTGCCAGTCCTCTGCAAGCTGAGATGCCAGACTAGCCATAAAGAAACACATCAACCGGCTCAGAGAAACTGGGATCCCGGTCAAAAGCCAGTCTCCTAGGGACACTCCCTCCCTCCCCATGGGAAAGGGACCTCCTGGTGAGTTCAGGCCAGCTCTTGATTTTCAAGCTGTAAATGCCGCCTTGGTGACCTTACATCCCACCATTCCCAATCCATAATACTTTGTTGAGCACTTGCCTGTTTGGAGACACACTTGTTGCCGATTTAGAGAATTTTCCAAGTCAGGAAACTGGGTGTACTCTGCTCCAATAGGTTGATGACTTTCGGTTTGCTAGAGCAACCTGAGAAAACTGCTGGAGGGAAACTCAGTAATGCTCCAACTCCTGTCCCAGGTTGGATACAAAGTCTCAAAGAAAAAGGCCCAGACATGCTGCTCCCAAATGTGCTTTTTGGGATTCGTTCTGCCTAAAACCCATCCTGCGCTCAAGCACAAATAAAAGCAAGTAGTTTGTGATTTGCCTCAGCCCATAACCCAGAAGCAACTGCATGAATTCTTGGGAGCCACAGGATTCTGTAGGATTTGGAGCCCAGGTTTTGCTAAAAAGGCTGAGCTGCTATATAAACCATTAAAAGGCCCAGAGGGAGTCCCCCCCTTTAAATGGGGACCTTGCCAAAAACAGAGTTTCCAGAATCTCAATTCAAACCTCAGAAAAGCCCAGCTTGAAAACTCCCAGGGATCACTTGGGAGTTAAATCTATTTATATGTAAAAAGAGCCAGACAGCACTGGGAGTTGCGACACAGTCCTTTGGGGCCTTGGGAGAGATCTATTGCCTGCCTAAAAGGCCAGACCCAATGACATCCGGATGGCCTCCTTGCCTGTGAGATCTTGCTGCCAGTGTTAAACTGATTAGAAAAGGGACAAGTTAATTTTGGAACAAGTTATCAGTGCCCAGATCTCTCAGTCAGTGGCCATGTTAATAAATACAAGGGGATATAAATGGCTTGCCAGGTCTAGGATGGCCCACTACCAGGGCCTATTGATTGAAAATCCCCTAATTAGACTTCAGACTCTGCAGACCCTCAATTCTACTAGCTTCCTCCCAACCATGCTGGGGCCTCCCGACCGCAGTTGTAAAAACGCCCTCGATGAGGGTTTTTTTTTTTTTTTTTTTTTTTTCTGGGCATCCTGACCTTGTAGGCCCCTGACTCACTTCATTGATGGTAGCAGTTACATGGACAATGGGACTCCATATGTTGGCTATGCAGTTACCTCCCAAGTCATGGTGATAGAGGCTGAAGCACTCCCCAAGTGTGGTCTGCTTAATGGGCTGAACTATGGGCATTAATCTGAGTCTTAAAATTGGCAGCCAGTAAGAGAGTAAACATCTACACAGACTCACGCTATGCATTTGCTACCGTGCATGTTCATGGGGCAATATACTGAGAGGGAGGACTCCTCTCAGCAGAAGAAAAAACAGTCAAAAACAAGGAGAAAATCTGCCAATTATTGGAGACAGTCTGGGAGACAAGGGAAGTGGCAATCATCCAACGCCAAGGACACCAGAGGGGGGAAGACCTCATAGCCTTGGGAAATCAGTTGGCAGGTCCTGTCATAGGATGGGAGAGTGTTGAGCTGTGTTAAGTATTTGGTTCTTTGAGTCCAGATCACTAAGATTAGAGACCTGTCCCTAGGCACAAAATAAAGCCACAACCACAATAAAAGTAGGGAGAAAAGAGAATTTAATTGGAAAGAAAGATTTTAGAAAAGAAGTACACCCAAAAGACTTTTGGGCGGGTCAGTTGCTAGGTAGTAACTGCTGCATTTGGAAGTGGTTAAGTGTTACTTTTATTACTAGAGGTAATCATGAATATTTAACAGTGGGAGGTCTGTCATGCTATCTATGTCCTTTGTTTGAATTTGGGAGATTTCTCCTGTGCTTTCTCATCTCTCTAGCAGGTGAAGAATTTGAGAAATTTGGTTACCTAACTGCCCATGCCCAGTATGAGCCAGGATGTTTAATTAGGATAGGCTACCCAATTAGTTAATTCCCCCCAGTGGGAATCAGTATGCTGACCAAAATGCTTGGTTGTGTCTTTTTGTATTCACAAGGGATGATAAGAGAGAAATTTACAATCATCCCTGTGTGTCTTCTTCAGGTACCAAGGAAGGAAAATAGTATTTGCCTTGCCTTTCTGGTGCCAGAGGAGAGGTAGGAAGAAGGAATCTCATGGAGGGTCTGGCTGTAACTCCTGATAAATTGTGATCGATGTGACATGTGTCCTTCTGCTATTGTCTAGTAATGGGCTGCCAGCTCATTACGAGCTAACTGCCTACCACAAACAGCCAAGGCTGCTGCAAATCAGGCCCTAATTACTGTGACTAAAATGTTGCCACTCAGGAGCCTCCCAAAAGCCCCCCCTCCCATACCTCTAATGAACATTGCTGGACAAAGTTGGAGGGGGCAGCCCTGGAAGAAGACGGATGATGGAGACAGACAGATAAAAGAATATATATACCCAAGTCACTGGGATATTTGTTGGTAAAGCAGCACCACAAGTTGACTCACTGGGAAAAAACTAATCTTGAAAACACGTTAGGCCGATACTATTTTTTAAGTCGCCTACTGTCATTGTATACAACTGTGAACATGCAACCTGTGCTAGAAATAACCCTGCTCAGGGGCCAGCTACTGGGATGACTCCTCTGGAGTTAGAGGAGACAGATTTCTCAGAAGTGCAACCTTGCCAGGTTGTAAGTACTTATTATTACTGGTCTGCACTTACTCAGGCTGGGTAGAAGCTTTCCCTGTGTGAACTGAAAAAGCCAGAGAAGTCACCTGAGCCCTATTAAAAGAAGTTATACCTCGATTTGGACTCGCGCTTATGATTGTGTCAGACAATGGCCCTGCCTTCATGGCTGAAGTAGTACAAGGAGAAGTCACAAAGGCCTTGGGCATAAAATAAAAGCTTCACACTGCTTACTGACCACAGAGCTCTGGAAGAGTTAAACAAATGAACCACACTCTAAAGTCCACCCTGGCTAAATTTTGTCAAAACACAGGACATCCCTGGGTAAATGTTCTTCCACTGGCCCTGCTTCTGGTTAGATATATACCCCCAAAGCATGTATACTCACCTTATGAGAGTCTGTTTGACTGGCCACCCCCTTTCGTAGCCCAAGTCACCTTAGATAAAGTCCCCATTCCCCTTGAAAACTGTGTACACACACATGACCCTGGAGGTCTTGTATGGGTTAAAAATTGGAAAAGAGACTCATTAGAACCCAATTGGTTTGGGTCATACATTGTTGAGCTTGTAACCCCCACTGCAGTTAAAGTTACAGGACTAGCCCCATGAATTCACCATATATGAGTGAAGTGAGCCTCAGCGCCAGAGGACCCTGGGACCTGGACGATGAAGAACCACCCTGAGCAGCTGATCAAGGTGACATTCCAGAGGACCGGGACATGACAAGGAGTCTACCACCCTGCTGCAGTCACTCCACGGCCTGATGGCTTTACCCATGGTGAAAGCTTAAGACAGTGACAGATGTCATCTCTGCCTTACCCCTATAACTCCTCCTCTTGATGCTTTAAAGTACCACTTGCTTGTCATAACCCCAGGACCATCCCTCTGTTGATTGATCCTCCTTAAATGTAATTGAGGAGGCTCAAGAGAGGAATGATGTGGGCAGCTGCACTGAGGCTTGTCTGTGTCAGGCCTCTCCTGATCACTCTTCATGGTGTGGAGACATCTGGAACTCACAATAGCCCAAGGCTGACAGCTGCTGACACTCCCCAGGCCTCTGCAAATTCACTTACTCTCCCCCTTTGAAATGATAAAAGCCACCTGAGGCCTTGGAAAGACAGACACCCTGCTTATCTAACCTTTTTCTCTCTAAAGTAAATGTTGAGCTTCTCCTTAATAGGATACCCTTAGCCTGTGGGAGCACCCACTTTCCCCAAACTCCATAATAAAAGACTGTGCTTAACCCTTACAGGAGGTCAGAGCTTCAGAGTGTGTTAACTCTTCCATACACCACCAGCAGTAACAATAAAGAGTGTTCCTATCTCTCTGGAGTGCTGCTTTTCATCCCTGGGCAGTTGTTTTCCTGTAACATTAAGAGTATATGAGAAACTCAATAAACCCAAGAGCAGTAAGAAAAAAAATCCCTGATTACAAATTTAAATCAAGATGTAAATAAACATTTCTGAGGAAGACACACAATAGTCAAATATATGAAAAATTGCTTGATATCACTAATTACCAACAAAACATAAATTAAAGCTAAAATTAACAAATGTGGAACTGAATGATGATGACCTGATAAAACGTGACACACTGCAAGTTTAACTCACAAGAGAAGGTTTAGAATTCACCTCTGGAGACCTCCCTGAGTGTGCTGGGCATACTTTTACCCATAAGTTCAGACTGGCTGAGGCTGGGAGTTGATAATGTGTTGAGACACTGTTGGAAGTTCCTGTTTCTCTTTCTATAGATCTCTTTCTCTCACTTTGTTTGTCTCTTACTCATGAAAAGAGTAAATTTTGAAACAGTTATTTATTTATTTATTTTTGAGTGGGGAAGAGTTGCCATATGCTCACCAAAGAGACAAAACCAGAGAAGGAACCTGAGAATCAACCTCAAAGGGGGGCTTCCCATGTGACAATCCTTTCTCTTCTATTTTCTTCTCAGGGTTTGGGGCACACACACACACATCCAGTGTAATTTTCAAGGCACCAGTCTGTGACTCCAACCATGACCAGCCATGTAGAAGGTCAGCACCTTAACCACAATGCTACTTGCTGCTTCTTTGAAATAATTTAAAAAAATAAACAATGCTGGGCCAGCAGGAGGTGTGCTGAAGGTGCTGGATCCCACAAGCTCAACTGTGTAGTTCAAATTCCTGATGGGAGGAATAAAAAAACACATCAGGCATATGTTTGTGTCTACTCAAAATCCGAAAGAAAATGGAGAGAAGGAATTGTTTGTTCTCTCTCTCTCTCTCCTCTATTCAGTAGCAAGTGCATGTTTCCTGTAGCAAAAAACTAAAAATAAACAAAACCTGAGTAACTGCATTCTGAGTCAATAGTTTGGAGCAGTATCTGTTATCAAAGACTGCCCAGGAAGTTTCCTGAGGGTTCCTGGAGCATGAAACAATTTCTCCCCCTGCCATGATCATGGAGGAGTGGGTCTGTGCTCCACCTAAAGATCAGCAAAGGTCTGGGAGACCAGGGAGTCCTGGGTAGAATGCCTGGGATAGACATGATCCTCAAGTGTTCCCATCATTGAATGGGTCCCTAAGTCTCCTTTGGAGGCTGGAGCATTCTGGAAGAAAAAGATGCCTGTGAAAAGTATCACTGTACTGCCCTGATCTCATGGGTTTGGACATGGCTCCTGAGATGTTCTCTTTCTTTTTTTCCTTTTTATTTACCTTCTGTCTGCCATTTGGTTGTTAATTATCTTAAATCTTATGATAACATAATTTACATATTTGTTTTGATGGTAATCTTCTCTAATCTAATCCTTCTAATAGGTTGGCAAAAGCACACTACCAATCACACATATACAGTTCTATAGTTTATATATGGTTTTAAACAGTTGTCTAAAGATAATCATGAAACAGAACTTGCTTAGGTAATAAAGAATTCAGGGGCTGACAGGTGGCATGGTAGTTAAGGTGCTGGATTCCCACATAGTCAACCATGGTTCAAGTCACAGACCTGGCAGCTTGCTCTCTCACTCTTCCTTTCTTTCTCTCTCTCTTTGTCTCTCTGTGGTCAAATTAAAATAATAATAATAAATAAAATTAAATATATAATTCTTTAAAAATAATTCAAATGTAAAATTTAACTGCTATTAAATCTTATCACACTGACTTTCAAAAGCATCAGACCTTACAAATCATTTATAAAATATGTAAAATATTACATATTCTTTATTTGATAGTATACACAAAACACACTAACATGTCTTTCAATGAGTAAAAGGCAGTGTTTCAGATATAGGAAATTCTAATTAGATTGACAGAGTTAAGAGATATAAAGTAGAGATCACTACCTTATCTTCAGTTCTTGCTTTTAAAGGGTCATAAATCCAAAATGTAGCACATATGAGTCTGCTTGATTTTGAGAAGTGAAAGTGTTTCCCCAGTATGTATATATTCATATAACTGGGTACATGTAAACCTAATAAAAATCAATCTACAATAGGTTTTGACATGGCATTCACCATCTTTGTAGAAAGATGAGCATTACTAATGAATTACCAATTGTATCCTCCAAAAGGGTAAACAGTGATAGTATTTACTGAACTGAAACTAGTATCAAAATTTTAAAAACCAACAATATTCATCTAACTACAAGCCAGTCTTACTTAAAAGAGGAGTGTCCAAGAAAAATATCGTGTCAGCTACTCATAATGAGAGTTCTGGTGTAAGAGAGCAATTAAATTATGACACACATAAAAAAGGTGAGACAATGGGGCCAGCAGGTGGCATGATGATTTGTGCACTAGAACCCCACAGGACTGACCATGGTTTAAGTTCCACACTTGGTGTTTTGTTTTCTTGCTTTACATTTCTCTCCCTCTCATCAAATAAAAATATAACAAATATAATTAAATAAATAATTATTTTAATAAAGGTGAAACATTTCTGTTTTGACATAAATAAGGTGATTGTCAACTATTACTCATTAGTAACTTTTTTTTTTCTTTTTTTGGAGAGGTTTTTGCTATAGGGCGCGTGCGCTCGCCAGACAGAGAGAGAGAGACAGAGAGATAGAAAGCAGGAAATCACCCCCCAGGGGGGATGGCCACGCCGCAATCCCTTCTCCTCCATTCTCCTCTCGGGATCTTGGGCACACACGCACACGCGCCCGGCGTGAGTTTAAGCCGCCGGGTCCGGGACTCGAACCGCGGTCGACTACGTGGGAGTCCAGCGACATAGCCATTATGCTAACTGCTGGTCCCTCTCATTAGTAACTTTTTGAGAGAAGCTATAATCTCTGCTCTTTCTGACTTAATTTTTTTGGGGGAAGTTTTTGCATTAAGATGCATGGGCTCACCAGAGAGAGACAGAGACAGTGCAAGAGAAAGTGATAAATCACCCCTAGGTGGGATGCCCACACCACAGTCCCTTCTCTTCCATTCTTCTCTTGGGGTCTTGTGCATGCACACACACGCACCTGGAGTGAGTTTCAAGCCACCAGGTCCGGGTCTTGAGCCACTTTTGACTATGTGGGAGTCCAGAGATATAACTGCTATGTCAACTGCTGGCCCCTCTGACTTTGTCTTTTAATTTTATTTATTTTACATTTATTCACTGAACATCATCACAGGATACAAAACATAATTTCCCATCCAGAATACATTGTATAGTCACTAATTCCAGAGAAGATCATTTTTGATCCTGGGATATACTTCCTGGGATTCTCTAAATACCTCATCAGTGTATACTCTTCCCATGTGATGGATGCCTTTGTTCTCATTGGCATCTGTGTAAGAGAATCCATGGGCCTGACCTGTCTTCCACCCAAACAGATCATGGAGATTTGGGCCAGTCTTGTGCTTGCGTCACTTTTCCATGGTGTGCCACTAGGCATACTTCTAAACAAAAATATTCTTGCCTGGGACCAACAGGTGGAATGGTGATTAGGGCACTGGACTCTCACATGGCTGATTGCAGTTCAAGTCTTAGATCCAGAATCCTGAAAATTATGCTGCGTGTATGTGTGTCATGTGTCCAATATTTCAAGAGGAGAATGGAGGAGAAGGGATTGTGGTGTGACCGTCCACCCTAGGGTGGTTGATTTCTCTACTTTACCTCTCTGTGTCTCTAGTAAGAGAACACACTCCATAGCAAAAGCCAAAAAAGAAAAAAAATGCTTTTCTCAACATCACCCTTTTTTAATATTATATTTTTAAAAACTAAATTTAATTTAATTTTTTTTTTTTTGGAGAGGTTTTTGCTATAGGGCGCGTGCGCTCGCCAGACAGACAGAGAGAGACAGAGAGATAGAAAGCAGGAAATCACCCCCCAGGGGGGATGGCCACGCCGCAATCCCTTCTCCTCCATTCTCCTCTCGGGATCTTGGGCACGCACGCACACGCGCCCGGCGTGAGTTTAAGCCGCCGGGTCCGGGACTCGAACCGCGGTCGACTACGTGGGAGTCCAGCGACATAGCCATTACGCTAACTGCTGGTCCCAAATTTAATTTAATTTTATACAATCACTATAAATCACTACAGTTTGTATAGTAAATTTACCCAACATGAATATAGTTTACAACAGTTCAGGTGAAGACACTATACACATTAACAACAGATAGTCATACATTTCTGTGTCCCATATATGTCTTGCCTCTCTGTTTTTCTTCTTGATTCATTTCCTCACACTTTCTCCCTTCTCCAACCCTCTTAACACATTATCTCCAGTATCTGTGACTATTTTCCATAATTCTACAGCACCTTTCTTTCTTTTCTTTTTTTTTTTTTTTTTGGAGAGGTTTTTGCTATAGGGCACATGTGCTCACCAGAAAGACAGAGAGAGCCAGAGAGACAGTGAGAAATCATCCCCCGGGAGGATGGCCACGCTGCAATCCCTTCTCCTCCATTCTCCTCTTGGGATCTTGAGCACACATGCACACGTGCCATTGTCAGTTTAAGCCACTGGGTCCAGGACTCAAACCTCAGTCAACTACATGAGAATCCAGTGACATAGCCATTATGCCATCTGCTGGTCACTACAGCACTTATTTTTAATTGTTTATTTTGTTGTTTGTCCTAACAATGTTCCTACTCAGAAGCTGGGCATCCTGTTCTCACTTCTGAAATACTTTCTTTTATTTTCATTCATAAAATTTTATTCCCCTTATATGAACTTAATACACGTGTTCTTAACAATTTTCCTTTGATTGTTGATAAAAATTTTATAAGACAAAGCTGGCCATCATCTCATGTTAATTTCCTGTTAACTATTTTTACAGCACATGCATGTTAGGCAAGTATCAACAAAAAAAAATCACAAAAGTTTAAAACCTATGAAAAGTTAAATACATGGAGTTTTTTGTACTGCTATACTTGATATACACAAAATAGCGAAAATCAAGCAATTTATTTTTACTGCATCTTTGCTTTTACATTTTTCTTAGGTTGCCTAAAACATTTAAATATAAATAAAATGATTGTAGCAAAAATAATGAAAGCAAACAGCAGGTAACTTTACAAATAATGGAATGTGAACCATTTATGCCCTTATCCAGAGTAAATTGGGTCACAACTTTGCCTAAAGCAACACTTCTCAGTGGTAGTTAAAGGTACACACATTGATGTTGTGTGTTCCATAGATACACATGGCTCAGCATGCAGTATCCATGTGATGTTTGTTTCTATCGCAGTCTTCTAAGTGCTCCAAACCCTAATGTACCCACAATAACTACACCCGTGACCAGAACAAATTATCCCTTTTATTCCCCACCAGGACAAACCAATATGTAGGCAGTTTTCTTTGCTTAGACATCAGAACAGTTTTAACACTGGCCCTCATGAAACTACAATGTACCAAACGTACTCTGTCAAACATTTACAACTTGTATACAAATTTTACATCCCCATATTGGCCACCTCAAGATAAAAACAGATAACTCCCTAAATGGTACCTGACTTTACTCCCCTAATATTAAGCATAAAAACCACAGGGAAATTAAAATAGAAGTAAAATAACCCTGTCATAAATTGTAACAATAGACCGTGGGACAGCATGGATGACAGATGGTCTACTATGTAAATTTTAGAATGAGGCAGACAAAAGTTGAAAGGCTGATTAATGTTTCCCCTCTTTTTCCTGCTTCAGCTTTAACTCCTTGGGTAAAATTGTGTTTTAGTAACTGCATTATTAGTGTGATGTCTTTTTTTTCTTTAGAATTTTTAAATTTAATTTTATTTATTATCATAATTTTGTTTATGTTACATTGAATCACATATAACTTTATAGTGTATGACTCATCACTTAATGTACCAAGTTTAGCAATGGATTCATCAAAAGCTGTCTTTGCAAGAGAGCAGGCTTTCTCTGGAGAGTTCAGAATCTACTAGTAGAACACAGAGAAGTTAAGTGCCAGACCCAATCTGATAGGATGTATGTGCCACATTTCCTTTTGGCTGATTTCAAAAGGGTCTTGTTATGCTTGTGGTGACTGATCCTCCATCCCTTTCTTATCATCTCCATCAGAAACCTCAGCCAAGTAACGGTAGTATTCACCTTAAACTTTCAAGTAGAAGACTTTAATCTCTGCTTAGGAAGCATCGGGGATCAAGAACTTTTCCATAAAAGGCAGTGCATCATTGCAGGTATCTCTAAGCAGGTATCTCTTAGGTCTCAAGTTTATCTCTGTACTTTTGATCCATCTGCTGTTTTTTTCCTCAGCACCTTATTTTAATGTTTCTTCACTTCTTTCCTGATAGAAGAGAGAAATTAATTTAGTTTTTGTCCACTCCATCAGCACTATCCCCATATTCAGTCTTCAGGAGGCACAGAATAAGTGAGATTATTGGGACCTCAGCTCTTTTACAACCAAGACCCATTTAGTGATGACCACATGCATATTGAGACACTGAGCTTCTGAGGTGAAGCTAATGTCAGTATCAAAGAGCTGACTCTCGGTGCTCAATGCTCACAAGGGGATTATAGAAAAGTGCTTTGTAGAGAAGCCTTGGGTGCCTAAAGGTCACCACCATATATAAACCAGGGAGGATGGCCACACCACAATTCCTTTTCTATTCTCTCAGGGTTTTGGACATGAATCCACATGTGGTCAGCATAATTTTCAAGCTTCCAGGATCAGAACTCATATCATGGTCAGCCATGTGGGAATCCAGTGCCTTAGCCACCTTGCCACCTGCTGGCACCTCAATAATATTCATTAAAGCACAGTAAAGAACGCTTTTTTTAAAGCCTCAAAATATATATGAGAAATGTGGTCATGAGATTTTGCAGTAGTTCAGGAATATTAGGTTCAAATCCACATATAACAAGGAGAAGTAAGAATTTATACCCAAAATTAAGATGAGAGTAATTGGATAGAAAATAACTAAGTGATAATGGTACAAGTAATAGAGATGCTGGCCAAATGTATTTACATATATTATAGTCAAGTGTGCATATAGGACTGGGAGAACATTCAGAAGCCTGATTAGTTTTATGAAGCAGGGTCCAGCAGGTGGCATAGTGGCCAAGGCACTGTTTTCCCATGTGGTCAGCGTTCAAGTCCCAGGCCCAGTGGCTTGAAACTTACTTTGTGCTCCAGTGACTGGTTTCAGTCTGATTTTAGCCCAGCCAACAGGGCATCCAAATTTTTTCTGAGACTAGTAGTGGGGGCATAGTGAACATTTACCAGACCACAGAAAGCAAAACCACAGTAACTTTAATATACAGAGCTCATTTCCCATCTTCCTAGAATGGGATCTAACTTCTAACTCAGCATGGAGGTTAAGGCAGTTGGATCCCATAAGACTGACTACGTGGTTTGTTTGTTTGTTTGTTTTTTTGAGATGTTTTAGCCATAGGGCGCGTGTGATCGCCAGACAGAGAGACAGAGAGACAGACAGCGAGAAATCACCCCCCAGGGGCGATGGCCATGCTGCAATCCCTTCTTCTCCATTCTCCTCTCGGGGTCTTGGGCACACTCACACACGTGCCCAGCGTGAGTTTTAAGCCACCTGGTCCGGGACACGAACCGTGGTCGACTACGTGGGAGTCCAGCGACATAGCCATTACGCTAACTGCTGGTCCCCTGACTATGTGGTTTGAGACCTGAATTGAATGGCTTGAAAAACATGCCAGGTGGGCGTGCCTGCATGTCCAATAATTCCAAGAGCAGAATGGAGGAGACGGTATTGTGGCATGACCATTACCCCAAGTGTCGATGTCTCACTTTCTTTTTTTCTCTCTCTCCCTCTCTGTGTCACTGTGGTAAGTGCACACACCCAAAAGCAAAAACAAAATAGAAAAAAATGACAGTAAAATATATGAACAAATTTTTAAAAAGTAGAGTTCTGATTGCATAAAAACTTTAGTTTAACATGCTTAATTAACTAATCAAGGAAGCAGCAGATAGTGTAGCAGTTATGTCACTGGGCTTCCACATGAACAACTGCAGTTCAAATCCTGAACATGGTGGCTTTAAAATTATGCCAGGTATGTGTGGGTGCATGCCATGAGATCATGGCAGGAGAATTGAGAAGAAGGGATTGCAGCCTGTTCATTGACCACCCTGAGGGTTGATTTCTCACTCTCCATCACCATATCTCTCAAGTACCCCAATGATAACACATGCCCTAAAGCAAAAAATTCTCAAAACAAAAATCAGAACTTTTGAATACCTAAATTAAGGCTGAGTATTAAGAAATTAAGATCAGAATAATTCTATACAGAATGGAGAAATAATTAGACATACAAAACAGTAATTAAATAAGAAACAAAAAAGGGAAGTACTTTTAAAATCTCAAAACATAGTTTTAAGTAATATTCTTTTAAAAGCTAAGAATTTCCAATAGGAAAATAAACAATTAAGAAAACCAGGACATGGATCCTGAACTTCAGCTGTGAAATAGTGCTTTCAGAGACTTAAAAATGAAGATTTTCTGCTGAGACTTCTTCCTCACTTATTTCTAGTGGATAGTGTTACCTGTCTCTTTGTCTCCATTTCTCTCTGTTTCTCTGTGTCTCCCTGAGTCTTTTAATTTTTTAAAGATAAAGTATTCTCTGGGCCTTTAAGCACTCTTATTGTGTTAATAGGTGCCTGTCCCCTTCTGTTTAGTAAAAGCACAAACTCAGGCCTTTTATTTTTGCATTTTAACTCACTAAATGTCAGATGACTAGAAATCACTGCAGGGTCATGAGAAATATGGAGAAACAAGAAAATATCTCTCCTCCAAGGAAAAATAACTCCTCTTCATCCACAGACAGTATGATGAAATTTATGGAAATGTCTGATAAAGGATTTAGAATTTTCATGGTGACAAAGCTCACAGAAATAGAAGAGAAGAGAGATAATCAACTGCCAAAGAGGCAGGAGAAAGAAGCTGGTGAGCTTCAGGAGGTGAGGAAATTCTTGCACGATCTAAAAGAAAAAATTCACATTAAAAAGAGAATCAAATGGACCTGTTAGAGATGAAGATTATAAGACAGAAAGTCAAAACCTCCCTTGAAAGTATTCAAAGCAGACTAGATCATACTGAAAATCAAATTTCAGATGTAGAAGATAGAATCACTGGCCTAGAAAAATCCACCACAAAGACTGAGAAAATTGTCCCCAAAGCTGAGAATACTATATGAGAAATACTAGATACCATCAAACGTCCAAACATCCAGATAATTGGTATCCCAAAAAGGGAAGAGACCCATAAGGGCATTGACAATCTATTCCATGAAATCTTGGAAGAAAATTTTTCAAACCTAGAGAAGCATTTAATGATCCAGTCCCAAGAAATACAAAGGACCCCCAATAGAATCAACCCAAGAAGATTTTCTCTAAGACACATTATAGCCAGCTTGAGCAAAACCACAGACAAAGACAAGATACTAAGATTGGCAAGAGAAACTTCAAATTACCTATAAAGGATATCCGATCAGACTGACAATGAATCTCTCTTTGGAAACAATGAGAGTGAGGAATGAATGGAAAATATATTCAAAGTGTTAAGGGAAAAGCAATTTCAGCCAAGAATAATGTACCCGGCAAGATTATCCTTCATATGGGAAGAAAAGACAACATTCTCAGATAAACAAAACCTGAAAGAATTTACCAACACCAGACCAGATCTCCAAGAAGTTCTGCAGGGAATGCTATATCAGGAAAATTAAATACAGTCATACTGAAATAAGACTTCAAAAACTAATAAAATGGCCAATTTAATCACGGGGACAAGTCTGGAGTTGAATATTATATCCCAGAATTTAATTGGGAAGATTGAATCACAACAAAAGATAAAGTACATGAAACTGAACTGGTGAAATAGAATTTTATGACTTTTGATTAAAGCATTGTTGATTTTTTTCTAGGCTTTGTTTTTCAGGTTTAAGGATTTTTGTCTTGTCTTAAGCTACTGATAGATTCATGTACCCACTATTTGAACAGAATCCCAAACCGTTTCCTGATTTTAAGTTTTAAGCATATTTCCTTAGCATTTATTTGATTTATTAAGGTTAAATCTGCTTTTCTTGAAATTAAAAAATATAGTAAAAAATAGATAATTAATGACCATAGTAAACTATGTAACATCAGCTAGGTGCTACCTTATAATATATTCATTCTACTCAGTTTCATGCCTTAAGTCAGACATAAATTCATAGATATGTATATATCAGCAGAGCTTGCTATTGAAAGTAGTTAGATTATTAAAGAAATTTTGCAAAACAATAAAATATAGGGGGAAAAAAGAATGGAAACCAACTGTGGACACCTGAGATAGTGTTGGAGGAGGGTGGAAAATGGCAGAGGGTGAGAAATAAGGGATATATATAATATTCATATATTTCATATATGAAACTAGAAAACTATTGACGATAATATGTATGACTAAGCTACTATGCAGCATATAGCATATTCTGAATGGGAAATCACACATTTTGTATGATGTGACAATGCTCAGTGAATGACTGTAATAAATTAATTAAAAAATAAAAAAATGTAATTCCATGGGGGAAAAAAAGAAAAGAAAACCAGTTAACTTCAGAGAAAAATGTATTTAAAAATTAGTAAGAAGACTAGAAGATCTAAATTTAATATTTTATTGTTAACAAAAGCACATTTTAAAAGACTTCCTTTCTGAGTTAATGTAGCATTATATAAAACTATAGAAAATCTACCAAAAACTACCTGAAATTTGCCAAATGTTAAGAAACTGACAAGCCAGATGAGATTAATTTTATTTTTCTTTAAATAATTTGTTACTTAATTTTATTCATCATCATCATTATTATGTGTTTAATTTGAAACAGGGCATGTGCACTAACTAGATAAGGGGTGGGGAAGTTAGAAAACAGCCACCAGGTCTGAGATTTGAACCATGCTCAGTCATTTGAGAATCCAACACCTTAGTTACCATGCCACTGCTGGCACTGTCAGATGGTATTTTATGGTTCCAGAACATAGGGAAAATAAATGCTTCAATCATAGTTTCTGGATCTAAAGGGGAACAAGATGACAGGGATACATCCAATTCTAGAAAGGCTATAAAGGTTAGTATAAGCATGGGAAATGTAACTCATAATCAAGTACTATTCATTCTAATAGTGCCAAGAGAGTATGATACTAATGTTCTCATCACAGAAAATGTGAAATATTTTAGATGACATACATGTTAACTACCTTTGTCCAATTGTTCCATTTTATATTTAAAAATACAAAAACTACTTTGTATTTTATAATTTTATACATATAATTTGTATGTATATAGTGTATAGCTATATACATATCTGTAATTTTCCTATATATAATTTTTAAGTGTATATAAATGGTTCATGTGTGCACTCCTCACTCATGTCTATAAAGATATTTGTTGGCTTTTCCATACATTAATGATCCTCCTTTAAAGTCACCTCTATTTGGGTGACACCATCATCATCCAGCTTAATGAGACTTTGTCTCAATCACAAGGCCTTCAAAACCTCTCTTCATGTTTGGACTCAATTTGCTTAAGTGGACAGGAAAAAAAAACTTCCCAGGTTTTCTAGAGCCCTGGGAACATTATTCACAGCAGATACATGTACCAGTGCAGGAGAATCTCTGGATGGCAGCCTAGGACTATACCTTTATGTCTTGTGGCTTGGCTGAATCGTCTGCCCTGAATCACATGACTTGACTGGATTTCCTAATGCTGTCCTCTTTGTCTAGGTATCTATCAAAAAACTACCAATATATATTGGCCGTGTGTGTGTGTGTGTGTGTGTGTGTGTGTGTCCCAAATCCTGAAAGAATGGAGAAGGGATTTCAGTTCAGCCATCTTCCCTGGGGAATGACTTCTCACTTTCCATCTCTCCCTCTCTGTCTCTGTATGCAGTGAATGCACACACCATATAACAAAATCTACAAATAAATAAACAAACTGAGGCAGTAGGTGGCCTGGTGGTTAAGGCACAGGATCCCATATGGCTATCTGTGCAATTCAAGTCATGTACCCAACACCTTGAAAAATACATGGGTCATGTGTATGTACATGACTAAAATCCTGAGAGGAGAGTGGAGAAGAAATTACTGCATAGCCATCCCCCCTTGTGGTTGACTTCTCACTTTCTCTATCACTGTCTCTATTCAGAGAGTGCAGTGGCCTTATAGCAAAACACTAAAACAAGTAAATAAATATGACAGCTACTTGCTATTTTGCCATTAATACATTGTTTTAGGAGGGCTGGTAGGTGCATGGTGGCTAAAGACACTGAATTCCCACATGGCTGACCAGGATTCAAGACACAGAACTGGCAGCTTGCTTTCTCTCATTTCCTTTCTCTCACTGTTTCTATCTGGACACATTAAAAAATAATAGTAACAAAAGGCATTAAATAAAGAAATAATTTTGTAACATAAATAAGTAAATTGTTATAGAAAGCAATGTGTGGACTCTCCCCTTTGTGCTCTGCTTAAACAAACCCCCAACCTTCACAGCTCATGACTATGACTTTGTGCTCTGTGCCTGGGAATTTTCATGTTTTGTTTGGCATTTGAAGTTGAAGTCTTTCAAGTCCACTTTTACTATTATTCACCCCTTGCATAGTTCCTGCAGTTAAGTTCTGAGCTCTAAAGAAATAACCTTTCCTTTAAACCACTCTAAGTGACCCAGTTGAATCCACCTGTGGCTCTTGCAACTCCTTAATTTATTATTTGGCATTGTCTCTCAGGACAGACTGTGATATGTAGATAAGTGTCTCATCTATTTTATTCACTTGTATGTCTCCTAAACTGTCTCCTGCTCATTGAGGGCACATGAAAGATATGATAAACCTACTGCAAATCCTTAACACACTCAGGATGATTTTTATGCATGCTCATGAACTTGGTGTGATTTTCAAGCCTCCAAGTCTGGGATTAAAAGTGCACAATCAGGGAACCAGCAGTTAGTGTAATGGCTATGTTGCTGGATTCCCACGTAGTCAACCGTGGTTCGCGTCCCGGACCCGGTGGCTTAAAACTCACACCGGGTGCATGTGCGTGTGTGCCCAAGATCCCGAGAGGAGAAGGGATTGCGGCATGACCATCCCCTTGGGGGGTAATTTCTCGCTTTCTGTCTCTATGTCTCTCTCTGTCTGTCTGGCGAGCGCATGCGCCCTATAGCGAAAACCTCTCCAAAAAAAAAAAATACTTAACACCTTAGCACAGTCCTGAGGTGTCTACCTTCAAAAGGATGGGTGGGTGTTAGTGCTGCCCTCCCACTATAGGAAAACTCACTGGCTGGACCTTACTGGAAAGCAGCTCAGAGCAGTTCCTTGGAGGAATTTATACAGGGGTGTCCATCCAATAGCAGTGAAGGGAATACTGTACTATCTACTTTTATTTACATGATTTCACTTTTCACTGGTTCCTAAAAAGCTATAAACCCTGTTAACCATGATTACATTTCCCTGCCAGATCTGGCAGTTTGGAAAACACACTGTGTGTGTGTGTGTGTGTGTGTGTGTGTGCGCACACACATGTGTGCTCAAGTCCCAAAAGGAGAAATGGAGAAGGGATTGCAGTGTGATCATCCCAGGAGGGTTCCTCCTTTCACTCTCTCTCTTGTACCCACTAGCAAAATTTTTAAAGCCCATTTTAACTAATTCTTTACTTAGTGCTTTATAATCACTTTTTTTTCTGTATGAAGACCAGTTAGAAGGGCAGGAAAATATAAAATGCTTGAAGGATCATCATCAAGATAGCCAAATGCATTTGGAATGTCCTGTGCTCTTTCCATGCTACCTTGGTCCTCTGCTAGCTAATTACAACTTACCAGATCTTCTGAAATGTTTAAAACATGAATATGGAAGATGGAAATCAAAAGTGTCAGTACTTCACATAAAAAAAAATAATAAAAGATGGAAGACAGCGCTGATGTTCTATCAGTATGATAAACCATGCTCATAAATGTTTGTGTTTGAATTAGCTTAAGTGCTCCAGAAAGCTAGCTTTTCTTGATTCGATACCTAAAACTTTCCTTAAATTTCAAAGCCAATTAAAAGTTAGGTCCTTTTGGGGCAGTGGGATATCTCCTGTGCATCCCTGCAGGAATCCAGTCCTGGGAGATCTGCCTACACCAGGTGTGGACCATGCTGTCCACACCCAGAGACATTGGTCCCTGAGGCAGGGCCTTGAGTAGGATTCAAAGCTGAACCTGAAGGCAGCAAACTGGGAACTTCTGCTGGAGGACACATCTTAGGAACCAGTTTTGTTGTGTGTGACTGTTGTTCAGAGTGACTGCATCTTTAAAGAAAAGTGTGTAAGGCCACCTGGGTCTGTGTTTTCTCAGTGCTGAGAAATGAAGTCCAATCCAGACCCTTTATCCCCAACAAAAGAAGATGTGCTTGAACACTGGTGTGGTGAGCAGTGACATCTTCACTCAGCACCAAAAAGTTGGTCTCTGATGGTAACAAAGCTCTCCTGGAACTCATTTGGGATCTCTGTCTCTCCTTGTGGCTAGTGGTGGGTCCATGCTCAGGGAGAAAGTGATACTTTCCTAGTCTTCCTTCTTCATCTGCTTAGTTCTCTAGCTGTTTTGCCCATTTGGGGTCCTAGTGCTTTGTGGGGAAGACAACACGTCTGACACCTGAGTTGCCCAAGTATGAAAAAGACCCACCACTGCATTGCTCACCTGGCTGTGAGTCACAGTGGGGATGGGGCCATACAAGTACTGCTTTGTGGTGCAGTTTTTATCAGTAGCTTGTGCTCGCCTGTTGTACTGGGTGACCATCTGGTCAAGGTGGTCTTGAGAAGTGTCAGAGGGACCAGCAGTTGGCGTAATGGCTATGTCGTTGTACTCCCACGTAGTTGACCACAGTTCGAGTCCTGGACCTGGCAGCTTAAACTCACGCCAGGCACATATGCGTGCATGCCCAAGATCCCAAGACGAGAATGGAGGAGAAGGGATTGCAGTGTGGCCATCCCCCTGGGGGGTGATTTCTTGCTTTCTGTCTCTCTGGTGAATTCTCACTTCTCTCTGTCTTTCTGGTGAGTGCATGCACCCTATAGCAAAAACCTCTCCAAAAAAAAAAAAAAAGAAAGAAAGAAAAGAAAAGAGAAGGCTCAGAGACCTGGCTATTTGTAGAGCAGTGCAGGTGAAAGGTTTAATTCCCATGGTAGCTGCTATGAGATGATGATTAAGATGGGATGTGTAGGGGGTATAGTGGTTGAGGTGTGGGACTCCCACATGGCCAACCACAGTTTCAGTTCCAGACCTGGATGCTTGCTTTTTCACTTTCTCTCTCTCTCTCTCTCTGTCACTCTCTGGTGAATTAAAAGAATAATTATGATGATGATAAATACAATTAAATAAATAATTCCTTTTTTAAAAAAAGATAGAATGTGTAAACAAGGAGACCATGATGGCACTGTTTGACTTGTCTTCCTGGGTGAAGGCATGTCTGGGATGTGAGGTGCCAGGTTAAGGGACAGGGGGCAGTGACTTTCCCTAGACAGGTTCTCTGGAGATTAGGCTCCACTAGAGTGAGCAGACAACACTCCACATGGTTGGGAGAAGGCTGGTAGTCTCAGAAATGTCAGAGTATCACTAACACAAGGCAGCCCCAGCTTGTCTTTTCCTAAAAGCCTGCTGTGTTAATTTGATTCCACACACAGGGTTAATCCTGATGAGCCTTTGTCTAGTTCTCCCTGGGAACCTGGTGCTGGTATGGAATGATGATTCATAGAGATAGTGGCAGACTGATCTCAGCCAGCCTTGTCCACAGTCCTGTGGTATGGGTTGTTTTTAGGAGATGTTGTGATTGCTTCCACAATTGTGCACAGGAACAAGGTGACTTCTAATTTTCCTTTGGGCTGTCTCCACCTGATGTTTCTTTTTCATTTAGTGGCTACAAATTGTCAGGCATTAAATTGAAGCCAGGTGGTATTACAGTCCATTTTTGTACCATGAAGACCCTGTTCCTGAGAGACGGGTGGACAGAAGTTTGCAGTACTGATGGCTCCTGTTGTGATGGGCTGTGGTGTCTGTTGTGTCTGTGGTGCTGTGGTATCTGGAATATCCATGGTCAGAAAGGAGATGTGAAGCTGCACTAACTTCTCAGGGGCTCAGGCACCTCCTGCTTCTCCCTCTTCTGGCTGCAAAGGGAGTGAATGTGACCTTGATGTTTGCGAGAGATCTGAATGTGAGCATGCAGGGAAGCTGTAGCAGTGATGCCTGAACCTCAAAACTGCTGGCCATCCTGCAGGTATAAATCCATGCTGCTTCATCAAGTGGGGTGGCATGGATGGTTGGGGAAAGCAAGTACCATAGCCACTGCATGGAGTATAAAGATCTCCAGGTGGGACTGAAGATGAAGCCCAAGTGGCCCATGCCCACATCCGTAGTCTTGCAAGGAGCAATGGTCATCAAATGCCCCCTCCTCAGGTACTCAAATCATGGTACTTCAGAAGTGCCATGGCCCAGATACCCCTGCCACACCAACTGATAGTGGGGTGTCTCTCACACACAGATAATTGTCACTGGCACTACCTTGGAATTTGAGAGAGCCCAAAGGGAATGCAGAGGTCTGTGGGACAGGGTTGAGGAAGGGGCCACTGCTAATTTTTTCTGTTAACTAAAAACTTCTCTAAAAATAGTACCAGACATATTCTTCACAATTCTAGAAAAGAAAATCATAAAGTTTTTCTGGAATCATAAAAGACCACGTATTGCCAAAGCAATTCTGCACAAGAAGAGTGGAGTGGGTGGCATCTCACTCTGTGACCCAAAAATATAATACAAAGCTGTGGTAATCAAAACAGCATGGTACTGGCACAGAAACAGATATGTGGACCAAGCAACAGAATAGAGACCCCAGAAATAAATGCCCAAACATATAGTCAATTGATTTTTGACAAGGTATACCAGTCAATCCAGTGGGAAAAGGAAAATCTCTTCAACAAATGGTCCTGGGGCAGTTAGCGTAATGGCTATGTCGCTGTATTCCCATGTAGCTGACCATGGTTTGAGTCCTGAACCTGGTGCCTTAAACTCACGCTGGGCACGTGTGCATGCGTGCCTAAGATCCTGAGAGGAGAATGGAAGAGAAGGGATTGCTGCGTGGCCACCCCCCCTGAGGGGTGATTTCTTGCTTTCTATCTCTCTGTCTCTCTCTGTCTTTCTGGCGAGTGCACATGCCCTATAGCAAAAACCTCTCAAAAAAACAAACAAACAAACAAACTCAGGGACCGGTAAGTTAGCGTAATGGCTATGTCGCTGGATTCCCATGTAGTCAACCGCGGTTCGCGTCCCGAACCCAGTGGCTTAAAACTCACGCCAGGCGTATGTGCGTGTGTGCCCAAGATTCTGAGAGGAGAATTTAGGAGAAAGGATTGCGGTGTGGCCATCCCCCCGGGGGGTGATTTCTTGCTTTCTGTCTCTCTGTCTCTCTCTGTCTGTCTGGTGAGCGCATATACCCTATAGCAAAAACTTCTATAAAACAAAAAAATGGTGCTGGGAAAACTGATTTCCACTTGCACAAAGATGAATCTGAACCCTACCGCTCACCTTTGACAAAAATCAAGTCAAGGTGGATTAAAGATCTAAATCTAAGACCTCAAACTATAAAACTGCTCCTGGAAAACACTGGGGAAACTCTGGGAGACATTGGAGTAGGGAACGACCCCCAAAATAAGACCCCCAGAGCACAGTCAATAATTCCCAAAATAGACAAGTGGGATTACATCAGACTAAGAAGTTTCTGCATAGCAAAAGACACAGTAATTAGTGTGAGTCAATAGCCCTCAGAATGGGAAAATATGTTTGTAAACTATGCGTCAGATAAGGGACTGATAAACAGAATTCATAAGGAACTCAAGCAGATATTCAAAAAAAAGATGATCAATCCTATTAAAAGATAGGAGAATGTGTTGAAAAAAAATTAAACACTTTAAAGATCACATACGAATAGCTAAAAGGCATATAAAAAATACTCAGCATCCCTCATTGTAAGGGAAATGCAGATCAGCAATGAGATACCATCTAACTCCAGTCAGAATGACCAAGATTGAAAAAAAAAGGAAAAAGTGCTGGCGGGGTGTGGTGAAAGGGGAACTCTGTTACGCTGCTGGTGGGAATGTAATTTGGTCCAGCTCCTGTGAAGAACAATTTGGAGATTCCTCAAAAATCTACAAATAGAACTATCATATGATCCAGCAATTCCACGCCTTGGTACCTACCCAAAGGACAGAAGAATTCTTCATTGGAAGAGTGTTTGCACATTGATATTTATTGTGGCACTTCACAATTGCTAAGATATGGAACCAACCCAAATACCCACAGATGAATAGATTGAAAAACTGTGGCGCTATGGGATACTATTCAACCTCAGAAAACAACAAGACCCCGGCTTTTGACAGAAAGTGGATGAATATAGAAGATTTATTGTTTAGTGAAACAAGTTGGGCTATGAAGGAGAGATATTGTATATCCCCACTTAATATATACTGAGTGTCCGCACTATATGACTGATACCGATTGACTAAAGGATATAGAAACACAGTATATGGATGTAAATACCAGACATATTGAGTGTGAAAGAGTAGGGTCTGAGGAAGGTCATTTAGAAGAAAAGTGGGAAGGCAAAACATTAATGGGACAAAGAAATGTGGTATTATCTGTTGAAGATATTTTATAGTTTTATCAACTGGACTAGAGAGAAATGTTCACCTGTTGAAATATTAATTTTGTAAGCTAAATAATGTGATTGAATGTATAAAAGAAAATGAAATAAAAAAAATAAATAATACAGCCCAACATTTTTTCTTAAGGTTTTTTTTCATAGGGTACATGTATCCACTGGAGAGAGACAGAGACAATAAAAGAGAAAATTATAGAAACGGGCCCGGAGGGAACGGCGGGCTTCTCCTGGACTCTGGACTGAACAAGAATTTGAAAGAAACATACCATCCATCAGATGACAAGAAATCGCCGCTGGAACACAAAAATATGGGAAAAAAAGAAAATACCTCTCCTCCAAGGGATAAGAGTAACTCCTCTTCATCCACAAGCAGTTCGGTGAAAATCATGGAACTGTCTGATAAGGAATTTAGAGCATTCATAATGTTGAAGCTAACAGAGATGGAAGAGAAGAGAGATAATGAACTGCTAAAGAGAAAGGAGAAAGAAGTTATGAGTTCCAAAAGATGAGGAAATTCTTGCAAGATCTAAAAGAGGAATTACACACTTTACAAAAGACTCAAAAGGAACTGTTAGAGATGAAGTCTATAATACAGGAAGTCAAAATCTCCCTTGAAAGTATTAAAAGCAGACTAGATCATTCAGAAAATAGAATCTCAGATGTAGAAGAGAAAATGGCTGGCCTGGAAAAATCCATCATGAAGACTGAGAAAATGGCCCAAAAATTTGAGAATAATATGCGAGAAGTACTAGATACCATCAAACGTCCAAACATCCAGATAATTGGCATTCCAGAAGGTGAAGAGACCCATAAGGGCATTGATAATCTAGTCCATGAAATCCTGCAAGAAAACTTTCCAAACCTAGAGAGGCATTCGAAGATCCAGTCCCAAGAAATACAAAGGACCCCAAATAGAATCAACCCAAGAAGATCTTCTCCAAGACACATTATAGCCAGGTTGACCAAAACCACAGACAAAGACAAGATACTAAGATTGGCAAGAGAAAAACATCAAGTTACCTACAAAGGACATCTAATCAGGCTAACAGCAGATCTCTCATCAGAAACAATGCGAGTGAGGAAAGAATGGGAAAATATATTCAAAGTGTTAAGAGAGAAGCAATTTCAGCCAAGAATACTGTACCCAGCAAGATTATCTTTCAGATGGGAAAAAAAGTCAAGAACATTCTCAGATAAACAAAACCTGAAAGAATTTACCAGCACCAGATCAGATCTCCAAGAAGTTCTCAAGGGTGTGCTATGTCAGGAAAATTAAAAACAAACACACGGAAATAAGAGTTCAAAAACTAAGAAAGTGGCCAGCTTAATTGTAGAGACAAGTCTGGAGTTGAATATTATATCCCAGAATTAGTCAGGAAAATTGAACCAGAACAGAAAATAAAAATACATGAGATTGATAGGTTCATGCACCTACCATTTGAACAGAATCCTAACCTGTTTCCTGACTTTTAGCAAAATTCCTTGGTATTTCTTTGATTTAAGTTAAAACTGGTTTTCTTAATAGTAACGAGTGAACTCACCATTGAAAGTAGTTAGATTATGTATGAAATTGTGTGATCAATATAATGTGGGTGGGAAAGGAATGGAAGACAATTGTAGACACCAGAGATAGTGTGAGAAGAGGGTGGCAAAGGACAGAGGGTCAGAAAGAGGGGTAAAAATAATTCTAGGAACTAGAAATGGAAAATTTTTTATAATATGAATGATTAAGTCACTATGCAGTATATACTGGATGGGAAATCACATTTTGTATGCTGTGATGATGCTTAGGGAAAGAATGTAAATTAAGTTACAAAAAAAAAGTTTCAGGAAAAAAAATATTTATTCAATGACTGCAGTAAGATATATAGCCCCAGCTAGGTGCTACTTTATAAGACGCCTAAAGTTAGATATGTGTTCATGGAAATGTATATATCACCTGTGTTTGCTATGAAAATAGTTAGATGAATTAAGGTCTTTAGTAATTCAATAAAATGTGGGGGGGAAACAGTATAGAAAGCAAACATAGATACCAGAGACAGTGTGGGAGGAGAGTGGGAGATGGCAGAGGGTAAGAGATAGGGAATCAAGGACGGAGGGGGAAAGCAAAACATACAGAAAACAAGAAATGGAAAATTATTTGCTGACAATAACATGTTTGTTGATGTGCTTGATTGAGACAATATACAGTGTACTCTGGATGGAAAATCTCATTTTGTATGTTGTAATGATGTACAGTGAATGCAAATAAATAAATTGAAATAAAATAAATAAATAAATAAATAAATAAAATGAAATAGGAAAAAAAAAAAAAAGAAAATTATAAATCATCCCACAGGGACGATTGTGACACTGCAATCCCTTTTCCTCCATTTTCTTCCTGAAATCGTGGGCACACAGCACATGTGCTAGTATGATTTTCTTGCCACCAGGTCAGGGACTTCAACCAGAGTCAATCATGTGGGAGCCCATAAAATTAACCATTATACAACCTCCCGGAGCCTAGCCCATCAATGTTAAGAAAAACATTTTCCCAACTTGGTCATCTAAAACATGTCTAATCCCAATAGAGATGTATTTTGAGTATAAAATATACAATGGGTTTCAAAGATTTTGTATAAAAAATGAGTGTATAGCACTTCTGTAATTTTTATACTGAATACATGCTGTGATGGTAATATTTAGTTTGAATAAAACAATTAAATTTTTCAGAAATACAGGGCTCTTTTGGTGTCTGACTTAGTCATTGCAAGATATACCCACCACACACACATGAGAGAATGACCATGGTAGCTCTATGTCCTGTGAAGGTCACATATCTTTATGACTTTCCTCACTCCTTTGCTGCTTTTGACGTTGGGTGAGGTTATAGTCATGTCCCTCTCTGTCCTGGAAGGTATTTTGAAGACCTAATTCTGGTAACTGGGACTGTGGAAATAAGGTGTTTCCAGATGTAATTTAATTAACATGAGGTGAATCAAGTGATATGAAACGCAACATAATCAGTATCCTTATAAAAATAGAAACAAGCTTTGTGACCAACCAGAAATTGGAGTGAAGTAACTGCAAACTAAAAACTGCTAAGGAGTCAATATCAAAATCAGAAGCTTACAAGAGACAGAAACAGAGTCTATGCAGTCTCAGAGGATGCCCGATCCTGCTGAAGCCTTGACTTCACACTTGTGCCCTCCAGAACTGTGGAATAAAAGATTTCTGATTTTAAAGCCATGTAACTGGTGGTACTTCCTTCTAACAACCCTAGGAAAAGCTACAGGTGGCAGATGCCTTCCAGTTAGGAATAGGTTTCAGAAAAACTGCATGCTATGGGCAGATGTCCCTTGCCACATAGAGCTGATGGAGACATTGTGATATTTGAGAGATCAGAGATATTGTTACAGGGAATTTACAATTTTGCTGGAGATTATGGGGATTAAGAGATCTAATGTGGGAGTAAAGGTTTTCAAAAGATGTTGAAGGTCAGGCATATCTGGTAATTTCCCACTAATCTTTAAAGAAAACTAGATTCTGGGACCAGCAGATGGCATAATGGTTACATTGCTAGACTCCTATGTAGTTGACTATGGTTCGAGTCCCAGACTCGGTGGCTTAAAACTCCTGCCAGACACATGTGCATGCATACCTAAAATCCCAAGAGGAGAATGGAGAAGGGATTGCAGAATGGATATGCTGTCTGAAGGCGGGTGATTTTTCACTTTCTGTCTCATTTTCTGTCTTCTCTGGCAAGTGCACATGTCCTATAGCAAAAAATCTCTCTTAAAAAAAAGAAATAAAGGGAACCAGCAGTTAGCATAATGGCTATGTCGCTGGACTCCCACGTAGTCAACTGCGGTTCGCGTCTCGGACCCGGTGGTTTACAACTCACGCCGGGCGCATGTGCGTGCGTGCCCAAGATCCCGAGAGGAGAATGGAGGAGAAGGGATTGCGGCGTGACCATTCCCCCTGGGGGGTGATTTCTCGCTTTCTGTCTCTATGTCTCTCTCTGTCTGTCTGGCGAGTGCACACGCCCTATAGCGAAAAACCTCTCCAAAAAAAACAAAAAAAAACGAAAGAAAGAAATAAAGAAAAACAGATCCATATACAGTTCAGGATAAATCCAAGAAAACACTCTAAGTATTGAATTCTTCCCTTCTCATTTTCTCATTTGGTGTTGCAGCTCTGGTTGTCTCAGTTTCCCAAAAAGAAATCTTACTGTTGACTTCCAGATTACGTAGACTAATTTAGATGAGGAGTCAGGGTTCCTGACATTGATATGGGGTTGGTGAGAAATGCAGAGCAATGCATCTGGTTTGAGAAGTAACACCGTGGATCTTGAAATGAATCCAGGTCTTGAGTAACCCAGGACATAATTTACAATTTTAAAAACTATACTAAATCTTAAATGGAATTTCCTGGAGGCTGGTGGAATGAGATAAAAAACCTAAAAAGGAAGAAAAAGTTTTAAATTTAATTTGGTAAATTAAAATTACATGCAGAAAATTACAAGTAAAAAGGAAGTCCCAATAATCACCACTTGGTAGATAAATTCACATAGCAAACAATAGCACTTTTGGGGGAATCTCAATATGAACTTACATCAAGTATATTTAAGTTCCTCAAATAAGTAAAGGGAATAATACCATGCAAATAGAATGAAATACAGTGAAATAGACAAAAGAGAACAAGCCAGGTCAGCAGACAGCATAAAGGATAAGGCAATGGGGTTGGAGTCCCAGACCCAGTAGCTTGAAAATCATGCTGGGTGCATGTGTTTTCCTTCCCAAAAATCTCAAGAGAAGAATGAAGGAGAAGAAACTGCAGTGAAGCCATCACCTCCAAGGGTTGATTTCTCACCTTCTCTCTCTCTTTCTGTCTCTGTCTCTCTAATGAGCACATGCAAACAGAAACAAGTCATAGAAATAAATAAGAAATAAATATTATACACAAAAAATGAGAATTCATAAAAATAAAAGACATACTAACTGTAATAAAAGTTTTAAATTATATGCACAGATAATAATACCAGGAGCAGGGCTGAATAAAGTAATCAGAGAATAGGCCAATTTAAAAGTAGTACTAAGAAAATTACCAAAAAACCAAAAGAGAGTGAGACAGGAAAAGCACAAAGGTAACTTTAAAATGGATGCTATTGGGGCCAGCAGGTGGTGTGGTGATTAAGTTACTGGACTGCCACATGGCTGATTGTGATTCAAATCCTGGACAGAGTAGCTTAAAATTCATGCTGGGCTTTGTGTGTGTGTGTGTGTGTGTGTGTGTGTGTGTGTGTGCGCCTAAAGTTCCAGGAGGAGAATAAAGGATAAAGAATTATGGCATATCCATCTCCTCTGGGAGGTGATTTCTCACTTTCTCTCTCTGTCTCTTTCTCTTTGGTGAGCCCATGTGTCCTATAGCATAAACAAAACAAAACAAAGCAAAAAAGATGTTATTTTGAGTGGTCACAACCACTAAAGATTCTGAGAGGAAAAAATAGAGTGAATGAAACAAACTCTAAAACTAGTGAGGGATAAATTGCCAAACTAGAGTTAAGTTTTCTTCTCAATTTTAAAAAGTCCAATGAGGGAACCAGCAGTTAGCGTAATGGCTATGTCGCTGGACTCCCACGTAGTCGACCGCGGTTTGCGTCCGGGACCCGGTGGCTTAAAACTCCAGGCGTGTGTGCGTGCGTGCCCAAGATCCCAAGAGGAGAATGGAGGAGAAGGGATTGTGGCATGACCATCCCCCCTGGGGGGTGATTTCTCGCTTTCTGTCTCTATGTCTCTCTCTGTCTGTCTGGCGAGCACACGCGCCCTATATCGAAAAAACCTCTCTCAAAAAAAAAAAAAAAAAAAAAAGTCCAATAAGTCTTAAGTAAATTAAAAAAAAACTGTCCTTAAGTGTTCTTTGGTCAGTGTGCAGACTAAAGGGATTTTGTTTTCTCATAGTAACCACAGAAATAAAACAGATTACTTACAAACTGCCAAAGAATAATAAAGAAAAACAAAATTGACCTTGGATTTAGATTGGGCTGTTTCCAGAAGCATTTGATAACCAATGTACTATAGCAGAAGACAGGCATATAAATATTTTGTCTGAAAGGGCTGTTGTAACCTGTCTTTATTCTTTCTGTCCTCTTCCCAAGACCTTCCTGAAGTGGAGGAAGAGGTGATCAGAGTTAACATTTTTATGATACTTAATTCTACTAAGCTGTTCTCCTTTGTTGCCCTTGCCAGAGTTCTGCCCTCAACTGCCACTGACTTAATGACCCTGATTCTGTTGCATCCATTTTAACTCTTTGGACCTAGGATTCTGAAATGGGTGTCTTATTACATACAATTCTTTCCCCTGGATTCAGTCATCTATATCCTTGGCCATCATCTCTTCTCTCCTTCTGCCTTGTCCCTCATCTGAGTACGCTTACCTCCAAGCCATCAATAGGGTCCCTGCTGAATTCCAGAGGACAATTATGCCTCCCCTCCAAGAACAGCATTAAAGATCCTTCAAGACCTGACCAAAAGTTAACTTCTCTTTGTGTGCACCCCATGTAGTAACCAAACTGGCATCCCCACACCCTGTTGCTCAATCCAGAAGTTGCAGAATTATACTTGGGTCATCTCTGAATGGGTCATTCCAGAGTCTCATCCCCACATCCAATCCATGCTCAATTCATCATAAATTTAAATCTCCCCATATTCCAAGTCACCATTTCCTAGTTGCTGAACATCTCCAATGGCCTCCATCCTGGTTTTTCTAATTTCAGTTTTGCCTGTCCCCATCCATTGTCCTCACAATACTTAGGTTATTTTTTCCCAAAAAGAGAATTAGATCATATTTTTATTCTATTAAAAACATTTCAAGCCTTCACCACTTCTCTGAGGTAAAATCCAAGATAATCAATGAGATCTTGTCTATCTTTTCAACCTTCTCTTACATTCCTCTCCCTCTTCTCTACTATACTTATTGTAGATGGGCCTTTCTTCCCTTTTATATTTGCACCAAAATTTTTTTTTTTTTTTAGGTTTAGTTTTCCTTTGGTTTTATTTTTTTATTTATTTTTATTTTATTTTATTTTATTTTTTATTTTTATTTTTTTATTTTTACATTTTTCGACAAACATTTACTTTACATAGCAAAAAATTTTAGCTCATACCCCATAATTCTTGACAGTTTAGAAACAACTTTCAAGATCTCAAAATACTGAATTTTAAAGATAATGTTCAAAATATGTCTTATAATTTTATATAATTTTAAAACTCTATAACAACAGAAGCAGAATGGTTTCAAAAAAATATATATACATATATATACAAATATATATGTGTATATATATATACACATTTAGAGTGCAGACACTCGGTATATATTAAGTGGGGACATACAATGTCTCTCCTTCATAGCATGGCTTGCTTCACTCAACAGTAAGTCCTCCATATTCATCCACTTCCTTTCAAAAGTCAGGGATTTGTTGTTTTTTATGGATGAATAGTATTCCATTGAGTATATGTGCCACAGTTTTTCTAACCATTCATCAGTTCGTGGGCATTTAGGTTGTTTCCATGACTTAGCAATCGTGAAAAGTGCCGCAATAAACATCGATGTGCAAGCACTTTTTCGATTAAGTATTCTTCTGTCCTTCGGGTAGATACCAAGGAGTGGGATTGCTGGATCATATGGTAATTCTATTTGTAGATTTTGGAGGAATCTCCAAATTGTTCTCCAAAGTGGTTGTACCAATTTACAGTCCCACCAGCAGTGTAAGAGAGTTCCCTTTTCACCACACCCCCTCCAGCACTTATCATTTTTTGTTTTTTTAATCTTAGACATTCTGACTGGGGTTAGGTGATATCTCATTGCTGTTTTGATCTGCATTTCTCTTACAATGAGGGATGTTGAGCATTTTTTCATATGCCTTTTAGCTATTCGTATGTCATCTTTAGAAAGTGGTTTTTTCAACTCATTCTCCCATCTTTTAATAGGATTGATTGTCTTTTTCCGAAACAGCCGCTTGAGTTCCTTGTGGATTCTGGTTATCAGTCCCTTGTCTGATGCATAGTTTACAAAGATATTTTCCCATTCTGAGGGCTGTCTGTTCACACTAATCACTGTGTCTTTTGCCATGCAGAAACTTCTTAGTCTGATGTAATCCCACTTGTCTATTTTAGGGATCATAGACTGTGCCTTGGGAGTCTTAGTTAAGAAGTTTTTCCCTACCCCAATGTCTCCCAGAGTTCCCCGGTGTTTTCCAGGAGCAGTTTTATAGTTTGAGGTCTTAGGTTTAGATCTTTGATCCACCTTGACTTTATTTTTGTCAGAGGTGAGAGGTAGGGGTTCAGATTCATCTTTCTGCAAGTGGAGATCCAGTTTTGCCAGCACCATTTGCTGAAGAGGTTATCCTTTTCCCACAGGATTGACTGGTGCCCCTTGTCAAAAATCAGTTGGCTGTATGTTTGAGCATTCATTTCTGGGGACTCTATTCTGTTCCATTGGTCCACCTGTCTGTTCCTGTGCCAGTACCATGCTGTTTTGATTACCACAGCTTTGTAGTATATTTTTGGGTCAGGGAGTGAGATGCCGCCCACTCCATTCTTCTTGTGCAAAACTGCTTTGGCAATACGGGGTCTTTTATGATTCCAGACAAACGTTATGATTGTCTTTCCTAGATCTGTGAAGAATGTGTCTGGTATTTTGATTGGCATTGCATTAAATAGGTAGATTAATTTGGGTAAAATTGCCATTTTGATTATATTAATTCTTCCAATCCAGGAACATGGGATGTCCTTCCACTTTTTTGTGTCATTTTCAATTTCTTTTTTTATCTTCTCATAGTTTTCCTTGTGGAGGTCTTTAACTTCTTTAGTTAGATTTATCCCTAAGTATCTTATACTTTTTGTGGCTATGGTAAATGGAACAACTTTTTTCAGTTCCATCTCAGTCTGCCTGTTGTTCGTATACAGAAATGCTATAGATTTCTGGATATTAATTTTGTATCCTGCAACGTTACTGTATTCATGTATTACTTCCAGAAATTTTTTTATGGAAACCATTGGGTCTTCTATGTATACAATCATGTCATCTGCAAATAGAGAGAGTTTCACCTCTTCTTTTCCTATTTGAATGCCTTTTATTTTTTCCTCTTTTCTGATTGCAATGGCCAAGACTTCTAGTACTATATTGAAGAGGAGTGGAGAAAGTGGACATCCTTGTCTTGTACCCGTTTTTAGTGGAAAAGCTTTCAGCTTTTCTCCATTGAGGATGATGTTCGCTATGGGTTTTTCATAGATAGCTTTTATTGTGTTGAGAAATGGCCCTTCTATGCCCATTTTGCTGAGAGTCTTGATCATGAAGGGATGTTGTATCTTATCAAATGCTTTTTCTGCATCAATTGATATGACCATATGGTTTTTATCTTTCTTCCTATTAATATGGTGTATTACATTTATGGTTTTGCGTATGTTGAACCAACCTTGCATTCCTGGGATAAAGCCTACCTGATCATGATGTATAATCTTTTTGATAAGTTGTTGTATACGATTTGCTAGTACCTTGTTGAGAATCTTCGCGTCTATATTCATCAGGGATATTGGTCTATAGTTTTCCTTCCTTGTCCTGTCCTTATCAGTTTTAAGGATAAGGGTGATAGAGGCTTCATAGAATGAATTAGGGAGAGATTCACCCTTTTGGATATTTAGAAATAACTTGAGCAGAATGGGGGTTAACTCTTCTTTGAAAGTTTTGTAGAATTCAGAGGTGAATCCATCAGGGCCAGGGCTTTTCTTTGTTGGGAGGTTATTTATAACTGATTTGATCTCCTGGCTTGTTATGGACCTATTCAGACTTTCTATATCCTCCTGGCTCAATCTAGGTAGATTATACCTGTCCAGAAATTTGTCCATCTCATCCAAATTATCTTGTTTCTTGGCATACAGATGTTCATAGTATCCCCTAATAATGTTTTTTATTTCTACTATGTCTGTTGTTATTTTGCCTGCTTCATTGCAGATCTGATTCACCTGGTTCTTTTCTCTCTTCTTCTTAATAAGTCTCGCTAGTGGTGTATCAATTTTGTTTACCTTTTCAAAGAACCAGCTTTTACTTTCATTTATTTTCTGTATAGTTCGTTTATTTTCTATTTCATTTATTTCTGCTCGTATCTTTATTATTTCCTTTCTCCTGGAGTTTTTTGGATCTTTTTGCTGTTGCTTTTCCAATTCTGTGAGGCATGATGTTAGGTGATCCATTTGCCTTCTTTCCATGCTCCTCTTATGTGCACTAATTGCTATGAACTTCCCTCTTATGACTGCTTTAGCAGTGTCCCAAAGATTATGGAAACTCGTGTCCTCATTGTCATTGGCTTCCATGAACCTTTTGATTTCAGTCTTTATTTCTTCAGTAGTTGTGGAGTCATTCAGGAGTAGGTTATTAAGTTTCCATGTATTTGAGTATTTTCGAGGATTTCTCTTGAAATTAAACTCAAGTTTAATTCCATCATGGTCGGTGAAGATTCTGGGTATAGTTTCTATGCTTTTGAATCTGTAGAGGCTTGCTTTGTGCCCAATGATGTGGTCAATCTTCGAGAATGTTCCATGTGGCGGCGAGAAAAAAGTGTATCTTGAGGTTTTAGGATGGAAAGTTCTATAGATGTCTGTTAAGTCCATTTGATTTATGATATCATTTAGATCTTTTATCTCTTTACCTATTTTTTGTCTAGATGATCTATCCAGGGGGGATAGTGCAGTGTTGAGGTCTCCAACAATTAGTGTGTTGCAGTCTATCTCCCTTTTTAGATCTAGCAGTCTTTCCTTCACATATTTGGGTGCTCCTGTGTTGGGCGCATAGATATTAATAAGCGTTATATCTTCTTGATCGATTGATCCTTTTACCACAATATAGTGCCCTTCTTTGTCTCTTCGAACAGTTTTTGTTTTAAAGCCTATTTTGTCAGAGACCAGTATTGCGACTCCAGCTCTTTTTTGGTTCCCATTTGCATGGAAAATCTTTTTCCAACCCTTCACTTTCAGTCTATGTATATCTTTATCCATGAAGTGGGTTTCCTGTAGGCAACAGATAGAGGGTTTTTGTTTTTTAACCCATTCAGCCAGTCTGTGTCTCTTGATTGGAGAGTTTAATCCATTAACATTCAATGTTATTATTGATGTTAATGGATCTGTCCCGGCAATTAAGTTGGCCATTGTCTTAGTTGCCTTTTACTCTTTTGTTTCTGGCTGTTACTTCTTTAGTTATCCTGGAACAGTACTTTCTTCAGGGTTTCATGGAGAGCTGGCCTGGTGCTGGCAAATTCTTTCAGGTTTTGTTTGTCTGAGAAGATTTTAATCTTTTTTTCCCATATGAAGGATAATCTTGCAGGATACAATAGTCTTGGTTGAAATTGTTTCTCTCTTAACACTTTCGATACATCTTCCCATTCTTTTCTTGCTTGCATTGTTTCCGTTGAGAAGTCCGGTGTTAGCCTGATGGGGTGACCTTTGTAAGTCACTTGTCGTTTCTCTCTTGCTAGTTTTAGTATCTTATCTCTATCTGTGGTCTTAGCCAGTCTGGCTATGATATGCCTTGGGGAAGATCTTCTTGGGTTGATTCTATTTGGTGTCCTTTGAATTTCCTGGGTCTGGATGTTGGAGTGCCTCTCTATGCTTGGGAAATTTTCTTCCAAGATTTCATGGAATAGGTTTTCCATGCTCTTATTAGTTTCTTCACCTTCTGGGATACCAATTATGCGGACGTTAGGACGTCTAATGGAATCTAGTAATTCTCGTATATTATCTTCATGTTTTTTTGTTATTTTCTCTATCTTTTTGGTGGTTTTCTCTAGGTCAGAAATTTTATCTTCTACATCAGAGATTCGACCTTCAGCATGGTCTAATCGACTTTTGATACTTTCAAGAGAGTTTTTGATTTCCTGTATTTCAGACTTCACCTCTAATAGTTCAGTATTATTCTTCCTCAGAATTTCTTCCTTCATATCGTTGAAGGACTTTCTCATCTCCTGTAATTCATTGTCTCTTTTCTGTTCCAGCTCATAGTACTTGTTCAACATGAATGTTCTAAACTCTATCTCGGACATTTTGGTAACGTCCTCAATTTTTTCAGGAACAGGAAGGGAGTTACTGTGTTCCTTTGATGGAGACATATTTCCTGGTTTATTCAGGCCTGAGGTTCTTGTACTTCTACCCATTGGGAGATGTGTTCCCTTTGAAAAACCTTTTACGAGAAGGTTTCTTCTAATAGAAGCAAGTGTGTTTCCTTTCTGATATGGAATGGAGACAGCCGAAGTCTATCTTCAATTGTGTTCAGTAATATAAACCGAGAAAAAGTATTCACTTCAGGTGTCCAAAGAAATGTATCTCCTTCTTCACAGGTGTTTCACGGAACTGGAGGATTCTAGAGAGTCTTAAAATGCTAGAATGTTTCAGAATTGTAATTCTAGAACTACCTGGACATCCAGGGATGGTGCAGATAAAGGATGTGAGGATTGGGAAACTGGGAAGAAAATAATATGTAGAATAAAGAAAAAGTTGTGTGCCGCGCGCTAGCGCGGCAAGCGATTTCGCCAGGGGTCGAAAGATGGGGGTGTGGTGTGGATGAACTGAGGGCGTTCCTGTGTGTTGATCAGAAGAGAGAAATTTACTATTGAAAGATGTGGATAACAGGACAGAGAAAGAAATAAAAAAGGAAAAAAATGTACCTGGCTGAAAGAGGGGGCTCTGGCCTGGGGGTCCCGGGGCTGGAACTACTGGGGGCAGTCCTCCCTCGGAGATCCTGGCCCAGGGGTCGGAAGATGGGGGTGTGGTGTGGATGAACTGAGGGCGTTCCTGTGTGTTGATCAGAAGAGAGAAATTTACAATTGAAAGATGTGGATAACAGGACAGAGAAAGAAATAAAAAAGGAAAAAAATGTACCTGGCTGAAAGAGGGGGCTCTGGCCTGGGGGTCCCGGGGCTGGAACTACTGGGGGCAGTCATCCCTCGGAGATCCTGGCCCAGGGGTCGAAAGATGGGGGTGTGGTGTGGATGAACTGAGGGCGTTCCTGGCTGAAAGAGGGGGCTCTGGCCTGGGGGTCCCGGGGCTGGAACTACTGGGGGCAGTCTTCCCTCGGAGATCCTGGCCCAGGGGTCGAAAGTGCACCAAAATTTTGCTACTGTGGTCTTTGCATAACCTTTTCCATCATCCTCAAATACTGTTCCTTCTTCATAACCTGGTTAACTGTCACTCTTTCCATGTAAATTCTTCAGACTCCCCAGAGTGTGGTTGTTGTTGTGATCAATGGTTACTCTCCTTTATAAAAAGCTACAGTTTTCCTTATAGACTTTAACATAGTTAGAGCTTATGTGTATTCTGCACACTTATGATAACTGTCTCCCCTTTATTGGGCTACAGCCATGTCTAAATTACTGTATTCACCAATAGGTATTCAGGTACTGAAATTATTCCTGAGGCAGTGAGTTGCTGAACAATTACTAGTTAAACAAATGACTAAATTGATGATATGACTGCAAGTAAAACTCAAAAAGTAAAACCTAAAACAGCCATCTCAGAAGACTGTATATTTAAAAGACACTCAATACTTCCCTCTCCAAAGCTCTTCTAGAAACTTGCCACATGAGCATCAAAAATGTGTTGAAATATTCCTGTGTATTTTCTTTTAAGTGTGTTGTGCTTCCTCAAAACCATGACAGTCAAATCTCTGTCAAGCAGATCCCACATCTTCCCTTTAGTGTCAATACCTGCACTTCCCTTTGTCCATTGGTAGTATCACATTCTCCTGCTTATTCTTCATGCTTTTCTGTGTGTTGATGTTTATATATTGGAAAGATGATATTTAGCTATTGTCTGCAGCCTGGCCTAGTTTGTCATGGTAGAGATACCCCAGTGCTGGGCAGAGCAAGTGATTCCTATTGCCACCAGGACCATAGTGCTAGCTGCAAGAGATCCCTGTAGTCCCTGATCATCCCAACATAGAATATTTCTGAGGCCCACAAATCTGCACTACTACAAAGAAGGAACATTGCAGAGGGTCACCTCACCATCTGGGTCCCAGTGAGCTGGGCTTGGTGCCACATGGAAGCAGATCCACTGCCAAATAGACCCTACCCTGACACACAATAGTACTGTACAGATCAAGACTAAGTTCTTTGTGAATATAGAACAGAGTCACTGAAAGACACTTACAGCATCAGAGATGATACCGGAATTTGAACATGGCAGGTCATATAATAGAAAAAAACAAAAACCACGGATAGGTCTTGATCAAGACCATGTCTCTTGCACACCTCCCCCCCACCCAGTCACCACTTCCAATCTGTACCCACTTTTCACACCATCCCCTCATTTTACCACTCCAGTCTAACATTAACCCTGATGAATCAGTTTGGGCACTCTGGGGCCAGAAGGTGGCCTGGTGGTCTAAGGCACTGGAGTCTGACATGGCTGAGCGTGGTTCAAGTCCCAGACCTGGTGGTTTGAATTTTCACTTTCCCTCTCACTCTCTGTCTCATTAAATTAAAAATAATAATAATAATAATAAATATAGTTAAATAAAATAATTTTTAAAAAGATGGACAGTTCTCTGTTTGAAAAGAAACTCAGTGATAGCAAAATGTATATGAAATCCCTCCTGGCATGGTTTGTGGTCAATATCAAGGAAAAGTAGATAAGTCAGGTACATCTTCCACACAGAGACACACCCCCCAAAATTAAAAATTTGTTAGATAAAGCATGGGAATTTTTAGGCAAGTAATTATTGGACACTTGAAGTGTAAATAGACTTAGAATATGAAACACAACTATCCTATATTTCTGTTATCCATACACTAGAACAGTTTTCAACTGTAATACCCATTGAACACTCAAAAATCAGCTTACTGGATGAAGAGAAACATATTTTAATGACTGCAAGAGAATCGCCATAGTAATTATTTATTTCTTAATAAAATGAAAGACATTTTTCATGCTTTAAACTGCTTTGCTAAAAAAGAGTCCATGGTTCTACAACAGGAATAATTATTTCAGAACAACAAAAGTATTTTTTTTTAGAGGTTTTTGCTACAGGGCACGTGCACTCGCCAGAATTCAGAACAACAAAAGTATTATTTTTTTTTTACAGGTTTTTGCTATAGGGCGCATGCGCTCGCCAGAAAGACAGGGAGACATAAAGACAGAAAGTGAGAAATCATCCCCCGGGAAGATTGCCAAGCCACACCAGCGTGAGTTTAAGTCACCGTGTCCAGGACTCGAACCGTGGACCACTACATGGGAGTCCAGCAACATAGCCATTGTTAACTGCTTGTTCCAACAAAAGTATTAATTTACTTATTAATGTCATTGACTAAGTGACCCACTACGAATGTCCCCATTATCTCTGAAACTCAAACCAGGATTTAATAAAGAACCAGGATCCTGTCTCTAACTCACGTGGATAGAGACTATTCCTTTCCCATCAAGTTTTGGTCTCCTGGTAACAGGACTCTCTGTGAAAACACAAGAACCTTCCCATTGTTGCCTAATCCGGTATCACAGAGCCTTGTGGGAAATGTAGTCTCTGCTCTGATGACGTCATCAGCACAGGCCGAGGAGGGCGGCTTTTTCAGATTCTCTCCCCGCCTGTGGCGCTCAGTTCCTTCCGCGTGGTCGCTGGAGAGAACCTGCCGCTGTGCTGACCGTGCTCTGCCAGACACGGTGTCCGTGACGGTGAGTCTGAGTGTGAAGGAGGAGGGTTGCGGGTTTTGAGGACCCTAGTAGTGGAAAGGTGTCCCTCCTCCCTGGTGGGAGCAGAAACATGGGAGGAGGTCGGGTGGAGGAGGAGAGGCGCCTGAAGGAAGGTGCAGCCCTTTGTCCAGACTGGGTGGGGAGAGCGACAGTAGCGTCAGTTTGTGCAGGTCCGGGGGGAGGAAAGAGGTGACCTGGGCTTTGCTTTCAGTAGCTGCTTTGTCGGAAGGTGGGTGTGTGCATTCAGGTGTACAAAGGGGACTCCTGAAGCTCCGGAATGGGATGATCCAGTCCGAGCTGGGCACAAGGGTTGGTCGTTTGTTATATTTTGATCAGCGACAACGAAGAGGACATCAAGTCTGCCAAATTATAGGAGTCATTATTACCAGCGACTGCGTGTGCTCTTGTGTCCCTCAAAGACCCGGCAGCCCCTAGTGTAGGGAAAAGGGTGCTTGTAAAGGCAAAAAGCACATTTGCGTTGATGTGGCAGGAACAGTAACCATTAAGGAGGGGTTGGGGAAGAAAGGGAGAGGGGATCCCAATGGAAAGCAGTCACAGAAGCCGGATCTAGCCAGTTAATAATTACTAAGGGCACTTTTTAGTCCTTTGCCAAAAACACAATGGGATCTTTTATTTATTTATTTATTTATTTATTTATTTATTTATTTTTTGGGAGGTTTTTGCTATAGGGCGCATGCGCTCGCCAGACAGAGACAGAGAGACAGAAAGTGAGAAATCACCCCTCAGGAGGCTTAGCCATGCCACAATCCCTTCTCCTCCAATCTCCTCTTGGGATCTTGGGCACTCACACACTTACATGCGCCCGGCGTGAGTTTAAGCCGCAAGGTCCAGAACTCAAACTGTGGTCAAGACTACGTGGGAGTCCAGTGGCATAGCCATTACGCTAACTGCTGGTTCCACACAGTGGGATCTTAATGGTCTTCATGGCTTGGGGCAAGGAGCTTATCACTAAGGAAGTTCTCAAGGTAGGGGGTTTCAGGTTATTTAGTAAAGACTGCAGGAATGTTAATCACTCTTGTAAAGTTGGAAGGAAGTTTCCAACATAGAGTTCACAGTGGAACTTCAACTTCAGGTTGAGGAGCCATGGGGTCCGATGGCAACCAGTTCAGCTTCCAGCTCTGCTACAGGATCCTGATGAGAGAGGAGTAAACTCTCTGGTTAGGTAGATAGGGTGAGGAGTCCACAGAATGGAGGGTAGGAGACAAATGGAGTCAGTACAGTGAAGCCTTTAATAAAAATACATTCACAACTCTCAGCAGAAATCAATTATTAGCTCTTTCTTCTTGCTTGGACGGAAAGCTTCTTGTAGCCTGCTTGAGATAATGACAGCTGAAAGTAGCATCATCCATATCACTGCTACATTCCAAATGAAAAGCGTAGTCTCTCTAGGTCTGGAGAGCAGCAGAGGGAAGGACCTTGGACAATAAACTCTACTTTCATATTTCAAAAAACTTGTGAGCACTTGTTGACTGGCTAGAAATAGACAGACTGGCTGTAGTCCTGAGCACAGTGTTCAACTCAAGGACAATGATTAGTTTAAGACTCCTGGTGGCACAAAACTTTTGTGCTGGCTTTGCTTTTTAAAGTATTTTTTTCTCCGTCTCCTTAGACAAAATTAATTTTCACATTTTTAAAAAAAATTTTCCTGTCAGTGTCCATTCTGACACCCTGAGTATACCCATTTGCTTAGCTGGAAGCTTTGACTCTTTTCTAATAAACTTTGCTCACTATCTTCTTCTTTTGTCAACATTTCTAATTCTTTGTAACCATCAGAGAAGAACCTGTCCAGGTGTAGTATTTGAACACCTAGCACTTCATAGCATGGATGCTACTCTGTATCTCATTAAGTTTACCCATCTGTAATACGAGCCTATTTCTAGTACAAGTGAAATGCTCCCAGTTTCCCAGTAAAATAACTGTGGACTTTTTGCAGAGAGAGTGTTCCTATGGAAGCTATGTTTGTGGGTGTCGTGGTGTCTTAAAGGGAATGAAGCCTCTGGTCCCCTCCTGCATTACTTTGGCCTGCCTAGCACTCCTGGGTAAGTTACTTTTTTCTTTTAAGATTTTTGCTATGGGGCACAAGTGCTTCCTGAGAAAGACAGAGATGGGCAGGGTAGGTGGGGAGGAAGGAGAAATCACCCCCAAGGGGGGTGGGCATGCCTAAATCCCTTCTTCTCCATTTTCCTCTTGGGATTTTGGTCACATGTGAACATACTCTGGATGTCATTTTTAAGCCACTGGATCTGGGAATCAAACTACAAAGTTGCATGTGGATCCAGCAGCCTTTCCTCAATGCCACTGGCTGGCCCACTCCTGGGTAAATTTAAAAACTTTTAGGGCCATCAGGTGCTGTAGTGGTTACAGTTTTGAACTCTCACTTGACGAAAGGAAGCAGCAGCCAAGACCGGGCAGCTTGAAAATCACACTAGGTGCATGTGTCTTTGTGTACAGTCTTCCAGGAGGAGAATGGAGAGAAGGGATTGTGGTGTGGCTATCATCCTTGCTGGGTGATTTCTCATCCCCCTCCCTCTTTCTGTCACTCTCCAGCAAGCACATTCACCCTATGGCGAAAACCTAAAGGGGAAAAAAGAATCTTAAACAAGTTCAAATTTAGAATTGAGTGACAGTGATTTCTGTTAGGCAGTTTGGAGTACTGATGAAAGGTAGCATTTTATTTGGAATAAAGTAAGTATTCTGAAGTTAGAAAATTATACTATACAGAAGGATCTCATCTGAAAGAACACCCTATGGCCTGAATACTGTATTAGTACTTCAGAGCAGTGGCAGAAGAGCCTGGGAAAAGAAAAAAATTTCAGTTTACCTAAAGTAATTATTTGTCTTTCTTTCTAGAGTGGGCAAAATTTGGATAATTCTACCTTCTCCTGAAGCACTGGATGTTGCTCAGAGGTTTAGACCAACTTTCAGAAGGGATAGAGTTTGACTGAGACAGGTAGGCAAAGTCCTAATGATGTTACTTATTGGAGAGCGCTTAGAGTATGGCCTGGCGTGAAGTTATAAACTGTCATCCTGAGAGCGTCTGTCTACAGTGCTCTGTAAACAGACTCCATTCTTTCATTTTGTTGTCACTGTTACCTGTGTCTGAGCTCACTTAAACCTGATCTGTCACCAAATTTAGCAAGTAGAGAAAAGCTGATGCACCCTCTATCTTGATAGGTTTTCCTAGTAGTTCAGGAAGGGTTTGCCAAAGTATTTCTTCCTTATAAGAAAAAGGAAAATAAATTAGATTTGAGATGTGTCTTTCTCTGTGTCCGGTTATTTGTAGATGCTAGACATTCTGACATTTTGGCTAGTGTTACCTGTTTTTTTACCAGATTTCAATTAAATAAACCATTTGATTACTTTAAATTTTTTTGTGTGTGTAACATTGAGGTTAACACAAACATGACTTTCAATACCTTTCTTATCCCTAAGCAAATTTTTTAACTTATATGGTTTCAGAGTTTTCTTCTTTTTTTTTGGAAAGGTTTTTGCTATAGGGCGTGTGCACTTGCCAGACAGAGAGAAACAGAAAGTGAGCAGTCACCCCCCAGGAGGGATGGCCATGCCGCAATCCCTTCTCCATTCTCCTCTTGGGACCTTGGGAACGCATGCACACATGCTCGACATGAGTTTTAAGTCACCGGGTCTGGGATGCAAACCGCGGTCGACTACATGGGAATCCAGTGACATAGCCATTTCGCTAACTGCTGGTTCCTGGAGTTTTCTTCTTAATAACAACAATGTCTTGTTAAGATGACAAATTCTGGCAAAAATTTATTAGAACCTTTATTTCTTCTGTTTTTTAAAGTTATTTTTGCTGTAGGACACACTCACCAGAAAGAATTCCTCCCACCCCCAAACCTTGGGAAATGGACAATTCTGAAATATCTTCTCCTCCTCTCTCCTGTGATTTTGGGTGTACACACACATTCACTCACTTACTCATGTGCCTGGCGTGGTTTTCATGCCACTGGATCTGGCAATGGAACCACATACTCAGCCATGCAAGATCCACTACCTTAACCACAGTGCTTCTCACTTCCTACTGACCCATAAGCCTGTTTTATATTATGTAAAATAGGAAAATTAGACTATATGACACTTTTAGTTTAAACCAATTTTTAAAATGTAAATAAAATGTAATGCAGTACTCTTGTATGAGTAACTAATCCTTATGTTTTGTTTATTAATTAAATTTTTTTTTGTGTGTGTAGGAGTTTTTCCATTAGTACAGATATGCAGGTCAGAGAGAGACTGAGACAGTGGGAGGGAAAGTAAGAAATGTCTCCTGGGGAGGGGTGGTCACACCACAGTTCCTTCTCCTTTTTCTTTCTGAGATCTTGGGCATGCATGCACATGTACCCAGTGTGAGTTTTAAGACACCAGGCCTGGTACTCAAACAGTGGTCAGCCATGTGATAGTCTAGTCCAGTGACATAAGTGCTGTCTTTTTTTTTTTTTAGTTACAGAGATTTATAGGATGTAGAAATCTTAAAACTTCATCAACTAATGTATAAAAAATTGCTCTAGGTTTTACAAAAGTCTTCCACATGGCTGTGAACTTCTACTGATTATATCTGACATGTATTTAAGACTTTTTGTCTCTTATGATATTGTTAAAAACATTGCTGGGGCTTAAATGTATTGTTTAGCATTTTCTGGGTAAGGAACAAACTAAGTATTGTAAAAACTAACCAACTTATTTGCTCAAGGGTCCTTGGGTCTACATTTCGGGATGAGTTCAGCTGGGTAGTTTCTATTCTGGTTGACTGGATGGCAAGTGAGGCTTTAGTCATGTAGTGCCTCAAGAGAGTCTGATTCGTTTCAGGTCACTTCATTCTTCTGTCTTGTGGTTTGTGCTGACTCTTGGTGAGGCCCATGTAGCCACCAGTTTAGCCTCAGGATTTTTCAATGATGACTCTGCCAAAAAGTGAAGCACTGTTGCTAATGGGTGGTGTGGTGGTTAAGGCACTGGATTCCCACATCGGCTAACTCTGACTTGAGTCTTGGACCTGGCAGCTTTGAAAATCATACTGGACATGTGTGTATGTACATACCCAAAATCCCAAGAGGAGAATAGAAGAGAAGGCATTGTGATGTGGCTATTCACCATTTCTCCCTTTCCTTCTCTCTGTCTCTCTCCAATGAACATATACGATGCGCCCTATGGAAAAAAACTAAAAGCAATAAAGAAAGAATGGAAGCACTAGTGGGCAAAAACTTTCCAAACTTAGATTTCTATCACATTTTCTTTTTTTGGTTTATTTTATTCATGATAAAGCATGCATGTCCACTCAAGATTGAGAGAAAGAGAGGGATTATACAGGGATTCATTACCGTGTTTCCCCAGCTTTTTAACTCATCAGGATCTTAGGCATATGCACTTATTTAAAGGCTTGATTTTAGACAGACCTGGGGATCCAAAGTCATGGTTAACCATATGCCTTCCAAGACTGCAGTTACATTTGTTATTGACCCCAAGCTGGACCTGCATTATGGTTTGTTTTTGTTTTTGTTTTTTTTCAGTTTTTGCTATAGGGCATGTGTGCTTGCTAGAGAGAGAAAGAGAAAGAAAGAAGAAAGGAAAGAAGGATGAGGAATGAAGGAAGGAAGGAGGAATGGAAGGAAGGAGAAATCTCAAACCAGAAATATGGCCATACCTCATTTTCTTTTTTATTCTCCTTTCAGAATTTTGGGTACAACTGAACATGTGGCTGGCCTGCTTTTCAAGGTGTTGGGTCTGGGACTTGAACCATGGTTGGCCATGTGGGACCCAACTGCATTAACCCTCATGCCTTGGGATGTCCTAATAATTTCTACTTCAGTATGACTTAATTTATGGATTTTGATTATATTATTATTGTCTCTTGATCTTTGTCTTTGATTGCTCTTTTTTAGTTTTATAATATTTTTTATTGTCAGTTACTCCAGTGCTTTAATTCAGAAATTGTCTAATTATATATGTATTTATATTTCACATTCTAGATAAATTTTAGAACTTTTGGTCTCTTTTTCCATGAAAAGAAAACATACTGGAATTTTTTTTTCTTTGGGGAGGTTTTTGCTATAGGGTGCGTGCGCTCACCAGACAGACAGAGAGAGACAGAGACAGAAAGCGAGAAATCACCCCCCAGGAAGGATGGCCATGCCGCAATCTTTTCTCCTCCATTCTCCTCTCAGGATCCTGGGCATGCATGCACATGTGCCCGGTGTGTGTCTAAGCCACCGGGTTTAAGACTTGAACTGCAGTCGACTACGTGGGAGTCCAGCAACATAGCCATTATGCTAACTACTGTTCCCCATACCCTCCATTTCTTGCTGCCATAGGTTCTGGCATCCTAGGGGCTTATAGCAGAGACACAAGGGGTTGGGAGGGCCCAATGCCCATCTCTGTAGGTTAATGGCAGTAGCAAGAAGTCTGAGATGAGCAATCCTTTGCATTTATTCTCTGTCTCCCTCTGTCTCTGTCTCTCATTGCCACTGACTCCTACAACTTAGAGGCTTAAGGCTGAGGGATGTGGGGGAAGTGGAGGATTCAGAGCCCACCAGCACAGGCAATCAGCAACAAGAAGTCCGAGATACTCGCTTTTATACTCATTCTCTCTTTGTCACTGGCTCCTGCAAGGGGGTTGGCTTATGATGGAGGGACTGGGGGTGGTGGTGAGGGAGGTCCAGAAGCACTCCAACAGGAAGACAAAAGGCAGCAGCAAGAAGTCTGAGATGCAGGGTCCTTATGCTTCCTCTCTCTCTCTCACTGCCATTGGCTCCTTCACCTTGTGGGCTTATGTCAAAGGGCTGCCAGAGAGGCTAGGGAGAGGAGGATCCAAAGTGCAGCTTCACAGGCAAAAGTGGCAGCAAGGCTTCTGAGATGCACTGTCCTGTGTGTGTTCTCTCTCTCTCTCTCTCTCTCTCTCTCTCTCTCTCTCATTGCAGCTGTCTTCTGCACTGGGAGCTGGTGTGGTTAAAGCAGAGGGACTCAGGGCCTGGAAAGGATTTAGAGAATACTTGGGCAGGCAAAAGGCAGCAGCAAGAAATCTGAGATGGATATACAAGGCCGTTTTGTGCCCTCTCTTCCCCCCTCCCTTGCTGTCACTGACACCTGCACCATGGGGGTGTATGGCATAGGGATACGTGGGGGGAGAATCCAAAGCTCACCTGCACAGGTAAGAGGCAGCAGGTACAACTTGGAGATGTGCAGTCCTTTGGCACTCACTCTCTGTCTCACTGCCACTGACTCCTGCATGATGAGGCTTATGGTAGGGAGCCTGGGTGGTGGGGGAGGTTCCAAAATACATCTGGGCTTTCAAAAGGCAGAAGCAAGAAGTCTGAGACAAATTATTCTTTACTTTCTCTTTATGTCTCTCTCATTGCCCCTGGCTTCTGCACCTTGGAGATTTATGGCAGAGGAGTGCAGGTTGCGGAGAGTCCAAAGTACACCTGCATGGGCAAAAGGCAGCAGCAAGAAGTCTGAGACATGTGGTCCTTCAGCGATTACTCCTATCTCTCTTTTGATGCTGCTGGCTCCTGCAATGTGAGGATTTATGGTAGAGGGGTGAAGTGTGGGGGAAAGATCCAAAACACACCTGCGCAGGCGAAATGCAACAGCAAGAAGTCTGAGACATGCTGTTCCTCTATCTCTTTCATTGCCCCTAGCTCCTACACCTTGGAGGCTTAAAATGGAGTGGCAGAGAAGGGAAGGTCCCAATAGAAATCTGTGTGGACAAAAGGCAACAGGAAGAAGTCAGACATGTGGTCCTTCTGAGCTCATTCAGTTTCACTGTCTCTGGCTTCTGCACAGTGAGGGCTTAAGGTGGAGGAGCATGGGGGAGGGATGCGTGTCCAAAGCACACCAGTGTAACAGGTAGCAGCAAGAAATCTGAGATGCACTGCCCTTCTGTGCTCACTCTCTCTGTCTCTTGTTGCCGTTGGCTTCTGTACCATGAAGATTTAAGGCAGACAGGCTGAAGGGTTGAAAGGGTCTAAAGTACACCAGTGCAAAAGACAGCAGATGAAGTCTGAGAAGTGTGTTCTTTCTGCTCGCTCTCTCACTCTGTCTCTCTCTCTCTCTGTGCCATGGGCTTCTATGAAATTGGTGGCTTATGGGGGAGGGGGACCCAAAGCACACCTGTGCAGGCAAAAATGTAGCAGCAGAAAATCTTGAGATGTGTGAATTTGTGCATTCATTCTCTGTTTCTCTATCTCTCTTGCTGCTGACTCCTATGCTTGTTGTGGCAGAGGGGTGCATGGGAGAGTCAGAAAAAAGGTCTAAGCAAGACATCTTAGAGGTGTGGTTGTTTTACACTCACTCTCTGGCTGCTGAGGCACATGCACCACGTGGCCTATGGCTGTGTGGCACGGGGGGGGGGGGGTCCAATGCACATGTAGGCAGTGGGTGGGAGCTAGGGGAGGGAATGCAGCAGCGATAAGTCAAAGATGTGCTGTCTTCTGTGTTACCTCTCAGCATTCCCTCTCTCACTACCACCAGCTCATGCACTGTGGGGGCTTATGGTGAAGGGGAGGCAGGGAAGTGAGGCAAGGGAGGTACAAAGCACACCTCTATGGGCAAAAGGGAGCTGCAAGATGTCTGAGACATGTGGTCCTTCTACACCCACTCTTTCTCATTGCCACTGGGTTTTGCATCTTGGGGGTTTATGGTGAGGGGTGTGGTGGGGAAAGAGTCCAAAGCACACCTTTACAGGCAAAAGTCATGTTGAAATCTTGTTCTTGTCTGTTTTTTCTATTAAATTTCTACTAATACATTTTATTTGACCCTATGGCATTGATTCAAAAATAGCTGTGCAAGGCAAGCTTTGTCATTCTTCAGCTAGGCAACATGCATCAGCCTTTTTCTAGCTACTTCTGTGCCACTTGTCTCTTTTGATATCATGAGGTCTGTTCAATATACTCTCATCAAATGCTCTGATATCCTGTAGAGATATCATGTCTTGATCATTTTCTGTAGGGAGGGTTTGGAGAGAGGCCCTGAGGGTGTGGGAACATGCTCTGAGCAAACACCACCTGTCCCTTTTGGCTATGGCAGAACCTTGCAGCTTGTCCTTTTCTTGACCCTTGCTGCAGGTAGAGCAAAGGGTGAAATTTGCTAGGGACCTTTCAATAGACACATCTGATGGAATTCAGGAAACATCTTGACCCCAGTTAGCAAAGTCCAATCCCTTCTTTGCCTCTGTAAGATTCTTTAGCCTTATCTGGGCCTGGTGGCGCCTGCCCTATGGCAAGATTCTTTAGCCTTAGCAACATCTCTTTGATGTTTTTAAAGATGTAATGTTCCCCATACCTGCAGCTAGGCTTCTCTCCACTAGATAAGAAGTTTAATGGGATTTTTCTTGGATATGATTATCACCAAGGGATACACCCAGCCCAGTATATTTAAGCCCTTATATATTTGTTACCTGCTTCTTATTGTCTGTAACATATCAATTTATCTATGGAATGTCATGAAATAAACGTATGTAATGTTGCTTTGCCCTATAATAAAGGTGCCCAGTTTGTCTGGGCAGCACAAGTTGCTTGTGAAAGGTTTCAGCTGGCAGCCGGCTGAACCTCCTTGTCCAGGGAGTACTACGGCAACCCCAATCAACCACAAAAGTTGGTTCTTGATGTAAAGTACAAGAGGCTTTATTTCTAGCGCTAGGACTCCACTCTTGGTCGTGCAAGACACAACAGAGAGAGTGAAGCCCCAAACAAAGGGGCATTTAGGTTATATAGACACAAGTCCATGGTGTGAGGGGAGGAAAGAATGAGGAAGTAAGATAAGGGGCTATTTATAGGGAGCTAGCAAATTGTCTCAGGCTTCCACAACTTCAGCAGTTTATCATGAGGGCTGTATTAGTTTTAGTACAGAAGTGAAAAAGGCAAAGGTTAAACTTTATCTTTACAAAACAGGATGGGTACAGTTTAATTTTATTTTTTCACTTGGGCTGCCTAGTCTCAGGCCACCTGTGTCCACTGATACTCTGTCTCTTTCTGTTTCCTCTTAGATTGAGCCAAGCCCAGGGCATAAGCTGACAATTTTCTTCTCTCTCTCTCTCTCTCTCTCTCTTTTTTTTTTCTCTCTTTGGCTATATGACATGTTTGTTGTCAAGATAGAGAGAGAGAGAAATCACCAGTTGGTGGCTACACTGCAGTACCTTTTTGTCCTCCTTCTCCAATCTCCCCTTGAGAATTTGGGCATGCATGCACACACACCCATTGTGATTTTCAAGTGTCTGGGACTTGAACCAGGCAGTTGGCCATTTGGGATCCAGGGCCCTAACCCATGCCACCTGCTGTACCACATCTTGTTTGTAATTAACAGAATGTTGGAGATATTGGACTTTTTTGAATCAGCTTGTGCACTGACACAAAAAGACCTGAAATGTTGACTGAATTTATAACTTTAAGATTTTTGCCATTGGGTGTGTGTACTCACCAGAGAGAGAGACAGAGAAACAGTAAGCTGAAAAGTGAGAAGTCACCCTGCTGAGGGGATGGCCATGCCACAGTCCCTTTTCCATTCTCCTTCTGGAATTTTGGGCATGCATGCACATGTGCTCAGCATGATTTTCTTTAAAGAATTATTTTATCTTTATTATTGTTTTCCAGTTTGACCAGGGAGGGACAGAGAGAGAGAGAGAGGGAAAGCAAGAAAGGAAGCCAGGACTTGGACCTTGGTTGGCCACATGGGAGTCCAGCATGTTTAACTGCCATGCCATCTGGCAGCCTCAGTCTAGCATAATTTTTAGCCCACCAGGTCTGGGACTTGAACCATGGTTGGCCATGTGGGTGTCTAGCATCTTAACTACCACAGTATCTGCTTGAGTCCTGGTCCTAGTGTCTTGCAAATTACACCAGCTACATATGTGTGTGCCCAAAATCCAAAGAGGAGAATAGAAGAGAAGGGACTGTGGCATTGCTGGCTCCTCTGGGTGTGATTTCTCAGTTTTCTTCTCACTTTCTCTCTCTGGCAAGCACATGCACCCTATGGCAAAAACCTAAAAAAAAAAAAAAGAAGAAGGAAACATGTACCTGTATCCAGCATGGAGAGAGATTTGTCACTGGAAAACATTACTGGAAAATTGTACTACCATCAATATTCATGATGTACATGTTTTCCTTTATGGTCACGTGCCAAAAATACTAGGTTGCAAGATGCATACTTTCCTGGGGCTTAGTCATATAGCTGCAAGAACTGTTCTAGAGGAAACACTAATATGGAATGTCTGTATTAATAAGAATATAGTTAATACTGACCAAGAGTTTTTCTATGATGTAAATTTTAGTGAAAGAAAGTTTCTTTCTTTGGGATACTGTAATTTATTTAAACAGCCATTCTTAAACTCTTACATTATTTTTCACAGTAACGTTTTTTGAAAAAAAAATTTTTGTGATAGGGCATGTGCACTTGCTGGAGAGACAGAGAGAAACAAAAAGACAGAAAGCAAAAAATGAACCCCCAGTGGGAATGGCCATATGCAATTCCATCTTCTTCATTCTTTTGGGACTTTGGTCATGTGCACACATGCTCTGAGTGTGAGTTTTTTTTTTTGGGGGGGAGAGATTTTTGCTATAGGGCATGCAAGTACAACAGAGAAATAGAAAGACAGAAAGTGAGAATTCATCTTCTAGGGGAAATGGTCACACTGCAATCCCTTTTCCATTTTCCTCTCGGGATTTTGGGCACGCATACACATATGTGCTTGGCATAAGTTTTAAGCCATCGAATCTGGGCCTTGAACCATAGTTGACTACATGGGAGTCCAGTAATGTAACCATTATGTCATCTGCTGTTCCCCAGTGTGAGTTTTTTTTTTTTTTTTTTAAGAAATTTTCAATGTAAAGTTTATGTGCTCACTAGAGAGACAGACAGAAAGTGTGAAATCACCCCCCAGGGTGAATTGTCATGTTGGAATCTCTTCTCCATTCTCCTCTTTGGATTTTCGGTATGCATAAACAGGTTGCCTTCGTGAGTTGAAGCCACTGGGTTTGAGATTTGAGCCTTGGTCAAGTCAACTACATGAAAGTTCAGCAAACTAACCATTACATCATCTGCTGGTCCCCACAGTAACATTTTTACTAAGTTGATAGGGGATGCATATTTTTATTAACCTAAGTATAATATGTGTCTTTCAATTCTATCAATGAGTAAATTTGTGGTTGCTCATTCAATAAGGTCTTTTTAGGTCATTTTCATGTGTAAGTGTCTGTTCTCCCACAGGGGAACCTTGGAATAAGCAACATCATTTCTTTAACCTACTTTGTTCACCTTTTCTTCCAGCTATAATTTTAGAAACTGCTGTATTTATCCAGGGTTAAGGAAATGAATTCATTTTTGGTAAGTTGTTTACTGATCTCCCCACTTGTTTTACATTGTACTTAGGAATTTTATGAGGGTTCATAAATTAAAATGGAAGAAAAAAATAATAAAATTCAGCATGAAAAATGTATTAAAAAAGCAAGATAAAATTGACATGGTGAAATAGACAGGTTACCAGACCTTAGAGCCCCATGAGATGAGTACAAATTGGTCTCTATTTTTTCTGATACTATGGGAAAAACACATTTATTACATGGTTTGAATTGACTCTAAGGGGGGAGCATGCTAAATTCTCAAGACATATGAATCATGAGATAGTCTTTATTGGCCACATAGATAACAGGTTTCACATAGAGGATAGTGTTTCACAACTAACCTGAAAATGAACACTCAGTGTTCTACAGTGGTAACTGTTACTGATTGCTAAGACACAAACCAGTCAGTAACTTTTTCTAGAGTTTCTCATATAGCATGGTCCCAGACAACTCCTACAAGTATCCACTTGATGCATAGTTCAAACCTGGGATGTGTGGCAGGAATCTACTACAGGTTCCTAAAGAACTCTCCATAAATTTCTCTTGACTACTGTGTATGTGCTGATTATGCCACAGACTGTCCAAAGTTATATTTCTTGACCAATATAGTAATGCACTGCATAACAGTATTTCAGTGATGTACTATATGCATTAATGTGGTCCAAGAAGATTATAATGAAGCCCCCAAATTTCTGTAACCTAGTGTGATTGTAGCTGTCATAACCTTGTAGAGTAACCCATTACCCATGTGTTTGTGTAATGCTGGTGTAAATAAACCTACTATGCTGCCTGTTGCATGTAAGTACACATAAAATTATGATCAGTAAATATGTATACATATAAAGATAAATATAAATAAATATAATTATACATATACTTTCATTTTAAAATCATTCCTGGTTTACAAGTTATCATTGTATATGCTTGTGAAATACAGTATTCTTTTTAAATAATTATTTTTACTTATGTATTTATTTGTTGTCATTTTTGAGCCACCTGGTCCAGGACTTGAACCATGGTCAATGATGTGGGAATCTACAACTTAGCCACCACTGCTGGATTATGATTTTTCATATTATAGTGTCATTGTGTCTCTATTCTGTTTTTTATTTTCTTTGCTGTTCAGAAATATTTTATCTTATATAATCAAGTTTCTCTATTTTTGGTGGTTTTGTGTATGCCTCATGGGTCTTATTTAAGTAGTCTGCCCACTACAACATGTTGTTGTTCTCCTACATTTTCCTTATTAGGTTTATACATTTGGCCATTATAATAAAGGCTTTAATCCATTTTGAGTTAAATGTAACTGGTAAGAGATGATCTAGTTTTACTCAAATGTTGGTGGATATTGAGTTCTCCCAGAACCATTTATTGAAAACTCTTTTTTTCCACAGCCTTGATCTGTGGCCTCTGTCAAAAATCAGTTGGCTGTATGTTAAGTTTTTTTCTGTTCATTCTATTCATTTGGCCTGTATGTCTGTGTTTGTTCCAGTACCATGCCATTTTGGTGATTATGGATTTACAATATATTTTGGAGTCAGGAAGTAAGATGCCTCCAATGTTGTTCCTTTTGTACAGTATTGGTCAGATTATATGGGTCTTTTGTGATTCTGCATAAATTTTATAATTATTTCTGTGTAGAACGTTGCTGGTTTTTTGTAGAAATTTCAATGAATTTATAGATTACTGTGGTGTAATATTAGCAAGCACCTATATTGATTCTTCAAATTTATGAAAAGGACTGTCTTCCTGGTTTTTGCATATTTTTCAAGTAGCTTGTTCAGCTTTTACAATATTTTTCATAGAGGTCTTTCACTTTCTTGGTGAGATTTCTTCCAAATAGTTTTTGTGGTTATTGTGAATGAGGTTCCCTTCTTCATTTTTTTCTCAGTTTATTCATGGTGGAGAAAAATGCTACAGATATTTTTAATTATCCAAGGCCTTATGTACTTGCTAGAGAAAGTGATAGATGGAGATTCAAGAAGAGAGAAAAAGAATCCCAAAATAAAGCATAAAATGGCCATTATGGGCTATAAACCTACCTGGGAACAATCCTCTGGACTAAACGGACAGCCAGTGTGCTCAGGAGATGCTGCAATCCCTTTCCTCCAGTTTGCCTTCCCATCAGGATTTTGGACAGACGCGCACATGCACACACTCAATGTGTTTCCCATGCCCACAGGGCCTTGGGTTCAAACCACAGGTGATTATGTGGGATCTGGCTCTTTACACATAGTATTTAAGCCCTGTACTATGGAGATAGCCTACTGTAGGTTTTTGAATGCTGGATTTGTATCCTGCAACTTTACTACAATTGTTTATTTCTTCTAAGAGTTATTTGGTGGATTCTTTAGGTTTTCCTATGTATTGAGTTGTAAAAAAAAAAAAAAAAAAAAAAAACTAGAAAAATGCATCATGATTTTTCTAATGAACCATTCTATAATCAAGTCAGCCACAAATAGGGACGATCTAATTTTTTCTTCTCCAATTTATATGCCTTTTATTTTGTTCTTTCATCTGACTGTATTAGCTAGTACTTCCACTATCTATGTTTATTGGGAGAGAAGGAAGTGGATGTCGTTGTCTTGTTCTAGTTTGAAGTTGAAAAGGTTTCCACTTTTTCTCATTCAATATTATGTTAGCTGCAGGAATGTCACATATGGCCTTTATTTGGTTATGCAATATACTTTTTCTTTTTTTTTTCTGGAGAGGTTTTCGCTATAGGGCGCGTGTGCTCGCCAGACAGACAAGAGAGAGACATAAAGACAGAAAGCGAGAAATCACCCCCCAGACGGGATGGTCACGCCACAATCCCTTCTCCTCCATTCTCCTCTCCGGGTCTTGGGCATGCACACACACGTGCCCTGCGTGAGTTTTAAGCCACCGGGTCCAGGACGCAAACTGCGGTTGACTACGTGGGAGTCCAGCGACATAGCCATTATGCTAACTGCTGGTTCCCTGCAATATACTTTTTAATGCCTATTTTGTTGATTCTTAACCATAAAGGACTATTATATTTTATGAACTGCTTTTTATGTGTCAATTAATATGATCATAAGATTTTTGTCATTTTTTTCTCTTAATGTGATCTATTACATTTGTTGTTTTATACATGTTGAATCATCCTTGTATTCCAGGAATAAATCCTATCTGGTGATAATGTATAATATTTTTAGAATGTTGTTGGATTGGTTTCACTCATGAGATATGGTCCTGTATTTTGCTTACATAGCCATGTGCTACTTTTGGTGTTCCTTAAATCTTTTTGTAAATTCATATCAGTCTCTGGTTTCAGTCTCTTTAATTCTGGAGAAGTTGCTTTCTTTTAATGTAGATCTCTTGGTGATGAGTTATTTTAACTACTTTTTAATTCCCTGATGTCTTTGTTTTATATAATTGTTTTCTGCTTAAGGGAATTCTCACTTACTAGAGACAGAGAGGAGGAAAAGAGAGAGCATCCCCCATAACCAGCTTCCAATAAGTCTTTTTCTATTCTTCCTGGGTGGCATTGGGTTTGGTCTCTAATATGTCATAGTAAGTTCTTTCTTTTACCTCATCCTACTGCCAGTGAGTGGGTTGAAGCTAGTGTAGGAACATTTAGCTTTTGACAGCTCGGGTAGCCATTACTCCTTTAATTCTCAACACACATTCTGGAAAGTTCCTGAAAACCCTTTTTATAAAATTTATTTTCCTACCAACGATCCTCATTTGTAACATTTGTATATCACCTTTAAGTCAATAAATTTATTTCTGCATAGTTTAACTTTCTTTTTTGCTACTTGAAATATCTGTATTATTTGAGTGATTTTATTTCTGAAATATGGGTCACATTTTGCTTTTATTTCACTGAATATGAATTTTAAATTCTACCCTGGATATTGTAAATTATACATCATGGAGCTTGTGAATACTGTTACATATCTCAAAAGATTAATTTTTATTCTACACATTGGTTAACTGTCTATATTCAAGTTCTAGATACTATATCCCTTGCAGTGATGAGGAGGTGATTTTTCTTTCAGCTTTTAATACCTACTTTTTGTAGGTACCTCTGAGTTCTGTATATGTGTATTTTAGTAGTTTATCAACAATTTTGATGAGTTTGATATGCAAATCCTGAGGATTATAATCTTTGCCTTCCTCTTTTCTAGGACTTATGACCTTTTCTCCAAATTTCTGGTTGTCTGTTCAGCCCTGCATATTAGTTTTTGATAACCTGAGCCAGTAAAGGTGCAGTTTTTACTTTCATTATCTGTATGCAAGCTGGAGAGTTCCCTGTGGTAAAATGCCAAAAATTTACAGAATTTGTCCTTTAAGAATTCTCTAAATCCACTTTCTGCCTTCTTTTAACTATTCTCCACTGTCTCAGATGGTTCCATTCTACATTTTTAAGTCTCACACACACATAGACACACGTGTGCGTGTGTGTGTGTGTATAAATATATATATATATATATATATATATATATATATATATATATAATATTTGTACATGTGTATTTTTCAAAAGTGTTCTTTTGGCTAAGCCTTTTGCCATTATTTCATGTGCCTTATTATTTTTAAGTGTTCATATGATAGTATTTCTTTTTTTATTAATTAATTCATGTTATGTGTATTATAGCTTTATTTTCTCTACCCTGTATTGTTTCAAATATTCTAAGTCTAGCATTTTTTTATTACATAAATGTAGTTTTCCATCAAAGACACTTATAATATATACAAATTAAGTAAAGGTGAAGTAACGCCAACATGATAGATTTAATGTGTTTTCTGTTTTTATATGGTCCATGAACTTTTTGTTACCTTTAGTGTAACATTTTTGAAAGGGTTGTTTTGTGGTTGACAATATTCACATTTAACTTTTTTTTTCTTTTTTTTAATTTTTTTTTCATTTCATTTTCTTCCATACATTCAATCACATTATTATTTGTCTTACAGAATGGGTATTTCAACATGTGAACATTTCTCCCTAGTACTGTTGATAAAACTATGAAATATCTTCAACAGATAATACTACACCTCTTTGTGCCATTAATGCTTTTCCTCACTGTCCCTCCCCCACATGTCCTTCCTCAGACCCTCCTCTTTCACACACACTATATCTGGTATTTACATCTATATACTGCATTTCTATATTCTTTAGACAATTAGTTTCAGTCATAGAGTGCAGACACTCGGTATATATTAAGTTGGGGCATACAATGCCTCTCCTTCATAGCATGGCTTGCTTCACTCAGCAGTAAGTCTTCCATATTTATCCACTTCCTGTCAAAAGCCAGGGTTTTGTTGTTTTTTATGGATGAATAGTATTCCATTGAATATATGTGCCACAGTTTTTCTAACCATTCATCAGTTTGTGGGCATTTGGGTTGTTTCCATGACTTAGCAATCATGAAAAGTGCCGCAATAAACATTGATGTGCAAGCACTTTTCTGATAAAGTATTCTTTTGTCCTTTCGGTAGATACCAAGGAGTGGGATTGCTGGATCATATGGTAGTTCTATTTGTAGATTTTTTTCAGGAATCTCCAAATTGTTGTACACAGTGGTTGGATCAATGTACATCCCCACCAGCAGTGAAAGAGAGTTCCCTTTTCACCACACCCCCGCCAGCACTTATCATTTTTTGTTTTTTGAATCTTAGACATTCTGACTGGGGTTAGGTGATATCTCATTGTTGTTTTGATTTGCATTTCTCTTACAATGAGGGACGTTGAGCATTTTTTCATAGGCCTTTTAGCTATTCGTATGTCATCTTTAGAGAGTGGTTTTTTTTCAACTCATTCTCCCATCTTTTATTAGGATTGATTGCCTTTTTCTGGAACAGCTGCTTGAGTTCCTTGTGAATTTTGGTGATCTGTCCCTTATCTGATGCATCGTTTACAAAAATATTTTCCCATTCTGAGGGCTGTCTGTTCACACTAATCACTGTATCTTTTGCCATGCAGAAACTTCTTAGTCTGATGTAATCCCACATGTCTATTTTGGGGATCATTGACTGTGCTTTGAGAGTCTTATTTAAGAAGTTTTTCCCTACCCCAATGTCTCCCAGAGTTTCCCCGGTGTTTTCCAGGTACAGTTTTATGGTTTGAGGTCTTAGATTTAGATCTTTGATCCACCTTGACTTTATTTTTGTCAGAGGTGAGAGGTAGGGGTTCAGATTCATCTTTCTGCAAGTGGAGATCCAGTTTTGCCAGCACCATTTGCTGAAGAGGTGTTCTTTCTCCCACTGGATTGACTGGTACCCCATGTCAAAAAGCAGTTGGCTGTATGTTTGACCATTCATTTCTAGGGACTCTATTCTGTTCCATTGGTCCACCTGTCGGTTTCTGTGCCAGTACCATCCTGTTTTGGTTACCACAGCTTTATAATATATTTTTGGGCCAGGGAATGAGATACCACCCACTCCACTCTTCTTGTTCAGAACTGCTTTGGCAATACGGGGTCTCTTATGATTTCAGACAAACTTTATGATTGTCTTTCCTAGATCTGTGAAGAATGTGTCTGGTACTTTGATTGGCATTGCATTAAATAAGTAGATTAATTTGGGTAGAATTGCCATTTTGATTATATTAATTCTTCCAGTCCAGGCAAATGGGCTGTCCTTCCACTTTTTTGTGTCATTTTCAATTTCTTTTTTTATCTTCTCATAGTTTTCCTTGTGTAGGTCTTTAACTTCTTTGGTTAGATTTATCCCTAAGTATCTTACACTTTTTGTGGCTACGGTAAATGGAACAACTTTTTTCAGTTCTGTCTCAGTGTGCCTGTTGTTCATACACAGAAATACTATAGATTTCTGGATATAAATTTTGTATCTTGAAACTTTACTGTATTCATTTATTACTTCCAGAATTTATTTTATGGAAACCATTGGGTCTTCTATGTAAACAATCATGTCATCTGCAAATAGAGTTTCACCTCTTCTTTTCCTATTCGAATTCCTTTTATTTTTTCCTCTTTTCTGATTGCAATGGCCAGGACTTTCAGTAGTATATTGAAGAGGAATGGAGAAAGTGGACAGCCTTGTCTTGTACCCGATTTTAGTGGAAAAACTTTCAGCTTTTCTTTATCGAGGATGATGTTCACTATGGGTTTTTCATGGATAGCTTTTATTGTGTTGAGAAATGACCCTTGTATGCCAATTTTGCTGAGAGTCTTGATCATGAAGGGATGTTGTATCTTATCAAATGCTTTTTCTGCATCAATCGATATGACCATATGTTTTTTATCTTCTTCCTATTAATATTGTGTACTATATTTATGGTTTTTTATATGTTGAACCAACCTTGCATTCCTGGGATAAAGCCTACCTGATCGTGATGTATAATCTTTTTTATAAATTGTTGTATACGATTTGCTAATATCTTGTTGAGAATCTTTGCATCTGTATTTATCAGAGATTGGTCTATGGTTTTCTTTCCTTGTCCTGTCCTTGTCTGTTTTAAGGATAAGGGTGATAGAGGCTTCATAGAATGAATTCGGGAGAGATTCACCCTTTTGGATCTTTAGAAATAACTTGAGCAGAATGGGGGTTAAGTCTTCTTTGAAAGTTTTGTAGAATTCATAGGTGAATCCATCAGGGCCAGGGCTTTTCTTTGTTGGGAGGTTATTTATAACTGTTTCAATCTCCTGGCTTGTTATGGACCTATTCAGACTTTCTATATCCTCCTGGCTCAATCTAGGTAGATTATACATGACCAGGAATTTTTCCGTTTCATCCAGATTGTCTTGTTTCTTGGCATATAGTTGTTCATAGTATCCTCTAATGATGTTCTGTATTTCTACTTTGTCTGTTGTTATATTTCCTGCTTCATTGCAGATTTGATTCACCTGGTTCTTTTCTCTCTTCTTCTTAAGTCTCGCTAGTGACGTATCGATTTTGTTTATCTTTTCAAAGAACCAGCTTTTACTTTCATTTATCTTCTGTATAGTTCGTTTATTTTCTATTTCATCTATTTCTGCTCAGATCTTTATTATTTCTTTTCTCCTGGAGTTTTTTGGATCCTTTTGCTGTTGCTTTTCCAATTCTGTGAGGCATGATGTTAGGTGATCCATTTGCCTTCTTTCCATGTTCCTCTTAAGTGCACTAATTGCTATGAACTTCCCTCTTATGACTGCTTTAGCAGTGTCCCAAAGATTATGGAAACCTGTGTCCTCATTGTCATTGCCTTCCATGAACCTTTTGATTTCAGTCTTTATTTCTTCAGTAGTTGTGGAGTCATTCAGGAGTAGGTTATTAAGTTTCCATGTATTTGAGTATTTTTGAGGATTTCTCTTGAAATTAAACTCAAGTTTAATTCCATCATGGTCAGTGAAGATGCTAGGTATAGTTTCTATGCCTTTGAATCTGTAGAGGCTTGCTTTGTGCCCTATGATGTGGTCAATCTTCGAGAATGTTCTATGTGGGAGCGAGAAAAAAGTGTATCTCGCGGTTTTGGGATGGAAAGTTCTATAGATATCTAAGTCCATTTGATTTATGATATCATTTAGATCCTTTATCTCTTTACCTATTTTTTGTCTAGATGATCTTTCCAGAGGGGATAGTGCAGTGTTGAGGTCTCCAACAATTAGTGTGTTGCAGTCTATATCCCTTTTTAGATCTAGCAGTCTTTCCTTCACATATTTGGGTGCTTCTGTGTTAGGCGCATAGATATTAATAAGCATTACATCTTCTTGATCGATTGATCCTTTTACTAGAATATAGTGCCTTTCTTTGTCTCTTCGAATAGCTTTTGTTTTTTTTGTTTGTTTTTTTTTTTTTTTTTTTGGGGGGGGGGAGAGATTTTCACCATAGGGCGCGTGCGCTCACCAGACAGACAGAGAGAGACAAAGAGACAGAAAGCGAGAAATTACCCCCAAGGGGGGATGATCACACCACAATTCCTTCTCCTCCATTCTCCTCTTGGGATCTCGGGTACGCCCACACACGTGCCCGGCGTGAGTTTTAAGCCACCGGGTCTGGGAAGTGAGCTGCGGTCGACTACGTGGAAGTCCAGCGACATAGCCATTATGCTAACTGCTGGTTCCCGCATAGCTTTTGTTTTAAAGCCTATTTTGTCAGAGATTAGTATTGCGACTCCAGCTCTTTTTTGGTTCCCATTTGCATGGAAAATCTTTTTCCAACCCTTCACTTTCAGTCTATGTTTATCTTTATCCATGAAGTGGGTTTCCTGTAGGCAACAGATAGAGGGTTTTTGTTTTTGAATCCACTCAGCCAGTCTGTGTCTCTTGATTGGCGAATTTCATCCATTAACATTCAATGTTATTATCGATGTTACTGGATCTGTCCGGACGTTTAAGTTGGCTATTGTCTTAGTTGCCTTTTACTCCTTTGTTTCTGGCTGTTACTTCTTTAGTTTTCCTGGAACAGTACTTTCTTCAGGGTTTCTTGGAGAGCTGGTCTGGTACTGGCAAATTTTTTCAGGTTTTGTTTGAGAAGATTTTAATCTTTTTTTCCCATATGAAGGATAATCTAGCAGGATACAATAATCTTGGTTGAAATTGTTTCTCTCTTAACACTTTCAATACATCTTCCCATTCTTTCTTGCTTGCATTGTTTCCGTTGAGAAGTCCGGTGTTAGCCTGATGGGGTGACCTTTGTATGTCACTTGTTGTTTGTCTCTTGCCAGTTTTAGTATCTTATCTATATCTGTGGACTTAGCCAGTCGGGCTACGATATGCCTTGGGGAAGATCTTTTTGGGTTGATTCTATTTGGGGTCCTTTGTAATTCTTGGGTTTGGATGCTTGAGTGCCTCTCTATACTTGGGAAATTTTCTTCCAAAATTTCATGGAATAGGTTTTACATGCTCTTATTAGTTTCTTCATCTTCTGGGATACCAATTATTTGGATGTTAGGACGTCTGATGGAATCTAGTATTTCTCATATGTTATCCTCATTTGTTTTGTTATTTTCTCTGTCTTTTTTGGTGGTTTTCTCTAGGTCAGAAGTTTTATCTTCTAGGGAACCAGCAGTTAGCGTAATGGCTATGTCGCTGGACTCCCACGTAGTCGACCGCGGTTCGCGTCTCGGACCCGGTGGCTTACAACTCACGCCGGGCGCGTGTGCGTGCGTGCCCAAGATCCCGAGAGGAGAATGGAGGAGAAGGGATTGCGGCGTGACCATCCCCCCTGGGGGGGTGATTTCTCGCTTTCTATCTCTCTGTCTCTCTCTGTCTGTCTGGCGAGCGCACGCGCCCTATAGCAAAAACCTCTCCAAAAAAAAAAAAAAAAAAGGGAAAAAAAAAAAAAAGAAGTTTTATCTTCTACATCAGATATTCGATCTTCAGCATGGTCTAGTCGACTTTTAATACTTTCAAGAGAGCTTTTGATTTCTTGTATTACAGACTTCACCTCTAATAGTTCCATCTTATTCTTCCTTAGCATGTCCATTTCTTCCTTCATATCGTGGAAGGACTTTCTCATCTCCTGTAGTTCATTATCTCTTTTCTGTTCCAGCTCATAGTATTTGTTCAACATGAATGTTCTAAATTCTATCTTGGACATTTTGGTAACGTCCTCCATTTTTTCAAGAAAAGGAAGGGAGTTACTGTGTTCTTTTGATGGAGACATATTTCCTGCTTTATTCAGACCTGAGGTGGTTCTTCTACTTCTAACCATTGGAAGATGTGTTCCCTTCTAAATACCCTTTAAGAGAAAGTTTCCTGGAATAGGAGCAAGAGTGTTTCCTTTTTGCTTCGGAATGAAGACTGCCAAAGTCTCTCTTCTGTTGTGTTTAGCAATGGGATCAAAGGAAAAGTATTCCCTTCAGCTGTACAGATAAAAGTATCTCCTTCTTCTCAGGTGGTTTAGTGAAAGGGAAGATCCCAGAGAGCCTTAAAATACTAGAATATTTCAGAGCTGTAATTCTAGACCTATCTAAACCTCCAGGGATGGTGTAGATAAAGGGGGTAAGGACCAAATAAGTGGGAGGGAAATCATAATAAAAAAAATAAAAAGGCACGTTTTTTCGCCAGGGGTCAAAAGATGGGAGTGGGGTTTCTGTAGGTCTAAGGGTGTTCCTATGTGGTAATGAGAAGAGAGAAATTTACAAATGAAAGACGAGGAGAAGGAGAAAAAAAAGTGTACCTGGCTGACAGAGGGGTTTCTGTCTTCGGGGTTTGGGACTGGAGCTTTGGGGGGCAGTCCTCCCACACAGTTCCTGGCCCAGGGATTGAAAGATGGGAGTTGGGTGTCTAGGTCTAAGGGCATTCCTATGTGGTAATGAAAAGAGAGAAATTTACAAATGAATGAAGAGGAGAAGGAGAAAAAAAAAGTGTACCTGGCTTATGGTGGGGTTTCTGGCTTGGGGGTCCTGGGACTGGAGCTTCGGTGGGCAGTCCTCCCTCGTAGTTCCTGCCCAGGGGTCAAAAGATGGAAGTGGGGTGTCTGTAGGTCTAAAAGCATTCCTGGCTTTCAGACGAGTTTCTGGCTTGGGGGTCCTGGGGCTGGAGCTTCAGGGGCAGTCCTTCCTCGCAGTTCCTTGCTCAGGGGTCAAAAGATGGGAGTGGGGAGGGACCAGCAGTTAGCGTAATGGCTATGTCGCTGGACTCCCACGTAGTCGACCGCGGTTCGAGTCCCGGACCTGGCGGCTTAAACTCACGCCGGGCACGTGTGCGTGCGTGCCCAAGATCCCGAGAGGAGAATGGAGGAGAAGGGATTGCGGTGTGGCCATCCCCCCTGGGGGGTGATTTCCTGCTTTCTATCTCTCTGTCTCTCTCTGTCTGTCTGGCAAGTGCACGCGCCCTATAGCAAAAACCTCTCCAAAAAAAAAAAAAAAAAAAGATGGGAGTGGGGTGTTTGTAGGTCTAAGGGCGTTCCTGGCTGACAGAGGGGTTTCTGGCTTGGGGGTCTTGGGACTGGAGCTTCGGGGGGCAGTCCTCCCTCGCAGTTCCTGGCCCAGGGGTTGAAAGATGGGAGTGGGGTGTCTGTAGGTCTAAGGGCATTCCTGGCTGACAGAGGGGTTTCTGGCTTGGGGGTCCTGGGACTAAAGCTTTGGGGGGCCCTCCTCCCTTGCACTTCCTGGCCCAGGGGTCGATAGATGGGAGTACATTTAACTTTTAATACCTTCAGACATTTACATTATGCCAGTTTGTGTACAAGAACTCTATAATAATGTACTTGCACTTTTCTTAGTTCCTCTACCATGTTATCATGCATTTTGCGTCATACATATTATAGTCCCAACATGTGACTGCTTTCATTTTCCTATACATCCACACACTCAGGTTTATCCATGACTCAGACTTATAATCATAAATTACATTGTAAGCATGGGTTATCCACATAGTCAATAGCCATATGTTGCTTCAAATGGACACTGCCTTCTTTAAAAAAAAATATTTATTTAATTTTATTTATTACTTTATTTTGCTCTAGGGAACTCACACTCCTGGTTGGGGAGTGAGAAAGCAAGCCACCAGTTTGCACCTCGAACTGTGGTCAGCCATGTGGGAATCCAACACCTTTACCATCTCACTACCTGCTGGCCCTAGCCAATATCTTTTTGAAAAGTTTGAAAAGAAGAGCAATTTATGTGGGTCCTCACTTATTTTTTATTTCCAACATTCTTATTTGTATCTTGCCAGATCTTTATCTGTTTTAACATTTTCTAGTTTGTGACAGTTTGGCTCTTACATGCCTTCCCATAGTTGTCTTTTTACTGTCTATGGCTATATGATGTTTGGCTATCTTTTAAGACCATGAATTTTATGATACCAATTGTATATATGCAAGTTAAGGTGATCTGGTCTCCCAAATCACCTTAGGCCTTGTAATTTCTAGAGGCAAGTATGAACCTAGGGAGGTTTTTATAGTCACTGTTATATATTACTATGCAAGAATCCACTAAAATCAGCCAGGAGACAAGATGCACAAGGTATATTTTATGGTCCATTTGCTCAAGTTTCCAATTGTTTTCTCTCAGTGGAATACTGTTGATATTGCCTATTTCTCCCAACAGTAATGGTTGAGAGCACTCACAAGACACTGCAAACATGAGGATCTCATCCAAGCCATTGTTCAGTTTGGGGTTTGGCTACATAGACATGCTTGTCCACCCATATGACTTTTTTCACTTTAACACATCCACACATTCATCTTTAACCACATGACTCGATATCTACACTCATAAATTGCATCGTAAGCATAGATTATTCATACAACCCATAGCCATAGTGTAGGCAAAAATATTTTTGCCAGGGTAGCAATTTCCAAAAGCTAAGAGATAATCTTCTAGAACTTAAACTGGCTGAATTTTTTCTGGGAGATCTATTAATTCATTAGAATATACAGCTTTTTTTTTTTTGAGAGGTTTTTGCTATAGGATGTGTGCACTCGACAGAGAGACAGAGAAACAGAAAGCAAGAAATCACCCCCCACGGGGGATGCTACACCACAATTTCTTCTCTATTCTTCTCTTGGGATCTTGGGCACGCATGCACACGTGCCCGGCATGAGTTTTAAGACACCAGGTCTGGGACGCGAACCATGGTTGATAATATGGGAGTCCAACAACATAGCCATTACCCTAACTGCTGGTCCCAGAATATACAGCTTTTGAAATATAGACTGAGAGTTTTGACTTTATCATTTTCATCAGATTGAAAAATGATCAACCTTTTTAAAGATAGTTTTCTGACTCAACTACTCACTAAGGTGTTCAATTACATTTATCCGATACATTTAATTTTGCCCCATGTGTGACAACTGACACATGGGGTACTTTCAGTTGAGATTTAGTAGTAATACAGCCCGTTACTCTGGTGGGACTTTTTATCTATAGCAAAAGGAGAATGAATGAATCTCATTCCACCTTACATCATTTTTTACTTTGGGTTCAGCCTCCTGTTTTTTAGATCTTCAAAATTTGCCAAGTGTCAAAAAAGTATTTTTTGAGGCCTTTCAAATGAATGATTTTTTCATTCTTCCATGCAATTACCCCAAACTCTGCTGACCTTTTAATCTCTAGTGTTTTTCTCAGAAAAGCTCAGTAGGAGATACTCATTTAAAAAAACTCTGGGAGTAATATAGGTAGCAGCTTATGGTGATTTGCTGTGGGCTGTCACTGTAGAAGTTGTTAAGTTTGCTCAGATTTGAAGTATGTGTTATTTTGAGGTTAGGCACAACAGTATGATGCTTGCCCATTGCAGTGTAAAATGAGGTTTTTGTAAAGCTTTAGTTTTTTTTTTTTTTGGAGAGGTTTTCACTATAGGGTGCATGTGCTCACCAGACAGACAGAGAGAGACATAGAGACAGAAAGCGAGAAATCACCCCCCAGGGGGGATGGTCACGCCACAATCCCTTCTCCTCCATTCTCCTCTCGGGATCTTGGGCACACATGCACACACGCCCGACATGAGTTTTAAGCCACTGGGTCTGGGACACAAACCGTGGTCAACTACGTGGGAGTCCAGCGACATAGCCATTATGCTAACTGCTGGTTCCTTAAAGCTTTAGTTTTTAGTTAAATGTTCTAGGTGAAAAAAGTGTAGAAGTTTAATTTTAATTTTTAAAGGTTTTGAACATCTTTTAAATAAAATTAATAAAAAATTAAGTAATTAGTAGAATCAATTAAACATTTTTCTATTGAGATACTGATTCTTTTGGATATTTTCTTTCAAATATGTAGTAATTCATATTGAAAATAAATTTTTGTGCTGTGACTTGCTGCTTTACTTTTGAATTTGTTTTGTATTTTTATTTTTGTCATAAGAACTTGTTTTGATATATACAGACCAGAAGTATAGTTACATACATATTTCTTCCATAATGGACACTAGAGAAAAAAAATAGGTAGGCACTTAAGTGGTGTGTTTATGCTACAGTTTAGCCAATCAAAGTCATAGGCATGCAGATTCCTAGTGTGTTCAGAGACACATTGGGAAGTGAACCCAAGAACTTTCCATGGGGCCTGAGCATAACACTCATGTTACTGCTGTATCCCTGTAGCTGATTTTGTTTTGAAATATATGTATTTAATTTTTTTGATTTTTACTAGTATGACTTCAGAAGTTTGAGTTTTGTATACTGATCTTTTCATTATCTTTGTTTTGAAATTTTTAATTTATATTTAATTTTATACCATTGTGAGATACAACATGGTTTTTCAATGTATTCATGCAGTGTGTAGTAATCAAATCTGTGATATTGCCATGTTCATCAGAGAACATTACTTTATGTGAGCACCTTCAAATTTTGTTCAACTAGTTTTGTGGGTATATATACATACATATATATACTTACATATACACACACACACACTTAAGATCATCAACATCTGTTTCTATCTGTTCTGGTATATTGTGCCATAACATATTTGTTTGTATACATACATTTTCATTAATTTCTCTTCAGTGATTTCTTTTGAACATATCGCACCTCCTCACTGCCATATTGACTTTGGTATCTACAGTTGCCCTCTCTAATTCTATATCTGCAAATATTTTTGTTTCTGCTGTAGAGTGCATCCATTCACTGGGAACATACATTGTTTTTCATTTTCTGGCCTATTTAATTTACCATTAAATCTTCTTCATTTATTTACTTCACATTGAATAACAGGATCTCTTTGTTCTTTATGCCCGAGTAGTATTCCATTGTGTATATGTGCCTCTTTTTTTAATATGTTTTTACATTTTATACATAAGGTATCTGTTACAAAAATTGCTTACCTAGCTAAGTTACATGAAAGTTACTTGTTGCAGAGAGTTTACCCAGCTAAATCACGAAACCATAAATTCAAGATATCCATATTACATTTTATTAATAAAACAAGTAAAAACTGATTTAGCATCTTCATATAGAACTGCAGAGGAAGCTGAAAAACAAAGCCTGTTTGTAAAGGAACATGCGTGCATATAAGGGATTCTGATCTATTGTCAAATTAACTAGGATTGTCATATTTCTTCCTTATATAAGATAAAAACCTTGAAAGTCAAGACCTTGACACTCTTAGAGATCACTTTGTTCCTGATTAATTCATTTTTATTTAAAATCACTGTATATCACTACAGTATGCAAAATAAATTTTCCAGCAAGAATATACTGTATATTAATCCAGTTAAAGATATTGTCATACACATTATCAACAATAAATAATTTTCCATTTTGTGTCCCTTAAATGTTTTACTTTTCCCTTTTGATTCCCTTCTTTCCCTCCTCCATCTCCCTCCCACACTGTCTCTAGTATCCACAATTTCTCTCCTTGCTTTTATATCTTCCAATATTTCAGTTTCTGCCATAGAGTACAGACATTCAATATATATTGAGTAGGGGCAAAATGCCTCTCGTTCATAGTCTGGTTTGTTTTGCTTAGCAGTAAATCTTTTATATTCATCCACTTTCTGTCAACTGCCATGATCTTGCTTTTATGATTGAGTAGTATTCGATATTATATATGTGCCACACTTTTTCAATCTATTCATGTGTCAGCGTCCGCCCCTGGACTCGGCGCTACTATGGAAGAAGCAGAAAAAATGAGACAAAAGATAGAGTAGAAATGGACACAGGCAGCCTGAGCCTAGGTAGCCCAAGCAACTTGTGTTGCCCAGATGAACTGGACGTCTTTATTTATAGAACAAGGAGACATTACACATGTATGTTTTACGACACTTCATGCATTGGTGACCAGGTTACAGACAATAAGAAGTAGTTAACAAATCTATGAGGGCTTAGTCACACCAGGCCAGGTGTATCCCTTGGTGATAATCCCACCAAGAGAAAAATCGCATCTTCCTTTCTAATGCAAAGAACTAGCTGTTAGGTGTGGGGAAGGAGCTAAAGATCTTCTCACACCACCACACCCAGAGTAGGCTAAGGAACCTTTCAGATGCAGAGCAGGGATTGGATTTTGCCAAGATGTTTCTTGAAGTCTATCACATGTGTCTGTTGGAACGCCCCTAGCAATTTCCGCCCTTGCTCTGTCTGCAGCCAAGGTCAAGGAAATACAAGTTACAAGGTTCTGCCAAACCCCAAAAGAGCATGTGGTGTTTGCTCAGAGGTCCCCACACCTCAGACTCTCTCTCTTAAACGTGTCCCCACATTCATGTATCAGTGGATGCTTGGGTCAGTTCTATATCTTAGCAATTGTAAATAATGCCACTTTAAACATAGATGTGTAAGTACTGTTTTGATTGAATCGATTCCTCAAGTTTGGGTAGGTACCCAGGACTGGAATTGGTGAATCATATGGTAGTTTTATTTGTAGGTTTTTGAGGATCCTCCATATTGTTCTCCATAATGACTAAAGTAATTTACATTTCCATCAACAGTGTAGGAGAGTTTCCTTTTCACTGCAACCTCATCAGCATTTGTCATTGTTTATTTTCTTAATCTTAGCCATTCTGACTAAGGTTAGGTGGCATCTCATTATAGTTTTGATTTGTATGTCCTTTGTGATAAGGGATGTTGTGCATTTTTCATATTTTTTTTTACTGTTTTTATAGCTTCTCTCATCTTCAGAGAGGTATCTGTTGTGCTCATTTGCCCATCTATTAATTGGGCTGAACTTTTTCCTTCTTTCTTTTTTTTTTTTTTTCAGGTGCACTGCTTGAGTTTTCTATATATTCTACTTATTAGACCCCTATCTGAGGCATACTTTGCAAATATATTTTTCCACTTCAAGGGTTGTCAGTTCACGCTAATTCTTTATTTTGCTGTGCAGAAGCTTTTGAAATTACATGTTCCCACTCCCCATGATTATTTTTGGGGTTATTGCCTGTGCTTTGGGTATCTTATTGAATAAGTTTTTGCATATGCCAAGGTCTTCATGTTTTTCCTGCATTATTCACCAGTATTTTTCTAGTTTGAGGTCTTGGGTTTAGATCTTTGATCAATTTTGACTTGATTTTCATTCATAGTGAGAGATAGGGGTCCAGTTTTATCTTTCTGCAGGTAGATGCCCATTTTTTTCCAGCCCTATTTGGGAAAGAGGTTTTCTTTTCTCCATTTGATTGACTGGTGACCTTTGTTAGAAAACAGTTGGCTGTATGTTTGGGGATTTATTTCTGGGGTTTATACCAGTTCCAATTGTCTACCTGTCTGTTTTTGTGCCAATACCGTGCTTTTTTGATGATCACAGCTTCATAATGTATTTTGGGGTCAGGGAGTTTATTTCTGGGGTCTCTATTCTGTCCTATTGGTCCACCTGTCTGCTTTTTGCCAATACCCTTGTGTTTTGATTATTACAGCTTTATTGTATATTTTGGGGTCAGGGAGTGAGATGACTTTTACTCCAGTCTTCTTGCACAGAGTTTCTTTGACAATACCATGTCTTTAATGAATCTATATGAATTCTATGATTTTTTAAAAAAAAATCTGTGTGTAGAATATCTCTGGTAATTTAATGAGTTGCATTAAATTTGTAGATTAAATTGGGTAGGATTGACTTTTTTTTGGAGAGGTTTTCGCTATAGGGCGTGTGCGCTCGCCAGACAGACAGAAAGAGAGACAGAAAGCGAGAAATCACCCCCCAGGGGGGATGGTCATGCCGCAATCCCTTCTCCATTCTCCTCTCGGGATCTTGGGCACGCACGCACACACGCCCAGCGTGAGATTTAAACCACCGGGTCCGGGACGTGAACTGCGGTCGACTACGTGGGAGTCCAGCGACAGAGCCATTACGTTAACTGCCCGTTCCCAGGATTGACAATTTGATGATCTCAAATGGGATTCTTTTTTTCCACTCTCTGTTTTATTTTCAATTTCTTTTTAAAGTTTTTCATAGTTTTTCTTGTAGAGGTCTTTGACTTCTTTGGTTAGGTTTATTCTTAGGTATCTTATGCTTCTTGAAGCTCTTGTAAGTGGGATAAATTTCTTCACATCTCTCTCAGTCTGCTACTTTTCATGTATAGAAATGCTATGAATATTTGCATATTGATTTTGTATCCTGCCAGTTTAATGTATTCATTTATCACTTCCAGGAGGTTTTTTTTTTTTTTTTTCTTTCCCTGTGTGTAGGGATTCTTTTAGATTTTCTATATATTTTATTATATCATATGCAAATAGAGATAATTTCACATCTTTCCCTATTTCAATGCCGTCTATTTTACTGAATTTCACTGCTTTTTGTTGGTATATTTAGGCTTTCTATTTGATGGTATGATTCAGGTATATATTATATTGTTTTCCTTTAGGGTGCATGTGCATGCTGGAGAAACAGACAGAAAGTGATAAATACTGCCCAGGGGTAATGACCACACCACAATCCCTTCTCCTTTATTGTTGGGATTTTGGACACACATGCACACACCTCTGTTGTGAGTTTCAAGGACTTTAACCACGATCAGGCATGTGCGGGTCCCATGACATAAATATATGCTATCTGCTGGTTCTGATCCAGGTATATTTTATATGTTCAGAGATTAGTTTATTTCCTCTAGTTTTTTAAATTCGTTGGTGTGTAGTCACTCAAAGCATCTGTTTATTTTTGTGCTTTCCATGGCAATACCATATTGTTCACGCCTTATTTGCTCGGTGTTTTATTTTCTTTTCTACTTAATTGTTTGGTTTGTTTTCTCAAAACCCTAGCTTTTTGTTAATTTTTTTTTCAGTCTTTGCTATAGGGGGTGTGCACTTTCTGGAAAGAGATGGGGTGGGGTGGAAAGTGAGAAATCACCCCTCCTGGGTGGTGACCACACTTCCGTCCCTTCCTCTTTATTTTCCTCTTCGGATATGGGGCCTGCACACATGCACCCAGTGATGCCACTTCCAGGACCCAAATAGTACAGTCAGTCATGTAGGATCCAGTTTCCTTAACCATCATGCCACTGCTGGCCCTCAGTTGTTCTTTTAGTCTCTTCTTTATTTATGCCTGTTTTAATTTTTATTATTTTGTATCTTCTACTATTTTAATACTTTTGGGATATCTTTTTCCCACTTTTTTCAGTTTGCTGGGATAAGTCATTAGGTTATTTATCATCTTTTTAAAAATGTGTGTGTGTGAGTGCTAATTGCCGTAGACTTGTCTCTTAGGTGTGCTTTTGATGTGTTTAAAAGCCTCTGGAGAGTCGTGATTAAATTATTACTTGTTTCAAGATATTTTCATTTGTATTCTTAATTCAGTCATTTTGAAGCTACTCAGGGTAAATTATTTAATTTTCATGTAATTGTGAATTTTTTTTTTTTTTTTTAGAGAGGTTTTCGCTATAGGGCGCGTGTGCTCTCCAGAAAGACAGAGAGAGAGAGAGAGAGAGAGAGACAGAAAGTGAGAAATCACCCACCAGGGGGAATGGCCACACCGCAATCCCATCTGCTCCGTTCTGCTCTCAGGATCTTGGGCACGCATGCACACGCGCCCGGCGTGAGTTTTAAGCTGCCGGGTCCGGGACGTGAACCACGGTCGACTACGTGGGAGTCCAGCTACATAGCCATTACGCTAACTGCTGGTCCCGTAATTGTGAATTTTTGAAAGCACTTTCTGTTGGAGTTTAATTTCATCATATATAGTAACAATAAAGTTGCTATATATAATTTCTGTTTTATTTTTAGTTATAAAGAGTTGTTTTATGCTCTGTTATGTGGTCAGTCTTCAGAAATATTCTATGTATGGCTGAGAAAAATATGTATTTTGATGTTTTTGCAAAATCTTCTGTAAATGTTGGTTTATTTGGTTTACTGTATCATTTATGTTCTGTGTCTTTTTTTTGTCTAAATAATCTGTCTAGAGGTGACAAAGTTTTATGATTTTTATATCTTCTTGGTGAATTAATTTTTTAAATACATATGACCTCTGACTCTTTTTACACTTTTTTAAAAATAGTTTTTACAATAGGGTGCATGCATTCTCATCAGAAGGAGAGTGAAGAAAAGTAAAAAATCACCTCCCAGAAGGAATGGCTACACTGCAATCCCTTCTCCTCCATTCTTCTCTCAGGATTTTTGGTGTGCCTGCACATGAACTTGGTGTGATTTTCAACCCTCCAAATCTGGGACTAAAACTGCACAAATGGATATTTGGGACCCTGCTACCTTAACTTACATGCACAAGCTTGTGTAGGCTTGCTCTCTCTCTCTCTCTCAGAAATATTTAAATTATTTAATTTTAGGTATTATATTATCTAACTGATTATATGGCACACACACTCACTGAGCATTAGGGAGTGGGTTTCAGAAAGCAAACTACTAGGTCCTGTTCCAGAACTCGAACCATAGTCAGATATGTAATATTCCAGCACCTTAACCTGCCTGCCAGCTCCCCTGCCCTCATATATATTTTTTTGATGCCTTTCTTTCATTTCAGTTGACTGGTACCTTATATATATATGTATTGTCAGTTATAGTAGTAGAATATTGTTATCCTTCAGTGTTTCTCTCTTAACTGTGATGCTACCATTCACACCAAGATATATACATATTATGTTAAATAACAACATTCTGATTCTTCTTTTATTGAAGGCATATAATATAAATCAGTATTTTAAAATATACCCTCTGTGGATGGAACACAGAATTTCTTTTGATAGAGCTGTAAATATTATAAAATATATTAGCACTAAGACTTTTTTTAAAATTTCTAGAATGGTAAAAATTTAGACCATCCTATGGAATGAAGGTTAAGGCAGCAGGATTCCACATGCCAATTGCATGGTTTGATTCCTGAACCCAGTATCTTGAGAATCACAGTAGGCACATGTACTTGTACAACCTAAATCCTGAAAGAAGGGAGAAATGGAAAAACATGAATTGTGTCATGAATATTCCTCTTTGGGGATGATTTTTCACTTTCCATCTGCATTCCCCCAGAAACACTTGAACCCTTTATAAATTATCTAACAAACTTTTTCTTGTTTTAAATGGTCTGATTCTCTTTCTCTATCAGTAAATATTATTTTTTATTATATTTTATTTCATACATTGAATCACATATGTCACTTAGCTTGTGAAGTAAATGTTCCAACAGGAATACATTTCTCACTGGTCCAGTCAGTTGAGATTTTGTACTTTTTTCCAATCTTGAATTCTCTTAAACCTACCAGTTGACTCCAGGCCCACTATCATTGATTAGAATAGCTTCAGCTATCACTTGAATTTCTTTTTCTTTTTTGGCAAGGTTTTTGCTATAAGGTGCGTGTGCTCACCAGAAAGACAGAGACAGAGAAACAGAAAGCGAAAAATCACCCCCCAATGGGGATGACCACACCACAATCCCTTCTCTATTTGCCTATTGGGATCTTGGGCATGCATGCACACGTGCCTGGTGTGAGTTTGAGCCACCAGGTCCGGGACTCAAACCGCGGTCGACTACATGGGAGTTTAGCAACATAGCCATTACGCTAACTGCTGGTCCTGCTATCACTTGAATTTCTGCTGCTTCCTAAATATTTGGCTATTGAAACTTCAAAGATGATGTGCACAAGATTCATCTGTCTATTGTTCAGTTTTTCCCCAATTTTTACTTTAAGCTCCCATATATATATATATGCCTTCTTAAACAGAAACATTTAATTAAATTTCTGTTTTGATTTAGTACCGAAAAAATTAGTACCAATTTTTTCTGTTCCCCCCCCCTTTTTTTTGGATGAGTTTCCTATTCAATTTTCTCATTTCTCTTTTTTCTGATATAGGTGGTCACGTCACAACTTGGTATTAACTCTATTACATCTTTCAGAGTATCCTTAGTCTGTAATCTGTGGATGGCAATTAAACTGCAAATCTGGTTACATAATGTATCACTTCTTTTGGCTTTATATTATTTTTACTCTGTGTTTTAGCAAATGATAAAGTGATATTCGTCTTTATTTGAACTCTATCAGTATTTTTGAATGCACAACTGTAGTATAAAGATGCTTGTAAATATACTTCAACTTATGAGTAATTAACAGTATTCACAGAAAATATTTTATTGGAATTAGATTAAGTATTTAAATATAAAATCACTTTGTAATCAGTTCCTTGAACACATTTACTACCCTTGTCTTTCATCATAGACGACCAGGAATACTTACCTAGATATACTGTTTCTACTTCCATTAATATTAGGAATATAATTTGTTCTTTCATAGGAAGACTGCTATAGTTCCATTTTCATAAGAACATTTACATACATTTTCTTAACATCATTGCCTTGAAGCACAAATTGATAGTACAAAAAAAAAAAAAAAAAACGTGGTTTTTTTGTTTGTTTGTTTTGTTTTTTTGTTTTTGTTTTGACTGGCTACCGTAAACTTGTGTCTAACTTACTTAATCTAACACATTACTCCAGATATGTATTTCTACCTATGGTGTTTGTATGAGATAATAAACACCTTGACATAGCAGAATATTTATTATGCTTTCATCCCTTGGAGCAAAAACATTTGGAGATCTCTGAGGAAATACTTGTAATAAATTTAGCAATGAGTAAGTTAGCATAGAAATAGGATGTTTGTTCTTTATTTTTTTCTCCCTTTACAAAGAGTTCAGAAATATACAGAGGAACAAGCATATATATACAGCGAAAGTAAATTTTCCATGTTATGCTCTATTTCTCAGGGCTGATGAAAGGATATGTATTTTTACAGGGGTTCATATCATTTGAGGATGTTGCTATGGACTTTACTTGGGAGGAGTGGCAGAACCTGGAAGATGCTCAGAAGATTTTATACAAGGATGTGATGTTGGAAACCTACAGCAACCTGATGTTTTTGGGTTAGTGGAACTCCCATGAAGTTCTCTGAAGTTTTACTGCCTCCTTCCATAGTAAATGTACAGAGTTTCATAATGTTTAATGCTGTTTAGGAGTGAGATTTTATTCTGTGGTTAATGTGTCAGTTCCCTTAAAAAAAAAAAAAAACCCAAATCAGCCCCTTTATTGCACAGTTGATAAAGCTGAACTGTTGTTACTCTTAAAATAGCTTACATGAATAGTTTGGAAAAATTCCACACTGCTTTTTATTAACAGGACAAAGCATTGCCAAACCTGCAATGATCTTCAAGTTGGAGCAAGGAGGGGATCCATGGACATTCAAAGAACTTCCCAGCTTGTGCCTCCCAAGTTAGTCAGTTCATAGTTTTCAGGGACTAGTTTAATGCTTTTTTTTTTTTTTTTAAAGAATTTATATTTCATTGAGAGGGGAAAACAAAATGTTTGTACTGATGAGGTTAGAAAAATGTAGAAATGTTTTCCTGGGATAAGAGTGTGAAAAAATGGGGTATATATATTTTTAAAGTGTCCTCAGGGATGACATATTTAGGGTAATTATGTATTTTTATTGGCTACAACTCTTTCCTAAGTAACATTTCTTAAGTGACAAGATCTTTTGTCTTGTGCAAGTAGAATATCTAGAAAACTATTCACATTAGTAAAGAAAGTACACAATACCCATCGTTATAAGAAAGAAAAATGAAAAAAGGACAGGGAAAACAAATGGCACATGAAAATCTTTCAGTGTAAAATTATAGGAAGACAGAAGGTAGATATTTTGAATATTGTTAAAGGTATTAAAGAAAAGGGAAGCATAAAGGAACAAAATAAATCCACTCAGCTTTGAAAAATATTAATGTAAATTGCAACAGTAACATATGAAGGAGAAAGAATCATATTTCTTATGATAGATCTGTACCAGTATTTGAAATATATACATGAGCAGTGTAAAATAAGATCTCAAATATAATTTATGGAAATGGTTGTCTTTTTCCGACTAAAGAGGACTGATATGGGAGAGACTGCTTGTAAATAGAATAAATATGGGAAAGCATGTGGTAAGACAACTATTATTTCCTAGTATATATAGTTCAGGTGTGGAAGAATCCATTTTAAAAAAGTCTAACTGTCTCATTTGGTGAAATATACACACATGAGATACACATTATAAATGTAGAGAATGTGAAAAATTATTTTTTAAAATCATTTTTACAATAGATTTTATACACAGAGTGGAAGATTCCTACTCATAAAAAGTAAGAGGAATTCTTATTGCAGAATTAAAATCTATCTTTTCATCAGTGAATGCACATAAGGGAAACAACCTATAAAAAACCTCAAAAATCCTTTTTCCAGAGGTCAAAAATTGTGGTAACCAGAGAAATTACAGAAAAGTAAAACCTTATGATGTGTATAAATTACCAAAGCTTTCAACTGTTGTTATACATGAGACAAATCTTACTGGAGAGAAAATTTGTAGATAATATAAGAATTTGTTGTGTCTGAATATACCCCTCACTGACCATTTGAAACCTTATACAGGAGAGAAGCCCTATGTGTGTAAACAATGTAAGAAAACGTTTTCCCAGAATTCAGACCTCACTGTACATCAGAGGAGTAACATAGATGAGAAATCCTATGAAAATAAAATATGTGGAAAAATATTCTACAAGAAGTTATACTTCTCTGTGCATCAGACAACTCACACTGGAGAGAAGTCCTATGAATGTGGGGAATGTGGAAAATCTTTCAGTCCCAAATCAGATTTGAGTAGACATTGGAAAACTTATACGGAAAAGAAACCCTATGAATGTGAACAATGTAGGGAAATGTGCTCCCAGAAGTCACATATCACTGAGGATCACACAGAAGAAAAGCCCCATGAATGTGAACAATGTAAGAAGCCATTCTCCTGCAAGTCAGATGTTACTAAGCATTGGAGAACGCACACAGGAGAAAAACCCTATGCATGTGAACAATGTAGGAAAATGTTCTCCCAGAAGTCACAGCTCACTGTGTATAGTAGAACTCATACAGGAGAGAAGCCCTATGAATGTGAACAATGTAGAAGAAAGTTCTTCCAGAAGGCACACCTCACTGAGCAACAGAGAACTCACACAGGAGAGAAGCCCTATGAATGTAAACAGTGTAGGAAAATGTTCTTTTGCAAGTTATATCTCACTAAGCATTGGAGAAGGCACACAGGAGAAAAACCCTATGAATGTGAACAATGTAGGAAAATGTTCTCCTGTAAGTCATATCTCACTAAGCATTGGAGAACGCACACAGGAGACAAACCCTATGAATGTGAACAATGTAGGAAAATGTTCTTCTTGAAGTCACAGCTCACTGAGCATCAGAGAACTCACACAGGAGAAAAACTCTTTGAATGTGAACGATGTGGGAAAACATTCTCCAGCAAGTGGAACCTCACTGTACATAAGAGAATTCACACAGGAAAGAAGCCCTATGAATGTGAACTGTGTAGGAAAATGTTCTTCTGGAAGTCACAGCTCACTCTGCATAGTAGAACTCATACAGGAGAGAAGCCCTATGAATGTGAACAGTGTAATAAAATGTTCTTCTGGAAGTCACAGCTCACTCTGCATAGTAGGACTCATACAGGAGAAAAGCCCTATGAATGTGAACAATGTAGAAGAAAGTTCTCCCAGAAGGCCCACCTCACTGCACATCAGAGAACTCACACAGGAGAGAAGCCCTATGAATGTGAACAACGTAGGAAAACGTTCTCCTGCAAGTCATATCTCACTAAGCATTGGAGAAGGCACACAGGAGAGAAGCCCTATGAATGTGAACAATGTAGAAAAATGTTCTGCAAGTCATATCTCACTAAGCATTGGAGAACACACACAGGAGAAACACCCTATGAATGTGAACAATTTAATAAAATGTTCTCCTGGAACTCACATTTTACTGTCCATAGTTGAACTCATACAGGAAAGAAGCTCTATGAATGTGAACAATATAGAAGAAAGTTCTTCCAGAAGGCACACCTCACTGAGCATCAGAGAACTAACACAGGAGCAAAGCCGTATGAATGTGAACATTGTAGAAAAATATTCTCCTGGATGGCTGCACTCCCTGTACATCAGAGAAGTCAATACAGAAGAGAAACCCTAGGTTTCTGAACAATGTAATACAACTTTTTCCTAAAAGTCAGCTCTCAATGTACATTAAATTATTCACAAAAGAAAAAACCTGTGAATGTCAATGTACCAACAGAAATTTTTACATCTAATATAAGTCAGTCCTTATTGTCTATCAGAGAACATAGGAGTAAGTTCTATAAATGGGAATGGTGTAGAAAAATAAATGTGTTCAGAGTAATCATTCCATGTTTTACATTAGAGCCCTTACAAGGAAGAGAAACCCTGTATGTGTGGGAACTGTAATAAAACCTTCTTGAAGAAGCCCCAACTTACTGTGGATCAGAGAACTCTCAGATCAAAAATCAAATGAATGTGGGACCAGCAGTTAGCGTAATGGGTATGTCGCTGGACTCTCATGTAGTCGACCACAGTTTGTGTCCTGGACCCAGTGGCTTAAAACTCACGCTGGGCGTGTGTGCGTGCGTGCCCAAGATCCCGAGAGGAGACTGGAGGAGAAGGGACTGCAGCATGGCCACCCCCCTGGGGAGTGATTTCCTGCTTTCTTTCTCTCTGTCTGTCTGGCAAGCACATGCGCCCTATAGCAAAAACCTCTGAAAAAAAAAAAAAGTCAAAAGAAATCAAATGAATGTTGAAAATTAAGAAATCTTTTTATTAGAAATAAAAGGTTACCATACATCAGTAAACTGAAATGGGTCAAAATCCTTAGTAATGTAAGCTGTGCTATTAATCCTTGAAATATTCAGGAATACAAATTGATCTCTGAAGGCAACAACATTGAACTTTTTTCCAAATTCAGCTTTGATTCAGCAAGTCACAGTAGTTAAAAATTAATGATATCAGAAAAATGTGGGGATGATATCTGTCTACAAAAAGAGAACATTTCTGAAGGCTGATGAATAAGATCTAAGAGTTTCCAAACTACAGAAATAACATGTGTATTTTGGCTAGTTTTTTTTTTTTTTTTTTTTTTTTTTAAAGGTGTTTTTTTACAGGGCATATGTGCTCTCTGAAAAGACAGACAGAGTGATGGAAAGCATGAAACTACCCCTTGGGGGGATGGCCACACCACAGTCCCTTCTTCTCCATTGTTCTCTTGGGATCTTGGGCACACATGTACACATATTGGCTTGAGTTTTAAGTCTGTGACTCTGGGACTTGAAGTGCATTCAAATATATATGGGAGGCCAGTGGCATAACTATTACAATATCTGCTGGCCCTAGCAAAAGTTTATTTCTGTGCTCTATGTTTGATGTTTAAAGATGCAACAGAATATAACCACTGATTTTGGCAAAAATAAATATAGAAATTTTTCTAGCTTTCACTTTCATGGCAGGCAAGACAACAGAAAAAGTGTTTCAAAGTATAGTGGAAACTGAAAGATTATAGGCCATATAAACATTGAAAATGGTTATAGGTACTAGAGACAATGCAGGAAGAGGATGGGAGAAAGGGGACAGTGTAAGTAAAGAAGTTATAGAGGAAACTAGGTAAGCATTTTGGGGATACAGAAATGGATTATAATATGTTGATGATAATGTGCTTTGTATCCTCAACTGCTCTGGAGGGAAGTTTATTCATTTTGGATAACTTCAACTTGCAAGCTAAGAGATGTATAAATTAAGTGTGTAAAATATATTAAAATTTAAAATAAATAAAATGTACCATAAATGACTAACGAAATAAAAAACAATTCTAAGGCATTTCAGAGCCTGGGAACTACTCATATGTACTGAGAGGGCTCTTCAAGTGTACCTCTGGTAAAATGTCCAAGTTTAGTTTGAGAATGTAACTGATCTAGGTTGGACAGGAGGCATGTGAAAGTTCTGAGTGTGTTGAGGCACAACATAGTCCTGGGTGCTTATAAAATTTCTAAGATCCTCTTTGGATTGTGACCACAGCTTTTGTGGCCAGCGTTAGCCAAGAGGTTCTGAGCCAGAACACCCACTGGTCCAGAAATGCAACCCAAGGTGAATTGGTATTGGGCTGGTTTTGGTCTTGGTTTGCCCAACATCATGACCCAATTAGAACAAACCATGGTGGGTGGGATGTAAGGTAGCTGCTCAGTGGTGACAGTAACTATGAGCTACAATGTGAAAAGTGAGATGACCAGACTTACTGTGTGCACTCACTTTGTCCAGCAAATACTACTGCTATCTGTATGACTCTTTCCATCTTGTAAAAGTTACTGGAGTGGTTGCACAGTAATAGGAACATATTGAACAGTACTAAATTGCATATACTTGGACATACTTAAAATGTGTCAAAGTTTTGCCTTGATCAGACTTTAGTCAGGCCTCTCAATCTTCTAGTTTCCTCTGCATACTTCCTTGTAAAATTCCTTTTGAGCAAATAATCCTGCTAAAGAAGATTAGCAGTATCTGATCATTTAAAATAACTGATTAGGTTTCTTGTGGTTCACTATTCCCTGTCTGATTGCCCTGTGTCCTCAGCAAGAATCCTATTATTTTAGTTTATTCAGAATCTCTCATATTCCTAATGTGTCTTTAGACATTTTCCATCTGATAATCACCATTCGGCTCCTCAGCTGTTAATTTCCACTGCCCATGCTGTCTTTGAAGTTGAGCCCAATTTCTCTTCCCCACTGAAATGCCTATTTCTGTGGACCATAAGCTTACAATGATGGGCCAAAATAAAGTTTTTCTCACCTCTCTTTATCCAATATCTTCAAATCAATTTTTGAAGTAGATTTCACACTTTTTTGGACTGTTTTTCATAGTAAAAACAGCCATGGATGTTCAGGGTAGTAATAATAAGTACATGCCCCGACCCGCAGGACAGTCGAACGGGTACCTGGGTGAGGATGGTGAAAACCGGGATCCTTTGTGTTTAGGCTGGTGAAGTTCTTACTGACACACAGAGTGGAGACAAGATGAGGTGCTGATCAAGTCTTCCCTTTATTGCAGAACAAACAGTGCTTTATATACAGGCTGGTGGGCACACCAATTGGTTGCCCAAAAATGAGATACAACAGTATGAGCCAATCATTGAGGTGGGTGGATCTCCCATTACCTAGCAACAGTTGGTTACATGATTTCTGAGATATGGTTTGCTCAATGAGGAAGTGAAGCCTAAGATTTCTAAGATGGCAGACAGTTCTCAAGAAGCTCCCAAGATGGCTTCCATATGCAATGCCCTCCACATATCCCCCTTTTTTATTTTTTTCAAAGAGAGGAGAAAAGCCTGGGGGAATCGTGCCTGTCTTAGGTTGGAGTCGTTTATCGAGCCACGTCCATCCTTACCCGTCATTGGAGAATCCCATAACTATGATGGGTTTCCTGTCTTAGGTGGGAGGACTGTACAGCTGTTATAGGCTCAGACTCTCTTACCCGTCTTTGGCTAATCGATTCAGCACCTCAGGCAGGAGCAATGTCTAGGCTCCACGATACTCCATTTCCAGGTTGTTGTAGTGGACTTGGATAGGCTGTATTTTTATGGAGTCATCGATATGACATTTTATGAAGGTCATGAGCTTATTAAAGAGAACAGGTCCCAAAGAGCAAACAATCAATAAAACCAAAATTGGGCCAAATATGGGGAGGAGTCCATTCCATGTGGTTAAAAAGGGATTATCGGTAAGTTGTTTTCTTCGTTCCAGAAGATTTTCTTGCAGTTGGTTGAGCTTGTCACGAATGATGCCAGACTTGTTGGCATAAAAACAGCAACGTTCCTGTAAAGCAAGACAGAGACCTCCCTGTTCTGCCAAAAGGAGGTCTAGTCCACGTCTATTTTGGAGTACAACTTCTGTAAGGGAATCTAGTTGATCTTGGACAAAAGTAATAGTAGAAGCCAATTCGTGGACATCAGAAACAAGGGTATCAGTTAATTGTTTGACCTGAAGGGCATATTCTAATCTAGCAGCACCAGTGTTGAAGAGGTAACTGCCAAGGCTAAAACCAGCAGCGATAGTGTTGAAGAGGTAAAACAATATCAGGTATTTAAGAAGAATCTTCATTTTGTTGATCTGTGGAAGAAAAAAGAGGTATCTCAGGGCTTTTATCATCCCTGGATGAATTATTATCATTTGAATCAATTTGTTTGACCAATCTTTCTGGTAGCCAACGAGCAGCAGCCATTTTCTGGGAATAAATGCAGACAGACCCTCTGCCCCATATGAGGACAGGGTCTGGACCATTCCACGTATTGTCTAGTGGATCTTTCCACAAAACTGTGGCAAATTTTGTTTTAGTAGTTGAATGTCAGAAGCGCTCAGCAGCTGAGTGTCCATCTTTATCCAGTGTTAGAAAATTTAGCACAAAAAGTGTATGTGCTAAAAGGTTTTTTGGTGAACTTTTAATTTGTAAAATCTCTCCCTTTTTTAATTTTTGGAGAGTATTTTTTAAGGAAAGATGAGCCCGTTCAACAATACTTTGTCCCTGGGGATTGTATGGAATCCCCGTGACATGTTTAATATGGAGTTGGTTACAAAAAGAGTTAAAATTGTTTCCGGTATATCCTGGGCCATTATCTGTTTTAATTTGTTGAGGCTTACCCAGAACAGAGAGTGCGGCAAGAACATGAGAAATAACATGTTTACCAGTCTCTCTGGTTTGTGCCGTAGCAAAAATGAAACCACTAAAGGTGTCAATAGTGACATGCACGTATTTAAGAGTACCAAATTCTGCAACATGAGTGACATCCATTTGCCATAAAGCATTAGGCATAAGGCCTCTAGGGTTAACACCCAAGTGTGGTGTAGGCAAAAGAGTAAGACAGGCCAGACATTGTTTTACAATTTGTCGAGCCTGTTCCCAAGTAATTTTAAACATGAGACAAAGGGTGTGAGAATTCAAATGATGTAATTGATGGGCAGCAACAGCATCTGAAAGATTTGTGTCAATTTGAGTATGAACCAAAAGAGAATATTTTGTGGCCAGATCAGCGCAGCGATTACCCTCAGTTAAAGGACCAGGCAAGTCTGTATGGGCACGCAAATGGCCAATATAAAAAGGCAGCTCTCGATGTCTAATGAGAGACTGTAATTGGAGGAAAAACTGTGCGGCTTGAGAAATTTGTTTAATTTGTGCCGCAGTTTCCAGAAGTGGTACGTACATAGTGAAATAAGCACTATCAGTATACAAGGTCAAGGGAAAGCAGAGAAAATTGTAACAACTATTGACAGCTCAACTAGCTGAGCTGATATTGAGAATGTTGTAAATGTAACTTGTTTAATCAGAGAGAGAACAAAAAGCACTGTGCAGATGGTGGAACAGAGGACCAGTTCTGTGTTTCATGGCATAGTTCTGGAAAGGTCTGAAATAAATTGTCATTGTTTACAGAACAAACTCAAGCATTTCAAAAGTTTGTTTTAGGTCTGGAGGCTTGGGGTGGCCCCGTTTTTGTTTCCCTAATCCCAATTAATTGGCCTACCATTGACATCAAATCTGGATCTACATTCATTAGGAGGGTGACGTCCCTTCATACATTTACTGCACAAATCAGGAAGTTGATTTGGTCGTTGATTACCACCATTCTTTACCTTACAGTTTTTTGCAAAATGTCCAGACTGACCACAATTGTAGCAAGTAATTTTGTTACTTATTTTGTTAGCATTGTTGTTACGAGTAAGGAATTGGAGAACAGTATAGTCTTGAAGGGCAGCGGCCATAGTCAATCCTTGTTGGAATGCCAATTGTTTAATAAGGTCAGTACCTGAATCAGTCAAATTTCTCTGAGTAGGAAGTTTTGTCCAAGCTCTCATAGCTGCTGTATAAATTTGAGCAAATAGCCCTGGACCATATTGTATTAGATTGTTACTATTTGCATAATTGCCTTCTCCCAGTAACATCTCTGTTGTCCAGCCATTATTGGCCTGGGCATTACGGCGTGCAGTTTCCTTGCACTGTTCTACATACTCTGATTTCCAAAGCAAGTAATCTCCTCCAGAGAGCATAGCACGAGACAATGTGTGCCAATCTATTGGTGTAAGCCAATTTTCTGCCACTGAATCAACTATGGCTAAGGTATATGGAGCTGTAGCTCCATATTGAGCAACTGCTGTTTTAATTTCTTTTATAATGTTAAAATCAAAGCCAGGTACATGACGCCATGCTTGTCCTTGTGCATCTGTATCTTCTGTCACTGGAAAGGCTTCCTGTTCATCAAGATCTATCAGTGGTTGTAATCTCTGAGCTGGTTTAAGTTTTGCACTAGGAGTAAAGGTGGACTGACAGCGATTTTGTGAGGATGAGAAAGCTGTACTTTTAGATTTACCCACTTTCAGCTTTTCTAATCGTGATATCAATTCTTGATGTTCTTCTTCTAACTGAATATGTTTTTTGAGTTGTTCAATCTTAGCCCGAACCTCTGCCCTAGGATCAATAACGGGCATTGCCAAAGATGGCTGAATAGTCTTTTCATGGCAAGAATGATTACATGTCAAAGATGGCACAGATGTAACCGAGTCATAAGATGGAGGTCGTTTTTTGAAAGGTGGCCATTTTGAATTGTTGTACTCAACAGCCTCCACTTCTGAAGTTTCTGTCTCTGGTGGCCATTTTGAACTATTGTATTTGGCACCCTCTTTTTCCAAAGTTTCTTCTTCAGGCGACCATTTTGGGTTTGGGTTATTGTATTTGGCTGCCTTTGTTTCTAAAGTTTCTTTTTCAGACGGCCATTTTGAGTTATTGTACGTGGCAGTCTGTGTTTTTAAAGTTTCTTCTTCAGGCAGCCAGTTTGAGTTGTTATTTTTGACTGCCCTTAGTTCTAAAATTTCTTCCTCAGAATCAGTCGATTGACTATCCAAATGAGCTTTAAACTCTGTAAGAGATGGGTATAATTTTTTCTGAGGCTTTTTAAAGTTTGTAAATTCCTCACTGATTTTTGGTTTTTCAAGTTGTTTTGGCCTGACATCCAATTGTTTAGTAAAATTTGTTACTTCTTCCTCACTATCTAAGGAATTTAAATCTTTTTCTTTTTTGGTGCCAAGGTTTATTTTAGTTTCCATGGCATCTTTACTATCTGTCCGAGTTTTATTTTTTTGCATAATTTGTTCTCCCTCTGCAACAACTGTTGCAATTTTGGGGTCAGTTGACTATAATTTAATAATTTTATCTATTAGATTCCAATATGAAAAAGTTATTACTGGGAACTTTCCTGGTCCAAATGTGACATAGTAGTCTTTCAAAGCATCACCTACCCTCTTCCACCTTGCTTCATCAATAGTGCCTTCTTGAGGAAACCAGGGGTACACCTCTTTTAGAAAGTCAAAAAAGGAAAGTAATTGTTTCATTCTAATTTTAACTCCACGTGTCTTAAGAGCATCACTAAGCCCCTGAACAAATAATTCATGCTTGCTCATTTGTTGTCCCATAATTGCACTCCGGGAAGCTATTTAGTATTCTGTATTACTATTTACCCTTCCACACTTACCAGGCCTGGCTTTCTTCACAGTGCACTTCACCTTGATCCTCTTGGCCCAAGGCCCCACGTCCAGGCGCCACTTGCCCTGACCCGCAGGACAGTCGAACGGGTACCTGGGTGAGGATGGTGAAAACTGGGTTCCTTTGTGTTTAGGCTGGTGAAGTTCTTACTGACACACAGAGTGGAGACAAGATGAGGTGCTGATCAAGTCTTCCCTTTATTGCAGAACAAACAGTGCTTTATATACAGGCTGGTGGGCACACCAATTGGTTGCCCAAAAATGAGATACAACAGTATGAGCCAATCATTGAGGTGGGTGGATCTCCCATTACCTAGCAACAGTTGGTTACATGATTTCTGAGATATGGTTTGCTCAATGAGGAAGTGAAGCCTAAGATTTCTAAGATGGCAGACAGTTCTCAAGAAGCTCCCAAGATGGCTTCCATATGCAATGCCCTCCACAAGTACAGAAAGAATGATGGTTTGCCAGAGGCTGGGTCAGGTGGGAGGAATTGAAAGATCTGACATTATCATATAATAGTAGTTGTAGATTGTTTAGTCTTATGAGATGAAAGGATTCATGAAGATGCATGGTGATGATGGTCCTAGAACCTTGAGAGGAAAGATGATAAATTTTACGTAGTATATATTTTATGAAAATAAATTTAAAAATACTAAAAACACCAGTATATAAAATATATATTATCTATGGTGCTTGTTGAAGTGATACATATAGTGACAAAATCAATGTTATTCCAGTAACAGGTTGAGACCTGAATCAATTATGGCCAATCTGTGCAAAAGTAGAAGAAAATACTGATGTCTTAGTATTAGCAGAATGATCCCAGAATAAATTGAGTGTTCCTAGAAAGAGAGCATGTGCCTCAGACAATGACTATTGTCCTACCATTTCCCCATCTTCACCCCCACCATCTTCACAGGGTACATGTTGACGTGATAGACTTCCCATCTTCTAAATTTGTTCATTTGAAACTCCTTTTAAAGCTTCCAAGAAAGGCTCATAATGAGAATGATATGGGAAGTTGTAACGAGAACAAATTTTATCCCAACATATTTTGTGATCCTGCCCACCTTTTCTGAGAGGCCAAATCAATGGTTCACTGGTGCATAATTTTCATTGGACTAGAGGCCTAGCATGTGCCTTAGAAGAAAACTTCAGCATGTTTTAATTGTAAACAAAAGTCTTAGTTTTGAAATTTTAAAGATCTATAATGTGGTATCTCCACTTAATTGTTAAGTCAGTTACTATCTCTGTCCTGACAAGTGTCCCTAGGAAATTAAAAACCATTTAGGATTGCCCGAGAGGTTTCTCTCATGATATGAAGCAGTCTTAAAGAAACTCATTAGAACATTTTTAAAAAATTTTTACTCAGAAAGATACACAAGGTACCTATAACTTGGTAGTCTGAGCATTCTACTGCCACCTAGTGTCTTGCATTTTCAGACACTATAAGGATTGAATATACTCAAGGTTGAAACCTTGAGCAATAACCATGGTCAGTATATTTTGACTCAATAGACTTCCTGCATATTTGGTCACTTTTGAAAAAGTTTTTAAGTTGTGAGAAATTACTCAAGAGCAGTTTCCTGTAAGGGACAGCCCTCTTGGAAACATTACCTGGTATTGTGTGTGAGGGCTTTGTTGTCCCACCTTGCAAGTACTTAGAAAAATAGGCCCACAAAAGTTGCAGTGACCTCAATCTTCATTGGTAAAAATTGGAATCCTTTGAAATTTCTAAATGGCATGTTCATATGCATAATTGGGAAAGCTGGTTATAGAACCAGGCAAATTGAATGGAAAGTTATTTTCAATGCTATCTAGAAGCTACCTCAGATACAGTAGAACATCCTTTTTTTCAGGAGGTAAATTAAAAAGTTACCAGAATCCATTTTGGAATTAAAATTTCAGAGAGCTCTTTTACTTCTACCACTCTTCCACTACCTCTCTGGCACCTTCTTATGCTCTTCTGTATAATCTTCCACATCCTGAACTCTGCTCTTTCACCTCCATCTCCACCCCCACAGAAGATAATACGACAGACTCTAGTGCCATCCTCTAACCTCCCATTTTTGGCTACCCTCTCATGTAAAGCCTGTAACAGAGCAATACTAGCCTCAGTATAAAACCTATGAACCAAACTGATGTTATAAATGATTTTTCAGATGCAACAGAGGTCCCATTATGTGTTGCTAGGGAATTTGATTTAAATGTGTAATCCTGTGAGCCTAGACATTGTGACCTTTGTCAGCTGGCTGAAGTTAGTTCCAAGAGAGTGCCCCAGAATTGATAAAATTGTTTATTGAAACTGGTATAGATTTCAATTAAAAACCCAGGAGAATGAAAACAAGTCTGCCTCTTAAGAATTGTTCTTGATGCAGCTATACCATAACTATTTCCAAGGAATGTTGAAGTAAATTTCAACAATAGAAACAAAGGCTGGATGGCTCAATCATTGATTATTTTGAATGGTTGAAAGAAAACTTTAAATGGTATTCTAAACAGAGGCAAGCTATCAAATTTATTGAAATGGTAACCTCTTAAATTCTGCCTTCCTTAATGAATTGGATGAAGGTTCTGTTATTTTAGTTAAAGACACCAAATTAGCTGAGCGACAATCCAGATTCATGACCTCGTTAATCTGGCCAGTCACTCCCCCATAGAACACATGTGCTCACCAGAAAGAGAGAGAGAATCTGAAAAATCATCTTTCAGAGAGGATGGCCACTTATTTTAGTGTTCTCTTCAGTTTTAATTTTCTTTTTCAGAGTTTGGACTATTTGCATAGCTGTATCTTTAAGTTCAGATACACTTTTGCATAGCCTAATCTTTTGTCAGTGCACTTTATAGGATATTTTATTACCTATATTATACTGTTTATCTCAAGGATTTTCATTTGAATCTCTTCAAGTTTGCTATTGGGTGCATGTTCCCCTCAAACAGAGAGAGAGAGATAGTGAGAAAGTATCCCCCAGGCAGATGGCCATGGCAAAGTCCCTTCCCTAGTCTCTGTACAGAAGTTTGGGCATACACAAACATGTGTGACTTTTAAGTGACTGAGTCCAGGATTTTAACTGCAGTGTTGGCCATGTGAGATCTAGCAACTTAACATGCATGCCACCTGTTGACCCTCTTTTTTATTCTCTTTATAGCTAGTTGTTTTTCTGGAGCATTCTCATGTCATCCGTTGTTCTTTTTTTGTCTCTTGAAATTCTCTTGCATCTCATTGAGTTTTGCTATAATCAATATCTTGAATTCAGTTTCCAACAATTATATACTTTTATGTACTTTACTCTTTTTCTTTTTTGGGAGAGGTTTTTTTCGCTATAGGGCATGTGCGCTCACCAGACAGAGAGAGACATAGAGACAGAAAACGAGAAATCACCCCCCGGGGCGATGGCCATGCCGCAATCTCTTCTCCTCTATTCTCCTCTCGGGATCTTGGGCACGCATGCACACGCGCCCGGCATGGGTTTTTTTTGTTTTTTGTTTTGTTTTGTTTTGTTTTTTCAAAAATTAATTTATTTATTTTTGTGTATACTTTCAATCATATTGTTTGGCTTACAATGAGACCATTTCGATATGTGAACATTTCTCCCCAGACCCGCTGATCGAAATATCTTCAACAGATAACACCACACCTCCCCATCCCGTCAATGCTCTACCTCTGTATCCCTTCTCCAAATGTCTTTTGTTGGGTCCCACTCCTCCACATACACCTCATCTGACATTCACACCCATCTCTTGTGTTTGTTCAACTGTTAGTCAATCAGTTTCAGACATAGAATGCAGACAAACGGTATATGTTAAGTGGGGACATACAATGTCTCTCCTTCATAGCCTGGCTTGCCTCACTCAGCAGTACATCTTCCATATTCTTCCACTTTCTGTCAAAAGCCAGGGCTCTGTTGGTTTTTATGGCTGAGTAGTATTCCATAGAGTATATGTGCCACAGTTTTTCAATCCATTCCTCCATACGGGGGCATTTGGGTTGGTTCCATGACTTAGCAATTGTGAATAGTGCCGCAATAAACATCGATGTGCAAGCACTTTTCCAATGAAGAATTCTTCTGTCCTTTGGGTAGATACCGAGGAGTGGGATCTCTGGATCATATGGCAGATCTATCTGTAGATTTTTGAGGAATCTCCAAATTATTCTTCACAGTGGTTGGACCAATCTACATTCCCACCAGCAGTGTAAAAGAGTTCCCCTTTCACCACACCCCCGCCAACACTTATCATTTTTTGTTTTTTTAATATTAGACAATCTGACTGGGGTTAGGTGGTACCTCATTGTTGTTTTTATCTGCATTTCCCTTACGATGAGGGAGGTTGAACATTTTTTCATATGCCTTTTGGCCATTCGTATGTCATCTTTAGAGAGTGTTTTCTCCATCTCCTTCTCCCATCTTTTAATAGGGTTGATCATCTTTTTTCCAAACACCTTTTTTAGTTCCTTGTGTATTCTGGTTATCAGTCCCTTATCTGATGCAACATTTACAAAAATATTTTCCCATTCTGAGGGCTGTCGATTCACACTAACTACTGTGTCTGGCCATGCAGAAACTTCTTAGTCTGATGTAATCCCACTTGTCTATTTTGTGGACGATGGACTCTGCTTTGAGGGTCTTCTTTAGGAAGTCTTTCCCTACACCAATGTCTCCCAGAGTTTCCCCAGCATTCTCCAGGAGCAGCTTTATAGTTTGAGGTCTTAGATTTAGATCCTTGATCTACCTTGACTTGATTCTTGTCAAAGGAGAGAGGTAGGGGTTCAGATTCATCTTTCTGCAAGTGGAAGTCCAGTTTCTCCAGCACCACTTGCTGAAGAGGCTTTCATTTTCCCACTGGATTGACTGGTACCCCTTGTCAAAGATCAGTTGACTGTATGTTTGGGCACTTATTTCTGGGGACTCTATTCTGTTCCATTGGTCCACATGTCTGTTTCTGTGCCAATACCATGCTGTCTTTATTACCACAGCTTTGTAATATATTTTTGGATCGGGGATTGAGATGCCACCCACTCCATTCTTCTTGTGTAGAAGTGCTTTGGCAATACGGGGTCTTTTATGATTCCAGACAAATTTTAAGATTGTCTTTTCTAGATCTGTGAAGAATGTGTCTGGTACTTTGATTGGCATTGCATTAAATAGGTAGATTAATTTGGGTAGAATTGCCATTTTGATTATATTAACTCTTCCAATCCATGAACATGGGATGTCCTTCCATTTTTTTGTGTCGTTTTCAATTTCTTTTTTTACCTTCTCATAGTTTTCCTTGTGGAGGTCTTTAACTTCTTTGGTTAGATTTATTCCTAAATATCTTATACTTTTAGTGGCTATGGTAAACGGAATAAGTTTTTTCAGTTCTATCTCAGTCTGCCTGTTATTCGTATATAAAAATGCTATTGATTTCTGTATATTGATTTTATATCCTGCAACTTTACTGAATCCATGTCTTACTTCCAGTAGTTTTTCCATGGAGACCATTGGGTCTTCTATGTATACAATCATGTCATCTGCAAATAGAGAGAGTTTCACCTCTTCTTTTCCTATTCGAATGCCCTTTATTTTTTCCTCTTTTCTGATTGCGTTGGCGAGGACTTCCAGTACTATATTGAAAAGGAGAGGAGAAAGTGGGCATCCTTGTCTTGTTCCTGTGTTTAGTGGGAAAGCTTTCAGCTTTTCTCCGTTCAGGATGATGTTCGCTATGGGTTTTTCATAGATGGCTTTTATTGTATTGAGAAATGGCCCTTCTATGCCGATTTTGCTGAGAGTCTTGATCATGAAGGGATGTTGTATCTTATCAAATGCTTTTTCTGCGTCAATCGATATGACCATATGGTTTTTGTCTTTCTTCCTATTAATATGGTGTATTACATTTATGGTTTTGCATATGTTGAACCAACCTTGCATTCCTGGAATAAAGCCTACCTGATCATGGTGTATGATCTTCTGTATAAGTTGTTGAACATGATTTGCTAGTATCTTGTTGAGAATCTTTGAGTCTATGTTCATCAGAGATATTGGTCTATAGTTTTCCTTCCTTGTCCTGTCCTTATCTGTTTTGAGGATGAGGGTGACAGAGGCTTCATAGAATGAATTAGGGAGAGATTCACCCTTTTGGATCTTTAGAAATAATTTGAGCAGAATGGGAGTTAACTCTTCTTTGAAAGTTTTGTAGAATTCAGAGGTGAATCCATCGGGGTCAGGGCTTTTCTTTGTTGGGAGGTTACTTATTAGTGATTCAATCTCCTGGCTTGTTATGGGCCTATTCAGACTTTCTATTTCTTCCTGGCTCATTCTTGGTAGATTATATTTGTCCAGGAATTTGTCCATCTCATCCAGATTATCTTGTTTCTTAGTGTATAGATGTTCAAAGTATCCTCTAATGATGTTTTGAATTTCTACTATGTCTGCTGTTATGTTACCAGCCTCATTGCAGATTTGATTCACCTGGTTCCTTTCTCTCTTCTTAATAAGTCTCGCTAGTGGGGTATCAATTTTGTTTATCCTTTCAAAGAACCAGCTTTTGCTTTCACTTACTTTCTGTATAGTACGTTTATTTTCTATTTCATTTATTTCTGCTCGGATCTTTATTATTTCCTTTCTCCTGTAATTTTTTGGATTTTTTTGCTGTTGCTTTTCCAATTCTCTAACGCTTGATGTTAGGTGATCCATTAGCCTTTTCTCTGTCTTCCTCTTATGTGCACTAATTGCTATGAACTTCCCTCTTATGACTGCTTTGGCAGTGTCCCAAAGATTATGGAAACTTGTATCTTCATTGTCATTGGCTTCCATGAATCTTTTGATTTCGGACTTTATTTCTTCAGTAATAGTGGAGTCATTCAGGAGTAGGTTATTTAGTTTCCATGTTTTTAGGTATTTTTGAGGAATTCTCTTGAAATTAAACTCGAGTTTAATTCCATCATGGTCAGAGAAGATGCTGGAAATAGTTTCTATGCCTCTGAATCTGCAGAGGCTTGCTTTGTGTCCTATGATGTGGTCAATCTTTGAGAAAGTTCCATGTCGGGGTGAGAAAAAACTATATCTTGTGGTTTTTGGGTGGAAAGTTCTATAGATGTCTGTTAAGTCCAATTGATTTATGGTATCATTTAGATCCTTGATCTCTCTACCTATTTTTTGCCTAGATGATCTGTCCAGAGGGGATAATGCGGTGTTGAGATCTCCAACAATTAGTGTGTTGCAGTCTATCTCCCCTTTCAGATCTAACAATCTTTCCTTCACATATTTGGGTGCTCCTGTGTTAGGAGCATAGATATTAATAAGCGTTATATCTTCTCGATCTATAGAGCCTTTTACTATGATATAGTGCCCTTCTTTGTCTCTTCGGACACTTTTTGTTTTAAAGCCTATTTTGTCAGAAATTAGTATCGCAACTCCAGCTCTTTTTTGGTTCCCAACTGCATGGAAAACCTTTTTCCACCCCTTCACTTTCAGTCTATGTATATCTTTTTCCATGAGGTGGGTTTCTTGTAGGCAACAGATAGAGGGTTTCTGTTTTTTTTATCCATTCAGCCAGTCTGTGTCTCTTGATTGGAGAATTTAGCCCATTAACATTCAATGTTATTATCGATGTTACAGGATCTGTACCGACATTTAAGTTAGCCATTGTCTTAGTTGCCTGTTATTTCTTTGTTTCTGGCTGTTGCGTCTTTAGTTTTCCTGGAACAGTATTTTCTTCAGGATTTCTTGAAGAGCTGATCTGGTGTTGGCAAATTCTTTCAGGTTTTGTTTGTCTGAGAAGATTTTAATCTTTTTTTCCCAAATGGAGGATAATCTTGCAGGGTATAATAGTCTTGGCTGAAATTGTTTCTCTCTTAACACTTTCAGTATGTCTTCCCATTCTTTCCTTGCTTGCATTGTTTCTGATGAGAGGTCTGATGTTAGTCTTAAGGGATGGCCTTTGTAAGTTATTTCTCGTTTCTCTCTTGCCAGTTTTAGTATCATGTCTTTTTCTGTGACGTTAGACAGCCTGGCTAAGATGTGCCTTGGGGAAGATCTTCTGGGGTTGATTCTATTTGGGATCCTTTGTATTTCTTGGGTCCGGATGGTTCGGTGCCTCTCTAGGCTTGGGAAATTTTCTTCCAAGATGTCATGGAATAGATTTTCCATTCCGCTATTAGTTTCTTCACCTTCTGGGAGGCCGATTATTCTGATGTTTGGGCGTCTAATAGAGTCTAGTATTTCTCGTATATTATCCTCATGTTTTTTAGTTATTTTATCGATCTTTTTGTAGTTTTTTTCTAGATCAGAGGTTTTATCTTCTACATCAGAGATTCGATCTTCAGCATGGTCTAATCGGCTCTTAATACTTTCCAGAGAGTTTTTGATTTCTTGTATTATAGACTTTATCTCTAATAGTTCCACCTGATTCTTTCTCAGAGTATCCATTTCTTCTTTCATATCCTGGAAGGACTTCCTAATTTCCTGTAGTTCGTTGTCTCTTTTTTTTTCCAATTCACAGAATTTGGTCACCATGAATGTTCAAAATTCTGTGTCTGTCATTTTGGTAACGTCCTCCATATTTACGAGACATGGAGGGGCATTTTCCTTCTTGGAGACATATTTTCTTGTTTATTCAGACCTGAGGCTCTTTTTCTACTTTTAGCCATTGGAAGATTACTTCCCTTTTAAAGACCTCTTGGGAGAAATTTTGTCCCACGAGAAGTAAGAGTCTTTCCTTTTTGATGGGAATAGCTGTTTGTCGAAGTCTCTCTTCTGTTGTTTTTACCAATATGTTTTCAGGAGGGGAACTCTACAGAAGTGTCTAACAAGCAGTATCTCCTTTTTCAAAGGGGATCAGTACTAGGGAGGATCCCAGAGACACTTACCTTCCTAGGAAATTTCAGATATATGATTCTAGACCTGTCTAGTCTGTCTGGCACGGTAAAAAATAAGGAGGAGAGGACAAAATGCAACGAAAGAAATCGCGGCGCGCGATTTCACCAGAGGCTTGCAGGAGAGCCTATTGCCTGCTGGCAGGCACGGAAAGTCTGGGGGGAGAAGGAGAGCTAGGTATTAACAAGAGAATGCAGGGGGTTCAAGAGAAAAAAAAAATCGCCTCAAGGAGATCCTGGCTACCTACCTAGAAGGTGGAGTCTGGGGCCTGGGGGTCTGGAAGTGGGGTGGGGGTCAGAGGTGACCCTCCCTCAGTATCCCTTGCTGGCCAGAGGTTTGCAGGAGAGCCTATTGCCTGCTGGCAGGCACAGAAAGTCTGGGCCCGGCATGGCTTTTAAGCCACCGGGTCCGGGACGCGAACTGCAGTCGACTACGTGGGAGTCCAGCCACATAGCCGTTAGGCTAACTGCTGGTACCCTATGTACTTTACTCTATAGAAGGGAGTTAGTATGTTCCTTTGGAAGTGAGATATTTTCTTCTTGTTGGATTGGGTTTTTGTTTTATTTTTATATATTTATTTTTATATTTCTTGTATTCTTTTGGATTTCAGGCATCTAGTGCAGTACCCCTTTGTGATTTGAGGAGTACCTTCTGTAGTGGTGTATTTATTTATTTATTTAACTTTATTTAAAATTATCATCATTGTTTTTCAATTTAGCCAGAGATAGAGAGAGGAAATATGAGAAAGCAAGCTGTCCAGTTCAGGACTCAATCCTTGATTCGCCATGTAGAATTCCAGTACCTTTAACCACCTCATTATCTACCTGCATGGTAGTAAATACCACCTAGTGGTGGTGTTTTATTACTATTTTTTTTTTTTTAGTATTTTTAAGTTAAATGCCATATGACTATTACCTTTAGTACAGGTTAACCACTTGGTATTTTGTACAAGTTAATCATTTTAGCATTGATTCTCATTTTGTTTTTAAATCAGGGATTTTGATAAATGGGAGATGATTATCTTCCGAGTTAGGTAAGGGGACTCTGTGCCTCCATCTAAAGCTATGGATTAGTGGGACTCAGATGGGGCCCTGTGCAGGGGTAATCATTTACCAGGGCTCAGTGGATCCAGGAACAATATGTATGTACCTGTTAGAGGAAGTGGACACTAGGCAGGGTCCTTCATATTGCATGGAGTGAGTAAGTCTTGGGCATGGTTTCTGTAGGATTCTGAGGGATAAGGACAGAAGTGGAAAAATAGGACTCATGTGGTACCAGGAGTGGTGATCCTGTGAGGTACAGAGGTGGGCAGGACAAGCAGGACTAAGCATGTCCAGAAGGCCACCTTGTGAGACCCTACAGTGAGGCTAGTGGGGACCCAGTGGGGACCCAGTAAGGCATGGGCAGGAAAGTTCATAAAGCCCAGAGGTTAGCAGCACAGAATCACTTCCAAGTGTGCCCTAACCAGGCTTAGGTTAAGCTCCCCCTGAGTCCAGTACAGCTCAATAGGGCTTGAGTAGTAAAGCCTGCTATGCCAGAACATGGACAGGGCTAAGAAGAAGAAAGGCAGAACATGAGGTCATAAGTGGAACAGGGTCAGGTGAGGTGCCTTGCAGTGCTCAAAGGCCAGTGGGGCCAACTAAGCCTGAACAGAGTTCAGGGGAGATAGCCCACAAGGATTGGAGGTGAGCTAAGTCTTATGGGTCCAAGCAGAGCCTAGGTGACAGGCCTAGGAGGACTCAGGGTGACCCACAAAACTCATAGATCACCGTGGGGAGGGTGTCTGGAGGGGCCAGAGGCAAACTAAATTTGGTGGGGTCAATTTGAACTAGATGTATAGTCAGTAAAGCCTGTGGGACAGGGGTTCTGTAAAACCTGCATGTGGCCCTGGTAAGGCAGCCTCCTGAGGAATAGAATGTTTCTGAGTCTCTGGGATCAAGTGGGGTCAGCATGCCTGGCCTATGGTGCCTGGCATTAGCCAGTGATTGATAAGATCCAAGCAAACTCATGTTAGCATCTAGGTGACTAGATGATGTTCTCCAGGATTATGGTTGTCCTGGGGCAGTGTCCTGTCATCTTCCCACTAACTGGAATGGCAACCCCTTGTACCCATTTCTCAGGTACCCTCTTTGCTTTTCCTACACGTTAACAATTCAAGGATATTCTGAATGGCTGCACTGCAGGTAACCTTAGAGTGGGCAAGTAGCCATTCTCTGAGACTCAATTCTGAAAAGTGGGAGAATGTAGGCCTGCCAGCTAGTTGGAAGAAATATTCAGATTCCTGAGTTTTTGATGGGGGTGGGAATGCACAGGGCTCTTGGTCTACATTGTGCAAAGGAGCTGGTAGTTTTCAGTCACTGGGGTTGTTCCCCTCATTTCTTCCTATATCAGAGGATTCCTCTCCTCTGTATTGTTGCTTTCAACCCACAGAACTGTGGAGATGTAAGACTGGTCCTAATCATATTCTACGCTCTACCATCTGGTTCACTTTCAAGACTGCACTAAGCTCAGGATTGGTGAAGAAAATTTAATGTTTACACTGAGGTGTAACTTGGTACTTTTCTATAATGAGTGTTAGCCCCTTCACAGTTTTATTATGCAGTTGAAGAGTGCTGGGGTCTGAGGTTAGTGTATGAAATACATAGTTTTGGAGGATAGTTCCTGTCACCTTCTCTGTGGTGCACAGGGCTCTGGAGTGTCTCCATGTTCAGAAAATTGACTCTTTATGTCTTTTAGCCGAGATTCACTACTCTCTGAGCTTCCAGTCTATTTCTTGGAGTTTGTCAGTCTTGCATCACTCCACTACTAGAAGTGTTGGCATTTATTTGTTGCTGTTTCTTCTCAGAGCGATGCCAAAGCAGGTTTTTCTTTTCAGCCCAATTAATTTTCCTGAAAGGAGATGTCTTTTGAGAATTAGTTTACATCTTTTCAGGTCAAAGTTTCCTGAATAAAACTACCTTTCCTTTTCATCAACACTTGTCTCTCAAGTGTTGGCTGTTCAGCAGTGAGCACCTGAACTTTGGTGTGGTCACTGAGACCTAACTCCAACTGCTTCAATAACAATAAAAGGTACCACTTAGAGCAAGCTCATATTTTTTATTTATTTCTAAAATTCATTTTACAGTAAGGAAATAAATCATGATGAGTTAAAATGTCAACATGGTACCTTAAAAATTTTATAATCATCTTTTTTCATAAGCTGAGATTGGAGAGGGTAACATGTTCAGAAAAGTTCAGGGGGAGCATATTGCAGGCCAGCAGGTGGCATAATAGTTGAGACACTGAGTTCCTATGTGATTGACCATGGTTCGAGTCTTAGGCCTGAATGCCTGCTTTGTCATTTTCCATCTCTTCCCTTCTCTCTCTGTCACTCTCTGGTGAGCACATGTGCCAAATTGCAAATTAAATAATGATAATATTAAATAATTTAAAAATTATTTTTAAAGGGATTATTTATTTAGTTAGTTCCATTCATTGTTGTTATTATTTTAATTTTACCAGTGAGTGACAGGGAAATTGAGAAAGCAAGCCACCAAGTCCAGGACTCGAACAGTGGTTGGCCATGTGTGAATCCAGTGCCCTTAACCACCATGCCACCTGCTGGCCTTTAATAACTATTTTTTTAAAAGACCATATTTCAATTTACCCTAAGCTAGAAACTTCTGGCTGGGAGTTGGGCAGAGAAAGGAATTCTGCAATGCTGGACTACCATTCCTGTTTGTCATTTAACTAACATTTATTGAGCATTATTTGTGCCTACCTTGTGCCTAGGGAGGAACAAGATCTTAACAGTGGTTAACTTAAACAAAGACAAATACAAAAATATAATGGTTTATACACATTTTAACAGGTCGGGGAGCCAGCAGGTAGGATGATGGTTAAGGCGTGCTGGACTCCCACATGGCTGATTGTGGTTCGAATCCCAGACCTGGTGATGTGCTTTTGCACTTAAGATCACTCTTTGGTCAAATTAAAATAATAATGGTAATAATAAAAAGTAAAATTAAATAATTCTATAAAAAACAAAGATGTCAGGAGAATAAAGTTTATGTTATGGCCTCATTCAAATTATATATAAGATAGAAATCTCAAGTATTTATCTACAAATCCTGAGAGAAAAATAAACTTGAGGGACCAGCAGGTGGTGTGGTGGTAAAGGTGCTGGACACTCCCACATGGCTGACCATGGTTCAAGTTCCAGACCTGGCAGCTTGCTTTCTCACTTTCTCTCTCTCTCTCCCTCTCTGTGTCACTCTCTCTGGTCAAATTAAAATAAAATAAATGAATAAATAAAATTAAATTAAAATAATTCTTTAAAAAAAATAAATAAACTTGAGATAGAAAAGTGTAGAAAATAATGTTTGTAATGGTTTGGAGTTTTCAAGTTTTCTCACTGACTTGGGCACATAGAGAACAGCTGGAACAAGCCAGGATCCCCAAGTGGGCATTTCTGCCAAGGAAAACTTTGTGGTGGAAATGTAGCAGACAGCTCATTACACCTAGATGCATGAAAATTCAGCTATGAGATCCCAGCATGGATAGGTGCAGGAGAAGTTGGCCCTTCTTAGGTCTAGGGGGTTGCTGGCACCATCTGTGAAGAAGGACTTGAAGCTCTGCAGGGTCTGGGGAGAGTCCAGGGCATGGTGAGTGCCCTGTCCAATGGCTGTAACTTCTTCCCTGTCCCAGCCCAGGCTCATACCTATCCCTCCTGGCAGGTCTTTTCCACAAAAGAATTAGGATGGTGAACCCAATCCAGCCCCCAGAGTACGAGGGTCTAGAGGGGCAGACAACACCCATTATGGCACATTAAGTAACTTATTACTAACTGGTTAATAGATTAGGGCAAAATGTTCATCTGTGTCCCCAGGGATGGCATCCTGGGAGGGAACCTGGTTAGCATATGCCTGGAACTGTGCATAGGAGGGGACTGGATAGCTCATTTGGAGTTCAGTGCACCTTAGCTCCAGCCAATCTGGGGATACGGGACCAAGTCCATACCCTGGCCAAAGCAAATATTGATGGTAGGGGACAGCAGAAGTGCCAAACTCTTGGTATGCTTGAATGGGTGGGCTTGAGAGTCCCCTGGAGTTGGGACACTCTGAGGACCTTAATGTCAGCTTGCACAAAAGCTGCAGTTTCCAGGAGCACAGGCTGCACCTGGATGTTTAGGGTGGGCAGTGGACTGTGGTATGGGAAGTGTGGAGTGAACACCAGTCACTGACTTCCCAGTCAGTGCCCATTTTCCAGTTTGTAGGTCATGCCCCCAAAACCACAAGTCATGAAGGACAGAAGTTATTGACATTAATCACACACTCTTAATGACTTTTGTCATGGGGTGTGTGCACTAATCAGAGAGAGAGAGACAGAGAAAGACAGTGAGGGAAAGTGAGAAATCAACCCCAGGGGTTATGGCCATACTACAATCTTTTCTCCTCATCCTTTTGGGATTTAGGGCATGCACACATATATAACTGGCATGATTTTCAGTTTGCCAAGTCAGGGACTTGAACTGTTGTAGGCCATGTTGGAATCCAGCGTCTTAACCACCACACCACCTTCTGGCCCAGTTGCAGCAGTAAGTTTTTGTAAACTCATTTTTCCCCCTTGATTAAATAACTGCGTCATTGCCAACACATTTTCCTTAGCTATTCTGGTGGGTCTCATGGTTATCCAGTGTACTATTGTAGACCTTGAAGGACTTCAGTGAATAATCTATGTGGAATTTATTAGTATAAGAATAAGGTGATGTAGAGAAACAGTCTGCCCATACAACACATTTATCCCATTTGTTCCAAAAATTTCCCTCAAGAAGTGTCATAGAAATGTTATGGACACTACTCCTTTTTATGCACACACATATTGGAGCACATAACATATGATCTATCAGGTCTTTAGTAGACACCATTTTTTCTTACCTTATCTCATTAGCCTTTGATGAACCCCAATGTTAGAATCAGTGCTTTGGGCCATGAATAAATAAAAAAAAAAAAAAAATGAAGGAACTGATCAGTTACTCTCACAACATCTTTGCCCAGCCAGCTCCCTTGTTTACTTAAACTCCAAGATGGGTATTCTTCCAAGCAGTTTTTTTTTTTTTTTTCCCCCCCAGGTCTTTATCATTTCACCCAAAGCAGAGTTGAAATTTGGAGGGAAGAGCTACAAAAACATTTCTATGAAATACCTATGATTGCACAAACTAAAATATGCACACCTGCTCTTTCCCACATCTTCAATGATCTTTGTCTTCATTTCCTACCACCTCTGTTCATGGAGGAGAAAAAAACATATAAATAATGGCACATTGTCAGTCTTAGGATTGTTGCAGGACTGTTTTGTTTATTTGCTATAGGACGTGGATGCTCACCCAAGAGAGACTGAGATACAGAGACAGAACAAAAGTAAGAATCCTGGGGTGGGAGGTAACCACACTATAGTCCCTTCTCCATTCTTCTCTTGGGATTTTGGGCACAAACACTATGGAGTAGTTTTTCAAGCCACTGGGATAAGGACTTGAACTGTACAGTTACTCACATGGACTCCAACCACCTTAACCAACATTCCACCTGCTGGCCCATCCTTATTTATCTCTTAAGAGTATATTATATAGTACTTATATTTTAAGTTGTAAGAGCATAACAAGTAACATTTTCAAATAAAAGTTTACTTACAAAGTAAGCACATATTTTTCAAAGTGGGCCATCGTTTTACATACATAATACTTAAGTACTGTAATATTTTTCATTCAGTTTTTAGTCTTATTCAGTGTGATTTTCAGATTGAATCAACAGTGCCCCACGCACACACAACTAAGAAGGAAGGGAGCTAGACCCTGTCTAGGCTGAGTATAATTTATGCAGGATGAAGCCCAACACTTCACAGGAGAAATGAGAAACAGTTCTGGAGAGAGATAGATTGTCTCAGCATGTGAGGAATGAGGGGGAAAGAATAGAGGTGGAGGCAGTATATCCAGTCCCTCAGCAACATGCCTGGACCTCAGCATGGGAAAGTGTGAAAATCCCAAGCTGATGGTGATGGGTTCCCAAGGTCCTCGGGTCTTCCTGAGTCAGAATTTCCTGGAAAAACCTCAAAGTTTAAATCTGCATCGCAACTTTGGGCACTAGAAACTAGAATGAGCTCCCTTCCCCAGTGCAAATGGGTCACAGTAAAGGAGAGCTCAGGTGCCTCCTCCAAAGTAAGATTGCTGAGGTTGAAATGTGTGTCCTAGGTTTTATGTGTGAAAAATTTAACCCCAAATTCAAATGTTTACAGTATTGGGAGGTGGGCCTTTGGGACATATTGGGACTCAGCTTTGTAGGAAGGAGAGAACCCAGGCTGACACATGCTTACCCCCTTGCCATGAGTTGCCTCCCACTGTGTCATTACAGCAGGAAGCCTCACCTGATGCTGACACGTTGGTTTTGGACTTCTCAGCCTCCAGAAATAAACCCCTATTGTAAAGTAAATTGCCCAGTGGGAATTCAGAAATAAAAACAGAAAATGGATCAAGACAGGGATGCATTGAATGAGTTACCTGAAGAACTGCATAGGCTGAGAAGTGACTGTTGGACTTTGTTATCTACTGATGACTCATTATGCACTGAGATCCTTGGAAATATTTTCTACTTTCTGGGGGTTCCTCAGAGCAGAGCGCAGCCTTGGGGCTTGGGGTACTGAATAAGGTGGTGCAGAATGTGGCTGAACATGGGACCATTCATCCAGGGTCTGGCTGGAATGAGGCCTGGTATGAACTGGACTGTCCAAGACTGTAGTGTCAATGAGAAAGGCAGAGGATGCTTCTGAATTCTAGGTTTCCCTGAAACCTTCTAATCTTCCTCTTTTACCTACTTTAGCCCTTGGAGAGCCACTGCCTTGAGGACTGCCAAACAAAGAAGTGTATTGTTTTGGATTTTCATGCATGGGGCTGTAGTGTTGTCTGCAACCACCAGAGGGCAAATTGTGCCTACTGTGCTCTGCTGAAGCAGTGAGCTGGGGAGATCTACTTGGAGTTCATTTTGGCTATCCCCTGCCCCTGACCCATTCTGCAGTTTCTGTGATGATTATCCATCTCCATTATATGAGTTACTCAAAGGTAGTGACAAAGCTCTAAGATAATTTTACTTACTTATTCAGCAGCTGTCCTGAACATTCACCTTGTACAGGCACATGGTTAAACCTGGGTGTTGCACCGAAGACCATAATCTCTGCCTGCAGGAGCTTACTGTCTGAAGTGAGTTGAACAATAACAAAGCACTCAAGTGAAACTAAGCAGATATTGTGAGGGAGAGCTTGGGGCCACTTGGTGGGCCGATGGGAAAGGCCTCAATGAGGTGAGTTTTGCTCTGACTGGTGAAGCCAACCATACACATGTACATGAGTTATATTCCAGGATTAAGGCTTAGGTGTCCAGAGACTAGAATGAAGAGGTAAATTAGACCAGAGAAGTAGTTATAACACAGCCAGTGTGGATGAAGGAATTCTAGAAGGAGAAAGGAGGGAGAGAGCAAGGTAGAGCCAATCCTCTGGGGCTGGAACTTGATACTGGCCTCTGTTTCTGTGAGACAATGTTACCCCAAATTTTGAAGCTTAAAGAAATCTTGTATTATCTGACAGTGTAGACCAGAACCCATGCCCAACTGAGCTAGCTGTTTTTGCCTCCAGGTCTCTTGGGAGCATGAGGCTGTGGTCTCAACTAAGACCCTCCTGAAGCAGGATCAGTTTCTGAGATTATGAGTTATTGGCAGGTTTCAGTTTGGAATGGAGTTTAATTTTTTGTTTATTGGCTTTGGCTTTCTGTTAATTCTTTTAACACTAGAGCCTTACAATAATGCAACTAAACTTGATTGCTAAGATTTAGGGATGAGATAGACCAAATAAACACAAGAGGGAGGGAACCAGACAGAAATCACAAACATAACACATTCTAGGTAGGGGATTCCCTTTCAGTCTTCTTTTCTTTTTTTTAAATTTTATTTTGTTTTGTTTTTTGGCTAGAAGCCAGTAACTAAATGCAGTCCAAGCCTAAGAGATCATTACACTAGGATCTGTGTACCAGGAAGCAAGAATTATGGAAGAAATTATGGGGTTTCATAGAACCCCATAATTCCATAGACCAACATGAGGCACTAGTTTGTAATTCTAAAGAATCATTTATTCAATTTGACCAGAAAGATAAAGGTTAGAGAGTGGAGTGAGAAAACAAGCTTCTAGTTCTAGGGCTTGAACCTCAATTGGCAATGTGTGAGACTAGTATCTTAACCATCATGCCACCTATCGTCCCTTCTAAATCTAAATATATTGAAAAATTACTGATGAATTTTATGTCAGAGAGTCAGTATCTGAATTTCAGTTAATTCTAACCTTCCAATGGTACAGACTAGGAAGTAAAATCAAGAAGAAAAAAAACAAAAATGAGTTTTTATATATTACAGACCAGAATTTCATGCTACCTTCTACCCTTTTGTGTAATACTCCCATTTGTAAGTTTGTGCATTTGCTACATGTGGTACCAACCCATGGATTATATAGGTATTAGAGGTACATATACCTGGTGACATTCCTAAAAGCAGAAACTGGAAAAATCTCCATTGTGCAAGTGGATAGCTAGGGGAGGCCTTGAGAGGCAAAATGGCTTGTACAGGTCACAGCCCTAAAAATAAGGAGGATCCAGCAGTGATCCCAGTTTTTTCATAGAGCTCAGAGACTTCCCTATTTCTTTGGGTGGGCTATATGATATAGCTGTGTTCAGTTGTGGATTCAGCATGGGATGAGTGTGAGCAGTCAGTGGCCCAGAGGGAATCTTGGGGAAATAAGATCTGAGTAGCCCAGGAAAAAGGACCACAGGAAGTGGCCTCAGTTCATTGACAATACACCCCAACAGAACTTGGAACCCTGATAACTAGTCACCCACATTCCAGAAATAGCCTCTACTCACCTCCCTTAGCTGGAGTCCTTTGAGAGAGCCAGATGTTTTGCTTCATCTCAGCTTCCAAAGATTTGTGCTCAGAAAACTCCAGAGTGAGAACCTTTCCTAATTCTGCAGATATCTGTTATTCCCTCCCCAGTGAATCTCCTGACCAGTCATGACAAAAAATGCAAAGGTAACATAAGGCACTTTAGGGTTGGCCACCTCCCAGTCCCACCTAAAATATTCCTCACTCCTCTCTTTGGTTGGGGAGAATGTGAGAACATGTGTGGGTGAACATTCTCTGGGCAAGAGTTGGTGGTTAAGGAGGTAAAAGCCTGGGGGGCTCATTGGGTCCACACCTCAGGTCATGGCTGGCAGAGCAGTAAGGGCAGTGCTGGAGCAGGGTCCATATGTCTTCTTATTTTTTGGAGAGGTTTTTGCTATAGGGTGCATGCACTCACCAGACAGACAGAGAGAGACAGAAAGTGAGAAATCACCCCCCAGGGGGGATGGCTGTACTGCAATCCCTTCTCCATTCTCCTCTCGGGAACTTGGGTATGCACACACACATGCCGGGTGTGAGTTTTAAGCGACCGGGTCCAGGATGTGAACCGTGGTAGACTACATGGGAGTCCAGCGGCATAGCCATTACACTAACTGCTGATCCCCATATGTTTTTTTCTCATTATCCTTGATCTCTGGACTGTCATCTGTTTTCATCCCAGGACTGTGTTTTGTGAGGACACTGCTATTTGCCTGATTCAGGATCAGAAGGTCACATGGGCAGAAAGAATGACAGTGCAGGCAGGGCTCAGGTGCTTCCTGGACTTGCTTCTATTTGCTGACAACTCCAGGAGACTGCCATGGTCAGTGGAGACCCATTTTCACTCTGTCTGGGTGAAGGACCATTACCCATACAGCTGACAGAGGGGTCAAGCCGGGTTAAGTAAGTACAGAGTGGAGGAGTCTCCACAAACTGGGCCTGGAGATGTCTGGGAGGCTTCTGTCCAGATACTGCCCTGAAGATTCTCAAGGTTTCTCCCAGGGCTATCCTTCTTCAGTGACTCATGGGACCCACCACAAAGAGGCTGAGCCTCCTCTCCTCCTTCACCCCACCATACAGCTTATTCTTGATCAGATGCAAAATCAGTTTTCATGTTTTTGTAGGAATATGTGAGAAAAATACTTTGTGTTTTGTTTTTGCTTCATGTTATGAGTACCATTGTTTGCATGTGGCTGGGGATCATTTTGAGTTAACTGTCCCTCTATCATCCCATCCCAGTGGGGAAATACATCACCCTATATTTTGAATGACATGCAGGTGGGGACCTTCAGGGTAGGGCAACCCCTTCTACATTGCCTACTTCCTGTGCACCTACCTGTGGGAGGCTGCGCACGAGCGAGTCTGCCGAGGTTTCTCAGAGAGCAAACAATTGCCATGATTGGCCACTAGAAGTCCCTCAGATTTGCATATCTGGCACCTCATGATTGGTCCAAAAGCAACCAATCGTAACCCACCGTTTACAACCAATCACGGCCCACCATTTGCAACCAATCATAACCCACCTTTGCGATCCACCAATGTGTATATAACCACCATGCCTGGCCCACAATAGCCAGACGACCAGGAAGACAACGAAGACAACACAGATGACCAGGAAGACAACGAAGACAACACAGAAGACCAGGAAGACGACGACCCTGGAGAGCCTGCAGAGCTGAAACACCACACAGTCTCCAGACGACCCTGAAGAGCTGTAACACTACATCGTCTCCAGACGAGCCTGAAGAGTTGTGACACCGTGTCGTCTCCGTGCTGCTCACAACAGACGACGCGACCCTAAAGAGTTGTAACACTGCGTCGTCTCCGTGCTGTACCGTGCTGCCCACAATAAACAGACGACACTGTGTCGTCTCCGAGCTGTGACACTGTGCCGCTTATTCCGGCTCTCACTCCTTCCCTCAGGAAACCTGTTCGACTGTCCCACCGGGTCGGGACACGTGGTGCCCGAACCAGGTCGGGACACCTACCCAAAGTTCCCCACCCCCAACAAACCCTGGGCCTGCTGTTTCAAAGGTAAGTGCTCCCTCCCCTACAGCACAATGCCACCTTGGCCACTTGCTAGCTATGTGTTAGGAAGGTCACTTCACTGCTGTGGTCCAGCCTCAGCAGTGGTGGGTGGCTCGTGCACAGGAAGGTGACACGGGTGATCAGGAACAAAAATTAGACTGAGTCCTCATTTCCTCTTAGCATGTTCTCAGCCAGCCACAGCCAGAGCCAGCTCCAGGCTATCGCACCAGCGGATACCAAACACACGTATTTATTGAGGGATCTTACAGGAGTAGGAGGGGTGAGGGGGAAATAAAAGATTTACTCTATGAAACAGAGAATTCAAAGCACAGGAACAATGATCATAGAACGTGATGTCTGTCTTATTTGAACAGGTAAAGCCAAACACAGTTCTCAGAATGAAGGAGTCTATTTGTCTGGTGCATTTTCTTCTTCAGTCTTGATTACCGGACAGGGTCTTCTGAAGAGGGGGCTTGGGGGAAGCTCGGTAACTTCAGTCCCGGGCCAGGGCAGTAACATTGCTGGTTGCATAGGCCTAGATAGAAATCTTGTCTTGTTAAGTAAAGACATGGTTCATATATACTAAAGTGAAACATCTACATTGCTTTTGTGGTAATTTACAGCTATGGGGGTGAGCCTATTGCCTACATGGGAAAGGAATGTGGTCTTGCGAGCAGCTTAATGACTGACCTAAAGGTTACTTTGTACTTGGGACCCTCTACGTGCTGTTCTATACAATGGCTGTGGCTTGGGGAACAGCAATCTTCCCTTGTCCTGAGATCAAAAGTGGCTCATGGTCTTTGTTTGGGGTATCAGTGCCTCACGGATGAGTCCCTAAGCCTCTCCCAGCTACTGAGGTCATTTTACCAATTTAGTAGCTTTCCATTAACTCATACCTTCTAATGTTATATATGTAATCCCCAGTAGGAGAGGTGACTGCAGCACTCTTTATTGATGTTTTCCAGGCAGGTGGGGGGAGGACTTCAGGAGCTAATTCTCGTTCGCTAGCGTTAGGGATCCACATTCCTTCAGGATTATTGTAAAAGTTATAGTAAGGCTGGGGGTGTTATTTTGCCCTTATGGGGTACTGTCAGTAAAGCTCATGGCAGAGAAATTGAGTACCGGCCAGTACAACGACACAAGGGAGGGCTCGTAAACTGGGCCATGCCTCACAGTTTCTTCCCAGTCCAGGCCTTGCCTTTTAGACATGGGAGGCAGCTTCTTTACCAGCTTGTGTTGTCTGCATGGCCCCGTCACTTCACCTTTATGGGCCTCAGTTTTCTCCAGTGAAAACTGAAGTAAAAGACCAAACACACAGGTTATTTCAAGGTCTCAGACAAGCCAGGAGGAAGTGCAGCCCCAGAGCTAGCCTTGTGGTAAGGGCTGCTAAAGAGCTGTGCTTACTCTTATAACTTGATAAAAGCACAAATACATGAAAATATTATAACTGTAATATTGACAAGAATACAATTAATCTACCCACCTATATGCATCTTGCCAGTTTTATTAGTACTTACTTATTAGTATGTTTCTGTATATGTGTATGTTTTTTTGGGGGGGTGGTACTTTCTTCCATATGTAAGTTTATTTCCCATTGACTTAGTAAAAATGCAAATGCTTTTAATCACACAATTTATCTTCTGTTGCCCTGTAACAACATCCCATTTTTCTTCTGCTCACCACTATGGCCATTCCTATTTGCAACCACGAGTTTCTTTCCCACTTACATAAATTTGGCATTCCAAGGATGTCATATAAATAGGATCACAAATTACCTAAGATTTTGTGATTGGACGTTCCAACTCACATCATTTTCTGGAGAGTCGTTTAAATAGGCATGTAATTTGTTAATTTTATTCCTGTTGAGTAATCTTGCATGGTGTGGATACATTACACTGAGCATTCATGCAGTCAGGGCATTTCAATGATTTTCATTTTGGACTGTTATGAATAAACCATAGTGACCAGTTATGTATACTATTTATGTCTATGTGTAATAGTAATGCTTCTCATTACTTTGGAAACTTTGTGGCAAATAGGGTGACAACATAGGTGTAAGTTTAGTATTATTAGAAGCTGCCTAGGTGGTGCCAGTTCGTGGCATTGAGGTTAAAGCTGCTGGAACACACATGACTGGCTGCATGTTTCAAGTCTCAGTCTCAGCAATTTGAAAACCATGCCAAGCACAGGTTTGTGTATGCCCATAACACTAAAATGGAGAAATGAAGGAGAAGAGATTGTGCTGTCACTATGCCCATGGAGGTACTTTCTTGCTTTCCATCTCTGTATCCCTGGTGAGCTATGTACTCTCTTGCAAATTAAAAAATGAAAGGAACTTGGGGCTGGCAAGTGGTTAAAGGTGCTGGACTCCCACATAGCTGACCACGGTTCAAGTCTTGGACCTGGTGGCTTGCTTTCTCACTTCCTCTCTCTCTCTCTCTGTCTCTCTCTGATCAAACTGGAAAATAATAATGATGATAATAAATAAAGTTAATAAAATAATTCTTTAAAAAAATGAAAGGAATTCTCTAGCTGTTCTTCAAAAGGGCTATATCATTTTGTATTCTCATCATCAATGGATGAGTGATTATCTCTTCAGTTTCTTTCCTGAATTGACTTCATATCATTTTTTATACTTTATGCTCTCTTATTGGTGTGTATTTATAACTCATTGCTTTAATGTCATTCCCTTTCTCATACTCCTGCTTCCAAAAGCACTTCTTAGTTCATATTGCATTGGTTATACTTAACATTTGTAGGATCCACTCAGACTATTGTGAGGACCCATATTGCTTCTATATCTGTTGGAGGCCAAATTTGTGGAAGAAATAATTAAGAACCTTAGAATCTAGTGGCCAGGATACACAGGACATATGTCAGGGGACTGTATGTGCCTCCATTTATGTTATTTCCATTGTCATTCTAGGGAGAAACACATTTACAGACTTCTTCACTTCATAAGTAGACTTTTCTATTTGTGAATACTCTTCTGAGGCCCAGGGTGAACTGCTCACCCACCAACACCTGGACCTCTGCAGTTCTTTCTAACAAGTTTTTCTGCTTCAGGTTCAGAGCACTTCTCCTCATAGACAGCCACATTTATTCCCACTTATTTATGAGACAAGAATTTTGCTTATAACCTTCCTCATGACCTAAGTCAGCTAGCTTGAAAATGTAAAAAAAAAGGGGATGTTGTTTCTGTAGGGTTTTTGTAAGAATTTTGGGGTGATATAATCAAGAACCAAGCCTATCGAGAACCAGCAGTTAGCGTAATGGCTATGTCGCTGGACTCCCACGTAGTCGACCGCGGTTTGAATCTCAGACCCGGTGGCTTAAAACTTACGCCGGGCGCCTGTGCATGCGTGCCCAAGATCCTGAGAAAAGAATGGAGAAGAAGGGATTGCGGTGTGACCATCCCCCATGGGGGGTGATTTCGTGCTTTCTGTCTCTGTCTGTCTGGTGAGCACACGTGCCCTATAGCAAAAACCTCTCCAAAAAAAAAAAATAAATAAAAGAACCAAGCCTATCAGGAAAAAGCCCTATAGAAGACCAGGGAAAATATGTATCTTAATTATGGCTTCTCTCTTAAAACCCTTAATGTTTCCTCAGTCATTCCTGGGGAAAATGTGCCTATCACTTTTGCTCAATTTAAGGTTATACTTGTTTTTCTTACTTGACTGATATGCCACTATAAGACCTTTGCCTTTTTCAGCACAACGACAGGCAATTTTCCTCCAGAATTCTCCTTCTTTCTCTCTCCTTGCTGTCTTCCATTGTCATCATCGTCATCATCGTCTTCCTCCTCCTCCTCCTCCTCCTCCTCCTTCTCCTCCTCCTCTCCTTCTCCTCCTCCTCCTTCTTCTTCTTACTAAAGGCATATCTTAGCTTTATTAAAGGGCACAAGCTGCATAGTCAGTATAAAAACACAAAAAAATGCCATCAGTTTAACAATTCTTTTTTTTTTGTTGGAGAGGTTTTTGCTATAGGGCATGTGTGCTCGCCAGACAGACAGAGAGAGACAGAGAGACAGAAAGCGAGAAATCACCCCCCAGGGGAAATGGCCACGCTGCAATCCCTTCTCCTCCATTCTCTCGGGATCTTGGGCATGCACACACTCGTGCCTGGCATGAGTTTTAAGCCACTGGGTCCGGGACGTGAACCGTGGTCGACTACATGGGAGTCCAGCGACATAGCCATTACGCTAACTGCTGGTCCCAACAACAACAATTTTTTTAAAAAAAGGGTGGGCAAGGGAAGAAGCCCCTAGGCCAGGGGCACGAGGACCCCTGCTCATGGCACCAGGCCTGGCCACAGGGTCTCTTGATATTGCTGTTACTACGAGGTCTATGGTCAGTGATTGTCCTGCGGTAGCCACTGATCACTTGGGTCAGGACTCTTACTTCTGGGGTGTGCTCAGCTTCTGCATGTCCCAGACCTTGTCCAGAAGGCCAGAGATATAGGCCTCAATGGGCTTTTAACAGTCAATGAGCAGGTCTTTGACCCCCAGTCCAGGTATCATCACTGTTTATGTCTAGGAGCTTGTCCACATTGATCTCCAGGCCTGGGATTTCCTCTTTCTGGGAGTCATACAGGCTCATAAGTTGCTCTAGGGTGCACTCCTCTAGGTTCAGGTGCTTCTGTAGCTCCTTGTGGTCATACTTGAGGCTGACCTTCCATTGCTTCATGGGCCCTCATTGTCTATGCTACCTGGGCCCTTGCCTGAAGCCCCAGGGGGGCTCTGAAAGTAGTTGCAGAGCAGTAGGCCTGCACTGCCTGGCCCAGGCTGGGGTGCCAATGCAAGGTCCCTTGGGTCCCCTGGCTGAGACTTAAGTCTCAGTCTCAGTGATTTGAAAACCATGCCAAGCACAGGTTTGTGTATGCCCATAACAGTAAAATGGAGAAATGAAGGAGAAGAGATTGTGTTGTCACTATGCCCATGGAGGTACTTTCTTGCTTTCCACCACACAGCTGCTGAAGCCACAGGGCCCACGTGCCCCCTTAGGCACCTCCCTGCCCTGCTGCCTGTGGGACATCTGCTGGCTGTCTCCTGGCTGATGGCTCGGGCTAGCTTGCTGGGTCAGCTCCCAGAAAGCTCCCTATCTTCTTCAGAGCTTCCCTTCCTAGACCATTTTCTCTGTCACTCACTTGAATGGCTTTTTCCAGAGGGATGACTCACTCTCAGTTCTTCCTATGCCTGGAGTTGCTTTCATTTTACAACCAAATGGGAGTCTCAAAGGAGATGCCCATATCAAATTACTATCTTGCGCTAAACTATATGTTTCTCCTCTCCAAGGTAAAACCAGATAAAGAATAGGTCATAGCTAACAGGGATTCCAAGATCCTGGAGTCTCTCAGGCTGAAGACGTTCAGCCAAGAAAATGGTCCCAGGGACAAAAAAGAACAATAGCAATCTGGGAATTCCCAGGCCAGTCCTGGAGCTTAGCTTGCTTTCAAGGGATGCCTTGGGTGGAATCTTAACTCTAGAATGCTATAAAAGCAAGAGCTACTCTAAAGATCTTAGGATGCATCAAAAAGGCCAAGGGTGCATGGTCACCTAGCAGTTCCTATAAGCAAACTGATGGGGACAAATTGTCAGAAATGCCTAGCTTGTTCAAACTGGGCTGTTCATTGCCTAGTGGGACACTCCAGGGCAAGTCTCTGCCTATATAGGTCGCCTACTCCCCCTTCTGTCATTCTTTCTTTTATTTACAGGAGGCATAGGAAATAATTACTTGACTCCCCTCCCACCAACTCACACCTTGACTGTGTCTTTAATAACAGAAATGTTTGATCCTGATCATTGTTCATATTTAGGAATGCTAGTTGAGAAATTATCCTTCTGTGCTAATTTTGCTGAGAGTCTTAGTCATGAAGGGATTTTAAATTTTGTTTAATGCTTTTTCTGCATAGATTGAAATGATCATATCGTTTTGGGACCAGCAGTTGGGGTAATGGCTATGTCACTGGACTCCCATGTAGTTGACTGTAGTTCAAATCCTAGACCTGGTGACTTAAACTCATGGCAGGGGCATGTATGTGTGTGCCCAAGGTCCCAAGAGGAGAATGAAGAAGGGATTGCAGTGTGGTCATCCCCCCTGTGGGGTAATTTCTCTCTTTCTGTCTCTCTGTCTTTCTGGCGAGTGCAAACACCCTATAGCAAAAACCTCTCTCCCCCCTCCCCCCGAAAATAGAAATGATATGGTTTTTTATCTTTCTTTCTGTTGATATGGTCTATTACATTTATGGTTTTGCTTATATTGAATCACCCTTACATTTCTGGAATAAAGCATGCTTGGTCATGATGAATAATCTTTTTCATGTGTTGTTGGATACAGTTTGCTAGTATCTTGTTGAGAATTTTGTATCTATATTCATCAGAGATATTGGTCTGTAGTTTTCTTGTCATGTCCTTATCTGTTTGGGAAATGGGGGTGATAGAGGATTCATAAAGTAAATTTGAGAGGATCCCTTCCTTTTGAAACTTTAGAAATAATTTGAGGAAAGTGGAGGTTACTTCTTTAGAAGTTTTGTAAAATTCAGAAGTGAAGCCATCAGGACCTGGGTTTTTCTTTGTAGGGAGCCTATTTATTTCTGATTCAATCTCATGGCTTGTTATGGGTCTGTTCAGTCTTTCTATGTCTTCATGAGTCAATGTTGGTAGATTATATGTGTCCAGGAATTTGTCCATCCATTCTTGTTTGTTGGCGTATAGTCACTCATAGTATTCTCTAATGATGTTTTGTATTTCTATTATGTCTATAGTAATGTTGCCTGATTCATTGAGAATTTGATATATCTGGTTCTTTTCTCTCTTCTTAATTAGTCTAGCTAATGGTGTGCCAATCTTGCTTATCTTTTCAAAGAACCAGTTTTTGCTTTCATTTATTTTCTGTATAGTTTATTTCTTTTCAATTTCATTTCCTTCTGCTTGAATCTTTATTATTTCTTTTCTCCTTGCATTTTTTTTTTTGTTCTTTTTCCAATTCCCTGAAGCATGATGTTAGGTTGTCCATTTGTCACCTTTCCATCTTTTTCTTATGTGCACTAATTGCTATGAAATTCCCTCTTATGACTGCTTCTGGGGTGTCCCAAAGATTATGGACTCTCATGCACTCATTATCATTTATTCCCATGAATCTGGACTCATCCCTACCATTAAGTTGACCACTTTTTTGGTTGATTTTGGTTCTCTTATTTCTGTGTGTCTGTCTTTAGTTTTCTTGGCATAGCACTCCTTTCAGAATTACTTGAAGTGCTGGTCTGGATGTGGTGAATTCTTTCATATTTTGTTCATCTGAGAACGTTTTTAATCTTTCTTCTCATATGAAGGATTATCTTGCTGGTTATAGTATTCTTGGTTGAAATTCTTTTTCACTTAACAGTATATTTCCCCCATTCTTTTCTTGCTTGCAATGTTTCTGACAAGAAGGCCAGTGTTAGATTGATGGCTAACATAAGTTACTTGATATTTTCCTTTTACCAATTTTATAATCTTGTCTTTATCTGTGGCTTTAGCCATTCTGGCAATGATGTGCTGTGGTGAAGATTTTCTTGGATTAATTCTATTTGAGGTCCTTTGTATTCCTTGTGTCTGTATGTTTAAATGTTTCTCTAGTGTCTAAATATGTTTAGAGAGAGGCCCTGAGGATTTGGGTATATGTTTCAAGTAAACATCACTTGTCACTTGTCTCTCTTAATTATAGTAAAATCTTATAGCTTGACTTCTTTTCTTTTTTTTTTTTTTTTTTGGACCCTTATTGTAGACAGATACATATGATAGAATTAAAAAAAATATTTTGATCCCAATTAACTGTAAGATAAGATTAACTGAGACTGCCTCTTTAAGGTTCTACAGCCTTATCAACACCCCTTTGATGTTTACAAAAAATATCCTCCCCACACCTACAGCTAAGTTTCTTTCTGCTGAATAAAAAGTTTATTAAGATTTCTTTTTAATATAGATGTAACCAAGAGATACACCTGGCCAGTATGTCTAAACCCTTATATATGTTACCTGCTTCTTACTGTCTGTAAAATATCAATCTATGGAATGTCACAAAATACACATATGTAGTGTTGTTTTGCCCTATAAATAAAAGCACTAAGTTTACCTGGGTTGCACAAGTTGCTTGGGCTGCTTAGGCTCAGCCTTCCTGTGTCTATTGCTACTCTGTCTCTTTGTGTCTTTCTTTTTACTTCCTATTAAATGGAGCTAAGTCTGGGGCAAACACTGACACTCTAGACTTGGAAGGTTTTTTGGGGGGACTTTGTGGAATAGAATCTCTATGCCCTTATTTCTTCCCCTTCTGGGATACCAATTATTTGGATGTTTGGACATTTAATGAAATGTAGTATTTCTCATTTATTATCCTCAGTTTTGTTTTGGTTGTTTCCTCAGTATATTTTTTTCTAGGTCAGAGATTCTATCACCTGTATCAGAGATTTGATCTTCTGTATGTTATAATTTTTTTACTTTCAAAGGAGGTTTTGATTTCCTGTATTAGAGTCTTCATTTCTAACAGCTCTGTTTAAGCCCTTTTTTATGGTGACTATTTCCTCTTTCAAATCATGTAGGACTTTCTCATCTCCTGTAGTTCTTTTCTCTTGCATCTTCTGGAGTTCATTTTCTCTTTTCTCTTGCATCTCATTAAGGTTTGCCACTATGAATATTCTGATTTTTTTTTTTTTGAGAGGATTTTGCCATAGGGTGCATGCACTCCCCATAAAGACAGAGAAAGACAGAGAGACAGAAAGCAAGAAATCACCCCCCAGGGGGAATGGCCACACCACAATCCCTTTTCCTTCATTCTCCTCTCAGTATCTTAGGTACACATGCACACATCCCAGCATGAGTTTAAACCTCCAGATTCAGGACTCGAACTGCAGGTGACCACATGGTAGTCCAGCAACTAGCCATTACGCCAACTGCTGGTCCCATATTCTGAATTCTTTATCTGACTATTCCCTGAGTTCCACTGTGCTGTTCATGGATGATGAATTGTTATTATTCTCACTTAGTGGAGAGAGATTTTCTTAGTTTTTCATATTTCTTACACTTGTTGTGGTTTCTGGTCATCTGATGGAGTAGAGATTTTTTTTTCCCTTTGAACTGCACTTTGTTGCTGGGACTGCATGTTCCAAATACCTCCCAGATTCTAGAGAAGAGATGCATCTGAGGCTGGGCCACAGGGTCTGAACTGGAGCAGATGAATGGTGTGCACAGGTCAATGCAGTTTGTGGCCTTACTCTGCACACTCACTTTGCCATGCGTAAATGGGAAAAAAAAGCACAGTAGAAGTTGGGAGCAAGAGGGCACCTGGGACAGAGAAATGGAGTGCACAGGTCCAAGGCAGTCTGTGGCCTTGGTCTGCACACTCGCTTCTGCCACACAGGAACTGGGATAAACCATGAGGCAGAAGTTAAGAGGAAGAGGGCACCTGGATCAGATGAATGGGATGTGCAGGTTGAAGGTGGTCTCTGGCCTTGGTCCATACACACTTCTGCCACACAGGAACTGGGAAGAAATGTGAGGTGGGAGTTGGGACCAACAGGGAAGCTGGAGTGGATGAATATTAGGCAAAAGTCCAAGACAGTCTCTTTCCTTGATCTGCACACCCGCTTCTGCTGTGCAGGAACTGAGAAGAAAGGCAGGGTGGAAGCTGAGAGCCAGTTTTCTCTTTTCATGTCTTTGTCTGGTTTTGGAATTGGGGTGATGGAGGCTTTGTAGAATAAATTTGGAAATGTTCTTTCCTTTTGAATCTTTGAAAATAGTTTGAGGAGATTTTGGGATAGTTCTTTAAAAACTTTTAGAATTCAAAAGTAAAACCATCGGGCCCTGGGCTCTTCTTTGTTGGGAGACTATTAGTGATTCAATTTCATTGCTAGTGATGGGCTTATTCAGACTTGCTATTTCTTCCTAGTTTAGTCTTGGTAAGTTACACATATCCAGAAATTTGTGCACCTCATCTAAGCTGTCTTGTTATTTGGCATATAATGGTTCATAGAATTAACCGGTATTCTTTGTTTTTATTATGTTCATTGTAATGACACCTGTTTCCTTGCTGGTTTTACTTATCTGGTTCCTTTCTGTATTCTTGATTACTTTAGCAAACAGTGTGTCAATTTTGTTTGTATTTCCAAAGCACCAGCTTTTGTCTTTGCTTATTTTCTGTACATTCTTTTATCCTCTGTTTCCTTTATTTCTCCTCAAATCTTCATTATTGTTTTCTCCTGCAGTTTTGTTGCTGTTTTGTTTTCCAGTTCCTTGTGATCTATTATTAGATTCTTTAGTTGTCATTTTTTTTCCTTGTGGGCATTAATTTCTATGAACTACTCTTATGACTAATTTTGCTATGTCCTATAGGTCATAAATGGTTGTTTGTTTGTTACTACTGTTTTTTTATAAACCTTTTGATTGCAGTCTTAATTTCTTCTGTAATTGTAAAGTCATTCAGGAGTAGGTTGTTTAGTTACCATGTCTTTGTCTCTTTTTGAGGATTCTCTCTGTAGTTGATTTTAAGTTTGATTTTATTGTGGTTGAAAAAGATGCTGGATATAGTGTCTATACATTTGAATTTGTAAAGGCTTATTTTGTGCCCTATCATGTGGTTGATCTTCAGAAATGTTCCATGGGGGCAGGTGTGTGTTGAGAAAAATGTATTATTTGTGCTTTTTGACTGAAGTACTCTGTAGATGTCTGTCAAATCCATTTCATGTATGGTATCTTTTTTTGTCTAGATGATCTGTCCATAGGAGACAATAGGCTATTGAGATCCCCAACAAATATTGTGTTGCAGTCTTTCTCTTCTTTGAGATCTAATAGTATCTCTTTGATGTATTTGGGTGCTCCAGTGTTAAGTGCATGGATATTTACAAGTGTTATATCTTCCTGGTGCATAAGTCTTCTTGGTACTCTAGAATGTCCTTCTGTGTCTTTTCTTACATCTTTCAACTTAAAGTCTATTTTGTTTTATATCAATATCACAATGCCAGCTTTTTTTTTTTTTTTTTTGGTTTCCATTCACATGGAATATCTTGTTTCCAGCCCTTCACTTTCAGCCTATGTGTGGCCTCATCAGTGAGTTGAGTCTTTTATAAGCAGCATACACATGACTTCTGTTTTTGTATCCATTCAGCCAGTCTGTGTTTTTTTAATAAGAGAATTTAATCCATTAACATTCAGTGTTATTATTGACATTTGCAGACCTATCCCTGCCATTTTGTTAACTATTTTCTTGGCTGTTTTTTGTCCTTTTATTTTTATTTGTCTCCCCTTTAGTGTTCTTGTTACAATACTCCCTTCAATATTTCTTGTAGAGCTGGTCTCATATCAGTGATTCTTTCAGTTTTTGTTTTTCTGAAAATACTTTCATTCGTTATCATTTGAAGGATAATCTTGTTTGATATAGTATTCTTGGTTGAAATTAAAAAAGAAATACATTGACTATATATTTCCATTCTTTTCTTGCTTGCATTGTTTTTGATGAGTGATGTGATGTTAGCCTAATGGGGTAAATTTATAAATATCTTGAAGTTTTTCTTGCCATTTTAAAAATATTGTTTGTCTTTGATTTTTGCCAATGTGCCTGTGACCTGCCAAGGAGAGAATCTTTTTATGTTGATTCTGTTTGTAATAATTTTTATTTCTTGGGTATCAATTTCTCCATGTTTCTCTATATTTATAAAATTTTCAAACAGTGTTTCATGAAAGAGGTATTCCACACTTTAGTCACCTATTCACCTTCTGGGATAGCAATTATAATAGTAAAAGTACTAATTCATCATGAAGACATACTGCTTATTAATATCTATTTACCCAATTTAGGAACACCCAAATATGTGAAGGAAAGACTGCTAGATCTAAAGAAGAGATAGACTGCAACACACTAATTATTGAGACCTCAATACCCCATTATCTTCTTTATACAGATCAATGAGATAAAACATAAGTAAAGAGATTCAGGACCTAAAAAATACTATAAATTTGATGGACTTTATGGATATATATAGAACTTTCCACCCTAAAACCACAAAATATACATTTATCTCACCCCCACGTGGTATCTTCTTAATGACTGACCCACATAATAGGGCACAAAACAATGCTTTACAGATTCAAATCATAGAAACTATATACAGCATCTTCTACAACCATGATGGAATTAAACTTGATAACAATTTCAGGAAAACCTTGAAAATACACAAATACCTGGAAACTAAACAACCTACTCCTAAATGAAGTTACAACTACCAGAGAGATTAAGAACAAAATGAAGATTCATGGAAACAAATGATAATGACTGCATGAGCTTCCATTTTTGTGACACCCCAAAAGCAGTCAAAGAGGGAAGTTTATAGCAATTAGTTCATATCAGAAAAAGATGAAAAGGTGGCAAATGGACAACTTAACATCATTCCTTGGAAATTGGTAAAGCAATTTAAAAAATTTCAAACATGCCAGGAGGAAAAAAAAATAAAGAGTCAAGCAGACATAAATGAAACAGGAAAAAAAAATACTATATGGAAAATAAATGAAAGCAAATGCTGTTTTTTTTGTTTTTGTTTTTGTTTTTTTTGAGAGGTTTTCACTATAGGGCATGTGTGCTCACCAGAAAGAGAGAGACAGAGAGATAGAAAGTGAGAAATCACCCCCCAGGGGGGATGGCCATGCTGCAATCCCTTCTTCTCCGTTCTCCTCTTGGGATCATGGGCATGCACGCACATGTGCCCAGCGTGAGTTTAAACCTCCAGATCCGGGTCGTGAACTGCAGTCGACTACGTGGGAGTCCAGCGACATATCTGTTATGCTAACTGCTGGTCCCGCAAATACTGTTTTTGAAAAGATAAACAAGATTGGTACACCATTAACAAAATTAAGATGAATACAGAAAGGAATCAGATAAATCAAAATCTCAATGAAACAGGCAGTAATACAATGAACATAAGAGAAATAGAAAACATTATTAGAGAATACTGTGAACAACTACATGCCAACAAACTAGAAAACCTGAATGAGATGGACAAATTCCTGGACACATATAATATACCAAGATTGACACAGGAGGACATAAAGAGCCTGAATAGACCCCTTGGAATCCTTCTGTTAGCTATGACCTATTCTTCACCTTGGAGAGGAGAAATATATAGTTTAGCCAAAGTGAGGCTCCTAAAAGACAGTAGGTCTTTTAATCCCTTTGGAGATAGCCATTTTTTATGGGCATCTCATTTGAGACTCCCATTTGGTTCTAAAATGAAAGCAGCTACTCCAGGCATAGGAAGGACCAAGAGAGAGTCATCCCTCTGGAAGAAGCTATTCTAGTGAATGACAGAGAAAATGGTCTAGGAAGGGAAGCTCTGAAGAAGAAACAGAGCTTGCTAAGAGCTGACCAGGCGAGCTAACCCAAGCCAGCAGCCAGGAACCAGCCAGCAGGTGTCCCACAGTCAGCGGCGCAGGGAAAGGCCTAAAGACACATGTGGCCCTTTGGCCCCAACAGCCAGATGGTGGACAGTGGCCCCCCAGGGGCCTGGCATTGATGGCCCCAGCCCTGGGCCAGGCAGTGTTGGCCCAGGGCCCCGCATCTATTTTCAGAGGCCCCCTGGAGCTGCAAGCAAGGGCCCAGGTGGCATGGACAATGAGGACCCATGAGGCAATGGAAGGTCACCTTGAGGTATGACCACAAGGAGCTAGGGAAGTGCCTGAAGCTGGATCCTGGAGCAACTTACATGCCTGTACAACTGCCAGAAAGAGGAGATCCCAGAGCTGGAGATGGATGTGGACAAGCTCCTAGATATGGAGAGTGACAATACCTGGGCTGGGGGTCAAGGAGCTACTGGTTGACTGTTACAAACCCACTGAGGCCTTCATCTCTGGCCTGCTGGACAAGATATGGGGCATGCAGAAGCTGAGCACACCCCAGAAGAAGTAAGAGTCCTGACCCAAGTGATCAGTGGCTCCCACAGGACAATCACTGACCCCAGACCTCGTAGCAATAGCAATACCAGGAAACCCTGTGGCCAGGCCTGGTGCAATGAGCAGGACTCCTCGTGCCCCTGGCCTATGGGCTTCTTCCCCTGCCCCTTCAGTTTTTCATTTTTTTAAATTGTTATTAAACTTATGGAACTTTTTGTGTTTTTATATTGACTCTGCAGCTTGGGCCCTTTAATAAAGCTACGATATACCTTGGGTGAAAAATTAAAAAAAAAAAAAGATGGGAAGAGATTAAAAAAAAAGAGAAGTCTGGAGGAAAATTGCCTGTCATTGTGTTAAAAAAAAGGCAGAGGTCTCATAGTGGCATATTGGTCAAGTAAGAAAAACAAGTATAACCTTAAGCTGGGCAAAAGTGATAGGCACATTTTTCCCAGGAATGACTGAGAAAACATTGAGGGTTTAAAGACAGAAGCCGTAGATAAGGTACATATTTTCTCTGGTCTTATATAGGGTTTTTCCGGATAGGCCTGGTTCTTGATTGTATCCCTCCAAAATTCTTACAAGAGCCTACATTTCTTTACATTTTAGAGCTAGTTGACTTAGCTCATGAGGAAGGTTATAAGAAAAATTCTTGCTTTATGCATCAGTGGAAGTAAATGTGGCTGTCTTAGCAGAGAAGTTCTCTAAACCTGAAGCAGAGAAACTTGTTAGAAAGCTGTGGAGGCCCGGTGCTGGAGGGTGAGCGATTCACCCTGGGCCTCAGAAGAGTATTCACAAATAGAAAAAAGTCTAGGTATAAAGTGGAGAAGTCTGTAACTGTGGTTCTTCCTATAACAACTAAGGGAACGACATAAATAGAGGCACATACTAGTCCCCTGGCATATATCCCGTGTATCCTCACCACTAGATTCTAGGGTCCTTAATTATTTCTTCCACATATGTGACCTCCAACAGATATAGAAGCAACATGAGTCACCACAATAATCTGAGTGGGTTCTACAAGTGTTAAGTACAACCACTGCAATGTGACCTGGGAAGTGCCTTTGGAAGCAGGAGTATGAGGAAGGGAATGACATATTGGAGCTCCTTTTCTCAGAGTGTCTCCTTCCCCAGGCAGAAAAGATGATGTCCTAGGACAACGATAGGGTCCAGGCAGAAGAAGATGAGGAGGATCAGCCAAAGGAGGGAAATAAAGGGTCAAGAAAGATAAAGAGACACATGTCATCAAGAATTTCTATTGAGGGATCAGCATTAGCGTAATGGCTATCTCGCTGGACTCCCACGTAGTCGACCACGGTTCGAGTCACGGACCCAGTGGCTTAAAACTCACACCGGGCGCGTGTGCGTGCATGCCCAGGATCCTGAGAGGAGAATGGAGGAGAAAGGATTGTGTTGTGGCCATCCCCCCAGGGGGTGATTTCTCGCTTTCTGTCTGTCTGTCTGGCGTGCACACATGCCCTATAGCAAAAACCTCTCCAAAAAAAAAAAAAAAGAATTTCTATTGGGGGGAGGAACCAGCAGTTAATGTAATGGCTATGTTGCTGGACTCCCATGTAGTCGACTGCAGTTCGAGTCCTAGACCCGGTGGCTTAAAACTCATGCCAGGCATGTGTGAGTGTGTTCCCAAGATCCTGAGAGGAGAATGGAAGAGAAGGGATTGTGACATGGCCATCCCCGCCCTGGGGGTATTTTCTCACTTTCTGTCTCTCTATCTTTCTCTGTCTGTCTGGTGAGAGCACGCACCCTATAGCAAAAAAAGAACAAACAAACAAACAAAAAAAGCCTCTCCACAAAAAAATAATTTCTATAAGGGCCAAAGAAACATGAACCTGACTGGTGCTTGGATTTACCTTATGCCAGGTAAGTCCTAAATCACTCATTTTAAGACCTGGTTGTCCTCACATAGGTGACTTTAAGTGGTAGACACCCTAGTGGCTTTTAACTCTCTGACCTGTGTCTGCAAGGTGATCATAAATAAAGCACTATAGAAAAAGAAGGGGGCTGTCACTCCCAAAGGCTAAAGGACTCGATGTTTGGGCCAGAGGGACTTTCAGTTCTATCTGGCAGGTGCCGTGCCAAGAACCATCAATTCCATGCAGGCTGACTCATGTTGATCAGAAGACCCAGTGGAATTAAAGGTGAAAAGGGAGATGGAAAGAAAAGGAGAATCTCCCACCTCTAGGGGCTTGCAGAACTAACAGGTCATTCCAGAGGCAGTTTCTAGCCGTACAGGAGAGTTGCCCACACCAAGAGCTATCAATCTTGCCTCAGTTGTTCCACTTTAGATAAGAGATTCCATGGAAATGAATATGAAAATGACAAAGAGGTTAAGGAATAGTATAGAGGCTTATATCCTGACTTGCTCACCATAATAGCTATGTTGCTGGAGAGGTTGCATGGTCTCAGAAGAATCAGGTTCTTGGTGTCTAAAAGAAATGAATGCAGCACATGAGTAGAATGAAAGAGCAAGCAGATTTATTTGGTGGTAGTACATTTGTAGGCTTACGAGCAGGCTTTAGCAATATAGCCCAAGAGCCCCTTCTTCTAGGTATTTGCTACTTTTTTAGAGGGTAGAATCTGGTGCTTTTCATTTGTCCAGTTGCTTAATTGTGTATATCTGCAGATTTACATGTATAGTTTAAGGGTCCATGGTCAGAACTGTCAGTCTGCCTTGTTCCCATTTATTACTTTGTCCTCTCCATCCTCTGAAGGGGTAGAATGTAAAACTGGTTTTCTGGTCTTGAGGCCTCGTTGTCCTTTATCTGTCCCATTTTTGTTCCTTCTCCCTTTGCTGTGACTTTCCTTTTCTAATTTTCCTGGCTCAGGACTACACACTCTCACACAGGGACCAGCAGGTGAGGTATTTCTATGCTTTCTGCAGAACACCTAATCTACTTAAGCCTATACCCCAGAGCCAGCCCTGAGTCTGTGGCTGGGCTGAATCCCCTTTCATGCATAGACCCCAGAGACTGTACAACTCTCTGCTGAGCTCAGGGCCATTAGGAAAGGGAGTCCCAAGTTTCTTCTCTGTCTTATTCCTAAGCTTTCTAGCCTCCTGTGTTCTGTCTCTTTCTCCAATCTACTTTCCAGAGTCATGTGCCCTCCTCACTGCAGAGATTCTTTGGTCTATATTTAAACAGTCCTGGCTCTCCCTTCCTCAGGCTTGTACCTTAGTATGTATCAGGTCTTACAGGGAAGAGAGTGCAGGAGACCAGCAGAGCAAAACCAGCACTGGAAGATTTCAGACCATAATTCATACCCTTGAGCAGGAGAGATGTTGCATTCATGATTTCATTCACAAGGATTTGATTTTTAAAATTTTTTTAAAAAAATTATATAATACTATTTTTTTAATTTGCTATAGGTAGGTAGGTAGAGAGAGAGAGAGAGAGAGAGAGCGCTGCCTGGTCAAGGACTCAAACTATGGTCAGACATGTGAGAGTCCAGCTCCTTAACTACCATGCCAACTACTGACCCCTCTCAAATGTTTAATATCTCTTTTCCAGAGAACCATATTAAATTGAGAAGGTATAATTATTGACAATGACTTATGTGAAACAGTGTTGGCTGTAGCTAGAAATAACTCTGGGAATCTTATTCATCATGAACAGATGGTCTCTGTTGGAATAAAGTGCCATGTCAGCCCAGCCCTGCCTTCAACATCTGCAGAGAAAGACAAGAGGTTCTGGAGGAGAACTTGCTCTTAGCTGGAAAAGCTCAACTCCAGACCATTAAGTTACCAGACCACATGTATAAAAAAAATAAAGATATGAAGGCTCAGAATAATTAGTTCAACTAGGTTTTTTTGTGTTAATATTATATAGTATATATGTTAACAGGTAAAACTTAGAATGTATATGTTACACATTCATGCTTAACAAGTGAATATGTAAATAGTCTAAACCTGCCAAGTCTGAGCCAAAATCCTTGAGACCTCTGTGTGAATCTCACTCAATAAACTTAAAAGGAAAGGTAATTTAAAAAATAAAGAAGCTCTTATTGAACTTGTTACCTTCCCTCTGTTACCTCAACTGTCCCTCTGAATCAAGGCCATTCCTCCTGTCCACCTCCTCTTCTGTCAATCCCTGTGTCTGTTTTTATCCATCCCTTTGCTTCTCTCCTAGTTAACTTTCATTCCTTTTGTGTCTTCCAAGTCCATTGTTCTCACCCACTGCATTGTCTATATCACCATTTCTGTTTGTCTCCAACACTTTCCTCCCTTGGTGTTTTTGTTTCTTACCCATTGCCCCTCTTTTCTCACCTTCCTCCTACCCTGACATTCCCTGGGAAGAAATAAAGATGCCTTGTCCAGGATGAGCACATATCACACCCAGGGAATATGAACATGTTCTTGCAGTACAGCTTGTGGGATGGGATTGAGACAGGACACTGGGTATTGCAGGACAGGGCCAATCACTTCCCCAGAACTCGTCTTGGGGGCCTCTCTGGGCAGTTACTGACAAAGGGTGGCCTCTTGATAAGAGGCTCCACCTTGGACAGAGAATGATGGGTTCTCAGGAGTGGAGGCTGGAGAGTCCTAACACTGGGACTCAGGATGAGGTCCCAGGGCTTCCCTTGAGTGATGAGGCCAGGGTTGCAAAAATTAATCATCAACTGGGGACCAGCAGTTAACGTAATGGCTATGTCACTGGACTCCCATGTAGTCAACCACGGTTCACGTCCTGGACCCAGTGGCTTAAAATTCACGCCAGGCGCGTGTGCGTGCGTGCCCAAGATCACAAGAGGAGAATGGAGGAGAAGGGATTGTGGTGTGGCCATCCCCCCTGGGGGGTGATTTCTCGCTTTCTGTCTCTAAGTCTCTCTCTGTCTGTCTGGCGAGTGCACACACCCTATAGCAAAAACTTCTTCAAAAATAAAAAGAAAAGAAAAAAAAAAAAAACAAAGAATTAATCATCAACTGATGAGTTGACCTGGCATGGGGTGGGGATGGATAATTATTAGGGTTTTAAGGAGGAAATAAATACATGCAGCATCCATGTAGGCCACAGACAAAACAACCAAACTGATTTTAACCAGAAACATACTGGAACCATGATTGCAGCAGAGCAGCACCCCAGGAGGATTTCAGGGCAATGTGAAAATTTCTGCAGAGTGGAGGTGTGACTTAGGGGACATGATGTTCACAGCGACCCCTGGTCCCCAGGTGCACTGGACATAGCAATGTGAGACCACCAAGAACTACTTGAAAATGTATTTCATTCCTGAGGAGAAGCTCTTCTGGAACTATATCTGAGTGGGCAGAAGTGGAGGAGACAAAGGAGAGAACTCCTAGGGTATGGACATGGCCATGTGAGTGTGGCCTATAGAAGGGGTGAGAGGCAATAAGATGGTCAACTAAAGTGGGTAACTTGTGCTGTTACCTTGTTGATCTCCAATGGCCAAGAACTTACTGCTTCTTCCCTGTGTAGACAGAACACTGAATGAATGGGGTCTTGTGGGTAGGGATATAAGTCAGGGTTTCATGTGGCAAGGGTCTAAGCTCACCCCTCTCCCTACCACCCTGGCTCATTTTCTCTCCTGAAATTTCTAGTGGGGTCCATCTGGATAGTTTTGGGTCCAGCAGGCCGGGCTGTTTCCACCTATTCAAGTTAAATGTTTTACATGATTCAAGGGAAAAACCTACAGCTGTGAAGGGTTGATGCTGAATGCTGAGGTTTTTTTCATAAGAGAAAATGGTGCCGAGAAGAAGCTGGGAGTGATATGCCTCCTACTCCACTCTTCTTGCGCAGGATTGCTTTTGCAATACGAGGTCTTTTATGGTTCCAGACAAATTCTATGATTGTCTTTTCTAGATCTCTGAAGAATATCTCTGGTATTTTGATTGGAATTGCATTAAACATGTAGATTAATTTGGGTAGAATTGCCATTTTGATTATGTTAATTCTTCCAATCCAGGAGCATGGGATATCCTTCCACTTTTTTATGTCACTTTCAATGTCTCTTTTAAGATTTTCGTAGTTTTCTTTATAAAGATCTTTGACTTTCTTAGTTAGGTTTATCCCTAGGTATCTTATACACCTTGTGGCTACGGTGAAAGGGATTCCTTTCTTCAGCTCTGCTTCGTTCAACTTGTTGTTCATAAATAGAAATGCTATAGATTTTTGGATAGTGATTTTGTATCCTGCCACCTTACTGTATTCACTTATTACTTCAAGCAGTTTTTTCATGGATACCTTTGGGTCTTCTAAGTACACCATCATGTCATCTGCAAATAAAGATATTTTCAATTCTCCTTTGCCTATTCAAATGCCTTTAATATTATTCTCTTCTCTTATTGCAATAGCTAAGACTTCCAGTACCATATTAAAGAGCAGTGGAGAAAGTGGGCAGCCTTGCCTAGTACCTGTTTTCAGAGGAAAAGCTTTCAGCTTTTCCCCTTCAGTATAATGTCAGCTGTAGGTTTTTCATAGATTGCTTTTATTGTGTTCAGAAATGACCCTTCTATACCAATCTTACTGAGAGTCTTAATCATAAAAGGCTGTTGTATTTTATCAAATGCTTTCTCTGCATCAGTTGAGATGATCATATGTTTTTTATCTATCTTTCTGTTAATGTGGTGTATTACATTTATGGTCTTGCGTATATTAAACCACCCTTGCATCCCTGGTATAAGGCCTACCTGATCGTGATGAATGATCTTTGTTATATGTTGTTGGATACGATTCGCGAGTATCTTGTTGAGAATTTTTGCATCTATATTCATCAATGATATTGGTCTGTAGTTTTCCTTTTTTGCCATATCTTTATCTGTTTTGGGGATGAGGATGATGGAGGCTTCATAAAATGAATTTGGAAGGTTTCCTTCCTTTTGAATCTTTAGAAATAATTTTAGTAAGATAGGGGTTAACTCTTCCTTAAAAGTTTTGTAGAATTCACAAGTGAAGCCATCTGGGCCTGGGCTTTTCTTTGTTGGGAGGTTATTACTGATTCAATCTCCTGGCTTGTTATGGGTCTATTCAGGTTCTCTATGTCTTCCTGATCCAATCTTGATAGATTATATGCATCCAGGAATTTGTTCATCTCCTCCAGGTTATCTTGTTTGTTGGCGTAAAGTTGCTCATAGTATCCTCTAATGATATTTTGTATTTCTGCTATGTCTGTGGTAATATTGCCTGTTTCATCACATATTTGATTAATCTGGTTTCTTTCTTTCTTCTTCTTAATCAGTCTAGCCAATGGTATGTCGATCTTGTTAATCTTTTCAAAGAACCAGCTTTTGCTTTCATTTATTTTCTGTATGGTTCGTTTATTTTCTATTTCATTTATTTCTGCTCGAACCTTTATTATTTCTTTTTGCCTGGCATTTTGGGGCTTTGTTTGTTGTTGTTTTTCCAATTCTCTGAGGCATGATGATAAGTTATCTACTTGCCATCTTTCTATCCTTTTCTTATGCGCACTAATTGCTATAATTTCCCTCTTAAGATGGCTTTTGCTGTGTCCCATAGATTCTGGACACTTGTGTGCTCATTATCATTAGTTTCCATAAATTATTTTATTTCAGCCTTAATTTCTTCAGTAGTGAAGAAGTCATTCAGAAGTAGGTTGTTCAGTTTCCATGTGTCCGTGTATTTTTGGGGTTGTGTCTTGAAATTAATCTTGAGTTTAATTCCATCATGGTCAGAGAAGATGCTGGATACAGTTTCTATGCCTTTGAATCTATAAAGGCTTGATTTGTGTCCTAATATATGATCTATCTTTGAAAAGGTTCCATGTCGGGGTGAGAAAAATGTATATGTTGTGGATGTAGGGTGGAAAGTTCTATAGATATCTGTCAAGCCCATTCCATTTATAGTATCATTTAAGTCCTATATCTCTCTATTTATTTTCTGTCTAGAAGATCTGTCTATAGGAGATAATGGGGTGTTGAGATCTCCAACAATTATAGTATTTCTCCCTATCTCTCCTTTTAGCTCCAGCAGTCTTTCTTTCACATATTTAGGTGCACCTGAGTTGGGTGCATAGATATTTATAAGGGTTATATCTTCTTGCTGGATTACCCCATTTACTATTATATAATGCCCTTCTTTGAAAAATATGGAACGCTTCACAAATTTGCGTGTCATCCTTGCGCAGGGGCCATGCTAATCTCTGTATCGTTCCAATTTTAGTATATGTGCTGCCAAAGCAAGCACTCTATTTACTTATTTATCAAAGATTTTAAGTGTTGAAGTCAGAGTCCAATAGTTTTTCCTACATTCTTTTAAACAGAAAGATTATTCTGTGAATTTTAGATACATGAAATACAAATCCTAAATGCACAATATTTAAAATATGCATGTATCTTTTTACATCAGTAAAAATACATAGCTTCTAAGTGTTATATGCCATACTGTCTGTTTTATAAGTGAAAAACACCTTGTTATACGTGTGGATGCTAGTAAAAATTTTGCACTCTATTTCTATGACTTATAGTTTCATTATCTTTAAATGCTTTTATTTTGTTTCATACAAATCAGTTATAGACTGGTTTCTGAATCAATATCAATCTTTTTAACCGGGATACTCAACCAGTACACAAGTGTAACTCATCTATACCTCTTTCAATCTACTTTATGTATCCTTAATGTTTTTATTTTGGTACACTGTTTTCACCACTCCCTCTAATGCAAAAGAATGCACATATGCTATTTTGTTAAGACATATCTCAACGTCAAGTTTATTTACATGAACTATTAAATGACATAGCAGGTATGCATTTTCTTCGTGTAACATTTACATAAGTCAGGGTTTTTGTCCATCCTCTGTCCAATTGTTTTATACTATTAGTGTTAATATTATGGACAATCTTCCCTCTTTTCCCTCTATAATTAAGAATAAGATAAATAAAATTACCAGCTGCTTTATCCAGTTTTGTCAGATTAACATTTAGAATGCCTTCAGTAGTCTTGACCACAATGACTTGTATTATGTTTAGCATAAGAAAATACCTATCTTTATCTACAACACTACATACTAAGAATAAAACAGTACCTGTTTGTACAACATATTAAACATTTGACATACCTTTTTAGTTTAAAACTATATAAACAAAAATGTTAGGCCCTACTTACAAAGCTATTTTTATATTAATTTTTATCACCTTATAACAATTAAACTTAATGCTCCTTAACTAGTTTTAATGGTTGAATGTTTCTTCATACAATTTCCCCCCTACTCCATTTATTTTGATTCATGTTCTCTGCTGGCTGCAGTAAATCATGCACCAGAGAGTTCAGGGAAGGTTCTAGGCCAATATACTTTCTTTAACCTTGCATATTTGAAAATATCTTCCAGTTACCTGCACAAATAACTTGGCAAGGTATACAATTCTTAGTTAGAAATTATTTTCCCTTAAGACTCTGTAGATACTATTCCATTGTCTTCTAACATTTGGAGTTGCAAGAGAAAAAGCTGACATCAGTATGATTTTTGCCCTTTACAGGTAACCTGTTTCTGTCTGGATACTTGCAAAATTTTAATTTTTTTTCTTGAAATTTAAAAATGGTACTGGGATATGTCTACTTTTTGCTTGCTTTCTGTCAAATTTTAAAAGTACTGTGTGAGCTTTTTCTTTTTGTAGATCTAATTGGTTCTTCAACTCTGGGAAATTTTGTTCAAACAGTTCCTTAGTAATTGTTTCAGCTACCTGTTTTGTCTTCCATTCCAGATAGTCTAATTATATGTAGATTGTATCTCTTGGTCTCTTCTTGTCTTCTTTTATCATGGTTTAGTTTTCCCCTTTGTCTGCATTCTGTGAAAATTTCTCTTGTTTTGCATTTACTTCAGTGATTCGATTTTGTGGCCAGTCCTCCTTGCACATTTCTGTTAACTCTCTCAATTCCCTGATTCATTCCAAGCCCTCTGACATTACCTTCTTTATCATTGAGCACAGGTGTTTAAGCTCCTGTACCATATGATAGTCAACTCTTTCTGTATCTTGGGTTTCCACCGTCGTATCTGTTTTAAGAGGAGGCACTTTTAGTTCTGTTCCTTTCTTCAGAACTGCAGTGTAACCATCTTTTTAGTAGCTCCTCTTAGGAACGCCGACCAAAACCGAAGATAGAAGGAAGCATGGAACAACGTCCAAAATCTTCACTTCTGAATTCTACAAAACTTTTAAGGAAGAGTTAACCCCTATCCTACTAAAATTATTTCTAAAGATTCAAAAGGAAGGAAACCTTCCAAATTCATTTTATGAAGCCTCCATCACCCTCATCCTCAAAACAGATAAGGACATGACAAAAATGACTAATATCATTGATGAATATAGATGCAAAAATTCTCAACAAGATACAAATCGTATCCAACAACATATAACAAAGATCATTCATCACGACCAGGTAGGCTTTATTCCAGGGATGCAAGGGTGGTTCAATATACACAAGACCATAAATGTAATACACCACATTAACAGAAAAAAAGATAAAAAACATGATCATCTCAATTGATGCGGAGAAAGCATTTGATAAAATACAACAGCCTTTTATGATTAAGACTCTCAGTAAGATTGGTATAGAAGGGTCATTTCTGAACACAATAAAAGCAATCTATGAAAAACCTACAGCTAACATTATACTGAATGGGGAAAAGCTGAAAGCTTTTCCTCTGAAAACAGGTACTAGGCAAGGCTGCCCACTTTCTCCACTGCTCTTTAATATGGTGCTGGAAGTCTTAGCTATTGCAATCAGAGGAGAGAACAATATTAAAGGCATTCTAATAGGCAAAGAATAGTTGAAAATATCTTTATTTGCAGATGACATGATAGTATACTTAGAAGACCCAAAGGTATCTATGAAAAAACTTCTTGAAGTAATAAGTGAATACAGTAAGGTGGCTGGATACAAAATCAATATCTAAATATCCATAGCATTTCTATTTATGAACAACAAGTTGAACGAAGCAGAGCTGAAGAAAGGAATCCCTTTCACCATAGCCACAAGATGTATAAGATACCTAGGGATAAACTTAACTAAGAAAGTCAAAGACCTTTATAAAGAAAACTATAAAAATCTTAAAAAAAAATATTGAAAGTGACATAAAAAAGTGGACGGAACCAGCAGTTAGCGTAATAGCTATGTCGCTGGACTCTCACTTAGTCGATCGCGGTTCGTGTCCCGGACCCGGTGGCTTAAAACTCATGCTGGGCACGTGTGCGTGAGTGCTCAAGATCCCGAGAGGAGAATGGAGGAGAAGGGATTGCAGTGCGACCATCTCCTCTGGGGGATGGTTTCTCGCTTTCTGTCTCTATATCTCTCTCTGTCTGTCTGGCAAGCTCATGTGCCCTATAGTGAAAATCTCTCCAAAAAAAAAAAAAAAAAAAAAAAAGTGGAAGGACATCCCATGCTCCTGGATTGGATGTATCGATATAATCAAAATGGCAATTCTACCCAAATTAATCTACATGTTTAATGTAATTCCAATCAAAATACCAGAAATATTCTTCACAGATCTAGAAAATACAATCATAGAATTTGTCTGGAATCATAAGAGGCCTCGTATTGCAAAAGCAATCCTGCGCAAGAAGAATAGAGTGGGAGGCATATCACTCCCTGATACCAAGATATACTATAAAGCTGTGGTCATCAAAACAGCATGGTATTGGCATAAAAACAGACAAGTGGACCAATGGAAGAGAATAGAAACCCCAGAAATAACCCCCAAAGCTTGCAGCCAACTGATCTTTGACAAAGGATATCAGTCAATTTATTGAGAAAAGGAAAACCTCTTTAGTAAATGGTGCTGGAAAAACTGGGTATCCACCTCCAGAAAGATGAAACTGAACCCCTATCTCTCACCATTAACAACAATCAACTCAAAATGGATCAAAGATCTGAACCTAAGACCTGAAACAATAAAACTACTGGTGGAAAATGATGGGGAAACTCTGGGAGACATTGGAGTAGGCAAAGACTTCTTAAGTAAGACTCCCAAAGCACAGGCAATAATCCCTAAAATAGACAAGTGGGACTATATTAGACTAAGAAGCTTCTGCACAGCATAGTACACAGTAACAAGTGTGAACCGACAACCCTCGGAATGGGAAAATATTTTTGTTAAATATGCCTCAGACAAGGGACTGATAACTAAAATACACAGGGAACTCAAGTGCCTTATTGAAAAAAAAAATGATTAACCCAATTAAAAGATGGGAAAATGAGCTGAGCAAAAATCTCTCTAAGGAAGACATACTAACAGCCAAAAAGCATATGAGGAAATGTTCAACATCCCTCATCATAAGGGAGATGCAGATAAAAACCACAATGAGATACCACCTAACCCCTGTCAGAATGGCAAAGATGAAGAATATAAAAAGTGATAAATGTTGGTGGGGATGTGGTGAAAAGGGAACCCTCCTACACTGTTGGTGGGTATGTAAACTAGTTCAACCACTGTGGAGAACAATATGGAGGGTCCTCAAAGATCTACAAATATAACTACCATTTGATCCAGCAATCCCACTTCTGGATATTTACCCAAAAGATAGGAGAACGCTCAGTCAGAAAAGTGCTTGCACATCAATATTTATTGCAGCATTATTCACAATTGCCAAGACATGGAACCAACCTAAATGTTCACAAACTGATGAATGGATTGGAAAAGTGTGGTATATGTACTCTATGGAATACTACTCAGCCATAAAAAATAACAAGACCCTGGCATTTGATAGAAAGTGGTCAGATATGGAGGTTCTATTGCTGAGTGAAGTAAGCCAGGCTATGAAAGAAAGATATTGTATGTATCCACTCAATATATACCAACTATCGGCACTCTATGGTAGAGAGCAAAAAACTGGAGGACATAAAATCAGTGAAGGTACTTAACGAGAATAGGACAGTGTGGAATGGGAGGTGAAGAGAAGAGGATAGAGAAAGATAGCAAGAGAACAATAGAAAGGCAGGACGTTAGTGAGAAACACATATGGCTTATTACCTGTGGATGATGACATATATAGTATTCTCAACTGGATTGGTCTGAGAAGTATTTCATGATGGGTAAAGTCTTTTTGCAAGCAAAATGTGAAATTGTGATTGTCTGTTTTAAAAATCAATTAGAATAATAATAATTATTGGGAAAAACATAGAAAAGTTATTGAATAATGAAGTGGGGAGATTAATGTCTCTTTATTGACTGACATGCATGGCATTCCCTTTTGAAAGCAATGTAATACACTGTAAAGTTATATGTAACCCAATGTAATATAAAGAAGATTATGATGATAATAAAAACAAAAATAAAAGATAGTTTCCTCCATGTGTAGTCTCTTGTTAGTTCAGGGGAAGTATAAAGCATTTTCTACCTGTGCCTCTCACTGCTCAGTTGTCTCCTTATTTTATTGTACAAACAAGCATGTGTACCTTAGTGCTGGTGCTGCCCACAGCTCACACTCAAGTGCAGCAGCCTCGGTGATGTACACTGTGGTCATCCCCATACTGAACCCCTTCATCTACAGTCTGAGGAATGAAGACTTAAAGAGGGCTCTGATACAGTTCTTCTGAGGGAAGGTATAAAAGGGTTACATTTAAAATGTGTATGTAAATGAAAGACTCTAAGCCTCACAGCCAGAAATAGTGATTCTTTAATTAAATTGTAGAATTAGAACTTGCACCATCTTTTTAAATCTCTTTTTAAACTTTTATTTATTACTTTTATTTATTTACATTTAATCAGTGTACAACTGTACAGTATACAAAATGACTTTTTCCAGTGTGAATATTGTGCATCTTAGTCAAGTAATTGATATTATCATGAGCATTATCGTCAACAGATAACTTTTCAGTTTTGTTTCTGTTAAATATTTTCCCCCTTAGTCTATCTTCATTTCCTGAGATTTCAATTTCTTTGTTCTCTATGGCTTTATAAAATTTATGTTATTTGTTTTAGAAAGCTTTCTGTCCTCTCTGATATCCGACCACTCTCCCTTTGTCATTCTCCTCTTTTTCCATAGCTATTCTCAATCTAAGAAATAACAATTTGGGGGGAAAATAGAGAGGTAAGACATTTGTGGGACACAGAGATGATTTTTTACATGTTGATGATGACATGTATAGTATTCTTTACTAGATTGTTCTGAGGTGTATATCATTCTGGGTAAATTCTCTTTACAATCTAAATGATGTACAGTGATCGAATATATAAGTAATAATAATAAATAAGCAAAAAGAAATGAATTTGATGATTCTCATTTGTCTCACACAGATTGAACATTCATGTTCTGAAAATTGAAAATCTGAAAAGTTTCAAAATCTGAAACATTTTCAGCACCCATTTGATGACAGAGTGCATAATGCCATATCCAATTTGACGTTAGGCATGGTGACACCCGCCCTATGCCAATTCCATGTCATTGGTCACAGTATAAAACGTGTAATACAAAAAAAAATAAATAAATGCTGGGACCAGCAGTTAGTGTAATGGCTATGTCTCTGGACTCCCACGTAGTCGACCGCAGTTAGCGTCCCGGACCGGGTGGCTTAAAACTCACGCTGGGCTCGTTTGCGTGCATGCCCAAGATCCCAAGAGGAGAATGGAGGAGAAGGGATTGCTGTGTGGCCATCCCCCCTGGGGGGTGATTTCTCGTTTTCTGTCTCTCTGTCTCTCTCTGTCTGTCTGGTGAGTGCATGCGCCCTACAGTGAATACCTCTCAAAAAAATGTATAATACTACCTTCAGACCATGCAGGTAATGTGCGTTGAAAATACACTGCATTCTGTGTTTAGGCACATATTCAATACACAAGATATATCAGTGTATACATAGAAATACTTTAAAACAAAAAAATTCTGGAATTTGAAACACTTCTGGCCCCACACATTTCACAAATAGGAAATTCAACCTGTAGTAGATGCATTTTTAATTTGCTAAAAGTTTGTCTGTTTCATGGGCATTTGGGTTGATTCCATGCTTAGCAATTGTGAATAATACTGCAATAAACATGGATGTACAAGTGTTTTTCTGACTGAGTGAATCCCTACCCTTTGGGTATTTACCTAGGAGTGAATTTAATGGATCATATGGTAGTTCTATTTTTAGATCTTTGAGAAATCTATATTGTTCTCCACAGTGGCTGCACTAATTTACATTCCCACCAACAAGAAATAAATGTATAAACATGAAAGAAAAAAATGTAAGTTGCATGTGCTCACTGGAGAGAGGCAGAGAGAAAGATGGAAAGTGAAGAAGCATTCCCAGGGAGCATGGCCACACCACAACCCCTTCTCCTTTATTCTTCTTTTAGGATTTTGAGCATGCATGCACATGTGCTTCAGGGGTGTTTGGCAAACCAGGTTTGTGACTCAAACCATGCAGTTGACCATGTGGGATCTAGCTCCTTTAACAACCCCACACCCTTGCTGGCATTCAACCTGTGTTTTGATGAGTTTTCTTAGGCCTATGGAATAAACTACACTAGGCAACTCTAACGTTGTTGATATAATTTTATTTTCAATAAATATCTGGAACCATAGTATTTTACTTTTGCTGCCATCTTTCACATTTATATTACTATGTTAACTGCTCCTCTTGAAAATATAGGCTTTCACATGTTGTGGGTTTTATAGCTGATCATGGGTGTTTACAGTACCACTGGTCTCTTTCTCTTTGCAAGACTGATAAGAGACTATCAATCTTCATGAATACAAAAGACAATATCACTACATATGGTACAGACATGAAGTATATAAAAGAAGATCACAAATAATTTTTTGCCAATATTGGAAAATTTAGATGAACAGGAAAAACTCTGAAAAAACCGTTAATCACTAAACAGCAAATAATAATGGAAATCTGGAGATCAGTAGATGGCATAAGGGTAACATCACTGGATTCCCACAAGGTCAACTGTGGTTCGAGTCTTGGGCACATGCACACACATGTTTCCCTACTGGGTTAAATTTCATGCTAGGAATGTGCGTGTGTGTGTGTGTGTGTGTGTGTGTGTGTGTGTGTGTTTGCCCAATACCAAAGAGGAGAATGGAGGAGAATGGACTGCGGTGTGGCCATCACTCCTGGGGGGTGATATCTCACTTTCTATTTCTCATAATCTGTTTCTCTGTAAGTGCGTGTGCCCTATACAAAAATCTGTCTTAAGAAAGGAAAAGAATATAAATCTGAATTATCTCACAAGTGTTAAAATAATTGACTCAGTAAGCAAAAAACTACCCACAAAGAATGTCCCAGCGTCTGAAAGAGAGGCCTTGTATGTCATCACTTACTATATATTGAATGTCTGCTCTTACAAAACCTGAAAGATTGGCAAGTATAAAACCATAGAGAGCAACTGTGGATACTAGAGACGGGGAGGGAGGAGGATGGGAAATGGAATGCTAGTGGAAGGGATGGAATCAAATGGAAAAAAAAGAAGCAAAACATTTAAGGGACACAAAAATGGAAAATTATCTGTTGATGATAATGTGTATGGTAATAAGGGAGGAGACCAGGTACACCAAAGTAACTTGACATCTCTAGTGACTCCCATCTCTTCTCAAGCCTTATATTCAGGGCATCCACAATGGACTTACACCTTAATTATCCATCTTCTTTCAAGTTCTTCTATCTCTGTTGTTTATTTGCATTTCACTTGCCACCTCTTCTAATAAAGGTTCTTAATAAATACCAGTACAAAAGTGGGGGTCATATGAAAAGAAGAGTTCTGTCACAAGACAAGTGACATATGCAGGAATGGAGACAACATGAAAAACAGTTTGTAGCTAGTCTGTTAATTAAATATTTAGATATGAGGTCCCAACACTGGATCCATTACTTGAAGGAAAAGAGATTATTTCTTTCTTAGATAGGGAAAAGGAGTTGGAAGTGAGAGACAAATAAGGAATATTTACCTCTGGGCTGGGGGTGGGGGTTGAACCACTGAGATATAATTTCCATAAGGACTTCATTCACATTTATTTCTCTAAGGTTATTCAGTCACTGAGGGCAAAGGCTAATCCTTTAAGGCTTGAACCAGATGTAGAAGCTTTAATTTGCTTTGACCATTCTAATATGTTGATAATTACAATGATTCACAATGGTCCATTTCTGTTATTTTGTGGAACCCTTCCTCAGCCATTTGAACAAATCCAGGATATCAGCTACAGGAGGAGAGAAAATGTAGAAAGGGCTAGTTTTCTTAATCAAGACTCCCCCTAGAGCAGACAACGGCCAGCCAAGTCCTCAATAGATGAGACATCTCAGCTAACAATAGCTGTACCTCCTCTTTGGACTCACAGATAACTGCAGGTTCTTGAGATCAGAAAACTGAGAGATACTGCTTCTAATGTAATCATATTAGCTAAACAGGTATTACATGAAATCATTTTCTTTTAGGATGGCTTGTTATGCAGCAGTAACTAACTTATATAATAACAAAGTGAACAGAATGAAGGGAAATTACAGTAATCTACTTTGTAGTTTCACTCTTTTTTTCTGATCTTTGAAAATTGCATTCATGATTATCTTGTTATTTAGTTGTTTGAGAAGATTGTGTTAGAAAGTAACTAAGACAGGAAACCAAGAGAGTTTAGAAAAATGCCTGTTTGGCATTTTTGTCAGAAATACTTGGGACCAGAAACACATGACTACACAGATATTCAAGGTTACTTGTGAGTGATGCTTTGATTATGAAGATTAAAATGATATCTGCACATGAAGGAGATGTAATATAGATGATACTGACAATAGCCATTCACTGCCCCTTTGTTGATTGTGACAAAGTTTAGAAAAGGTGGCTATGTTTCATTTAGAGAAACAGATTAGTCTAGCTTGCTTCATTTAGCAGTAAATCTTCCATATTTGTCCACTTTCTATCAAATGCCAGGGTCTCATTGGTCTTATTTTGTATATTTAGGCAAGCACAGAAAATTTTCAATATGAGGTAGGATGATATTTTAATAATAAAGCATAAATCAAACCAAGCCAGCCTTCACCAAAATGAATAATCTCCTTTATACATGAACACCAATCTTTTACATATAACTAAGTAGATACAGAGAATTAAACAGAAATAATTTGCATAGTAGTGCAATTCATAGCTTGCAATTTGGGGCATCATATTTAAATTAATCTCTGACATTAAGGCCATAAAAAGACAAATCATTTATTGAAAGGTGCCTTTCCAACCAGATTCCACTTGGAGACATGTAGATAGTAATGACTTATTTCTAGTGACTGTGAAGGCCCAGCAGATGCCAAGCTAGGGAAGAGATAGGATCTTAAAGATTAGAATAAAACCCATTGACAAATTATTGACTACAGTTGTTGTGATAAACTTTGTTTTCATAACAAACAGTTAAGGTGGTCGCATGTTATGGAATAATGAACAGAAAACTTTCAAAATATGGTATCATATTATTTTCTACTATTGAATATTTTTGCTGTTGAAGGTTTCTGCTGTAGGATGTGTATATTCACCAGAGAGAAAGAGAGAAAGATACAATGAGAAGGAAATCAAGAAATCACTGTAGATGTGCGCTGGCCATGTTGCAATCTCTTCTCCTTCATTGTCCTTTCAGGATTCTGCGCATGCACACAAACATGCCCAGCAAGATTTTCAAGCTGTCAGTTCCAGGACTTAAACTATGGTTTGTCATGTGGGAGTCAGCACCTTAACCACTATGCCACGAGCTGGCCCCTGAATTATATTATTGACCTTAGCAACTATGTGTAGTTATTTTGTTCCTGTAAATAACATACAGCATTTTTATTTATTTATTTATTTATTGGAGAGGTTTTTGCTACAGGATGTGTGCTCTTGCCAGAAAGACAGAGACAGAGAAACAGAAAGTGAGAAATCACACCCACCCCCCCACCCCCCCGGGGAGGATGGTCACACTGCAATCCCTTCTCCTCCATTCTCCTCTCAAGATCTTGGGCATGCACACACATGTGCCCAGCATGAGTTTTTAAGCCACTGGGTCCAAGACTAACCATGGTCAACTATATGTGAGTCCAGCGGCATAGCCATTATACTAACTGCTGGCCCAGAGCATATTATATTTTAATACAAGAAAGGAAAACTTAAGCATATGTCTTTGGAAAAAATATTTTTAATATATTCATATTGCTCCATGAAATTAATGGGGATTTCCAAGTATTTCTGATCTGTGGTTGAGATAACCTTGTGAAAATACAAAAATGAACAGAGAAAAAAACTGCCTAGATATCAGAGTGGAAAAGTGAGGTATTTATATTGTATAGAGAGGTTGAAAACAAAGTCATGGACAATCCAGAATATAATCAAATAGAAAAACCGGGTCCAGGACTTGAACCGTGATCAACTACATGGGAGTCCATTATGCTAACTGCTGGTCCCACAATCACGTTTCTTCATTATGAGGACAGTTCATCCATTGATAGTTTTCCTCCACAGGAAACTTTTCAGAGCCATCTTTACATCTTTGTTCCTCAGACTGTAGATGAAGGGGTTTAGCATGGGTGTGACCAAGGTGTACATCACTGAGGCTGCTGCACTTGAGTGAAAATTTTGGGTAACAGAAGAACTAAGGTATACAAGTATAATTGTACTATAAAATAAGGAGACAACTGAGAGGTGAGAGGCACAGGTTGAAAATGCTTTATACTTCCCCTGAGCTGATGAGATTGCATGAATAGAGGAAACTATCTTACAGTAAGAGTAAAGGATCCCAGAGAAGGGACCACCAACAAGCAGCACAGATCCAAAATAGATCGCCATGTCATTCAGAAAGGTGTCAGAGCAGGCAAGGTGGACCACCTGATTAAGTTCACAGAAAAAGTGGGGGATTTCCACTGGTGCACAGAAGGAGAGCTGCAATGTCATTAAGGTATGTAATAATGAAGTCAGGAAACTTATGACCCAGGACAAAAGAACTAGTAACACACAGAGCTGGGGGTTCATAATGACCATGTAGTGCAGAGGGTGACAGATAGCCACATACCGGTCATAGGCCATCACTGCTAGGAGAAAGTCATCTAATACTACGAAGAGCATGAAAAAGTACATCTGGATGATGCAGCCTGCATAGGTGATGACCTTGCTCTGTGTCTGGATGTTTACCAGCATCTTTGGGATGGTGGTGGAGGTAAAACAGATGTCCATGAAGGACAGGTTGGAGAGGAAGAAGTACATGGGGGTGTGCAGGCGAGAATCTGAGATGATGGCCAGGATGATGAGCAGATTTCCAATCATGGTGAGCAAATACATGGAGAGGAAAATCCCAAATATGAGGGGTTGTAATTCCGTTTCATCTGAAAGTCCCAGAAGAAGAAAATCTGAAATTCTTGTATCATTCTCCAGTTCCATGTGATGGAAGTGACTAGCAGGAAAAAAGAAAATAATGCAACTAGTTTTTTATTCAAAATAGTTCAGAGTTAGCTCACATAGTTCACAAAAAGTACTCACTTTTCCTGGCAATAATAATGTATATGTTAATAATTTTGTACTAACATACAATGCATTCATGTTGAAATAATTAGATGACAATTTTAAAAAATTCTTTCCATAGTTGAAATGCTATGATTTACTGTTTTCAGTGAATAAATTGATATGTATATATATATATATATATATATATATATATATATATATATGTCTGTGTGTGTGTGTATAATAAATGAGTTCATGCATTATATACATTTCATTGCCAGAGAGTGCATGTATTCACTAATGAGACAGAAAAATAAGTAGGGGGGAAAAAGCATATTCCAATGGGATATGATCATGCCACATTTCTTTCTCCTCTGTCTTAGCAATCATCCATGATTTTTATCATGCATGAACACATACACAGAGTTTTTTCCAGCAGCCAGGGCCAGGATTTGAAACATGGTCAGCCATGTGATATCCAGTTGTCACATTCTTTTTATTTTGTATATGATTCCTCTTACATTTAGCACACACTATCCTCCCAGGTTATGTCTTTCCCATTCTCTCTACCCTTCCCAAATTTTTAATTCATTTGCATAATATAAATGAAAAGTCCACCAAATTTCATGTAAATATGGGTAATGAATATTCAAATTGCTAAGAAGCTAAAATACTGAAGAATTATTGATGGATACTATGAGCTAATAAAGAAATAATCATGTGACATATCACTTAGTAACAAATTATTTGAAGATGATGAAATTATGTAGAAATGAGAATTTGGACAAGTGTACCATTAACCGGCAGATAAGATGACATTTGAGTAGAGACTTCAAGGAAGAGAGGGCAGGAGCTGTAAGGATATCTGGGGAAGTGGACATCTTGCAGAAAAACAAACAACATAGAGAATAATAACATGGTGTCAGGGGATGTTGAGGAATGAGGGGACCTGTGGATGCTGAAATTTGAAGACATTGAATGTTCTTCAGTCACATGCTGTCCTAGTCTCTTATGAATGTAGCCCTGTTAAGAGTGGAGACACAACAACAATATTCCAGTTGACAAACTTCCAATGAACATGGGAACTTGGGACCACATTGAGATGTGACCACTTTGTGCTGTATATTTATAGAAACACTTAAAAAGAGAACTATAGGGAATATATAAGTAAGTGAATAGAACATTTTCAAAACAACTGTACTCAATAAGATGGATTAAGAATACAAAATAAATTATTAAACAGACACTTTAAAATGTTCATTGAACCATATCAACCAAGGAAGGTCTCTAATTTCAGGTTAAATGGAAAATATCTAGATATACAATATTAAAATGTATATATATTTTTCTTTTTTTCTTATCTATTTTTATTTACATTTTAATTTCATTTTCTTCTGTACATTAAATCACATTATTGAGCTTACAAAGTAAATATTTCAACAGGTGAACATTTCTCCCTAGTCCAGTTGATAAAACTATAAAATATCTTCAACATATAATACCACATTTTTTCATCCCATTAATGCTTTGCCTCCATATTTTTCTTCTAAATGTTCTTCCTCAGACCCTACCTACTCTTCCACACACACTATATCTGGTATTTACACCCATTTACTGTGTTTATATATCTTTTAGTCAATCAGTTTCAATCATAGAGTGCAGACACTCGGTATATATTTAGTGGGGACATACAGTGTCTCATCTTCATAGCCTGGCTTGCTTCACTCAGCAGTAAATCTTTCATATTCATCCACTTTCTGTCAAAAGCCAGGATTTTTTAATGACTGAATAGTATTTCATAGAGTATATGTGCCACAGTTTTTCAATTCTTTCATCTGTTCGTGGGCATTTGGATTGGTTCTATGTCTTAGTAATTGTGAACAGTGCTGCAATAAACACTGATGTGCAAGCACATTTCTCATTAAGAATTCTTCTGTCTCTTGGGTAGATACCAAGGAGTGGGATTGCTGGATCATATGGTAGTTCTATTTGTATTGTTTTGAGGAATCTCCAAATTGTTCTCCACAGTGGCTGGACCAATTTACATTCCCACCAACAGTGTAAGAGAGTTCCTCTTTCATCACACCCTCACCAGAACTTATCATTTTTTTTTTAAATCTTAGTCATTTTTACTGGGGTTAGGTGGTATCTTATTGTTTTTATCTGCATTTCCCTTACAATAAGGGATGTATATTTTTAAAGAAGCAGTGGGAAAAAAGTATCAATGGTATCTATTGTTAAAATTTTGTATAAACCAAGGATTCAAATATGCTTATGAAAAAGATACATGATTTTAGGTGAACACAAAAGAATGTGTTTATAAGATGGTATCAAATGATCATTAAGTTAAAATAAATGATTCAATCACAAAACACATGTGGAATAACTAATAATAAAACAAATGTGACATGTGATGAATATTACAAAAGAAAATTTATTCTACAAAAAATTCAGAAGACATTCTTAAGTTTAAAAAGCAAAGATGTCTGCACAGCAAAACAAGCAATAGTTAGAGTGAGAAGGCAGCCCTCAGAGTTGGATAATATATTTGCAAACTACACCTCAGATAACGGATTGATAACCAGAAAATACACAGAACTCAACCAGTTTACTCACAAAACAATAATCAATCCAATTAAAATATGGGAAAATGAGTTGAGCAGACAACTCTCCAAAGAAGACATATGAACAACCAAAAAGCATATGAAACCATGCTCGACATCTTTTATCATAAGGGAAATGCAAATCAGCACCACAATGAGATACCACTTAACTCCAGTCAGAATAGCTAAAATTAAAATTATAAAGAATGATAAATACTGATGAGGCTGGGGTGAAAAAGGAACTCTCTTACACTGTGAGTGTAAATGCAAATTAGCAGAACCACTGTGGAAAACAATATGGAGATTCCTCAGAAACTTACAAACAGAACTATCATATAACCCAGTAATTCCACCCTTAGATATTTACCCAAAGGATAGTAAAACCCTCTGTCTGAAAAACACTTGCATATCCATGTTTATTGCACTATTATTTACAATTGCTAAGAAATGGAATCAATGCAAATGTCCAAAAATTGATAAGTGGATTGAAAAAAATGTGGCATATATATTCTATGGAATACTATTGAGTCATAAAAAACAATAAGACCTGACATTTGTTACAAAGTGGATGGATATGTTATTTCTGATTCTAAGTAAAGCAAACCAGACCATGAAAGACAGACTTTGTATGTCCTCACTTAATATATAACCAATTTCTGTATTTTATAGCAAAAACTGAGTGTTTGGAAGGTATAATCGTTGGGAAGGCTACTGTAGAAACTAGAGATATTAAAAATAGGGGTAAAATAGTGGTGGGTAATGAGGGAGGGAGAGAGGAAAACGGGAAAATACATTTAATTGTCTCAGAAATGGAAAATGTGTATGATAATTCCTTTGTCTTGACTGATATGCACTGTATTTGTGCTGGAAAAAATAATGCTTTACATTATATTGGGAACCAGCAGTTAGCGTAATGGCTATGTCGCTGGACTCCCACGTAGCCGACCGCAGTTCGCGTCCCGGACCCGGTGGCTTAAAGCTCACGCCGGGCGCATGTGCGTGCGTGCCCAAGATCCCGAGAGGAGAATGGAGGAGAAGGGACTGCGGCGTGACCATCCCCCTGGAGGGTGATTTCTCGCTTTCTGTCTCTATGTCTCTCTCTGTCTATCTGGTGAGCGCACGCGCTCTATAGCGAAAACCTCTCCCAAAAAAAAAAAAAAAAATTCTTTACATTATAAAGAAATTTACTAACTAAATGTAAATTAAAAATAAAATAAAATAAAAAGCAAAGAGGATGCACAACAGGTTACATTAAGTTTGAGGCACTGAATTCCACATGGCCAACAGTGCAGTTCAAGTCCTGGATCTGGCAGCTTGAAAATCATATCAGGCATTTTTGTGTCCATGTCCAAAATCCTGACAGGAAAGAGGGGGTGAGGGGATTGTGATGTGTCCATCTCCCTTTGGGGGGATGATTTCTCATTCTATGTCTCTCTCTCTCTCTTTCTGTAGCAAGTACTTGAGCCCTAGAGCATAAACAAAAACATAAAAATACATAGGCAATGAGGGGTGTGGGTATCTGATATAACTGATTGATAAAGATGACTACTCCAAATTTTAAAATTTTCACATAGTACTCCTCAAAAGATTTAACTATCCATCTGTCATAGTTAAAAATAAAATAGCAAACTTAGTACAAAACCCCCAATTCTTAAAAAGAATAAAGTCAAACGACCTTTGATATGAAAAAGCAAAGAACCTGCAAAGACAATTCCTACTAAAGAAAAATACTAAAAAATTACAAAATAATTTCAGACTCAGCATTAATGAAAAAAATTGATATATAAAACTCTTTCGTTTTCCCCAGTGTCCTATCAAATAAAACTGATTTTTTTTCTTAGGACTACCCAACTTGAGAGAAGATACTGCAAAATGTATGTCTCATGAACTGTTATTGCAAGGTAATATCGGTAAGTCATCCATTGTTATGATCTTTATGATGAATATAGGAACATGCTCAAATATATCCCGTCTTAAAAATTAAATAAAATAGCCCACCCTTCAGTGCACATCCCTTGAAACAAAATACTAAATTTTCCTACTCACTTATTAAAAATCTCTATGGAAATGTGATAACTTTATTGAAACCCTTTTCTTCTCCTGTTCCTTCTTTGATCTTCCTCAATTAGATTTCCATTCCAATCAGTTAATTTTCTGGCTTACTGAGTCTAACAGACACTTCTCTTTTGTTTTTGTTTGTTTTATTTGTGTGTTTTTTTTTAATTTTTTTTTATTGTTGAACTGGTTTTTGCTACAAGGCGTGTGCGTTTGCCAGACAGAAAGAGAGACAAAGAGACAGAAAGCGAGAAATCATCCCCCAGCGGGGATGGCCACGCCGCAATCCCTTCTCCTCCATTCTCTTCTTGGGATCTTGGGCATGCACGCACACGCGGTCAGCGTGAGTTTTAAGCCACTGGGTCCGGGACGCAAACCAGTCGACTACATGGGAGTCCAGCAATATAGCCATTACGCTAACTGCTGGTCCCCTTTGTGTGTTATTTTTAATATTTTATTTGCGTTATATTAATTTACTGCATATTATTGCAATATACAAAATGAATTTTCACATCCACGATACATTGCATATCAGCTTGATCAAAGGTATCCATACATATTATCTAAGGGAAGGAAGCCAGAATATGAAAGAGAGGTATTGTATGTCCCCACTTAATATGTAATGAATGTTGTACTCTATAGCAGAAACTGAAATAGTGTATAGTATAAAGACATGAAGAGCAACTATGGACATCAGAGACAGTGTGAGAAGAGGGCGGTAAATGATAGAGGGTGAGTGGGAGGAAACCAAGGAAGATTAGCATAAAGTTAACCATTAAGAGACTCCTCTTTTTTAACAAAGTAAATAAATTAATTATGAATTAATTAGTCAAGCAATTAACCACAGTGATCTTGTAACTCTGACTCTAGGCTAAGCTGATTTGGGCTCTCAGGTGACCTCAGATGAGCATTCTCAGCGTCCATTCTCTGTGAACCTTTCCTGCAGTACCTGTTGGACTCTCTGACTCACCTGGATGGGGTATCAAAAAGGCAGGGTTTATGTGGGAGTCAGAATTCCTCCCTGGATTGATGATCACAGACATAAATCTCTCTTCTAATATATGATGGCAGGAAGGAATAAAGCATTTTTTTCATAGCTAGGTTTAGGACTACATGAAAATTCAACCACACAAGGACAACAGCATGGGAGATATTTACACTCTCAACAGCTGCTCATTTGACACCTCTGTGATTCCAACTCCTGGGCACTTGATATCCCTGTGGGATAATAGTCTGAACAGAAATAAATATTGTGCTGATTACTCTCTTTTCCCAAGATATCAAGTTAGAAGTTAGGTGAACAATGTCATTATTATTTCTCCTTGAACTCACCTTCCTCCAGAGGTCTAACTTCCTTATTACTTTTGCCCTATGCCAAGATAAACCGTTCTCCAAAATCTAAGATATGTAGCTAGGTTCATGGGAACTGCAAAGCACTGAATTGTAGTGAGGACACAGTAATTTATATCTGTAGGAAGTTGATGTTCTTTCTTCATCAAGGGAGGAAACTGTGTTATGCTGTGAAATCTTGGACAGCTACCACAATTCTTTTTTTTTTCCATTTCTTTTTTTTATTTTATCTATTTATTTATTTACATTTTTTTATACAATCACATTATTTAGCTTACAAAGTGAACATTTCAACATGTGAACATTTCTCCCCAGTCCAGTTGATCAAAATATAACAACACTACCTCCCTGTCCCAACACTGCTCTGTCTCTGTTTCCCTCCTCCAAATGTCTTTCCCCAGGTCCCACTCCTCCACACACACCACATTTGGCATTCACACCCATCTCTTGTGTTTGTACATACTTTAGCCCATCAGTTTCAGTCATAAAGTGCAGACACTCGGTATATATTAAGTGGGGACATACAATGTCTCTCCATAACCTGGCTTGCTTCATTCAGCAGTAAATCTTCCATATTCTTCCACTTTCTGTCAAAAGCCAGAGTTTTGTTGTTGGTTTTTTTTGTTTGTTTGTTTGTTTTTGGCTGAATATCATTCCATAGAGTATATGTGCCATAGTTTTTCAATCCATTCATCCGTACGGGGGTTTTTACTTCGTGATGCTTTTGATAAGACAAATAGAAATTTCAAACTCATAACACAAGTTAAGAGCTGTCATTACAGGGCCAGCAGATGGCATAATAGTTAATGTACTGAACTCCCACATGTCCAACCACAGTTCAAGTCCCAGATATGGTACTTGAAAATCACATCAGTCATGTGTGCTGTGTGTCCAAAATGTCAAGGTGAGAATGGAGTAGAAGGGATTATGGCATGGCCATAATTCTCCCCAGGGAATTTATTTCTCACATTCCATCTTACTCTCTCTGTCAAGTGCATATGCCTATGGCAAAAACCAGGAAATAAAAGTGCTTCCATTTATACCTTTATTTACAAAATTTGATAGTCATAAGAAATGTATTTAGATCTCATAACCAATATGTAGAGGGCTCCTGTTTTCTCCTCCATTGAGCCAATCTGGTTCTTTTAGTTGGGGAATCAAATCCATTAACATTCAAAATTATTATCAATATGTTTGGACTCAGCTCTGTCATTTTGCCTCCCCTGTTCCCCCTTTTTATCCTAGTTGTTTTGTGTTCTCTTGCTTCTATTTAGCTCCCTTTAGTTTTCCAGGTGCAGTGTTCCCTTAAGTATTTCCTGAAAAACTGGCCCACTTCTGGTGAATTCTTTCAGTTTTTTTAATCTGGGAATGTTTTTCTCCTTCCCATAAGAAGGATAAACTTGTTGGGTATAATATTCTTGGCTGAATATGGTTTCCTTTAGATCTCTTTATGCCCATGGGCTGAAAATTGAATATTACATGGAGTGTATTATTTTGCTTCTACATATGACCACCCCATGACATCATACTATTAAGAACTTGTTCCACATTTGCAGAAATGGGACTCAGGAGGGTTATGTGATCTGCCCACGTTATAAATCAAGAAAGGGTTGGCTTTGATTCAGACTCCCTTGAGATGTTTCTAGGTCTAATGCTCTGGGTCAATGGTTATCAACTGAGAGAATGACACCTCAAGGAAACACTTGGGAATGTCTGGAGTTTTTGTTTGTTACAACTGAGGAGGTGTCCCGGGTTCCTAATGGGTCAAAGTCAAGGAGCTGCTCAATATCCCAGAATGCACAGGACAACATCCACCACAGAGAATTATATAGCACAAAAGTCAGTGATAAGATAGGCCAGCAGGTTGCATGGCAGGTAAGGAATCTCAAAATTGTTCTCCACAGTGGTTGGACCAATTTACATTCCCACCAGCAGTGTAAGAGAGTTCCCTTTTCACCACACCCTCGCTAGCACTTATCATTTTTTGTTTTATATTTTTAATCTTAGACATTCTGACTGGGGTTAGGTGATATCTCATTGTTGTTTTTAATCTGCATTTCTCTTACAATGAGGGATATTGAGCATTTTTTCATATGCCGTTTAGCTATTCATATGTCATCTTTAGAGAGTAGTTTTTTCAACTCATTCTCCCATCTATTAATAGGATTGATTGTCTTTTTCAGGAACAGTTGCTTGAGTTCCTTGTGAATTTTGGTGATCTGTCCCTTATCTGACGCATAGTTTAGAAAAATATTTTCCCATTCTGAGGGCTGTCTATTCACACTAATCACTGTGTCTTTTGCCATGCAGAAACTTCTTATTCTGATGTAATCCCACTTGTCTATTTTGGGGATTATTGACTCTGCTAAGGGAGTCTTATTTAAGAAGTCTTTCCCTACCACAATGTCTCCCAGAGTTTCCTCGGTGTTTTCCAGGAGCATTTTTATAGTTTAAGGTCTTAGATTTAGATCTTTAATCCACCTTGACTTTATTTTTGTCAGAGGTGAGAGGTAGGGGTCCAGATTCATCTTTCTGCAAGTGGAGATCCAGTTTCACCAGCACCATTTACTGAAGAGGTTTTCTTTTTCCCACTGGATTGACTGGTATCCCTTGTCAAAAATCAGTTGGCTATATGTTTGAGCATTCATTTCTGGGGACTCTATTCTGTTCCATTGGTCCGCCTGTCTGTTCCTGTGCCAGTACCATGCTGTTTTGATTACCACAGCTTTGTAGTATATTTTTGGGTCAGGGAGTGAGGTGCCGCCCACTCCACTCTTCTTGTTCAGAACTGCTTTGGCAATACGGGTCTCTTATGATTCCAGACAAACTTTATGATTCTCTTTCCTAGATCTGTGAAGAATATGTCCAGTACTTTGATTGGCATTGCATTAATTAGGTAGATTAATTTGGGTAGAATTGCCATTTTGATTATATTAATTCTTCCAATCCAGGAACATGAGATGTCCTTCCACTTTTTTGTGTCATTTTCAGTTTCTTTTTTTATCTTCTCTTACTTATCCTTGTGAAGGTCTTTAACTTCTTTGGTTAGATTTATCCCTAAGTATCTTACACTTTTTGTGGCTATGGTAAATGGAACAATTTTTTCAGTTCTATCTCAGTCTGCCTGTGGTTCGTATACAGAAATGCTGTAGATTTCTGGATATTAATTTTGTATCCTGAAACATTACTATATTCATGTATTACTTCCAGAAATTTTTTTTATGGAAACCATTGAGTCTTCCATGTGTACAATCATGTCATCTGCAAATAGAGAGAGTCTCACCTCTTCATTTCCTATTTGAATTCTTTTTATTTTTTCCTCTTTTCTGATTGCAATGGCCAGGACTTCCAGTACTATATTGAAGAGGAGTGGAGAAAGTGGACATCCTTGTCTTGTACCCGTTTTTAGTGGAAAAGCTTTCAACTTTTCTCCATTGAGGATGATGTTCGCTAAGGGTTTTTCTTAGATGGCTTTTATTGTGTTGAGAAATGACCCTTCTATGCCAATTTTGCTGAGAGTCTTGATCATGAAGGGATGTTATATCTTATCAAATGCTTTTTCTGCATCAATCGATATGACCATAGGCTTATTATCTTTCTTCCTGTTAATATGGTGTATTATATTTATGGTTTTGCATATGTTGAACCAACCTTGCATTCCTGGGATAAAGCCTACCTGATCGTGATGTATAATCTTTTTTATAAGCAGTTGTATATGATTGGCTAATATCTTGTTGAGAATCTTCGCGTCTATATTCATCAGGGATATTGGTCTATAGTTTTCCTTCCTTGTCCTGTCCTTATCTGTTTTAAGGATAAGGGTGATAGAGGCTTCATAGAATGAATTCGGAAGAGATTCACCCTTTTGGATCTTTAGAAATAACTTGAACAGAATGGGGGTTAAGTCTTCTTTGAGAGTTTTGTAGAATTCAGAGGTGAATCCATCAGGGCCAGGGCTTTTCTTTGTTGGGAGGTTATTTATAACTGATTCAATCTCCTGGCTTGTTATGGACCTATTCAGACTTTCTATATCCTCCTGGCTCAATCTAGGTAGATTATACGTGTCCAGGAATTTGTCCATTTCATCCAGATTGTCTTGTTTCTTGGCATATAGCTGTTCATAATATCCTCTAATGATGTTCTGTATTTCTACTTTGTCTGTTGTTATATTTCCTGCTTCATTGCAGATTTGATTCACCTTGTTCTTTTCTCTCTTCTTAATAAGTCTTGCTAGTGGCGTATCAATTTTGTTTATCTTTTCAAAGAACCAGCTTTTACTTTCATTTATCTTCTGTATAGTTTGTTTATTTTCCATTTCATTTATTTCTGCTTGGATCTTTATTATTTCCTTTCTCCTGGAGTTTTTTGGATCTTTTTGCTGTTGCTTTTCCAATTCTGTGAGGCATGATGTTAAGTGATCCATTTGCCTTCTTTCCATCTTCCTCTTATGTGCACTAATTGTTATGAACTTCCCTCTTATGACTGCTTTAGCAGTGTCCCAAAGATCATGGAAACTCATGTCCTCGTTGTCATTGTTTTCCATGAACCTTTTGATTTCATTCTTTATTTCTTCAGTAGTTGTGGAGTCGTTCAGGAGTAGGTTATTAAGTTTCCATGTATTTGGGTATTTTTGAGGATTTCTCTTGAAATTAAACTGAAGTTTAATTCCATCATGGTCAGAGAAGATGCTGGGTATAGTTTCTATGCCTTTGAATCTGTAGAGGCTTGCTTTGTGCCCTATGATGTGGTCAATCTTCGAGAATGTTCCATGTGGTGGCGAGAAAAAAGTGTATCTCGAGGTTTTGGGATGGAAAGTTCTATAGATATCTGTTAAGTCCGTTTGATTTATGATATCATTTAGATCCTTTATCTCTTTACCTATTTTTTGTCTAGATGATCTATCCAGAAGGGATAGTGCAGTGTTGAGGTCTCCAACAATTAGTGTGTTGCAGTCTATCTCCCTTTTTAGATCTAACAGTCTTTCCTTCACATATTTGGGTGCTCCTATGTTAGACACATAGATATTAATAAGCATTATATCTTCTTGATCAATTGACCCTTTTACTACAATATAGTGCCCTTTTTTGTCTCTTCAAATAGCTTTTGTTTTAAAGCCTATTTTGTCAGAGATTAATATTGCGACTCCAGCTTTTTTTTGGTTCCCATTTGCATGGAAAATCTTTTTCCAACCCTTCACTTTTAGTCTATGTATATCTTTATCCATGAAGTGGGTTTCCTGTAGGCAACAGATAGAGGGTTTTTGTTTTTGAATCCACTCAGCCAGTCTGTGTCTCTTGATTGGCGAATTTAATCCATTAACATTCAATGTTATTATAGATGTTTCTGGATCTGTCCCTACATTTAAGTTGGCCATTGTCTTAGTTGCCTTTTACTCCTTTGTTTCTAGCTGTTAGTTCTTTAGTTTTCCTGGAACAGTACTTTCTTCAGGGTTTCTTGGAGAGCTGGGCTGGTGCTGGCAACTTCTTTCTGGTTTTGTTTGTCTGAGAAGATTTTTATCTTTTTTTCCCATATGAAGGATAATCTAGCAGGATACAATAATCTTGGTTGAAATTGTTTCTCTCTTAACAGTTTTAATACATCTTCTCATTCTTTCCTTGCTTGCATTATTTCCGTTGAGAAGTCTGGTGTTAGCCTGATGCGGTTACCTTTGTATGTGACTTGTCGTTTGTCTCTTGCCAGTTTTAGTATCTTATCTTTATCTGTGGACTTAGCCAGTCGGGCTATGATATGCTTTGGGGAAGATCTTCTTGTGTTGATTCTATTTGGGGTCCTTTGTATTTCTTGGGTCCGGATGCTTGAGTGCCTCTCTATACTTGGGAAATTTTCTTCCTAGATTTCATGGAATAGGTTTTCCATGCCCTTATTAGTTTTTTCATCTTCTGGGATACCAATTATTTGGATGTTAGGACGTCTGATGGAATCTAGTATTTCTCGTATGTTATCATGTTTTCTTGTTATTTTCTCTATCTTTTTGGTGGTTTTCTCTAGGTCAGAAGTTTTATCTTCTACATCAGAGATTTGATCTTCAGCATGGTCTAGTCTACTTTTAATACTTTCAAGAGAGTTTTTGATTTCTTGTATTACAGACTTCACATCTAATAGTTCCATCTTATTCTTCCTTAGCGTGTCCATTTCTTCCTTCATATCGTGGAAGGACTTTCTCATCTCCTGTAGTTCATTATCTCTTTTCTGTTACAGCTCATAGTATTTGTTCAACATGAATGTTCTAAATTCTATCTTGGACATTTTGGTAACGTCCTCCATTTTTTCAAGAAAAGGAAGGGAGTTACTGTGTTCTTTTGATGGAGACATATTTCCTGCTTTATTCAGACCTGAGGTTCTTCTTCTACTTCTAACCATTGGAAGATGTGTTCGTTTGAAAGACCTTTTAAGAGAAATTTTCCTTGAATAGGAGCAAGAGTGTTTCCTTTTTCCTGCGGAATGAAGACTGCCAAAGTCTCTCTATTGTTTTTAGCAATGGGATCAAAGGAAAAGAATTCCCTTCAGCTGGCTGATAGGGGTTTCTGGCTTGGGGGTCCTGGGACTGGAGCTTCAGGGGGCAATCCTCCCTCACAGTTCCCGGCCCAGGGGTCGAAAATCTCTGTACCATTTAAATATCTCACCTTTTCACTCTGTCTGATATTTTAAAAATTAACAATTGCTAGGATATGGAATCAACTCAAATGTCCAAGAATAGAAACATAGATAGAAAAGAATGTGGCACATGTACATTATAGAATACTACTCAGCCATAAAAAAACAACAAGCTCATGGCATTTTATAGAAAGTGGATGAATATTGAAGATTTAATGCTAAGTGAAAAGTAGGCATTGTGTGATTGTGCTTAACAAATACTGAATGTCTGTGCTGTATAAGAGAAACTGAAAGACAAGGTAATAGCAGGAAGGGCAAATGTAGGTTCTAGAGACAGTATAGAAGGAGGTGGGTAATAGCAGATGGGAAGGAGGGACTTAGGAAAAAACAAAACATTTAAGAGACACAAAAATAAAGATTTATTGATAATAATGTATATAGTAATGTCTCTAACTTGACTGATATGTACTGTATTCATGCTGGGAAAAACCATGTTGTACACCGTAAAAATGTATAGTGGTTAAATGTATAAATAATAATAAAAATAGAATTCCAGTCAGCTGTTCTTAAAGAAAGAAAAAAATAGTTAAAATTTAGGTTAGGGTAAATGTACAGTGTTCCAAAAGTGTACAGTGGAATGCAGTAGTGTCCTAGGTTCTCAGATTCATTCATGATTCTCTCATGGACTCATCCAAACAGCTTCTATTCCTGCAAGTGATGCTCTCACCACCACAATGATATCCATGTGATGAGAGATACCAATTAAGTATCTAGATTTAACCATTCCAAAAATTTTTAGCTATATAACCCAAAACCTGTACAGTAAATACATACAGTTGTAAATCATTTCAAAAATAATTTCAAAAATTCAATTTTTTATTATTACATTTAATGACAATAATCAGTTCTTGCAAGGTGCTTATCTCAGCAGAAATTGTAGAAAAAAAATTTTTTAGCCTTTTCTTTTACTTCTAATCATATCACATGTTTTTTTATTGGAGGTTTTTTCCTTTTATAAACATGCATTCAACAGATAGACAGACAATGAAAGGGGGTCATCCCCATGGGTGATGACCACACTGCAATCCCTTCTCCTCAATTCTCCTGCTGGGGTGTTGGGAACATGAACATATGCATTGGGTCTGAGCTTCCAAGTCATCAGGTCCAGGACTCGAACTGTGGGTGGCCATGTGGGAGTCCAGTTATGTAACCACTATACCATTTGCTGGCCCCAATCATTGTACATCTTAACAGCATATAATATGGCTTTCCAAAACATACAGCCATTGCATACTGATCAAGTCAAAGATGTAACAATATAAATCACTCTCAAGAGATAATTTTTATTGTTATGCCTGTTAATTGATTTTCCCTGAGTCTCTCTCAACCACCCCCTGCAAACATCCCCTCCAAACACCCTCTTCTATATAGTTTCTGGTATCTATATTTGCCATCTCTGTTATTATACCTTCCAATCTTTTGTTTTCTGACATAGAATGCAGACATTTGGCATATATTCCTTTTTTATGAATGAAGTGTTAATTGACAGTTCCTAACCTCTGTGTGAATTTGAACTACAACCCTTTCTTTGTGCTATTCCTCCCCATGGTGACAATATTAGGAAACCTGCTCATCATCCTGGTCCATCTTGGACTCTCATCTACAAGCTCCCATGTACTTCTTCCACTTCAAGCTGTCCTAAAATGCTAGGGAACATCCAAACACAGAGCAAGGTCATCACCTCTGTAGGCTGCATCACACAGACGTCCTTTTTCATGCTCTCTTTAGGGTGAGGTATTTTTGTGCTGACTGCAATGGACTAGACTGATTTGTGGCTCTCTGTCACTCCCTGAACTACAATGATCATTTACTGCCAGCTCTGTGGACTGCTGGTTCTGTTGTCCTGGGTCATGAGTGTCCTGGCTTCTTTGTTGCATTGCTTACTGGTTCTATGGCTGTTCTTCTGTACACACTTGGAAATCCACCACTTGTTCTGTGAACTTTTACACGTGCCTGTTCTGACCCCTCTTGATGACATGATGATGAATTTTGCATCTTTACCAGTGGTGGGTGGAACTTTTTCAGGGATTCTTTTCCTCATCAGGTCAGGGAAAGTACAAGGATTTTCCACCTGTCCTCTCACCGCTCAGTTGACTCCTTATTTTATTGTATAAGCTTAAGAGGGTACCTTAGTGCTGGTGCTGCCTACAGCTCATACTCAAGTGAAGCAGCCTCAGTGATGTACAGTGTGGTTACCCCCATGCTCATTCATCTACAGTCTGAGGAATAAAGACATAAAAAAGGCTCTGAGAGAATTCTTCTGAGGCAAAGGATCAAAGGACCACATTTAAACTGTGTATGTAAATGAAAGACTCTAAACCTCAGAGACAGAAATAGTGATTTTTTTTTTTTTGGAGAGGTTTTTGCTATAGGGCGTGTGCACTCTCCAGAAAGACAGAGAAAGACAGAGAGATAGAAAGCGAGAAATGGGGGGATGGCTATGCCACAATCCCTTCTCCTCCATTCTCTCAGGATCTTGGGCATGCATGCACATGCACCCAGTATGAGTTTAAGCCACCAGTTCTGGGACTCAAACTGTGGTCAGTTACATGGGAGTACAATGACATAGCCATTGCGCTAACTTCTGGTCCCAGAAATAGTGATTCTTTAATTATATTGTGGAATTAAAACTTGTACCACCTTTTTAAATAGCTCTCATTTTTTATTTATTACTTTTATTTATTTACATTTAATCATTGTACAATTTACAGCATACAAGATGGCTTTTCCAGTGTGAATATAGTACATCTTAGTCAAGTAATTGGTATTGTCATGTACGTTTTCATTAACAGATAACTTTTCAGTTTTGTTTCTGTTAAATATTTTTCCCTTGGTTTATATTTCCTGGGGTTTCTATTTCTTTGCTCTCACGGTTTTATCAAATGTATGTTATTTGTTTTCAAAAGCTTTCTATCCTCTCTGATATCCAACCATTCCCCCTTTATTACTTTCCTTTATTTCCATAGTTATTCCCAAACTAGGTTAAGAAACAATTTGGAGAGTCTCATTTGTCTTACACAGACTGGACATTCAAGTTTTGAAAACGGAAAATCTGAAAAGCTTCAAAATCTAAAATGTTTTCAGCACCGATTTGAGCCACAGTGCTTAATTCCATACCAATTTCATGTCATAGATCATCGTATAAAAGGTGCAATACAGAAAAAATGTATTAAACTACCTTCTGGCATGTGTATACATGTATATGAAATGACACTAAATTCTGTGTTTAGACTTATATTCAATCCACAAGATATCTCAGTGTATACATAGAAATGTTTCAAAACAAGAAAAAATCTAGAATCCAAAACACTTCTGGTCCCAAGCATCTCAGGTAAAGGAAATTCAACCTGTATATATATGTATTTTTAATTTGCTGCAAGTTTGTCTGTTTCTGAACATTGGGTTGGTTCCATGTCTAAGCAATTGTGAATAATGTCATAACAAACATGAATGTTCAAGTCTTTTTCTGACTGAGTGCATTCCTATCCTTTGAGTAGATACCTGGGAGTGGAATTACTGGATCATTTGGTAATTCTATTTGTAGGTCTTTGAGTAATCTATATTGTTCTCCACAGTAGTTGCACTAATTTACATTTCCACCAACAATAAATAAATAAATAAATAAACCTTGAAAGCAAAAAAAAAAAAAAAAAAAAAAGCTATAAGTTGCATATGGTCACTGGAGAGAGGCAGAAAGAAACAGGGAAAGTGAGGAAATATTTCCAGGGAGGATGGCCACATGACAATCCCTTCTCTTTTATTCTTCTTTGGGGGATTTTGAGCATGCATGCACATGTGCATGGGGTGTTTTGGAAGCCTCCAGGTTTGTAAGTCAAACCAGGCAGTCAACTATGTAGGATCCAGCTGCCTTAACCACCCTCAACCTATATTTTAAAGTGTTTCTTTAGGCCTATTAAATAAGCTACACTAGGCAACTCTAACATTTTTGATATAATTTTAGTATCAATAAATATCTGGAACCATGGCATTTTACTTTTGTAGCATCCTTCACATTTACATCATTACATTAACTGCTTCTCTTAAAAATGTAGGCTTTCACATATTGTGGATTTTAGAGTCGATCATGGATATTTACAGTCCCATTGGTCTCTCTCTCTCTCTCTGAAAGACTGATAAGAGACTATTTATCAATATCCATGAATGCAAAAGACAATATCACTACATATGGTATAGACATTAAGTATATAGTAAAAGAAGATCATAAATAATTACTGCCAATATTGGAAAATTTAGATGAACAGGTCAAACTCTGAGAAAGCATTTAATCACTGTACATCTAACACAATAGGCAATAAGAATTGAAATCTGGGAAACCAGCTGATGGCACAAGGGTTACATCACTGGTCTCCCATGTAGTCAACCATGGTTCAAGTCCTGGATCCACCAGCTTAAATCTCATACTGGGCATGTGTGTGTGTGTGTCCAAGATCCTAAGAGGAGGAGAAGGGATTGCTGTGTGACCCTCCATGGGGGGGGGGGGGGTGATCTCTCACTTTTTATTTGTCTTTCTCTCTGGCAAGCATATGTGCCCTATAGCAAAAATCTCTCTTAAAAATAAAAAATAATAGAAATATAAATTATCTTACAAGTGTTATAAGAATTGACACAATAAACAAAAAACTACCCACAAAGAATATCCCAAATCTGAAAGATAGTCATTGTATACTCACTTAATATATACTAAATGTCTGCATTTGCAAAAACTGAAAGATTGGAAGGTATAAAACCATAGAGAACAACTGTGGGTTCTAGAGATAGTGAGGGAGGAGGATGGCAAATGGGATGCTGATGGGAAGGATGGAATAAAATAGAAAAAAGGAAGCAAAACATTTAAGGGACACAAAAATGGAAAATAATCTGTTGAAGATAATGTGTTTGGTAGTAAGGGAGGAGACCGGGTACCCCAAAGCAATTTGACATCTCTAGTGACTCTCATCTCTTCTCAAGCCTTATATTCAGGGCACCACAGTGGACTAACACCTTAATTCTCTACATTCTTTCAAGTTCTTCTATCTCTGTTGTTTATTTGCATTTCACTTGCCAGATCTTCTAATAAAGGTTCTTAATAATAAATACCAGTACAAGTGTGAGGGTCTTATGAAATAGATAGTTCTGTCACAAGACAAGTGATATACGACAGTAATGAGGACAACATGAAACATACTACTAAAACAGTTTGTAGCTGGTATATTAATTAAACATTTATACATGAGGTCCCAACAATGCATCTATTTTCTTAAGGAAAAGAGATGATTTCTTTCTTAGATCAGGATAAGGACTTGGTAGTGAGGGACAAACAAGAAACATTTACCTCTGAGGGGGGCTTGAACTCCTGAATTTCCAAAGGGGTTTCATTCACATTTTTTTTGAGAGGTTTTTGCTATAGTGTGTGTGTGCTCACCAGAAAGACAGAGAGAGACAGAGAGAGAGAAAGCAAGAAATCATCCCCCAGGAGGTATTGCCACGCTGCAATCCCTTCTCCTCCATTCTCCTCTCAGGATCTTGAGCACACACGCACATGCACCCGGCGTGAGTTTAAGCCACTGGGTCCGGGACTCGAACTGCAGTCGACTACATGGGAGTCCAGCCACATAGCCATTATGCCAGCTGCTTGTCCCCATTCACATTTATTTCTCTATGATTATTCAGCCACTGAGGGCAAAGGCTAATCCTTTAAAGCTTGAGCCAGATCTAGAAGTTTTAATTTGCTTTAACCATTAGAATATGTTGATATTTCCAATGATTCACAATGGACTCTTTCTGCAATTCTATGGAACCCTGTCTCAGCCATGTGAACAAATGCATGCTACTCAGCTACAGGAGGAGAGAAAATGTGGAAGGGGTTAGTTGTCATAGTCAAGTTTTCCACTAGATTAGACAACAGCGAACCAAGTCCTCAATAGATGAAGAACCTCTGCTAATATCAGTTGTACCTCCTCATTTGACTTATAGATAACTACAGATTCATGAGGAGACCAGAAAACCTCAGAAATATTGCCCCTCATGTAGTCACATTAGCTAACAAAGGTATTATAAGATATATTTTCTTTAGAATGGCTTGTTATGCAGCAGCAACTAACTAATACAATAACAAAGTGAACAGAATGAAGGGCAATCATAATAATCTTCTGCTTTGTATTTTGACTTCTTTTTTGTGATCTTTGAACACTGCATTCATGATTATTTTGTTATTCAGTTGGCAAGATTTGTTAGAAAGTAACTAAGACAAGATTGCTTTCCAGGAAACCAGGAGAGGTTAGCCAGATACGCATGTTTTTGCAGAAATACTTGTAACACAGAATCGCATGACTGCACAGAAATTCAAGGTTTCTTGTGAGTAATGCTTTGATCATGAAGATTGAAAAGATATCGATGCATAAAGGAGATATAATATAGATGATACTGACAATAACCACTCATTGCCTCTTTGATAATTGTGACAAAGTTTAGAAAAGGTGAGTATATTTCATTTAGAGAAACAGATTAGTCTAGCTGCTTCATTTAGCAGTAAATCTTCCATATTTGTCCACTTCTTATCAAATCCCAAGGTCTCATTGGTTTTTGTATATTTATGCAGCACAGGAAATTTTCAGTAAGTCGTAGGATGATATTTTATAATAAGACATAAATCAAACCAAACCAGTCTTCTCCAAAATAAATAATCCCCTTTATAAATTAATACCAACCTTCCAACATTTTACACATAACTAAGTAGACATAGAGTTTTAAACAAAAATACTCTGCATAGTAATGCAATTCATAGCTTGAAATTTGGGGAATCATATTTAAATTCATCTAACATTAAGGCCATAAAAAGAAAAACCATTTATTGAAAGGTGTCTTTCCAACCAGATTCCACCTGGAGTCATGTTGATAGCAATGACTTATTTCTGGTGACTATGAAGGCACTGCATATGCTAGGCTAGAAAAGACATATGCTCTTAAAGATGGGAATAAAATCCAATGACAAGTTATAGACTAAAGTTTCTACGCTAAACTGTACCATTTCATGGAATAATAGACAGAACATTTAAAAATTATATTAGATTTTTTTCTACTTTTGAGTTTTATTGTCATTGAAGATTTCTTCTATAGAGTGTATACACTTGCCAGAGAGAAAGAGAGACAGATACAATGAGAAAGAAAGTGAAAAATTGCTCTAAAGTTGGGATGTCATACTGTAACCCTTCTCCTGCCAGGATGTTGGTCATGCATGCAAACATGCCCAACATGATTTTCAAGCTGCTGGTTCCAGGACTTAAGCTATGGTCTGTCATGTGAGAGTCAGCACCTTAACCACTATGCCACCAGCTGGACCCTGAATTATATTATTGACCTTAGCAATCCAGTGTAGTTATCCTGTTCCCATAATTAAAGCACAGCATATGATATTTTCATAGAAGAAAGGCAAACATATTCAGTATATGTCATTGGAGAAAAATATTTTTTAATAAATTAATGTTGCTCCATGATACTAATGGGGATTTCCAAGTATTTCTGATCTATGGTTGGGATAACCTTGTGAAAATACAAAAAATAGGGAACCAACAGTTAGTGTAATGGCTATGTCGCTGGACTCCCACATAGTCGACCACGGTTCGCGTCCCGGACCCGGTGACTTAAAACTCACGCCGAGCGCGTGTGTGTGCGTGCCCAAGATCCTGAGAGGAGAATGGAGGAGAAGGGATTTCGGCATGACCATCCCCCCTGGGGGGTGATTTCTCATTTTCTGTCTCTATGTCTCTCTCTGTCTGTCTGGCGAGCACACGCGCCCTATAGCAAAAACCTCTCCAAAAAAAATACAAAAATAGACAGAGGAAAAATCTGTCTAGATATTAGAGTGGAAAAGTCAGGTATTTATATTGAATAGAGAGGTTGAAAATAAAGTCATGGACAATCCAGAATATAATTAAATGGAAAAAAAATCTACTTCCAGAATCTTGACAGATTTTCACCACTGTTACCTGATGTCTTGAATACTGCTAACAAGCACATTTCTTCATTAGGAGGACAGCTGATCCTTTGATAGTCTTACTCCACATGAAACTTCTCAGAACCATCTTTACATCTTTGTTTCTCAGACTGTAGATGAAGGGGTTTAGCATTGGTATGACCAATGTGTACATCACTGAGGCTGCTGCACTTGATTGAGAATTTTGGATAACAGAAGAACTAAGGTTCACAAGTATAATTGTACTATAAAATAAGGAGACAACTGAGAGGTGAGAGGCACAGGTGGAAAATGCTTTATACTTCCCCTGAGCTGATGAGATTGCATGAATGGAGGAAACTATCTTACAACAAGAGTAAAGAATCCCAGAGAAGGGACCACCAACCAGCAGCACAGATGCAAAATAGATCACCATGTCATTTAGAAAGGTATCAGAGCAGGCAAGGTGGACCACCTGATTAAGTTCACAGAAAAAGTGGGAGATTTCCACTCGTGTACAGGACAGCCGCAATGCCATTAAGGTATGTAATAATGAAATCAGGAAACTCATGATCCAGGAAAAAAGACCCAGCAACACACAGAGTTGAGGGTTCATAATGACCATGTAGTGTAGAGGGTGACAGATGGCCACATACCGGTCATAGGCCATCACTGCTAGGAGAAAGCCATCTAATGCTATGAAGAGTAGGAAGAAGTACATTTGGGTGATTCAACCTGCATAGGTGATGACCTTGCTCTGTGTTTGGATGTTCACCAGTGTCTTTGGAATAGTAGTGGAAGTGAAACAGATGTCTATGAAGGACAGGTTGGAGAGGAAAAGTACATGGTGGTGTGCAGGTGGGAGTCTGAGATGATGACTAGGATGATGAGCAGGTTTCCAATCATGGTGAGTAGGTATATGGAGAAGAAAATTCCAAATATAAGGGGCTGTAAATCTGGTTCCTCTGAAAGTCCCAGAAGAGGAAAATCTGAAATCCTGTAGCATTCTCTGGTTCCATGTGATGGAAGTGACTAGCTGGAAAAAGAAAATAATGGAACTAATTTTTCACTCAAAATAGTTCAGAGTTAGCTCACATAGTTCACAAAAAATACTCACTTTCCTGGCAGTAGTAATGCATATGTTAATAATTTTGTACTCGTATACAATGCATTCAGGCTGGGATAAATAATTAAATGACAATTTTTAAAAATTACTCCTCTAGTTGAGATGCTATGATTTACTGTTTTCAGTGAGTAAATTGATCTTTCTATATATTTTTAATTGCCAAAGAGTGTATGTATTTGCTAAAGAGACAGAAAAACAGTAGGGGGAAGAAAGCACATCCCAGTGGGATATGATCATGCCATATTCCTTTCTCCTCTGTCTTGGCATTCATCCATAATTTTTATCATGCATGAACACATACAGAGTGGTTTTCCAGAAACCAGGGCTAGGATTTAAAACATGGTCAACCATGTGATACATAGTTTTATAAATTTCTAGGCTGCAGGGCTGTCACGTTCTCTTTAGTTTGTATATGGTTCCTCTCCTCTTTAGCACACACTACCCTCCCAAGTTATGTCTAATTGGTCATTTCTTTCCCATTCTCTACTTTTCCCCAAATTTTTAATTCATTTTCATAATATAAACGTCCACCAAATTCCATGTTCAATCTGGTAATGAATATTCAGTTGCTAAGAAACTAAAATACTAAAGAATTATTGATGGATAGTATAAGCTAATAAAGAAATACTCATGTGACATATCACATAGTAACAAGTGATTTGAAGACAATGAATTATATAGAAATGAGAGAGTGGACAAGTGTACTATTAACTGGCAGATAAGATGACATTTGAGTAGATACTTCAAAGAAGAGAGGGCAGGAGCTGCAAGGCTATCTGGGGAAGTGGCCATCTTGCAGAAAAATGAACAACAGGAGAATAATGACATGGTGTCAGAGGATGTTGAGGAATGAGGGGACCTGTGGATGCTGAAATTTGAAGACATTGAGCATTCTTCAGTCACATGCTGTTCTAGTCCCCTATGAATTTAGCCCTCTAGGAGTGCAGACACAGCAGCAAGATTCTAGTTGGCAAACTTCCAATGAACATGGGAACTTGGGATCACATTGTGATGTGACCATTTTGTGCTGTATATTTATAGAAACATTTAAAACAAGAACTATAGGGAATATATAAGCAAGTGAATAGAACATTTTTAAAACAACTGTATTCAATAAGATGGATTAAGAATACAAAATAAATTATTAATGTTCATTGAACCATATCAACCGAGGTCTCTAATTTTGGGTTAAATAAAAAAGATCTAGATATATAATATTAAAATGTATATATTTAAAGAAGCAGTGGGAAAAAAGTATCAACAGTATCTATTGATAAAATTTTGTACCATACAAACAAATGGATTCAAATATACTTATGAAAAAGATATACATGATTTTAGGTGAACACAAAAGAATGTGTTTATAAGATGGTATCAAATGGTCATTAAGTTAAAATAAATGATTCAATCACAAAACACATGTGGAATAACTAATAATAAAACAAATGTGACATAAGATGATAAATGTTACAAAGAAAATTTATTCTATAAAATATTCAGAAGACATTCTAAAGTTAAAAAAGCAAAGATGTCTGCACTTCAAAACAAACCATAGAGTGAAAAGGCAACCCTCAGAGTGAGAGAATATATTTGCAAACTACAGCTCAGATAAGGGGATAATAACCAGAATATACACGGAACTCAAGCAGTTTACCCACAAAACAATAATAATACAATTAAAAGATGGGAAAATGAGTTGAACAGAAAATCCCCCAAAGAAGACATATGAATGGCCAAAAATCATCTTATCATAAGGGAAATGCAAATCAACACCACAATGAGATACCACTTAACTCCAGTTGGAATGGCTAAAATTAAAAATATAAAGAATGATAAATGCTGGAAAGGCTGTGATAAAAAGGTAACTCTCCTACACTTTGAGTGTGAATGCAAATTAGCAGAACCATTGTGTAGAATGATATGAATATTCCTCAGAAACTTACAAGTAGAACTACAATATGACCCAGTAATTCCACTCTTAGATATTTACCCAAAGAATAGAAAAACTTTCAGTCTGAAAAACACTTGCACATCCATGTTTATTGTAACATTATTTGTAATTGCTAAAAAATAGAATGAGCCCAAATGTCCAAAAGTAGATGAGTGGGTTGAAAATGTGGCGTATTTATTCTATGAAATACTACTTAGCCATAAAAACAATGAGACCCTAACATTTGATACGTAGTGTATGTATATGGAGGTCTTGATGCTAAGAAAAGCAAAGCAGACAATGAAATACAGACTTTGTATGTCCCCATTCAATATATGCCATATTCCTGCACTCTGTCACAAAAACGGAGTGTTTGGAAGGTAAAGTAGTAGGGAGCGAAACTGTAGATACTAGAGGTAGTAAGGATAGGGGTAATATGACAGTGGGTAATAGAGGGAGGGAGGGAGGGAAACAGGGAAAAATGTTTAATTGACACAGAAATGAAAAGTTATTTGCTGATAAAAACATGTGTGGTAATGTGTTTGTCTTGACTGCTAGGCACAGCATTCCTCATGGAAATAGCAATGTTTTACACGGTATATACTTATTAAATGTATACTAAAAATAAAAGGTAAAGAGGATGCCCAAAAAGTGATGTAGAGATTGAGGCACTGGATCTCACATAGCCAATAGTGTGGTTCAAGTCCTGAGCCTGGCAGCTTGAAAATCACACTGGGTACATGTGCATCCATGCCAAAAATCTTGACAGGAATGTGGAGGAGAAGGGATTGTGATCTGGCCATCACCCCTGGGGGATGACTTCTCATTATTTATCTCTCTCTCTCTCTCTCTGTCTTTCTGTAGTGAGTACACGAATCCCAGATAATAAACTAAAATGCATAAAGCAATCAGAGGTGTAGGTTTGTGAAATGACTGACTAATAAATGTGACCACACCAAAGTTTAATCTTTGCACATAGAACCCCTCAAGAAATTTATTTATCCATTTGTTATAGCTAAAAATAAAATAGAAAACAGTGAAAAAAAAAAAAAACGATTCTTAGAAAGAATAAAATCAAACAACCCTTGATATGAAAAAGCAAAGATCTGCAAAGGCAATTTCTTCAAAGAAAAGGCTAGCAAATTACAAAATACCTTCAGTCTCAGCAGTAATGAAATAAACAAAACAGGTGTAAACCTCTTTCATTTTCCCCAGTGTCCTATCGAATAAAACTGATTTTTTTTCCTTGTGACTACCCAAATTGAGAGAAAATACTTCAAAATGTTTGTCTCATGAGCTGCTGTTGCAAAGTAATATTTGTAAGTCATCCATTGGTCTGATTTTTATGATAAATACAGCAACCATCTTAAAAATTAAGTGAAGCCCAGACCTTCCTGGACTGCCAGCAGGCAACAGCGTCCCCTGCAAGCCTCTGGCCAGCAAGGGATACTGAGGGAGGGTCACCTCTGACCCCCACCCCACTTCCAGACCCCCAGGCCCCAGACTCCACCTTCTAGACCTTCCTGGACTGCCAGCAGGCAACAGCTTCCCCTGCAAGCCTCTGGCCAGCAAGGGATACTGAGGGAGGGTCACCTCTGACCCCCACCCCAATTCCAGACCCCCAGGCCCCAGACTCCACCTTCTAGACCTTCCCGGACTGCCAGCAGGCAACAGCGTCCCCTGCAAGCCTCTGGCCAGCAAGGGATACTGAGGGAGGGTCACCTCTGACCCCCACCCCACTTCCAGACCCGCAGGCCCCAGACTCCACCTTCTAGACCTTCCTGGACTGCCAGCAGGCAACAGCGTCCCCTGCAAGCCTCTGGCCAGCAAGGGATACTGAGGGAGGGTCACCTATGACCCCCACCACAATTCCAGACCCCCAGGCCCCAGACTCCACCTTCTAGACCTTCCCGGACTGCCAGCAGGCAACAGCGTCCCCTGCAAGCCTCTGGCCAGCAAGGGATACTGAGGGAGGGTCACCTCTGACCCCCACCCCACTTCCAGACCCCCAGGCCCCAGACTCCACCTTCTAGACCTTCCTGGACTGCCAGCAGGGAACAGCGTCCCCTGCAAGCCTCTGGCCAGCAAGGGATACTGAGGGAGGGTCACCTCTGACCCCCACCCCACTTCCAGACCCGCAGGCCCCAGACTCCACCTTCTAGACCTTCCTGGACTGCCAGCAGGCAACAGCGTCCCCTGCAAGCCTCTGGCCAGCAAGGGATACTGAGGGAGGGTCACCTCTGACCCCCACCCCACTTCCAGACCCCCAGGCCCCAGACTCCACCTTCTAGACCTTCCTGGACTGCCAGCAGGCAACAGCGTCCCCTGCAAGCCTCTGGCCAGCAAGGGATACTGAGGGAGGGTCACCTCTGACCCCCACCCCACTTCCAGACCCGCAGGCCCCAGACTCCACCTTCTAGACCTTCCTGGACTGCCAGCAGGCAACAGCGTCCCCTGCAAGCCTCTGGCCAGCAAGGGATACTGAGGGAGGGTCACCTCTGACCCCCACCCCACTTCCAGACCCCCAGGCCCCAGACTCCACCTTCTAGGTAGGTAGCCAGGATCTCCTTCAGGCGGTTTTTTTTTGTTTTTTTTGTTTTTTTTTTCATTTCTCTTGACCGCCCCTGCATTCTCTTGTTAACACCTCGCCCTCCTTCTCCCCCCAGAACTTCCTGGACTGCCAGCAGGCAACAGCGTCCCCTGCAAGCCTCTGGCCAGCAAGGGATACTGAGGGAGGGTCACCTCTGACCCCCACCCCACTTCCAGACCCCCAGGCCCCAGACTCCACCTTCTAGGTAGGTAGCCAGGATCTCCTTCAGGCGTTTTTTTTTTTGTTTTTTTGTTTTTTTTTTCTTTTCTCTTGACCCCCCCCTGCATTCTCTTGTTAACACCTAGCCCTCCTTCTCCCCCCCGACCTTCCTGGACTGCCAGCAGGCAACAGCGTCCCCTGCAAGCCTCTGGCCAGCAAGGGATACTGAGGGAGGGTCACCTCTGACCCCCACCCCACTTCCAGACCCCCAGGCCCCAGACTCCACCTTCTAGGTAGGTAGCCCGGATCTCCTTCAGGCGGTTTTTTTTTTGTTTTTTTTGTTTTTTTTTTTTCTTTTCTCTTGACCGCCCCTGCATTCTCTTGTTAACACCTAGCCCTCCTTGTCCCCCCAGACCTTCCTGGACTGCCAGCAGGCAACAGCGTCCCCTGCAAGCCTCTGGCCAGCAAGGGATACTGAGGGAGGGTCACCTCTGACCCCCACCCCACTTCCAGACACCCAGGCCCCAGACTCCAACTTCTAGAACTTCCTGGACTGCCAGCAGGCAACAGCGTCCCCTGTAAGCCTCTGGCCAGCAAGGGATACTGAGGGAGGGTCACCTCTGACCCCCACCCGACTTCCAGACCCCCAGGCCCCAGACTCCACCTTCTAGACCTTCCTGGACTGCCAGCAGGCAACAGCGACCCCTGCAAGCCTCTGGCCAGCAAGGGATACTGAGGGAGGGTCACCTCTGACCCCCACCCCACTTCCAGACCCCCAGGCCCCAGACTCCACCTTCTAGACCTTCCTGGACTGCCAGCAGGCAACAGCGTCCCCTGCAAGCCTCTGGCCAGCAGGGGATACTGAGGGAGGGTCACCTCTGACCCCCACCCCACTTCCAGACCCCCAGGCCCCAGACTCCACCTTCTAGACCTTCCTGGACTGCCAGCAGGCAACAGCGTCCCCTGCAAGCCTCTGGCCAGCAAGGGATACTGAGGGAGGGTCACCTCTGACCCCCACCCCACTTCCAGACCCCCAGGCCCCAGACTCCACCTTCTAGAACTTCCTGGACTGCCAGCAGGCAACAGCGTCCCCTGCAAGCCTCTGGCCAGCAAGGGATACTGAGGGAGGGTCATCTCTGACCCCCACCCCATTTCCAGACCCCCAGGCCCCAGACTCCACCTTCTAGACCTTCCTGGACTGCCAGCAGGCAACAGCGTCCCCTGCAAGCCTCTGGCCAGCAAGGGATACTGAGGGAGGGTCACCTCTGACCCCCACCCCACTTCCAGACCCCCAGGCCTCAGACTCCACCTTCTAGACCTTCCTGGACTGCCAGCAGGCAACAGCGTCCCCTGCAAGCCTCTGGCCAGCAAGGGATACTGAGGGAGGGTCACCTCTGACCCCCACCCCACTTCCAGACCCCCAGGCCCCAGACTCCACCTTCTAGGTAGGTAGCCAGGATCTCCTTCAGGCGGTTTTTTTTTGTTTTTCTGTTTTTTTTTCTTTTCTCTTGACCCCCCCTGCATTCTCTTGTTAACACCTAGCCCTCCTTCTCCCCCCAGACCTTCCTGGACTGCCAGCAGGCAACAGCATCCCCTGCAAGCCTCTGGCCAGTAAGGGATACTGAGGGAGGGTCACCTCTGACCCCCACCCCACTTCCAGACCCCCAGGCCCCAGACTCCACCTTCTAGGTAGGTAGCCAAGATCTCCTTCAGGCGGTTTTTTTTTGTTTTTTTGTTTTTTTTTTCTTTTCTCTTGACACCCCCTGCATTCTCTTGTTAACACCTAGCCCTCCTTCTCCCCCCAGACCTTCCTGGACTGCCAGCAGGCAACAGCGTCCCCTGCAAGCCTCTGGCCAGCAAGGGATACTTAGGGAGGGTCACCTCTGACCCCCACCCCACTTCCAGACCCCCAGGCCCCAGACTCCACCTTCTAGGTAGGTAGCCAGGATCTCCTTCAGGCGGTTTTTATTTGTTTTTTTTTGTTTTTTTTTTTCTTTTCTCTTGACCCCCCTGCATTCTCTTGTTAACACCTAGCCCTCCTTCTCCCCCCAGACTTTCCTGGACTGCCAGCAGGCAACAGCGTCCCCTGCAAGCCTCTGGCCAGCAAGGGATACTGAGGGAGGGTCACCTCTGACCCACACCCCACTTCCAGACCCCCAGGCCCCAGACTCCACCTT